>OX453310.1:19993085-20678441 GCA_949710035.1 Crambus lathoniellus
CGTGGTCACTCTACCGTCGGAAACAATTCGACCATTTAGCATGTTTGTGCAAGAAATGCGTAAGCGCAGTGTGGGGAGGTATCACCTACCGTGGCCACCTCTGCACAAACCTACCTACTCTTAAAAAATACTACCTTTTGTGTTGCCTGTTAGTTTTAAGTTTTTTAACAAAATCTTAGCTTAACTTTATATAAAGTTTTATTTATAGGTAGGTTACTTAAAATACTTTCGTACCCTTTAATTTTAACCAAATGAAAATGCCAGTAAAACCAATGAGTATAAAAAAATCGTTTAAACATTTTAATTATATATTTTTGTAAATGATTACCTATTTTGAGTCGATCAAGCAAGATCCCCTGGCTTATACGACATGGAAACTAGTCGAACGATAAGGTTAACTTATCGTTCGATTAGTTTCCATGTCGTAAAAAATATACTTTTTAATGAATTCTCAATGGCCGGAGAAAATCCTCTTAGGGCACCTAAGCACTTAGCCCGATCGGCTCCGCTTTTTGCGGACAAATTAGGAAGCTTTTACGCCGGCATTTAAAAAGCGGTAAACGTTCTCTCTCCATTAACACCGAATACCTAAACCGTACAACCTCCGCTACCGTTCGCCAAACAAGAACTTTATTGCCCTGTTAATTAATTCCAAATCAATTTTATCGTCGGCCTGACTTCTGTCGGCGATCCTGAAAGCTGACCAAATTTAAACAACACATTATAAAGAGTGAGCCTCACAAAAGCGACCCGCATTGTTCCCCAAATATCAATAACTATAACAGCACACATCGGCACCAAAACGCATTTTTCTTCGAAGCAAAGGGATAATATTTACTCTTTCCATAAGCACAAAGCTCAATGTTTGCCCCGACGTTGCACTTCGGATCCTGTGTAAACTTACCCTAACAAATTGGAGGTAGTTTTTGAAACAAAATTGTGTAATTTTTCACCTTATTGTTTGATGTTTAAAGTTTATTATCCATTGTTGGTAGTTCGAGTTACATATTGTAGTAAGACACAAAAACCATTACGTTGATGTCTAAAGTAGCGTTTAGTAGCTCGAGGCGAAGTTGCGGTAACATTGTAAAAGAACTTAATAAAAATTTTACTTGTGTGTTTTTTACGAATTAAAATTTATTAATAAGTACCTAAATCCTACCAGTGAACGATGTACGTATAATATCCGTTCACTAGATCCCACAAGCAGATGATATATGGAGATGAGTGACTTAATTTTAACTTGGTTTAACTCCGTTCTATTACTTACTTTTAAAAGATAAAACTACTCACTCGTACATAAAACTTTTAAATTAATATTTTCACTTTCTCATGTTTTTTTTTGTTCACTGATCAATTGTAACGTGTCAAACAATTGACCAGCGTTTTGTCTTTTTTATATTGGTTGAATACAGCGAAAGAAATTGTTCCAAAAAGTTTGATAGCGATCTCCAACTTACATATTCTGTATAAGCTTTTAGAAAGAGTATCGTAGAAACAATAGGTTGTAATGTATTCCACTGACAAATATCAACACTTGTCTCGTCTCGACGACAAGACTTGTGCATTAGTTAGCTAGTCAATAAATGTTTATTCAGTCGACAAAAAACTTGATAAATAGGGTTACACACTACAAGAACATTTTAAGAATGCTCTCGCATCAAAAGTAATAAAAAAATAGATTGAAACTTTTAACATTCCTTTTTTAATTGCGCCAGTTTATTTAATTTCTATGAACTATTCAAATCTTCAATTTTCGCTAGTTCCTTTTTATATCTTTTTAGATAATTTATAGTCGACGGTTTGGAATAAACATAAGACGGTAATGTAATTAAATCCTTTTTTGTTGAAGGCAAAAAAAAACTACGTCTGCCATTCCCGAAACTATTTGGCTAAATAAAACTTGAAAACTATGGAAATTTGAAGCACAAAGTAATTTTATCTTTGTAAACTGGACAGCCGCTCCTAAATCATTCTAAAACAGTCATCAATTATGTCATCAAAGTATATGCCCGGTTGTAAACCCTGATAATAAATCAAACAATAAAACAACTGTTTTTCAACTCTTTTACAAGCGGCACTATGTTTGAGCGCTTATTTGCAACATCTTGACGTATTCGCTAAAACAAAACAATTCGCTGTTAGAACAACATTGTTCGATGCTGCGGAACAAAGGATTGTCGTGCTAGCTGTAAACAATAAGATAGGTGCCAATCTTAAAAGTAGTAGAGACAGAGCGCTTTTGTCACTTAACCTTTATAATGTTTGCAATAGCCGCGTTTTAACAAAACCTTCTTTTTCTTTAGAATGCGATCATAAAGAGGTTTACAAAGAAGACTGAGTCATTTTTGCTATCATCATCATCATCATCATCAGCCGTACGACGCCCACAGCTGGGCATAGGTCTCCCCCAAGGATCTTCACCTTGACGATCGTCGGTCCACCTTGTAACCCACACGGAACGCCGTAATACGGTACGCGGTCGCCATTCGAGAACCTTTCCGCCCCAACGGCCATCAGTTCTCCGCGCTATGTGTCCCGCCCTAATTTGTCCTATTTTTCCCATAGTATTTGGTACCTAAAAATGAATTTTAATTATACTTCTGTGTGCTTTAATTAAGTTCTATCGCTCCAATAATAGTAAAACCTACTTTATAACAATAGTACAGTCAGCGTCAAATTGATATAAGCGTCTAGAGTAGTCAAAAAGATCTGAAAAACATAAAACCAATTTGATCTAGGCAATTCAAATCATCATATTGTTGTAAGCGCGCAAGGTGTTCAAAACATCTAGGCACTCATTGTTTCATATTTATATGAGCGGTCAGAGTGTTCAAATTTATCTAAGCAAACAAAGCTATCAAAACATCTATGCATAATGTACAACACCATAGAACAATATGATGATTTGAACTGCCTAGATCAAATTGGTTTTATGTTTTTCAGATCTTTTTGACTACTCTAGACGCTTATATCAATTTGACGCTGACTGTACAATATAGTTACAAAAATTGCATTGTAAATGCATAAAAATAATATAAAATAGTACAATAGTCAATAAAATTAAGAAATTTAATTAAACGCATATTTTCTTTGTTCGCATTTAGAATTGTTTGTGAAAAGTTGCAGTTTTGTCGACTATCCACAATATTTTGCATTTCAACAGTCAAGAGCGAATTCTTTATAGCTACCATTATATTTCACTGAGATACAAAATGAAAAAGGCGAGCGCTTGTATAATGAGCACCCTTAATATCTTACTACTGACCGACCAACCAATGCCTTTGTAAACTGAGAATCCTTTGACCACTTCGGAATGAACAGTGACTCAAACAGCTATCCAGTCTAATATTTGTTATTTTATTTACGAATCGTATCTCAGTGGAGTTATTTAAAAGATAACCCTTTCTGTCTGTTACATTTTCAGGCTTTATTTTATCAAAATGTTTAATTTTCATGTTCTGTCTTAGATATGAAAATTATTAAGCAGTTCATGTTGGAAGTCTATGGGCTGCCTTCTGTCAAACCAAAATAATTCACAGAAAAAAAGCTTGTATTAAACACATCTGTTGTTCCACTTCTGGGTATTATTTCTTACTTACTAATTACTTTTGTAATATTTACTTGAGTTCCGTTATCTAAGAGGAAAGATTCGTTTTTTTTTTCTTATTTGTTTGGTGCTTGAAATAGATAAACTCGAAATCTACTAGACCGATTTTATAAAATCTTTTACCATTAGAAAGCTAAATTCGTCCCGAGTAGCATAGGCTTATTTTATCCCGATATTCAGACGGAATCGGGTACCACTCTAGTAAAACCGCATGGAGCCACTAGTCTGTAACAAAAGAGCTTTTAACAATCTCAGATGCAGATTTTTATTCTATATATAATATAATTCATCACCATCAGCCATTTGGTATCTTACGGCTCCACTGCTGGGGCACACGCCTTCCTCATTGACGAATGAGGAGAATGGGCCATGACATGACCGACCACGCGGGCGCTATGCGGATTGGTGGGTTTTAACGACTGCAAATGCAGCCGGAACCAACGGCTTTGGGAAAAGTTTTTGGTCTGGGTGACCCGTGACCGACCATTGCGAAAGTTGCACGATCGCAGGCCGAACGCGTTAAGTTAGTTACCGTTGAACAATTAATAAGCCCGATAAAACAAAAAGCACTCGTATTTAAAACGTTTCCACTTACAAGATTTATTTTGTTTCCAAACCGACGATGAAACGATTCGAAAATTGCCTACAAACGATCTAATCTCGCATTTCTGCCTTCCAATTTACGATTGTATACCGCTTTAAAAATTTCTCGAGCGAATAGCATTCTTTTGGACCAACTCAACTACCTATAGAGTTTCCAAACTTGGACATTCTTTAGGAAGCTTTACATTAAATAAGTATATCTGTAGGTAATTATGCTAAGGATGGTATTCGTTATAGAAGTTGTTTAGTGTGAGAGTAGCATTAGGCTTTATGTGCGTTAGTGAAATAAAATTAGGCATTGATATAAAAAAAACTGTCAAGATCCCATGGAATTTAGAATTTATTTATTATTTCCCATAAATTAGGTGTTATACCTACAGAGAAGTTAGCCGTAAAATTTTAAGAACTGAAAATTAATGAAATGAAAAGACACATTCACAACGCAATTTTTATTATTGAAAAATACTTCATTTTCCATTTTTCAATAACATCACAAGTTCACAATAATCGTATTAAATACATATTAAAAAAAACTTATATTACCTACATAAACAAATTATAAAATTATACAATCAGGACCCAGCTTCAGCATAATTATGTTGTTGCTGGGTGAAAAGGCAATTAGGATCACAATTATAATATGATTATTATTATCATTCATACAATCATTTTAAGTTTCTCACACATATTATTATCATCATAACATATTTTGTAAATGCGAAAGTGATTCGGTCAAGACTGCACTGATTTTGATCAATTTTAACATAGAAATAGGACTAACTAATAAAGAGCATGTAAACTGTCTATACTTGTCTATCTGAAAGTAATCATAATGTAGCTGAATAAGAACTACCTATGTTTTTAAAATTTTGCATGAAGAACTAGAACGTTCATACCAATGAAGTCGCAGGTCGCTACCTATTGTTTTGTTCAAGAATCTCTGACCAAGCTTTATCCATGTCACAGCCAAAAGAACTTAGGAGTCTATAACACATGTTATTAATTTGTGCTAGTATATTATTATTACTTTTTATAAGACTCAGCAATTTGTCAGATGTCCATTTGTTTTATTAATTTGGACCATCAGTCAATCCGTGCGCGCGCGAGAGCAACAAATGACTCATAAATATTCAACACGTTTTGTTTCTGTCTCTTATTGATTCGAGAGTTAAATAATAAGGCTAGATATCTTCATCATATTGTCACAGGCCGAAAAAGCGGGGGCAGTGAAGCGCGATCAAATGATCGGGGGTTTTTTGTGACATTCTTCGGTTTATTAACAGATAGCGGCTTCCCTCTACTTTGAGAGAGACTTTAATCCCTTCATCAGGGATATATTTTAATAAATCCGTTCTTAGTAAAAAATAAGCATGACTTAAACAAATATTAAAATACTTACTTACCTTAATTTGTAGATTTGCTAATCAGCAACAAAACTAATCAAATAAAACCGGTGCACACTTATTATTTTTGGTGCTTCGAGTTTTTGTTGATTCACTTGTTATATATTTTTTTCTAAGTACAGTCGACAAAGACTACTACTAGCTTCACATGTTGAGTTCATATTTGCCGGTAAGTTTCGATATGTATTGGTTTAATATTTGATCAAAGTACCTACATAAGTACATTCAATGAAAAAGTACGGTCGGTGGTGTAACGGTTTACAACTATTGGCGAATTGCGATTTGCAGTGCTCTCGTCACTAGCCACTGTACATGTCTTGCCGCTCGCCACTGTACTTGTAATTACCACTAAACTTTACCAATATAAAGCTGCCACAAAAACGTACTCAATAGCGCACCTAATCGAAATGCAACTGTCAACCACTTGATGTTGGCTGTAGTCTATAGATGTCCAAGACTTTCATTTTAATCCGAGATTGTCGCCCTAATGGAGGCACAAACGGACCGCCTATAAACGCATTACGAGGCTGTCGGATCACACCGCACAATACCGCGATGCATTTAAATTCCGCGATGTATCTAAATCCCGCGATCCCGCGCTTTACCCATCCCTCAGCCGACGCATAATAATCCGCCATTTTGAAACAAAGATGAAGAATCAATGTTGTATCGGCAGGAATTGTATTTCGAATGTGTCATTTCAGTTACATAAATGGCGAATTATAAAGAGTTATAATAATATGGATGAAATTATTAGGTAACCTGAATACTTACTTATTTTATTTTGTAAACAATGCATTCCCTAGAAAATATTGAAAAAAAATATCAAACTATTTCATTACCTAATGAAACAGTTAATTAATTCTAGTTAATTATTCTAATTAATAATTAATTCTTACGTCATAGGTACAAACAACATGTAACTTAAAAATCCATACATGGGCAATTTTCGGAATTAAGTCTTACTTTTTCAAAGTTGAAAACTTTTCTTTGCAAATTTTTCATATCGTATATTAATAAAAAGTGACTAATAAAGTATCGCTTACTAAATACTCAATAGGTACAAACTTTAAACACTGAGGTATGTCATCCATCCTAGAGCCTCTGTGAAGGATCTCCTGATCTTGATCCCGAGATTAGAGATATGATCTTCCATTGTGAGGCCCTTACATTCTACGTGGTTTATATCGGTAGCTAAACGGAAGTGTCTGTTACTTTTTTTTAATTGTTATTTTTATAAACTGCCCTATTCTAGGCTCATAGGTTCCCCAAAAGATTTCAATATGTTTTTAATAACTTTTTTCTCTTCTCAAAATGTTTTTTAGAGCTAACTTTGTCAGCTTTGTTGGAATCTCGCTCGATCAATTCCAAAAAGTTTTTTTTTTCATATAAATGCTAAAAAATATTTTATAAACTCATTTTTGTTTAAAAAATATAAAATATTTCAACTGTTTCCTTATGGAGATTTTCTCGGGTCTTCATAGGTCTGTGAAACGTAAGAATGGTTCAACTTAAAAAGTCCGATACGGCAACGGTTGGTTCCCACCTTTTGTGATCGACCGATTGTTCATTCAGTTCCTTGCCGTTAACGGTATGAACCGTGAAATTGTCGTGGAAGAGATCTATTACATCGTTTGACATCGCATCGTTCAGTTTTTTATACAGTTTAAGAAATACTATACTTATGTAAAAACATTTACATGTCTGTCGCCCCTACCAAGAACCTTATCAATATTTCTTTACTTCCATCTTCAAATTCGGTAGCAATCATTATCAAATATTTCTCCAAAAACGTAACCGAACATAAACACACGACCGTAGAAAGCCACGCGACATAACGTTTTATTTTATTTTCAATAATCCAGTCCCCGTTTAAATAACATTATCTAGAGGTCGTAAATATGGGCCATTATCGAGGGCCCTTTAGAATTCCACGCGGCGTTTTAGAGGACGGTAGAGTGACGTCTACTCTAAGAAAAATATTGAGACAACAGCCGTGTGTAGTGCTCTCAGCGGACATAATAGCTTTTCATTGAATTCCTGCTTTCTTTTGTTTTGTCATAATGTTTCGATTGGGGCGGTATAGAGGGCGCCGTGATTACTTTAACAATATGTCGTGGGGACAAAGGGCTAAGTGGAATTATGCAGGGTTTCTCATGCCCCTCACGTACGGCGACGCACGTTGCTGACGTTACCTGCCATCGAAGTCAAGCACGAAAATAATGAGCTCCTAGACCATTATGTTTATGGACTTATTTTGAGATTAACCTCCTTGGAATTATGACAATTATGAAATATGAAATACCTGTTCTTCAACTATTTTGATTTAAAAATAAAAGAAGGGATAGATCGTTTTCAACTGTTATTCTAAAATAAAACACTCCGTGTGATTTACTAATTTAATATTATAGCATTCTCAAGCAAATGATGGCTTAAGCTTATACCTATAACAACTTGTGACCGCGGACCTTGTTAGTATAGTTAAGTTCTAGTCTAGTATTATGTTATCTGTGGTTGTGGTGAAACTTATTGTACACAGTCAAGTCTCAAGGTATATCAAATTTTAAGTTTATTCTTGTTTGTTAAAAATATGATAATGTTGATGAAGATTAAAATTTTGATTCAATAGGTAAGTATTTTATTTAGTTTACAACCTTATTTTCCCTCCATATATCAGAAACTCTGATTAAAGTCCCTATTTCGTCCTTTGTGCGTTTTTAGCTATTCACGTCTGCATTAGGTATGGAAGTCCCGCCTCGGTGGAAACAAAACGCATTTCTTTATTTTAATATACAGTGACGATGTCCCGGCAGAGGGATCAGGCGATATGTATGCAGCGCAGCAAAGGGACACGCTGTTTGATATGGTTATTACGTCCTTTGTGGCGGGATAAAGGAGCCGGTGAGAGCGGCTAACCCCCGAGATTTGTCTTCACGATACGCTAAAATTTACTAAAAAGTAGACACAAGACAACTAAGAAGGACGGCGTCCTCAGAAATGGAAAACAGAAATATCTTTTGAAAAGTGAACTAAAACCTGTTTAGAGGAAAAATTTATTAAAAACTCGGTGTGACAAAACTGGCCGCTGTAAATTATAAAAGACGATCCATCTCGACGTTCGGTAGCTGACAATGAAATGGTTCATGCATTTCACATTAAAGTATGCTACGTGAGCTATAGAAATAGAACAGTATTTCAATTCAGAGCCGATTCACCTCGTGGAGGAGCTACCTATAAATCTGGACGGCGCGTCGCGTTGTCTACTCTTTTATAGATCTTGTCTACACGATGACTTGATTTATCTTAACTTTCAGAGGAATATTCCCGTACTTTGAAAATGTGTTGGTTCAACGTTGCATTTCAGTTGGTACAAGATCATCAAAATTTTATCATTAGAAACCTTTTCTTACGCAATACAGATAAACGATTTTTAGAAAGTGTGCGAGGTACTGAGCAAGAGAAGTATAGGTATTTCGTAACTTTTCAGATTGAGATATTTTGAAGAAAAAGAAATCCCTTACAACAATCTTAACAATACATAACATTCACGTACAACAATTTCTCAGTCTAGTGTCAAATAGACAAGGAAGTCTGTCTTTAAAGTTGACAAACTAAAATACATTACAATGAAAAACAACAGCCATTTACCGTGAACCATCGCTATCATCACATTGTACAACTTAACTCATAGGTCTCATCAAATTGAAAACGTTATTTCATCGCATCTCCACGATGTAAGTATCTCTTTATAAAGACGTTGCAATTGTGGATATTCTGCAGTTGCTGTAAACAGGAGGCAGTCAGTATCCAGCTGACACCGTACCATTACATCGTTTCTGTAATTGCAGGCCTCGAATCTCGGCCCTCGCGATGCTAATGTATGCACAGAACACTCGGAAATTAGTCATTGTGCTGTAGGATCGGACAACGAAAGGATTTAACGATTGCCTTTGCGCTGCTTTGCATAAAAATTAATAGGACTTCAGATGAAGTCGGCGGCCTTTAACATGCGTAAGAACTAATCGCTACAATGTCGTTTGTAATTATGACTGCGTTTAGAGGATTTACCGTGGGACTTCCTTAGCCAAATGTTGTTAAATGAATGGTTAGAGGATTTAGAAATGTATAAGCCATTCAATTTAATCAGATAACACATGTCGATATACAAATAATAGGTAAGTAATTGGAAAAGCTTTAGAATCACAAAAAGAATTTTGATATGCTTCAATGATACTTCCATTTTCTATTTAGATACAAGTTCCTAATACCGGATAAAATAAATGAACTATTCACTACACGACGCGTTAAAAAAGTTTTACTAAAGTCGTGAGTATTTGAGGAATAGCGCTACAATAGTAATACTTATACAAAATAATGTTAGTCTTGTATTAATTTGAAAAACCTCTAAAAACATAACCACTAAAACGTTTAGCAAACACTAAACTAATAATCGTGCAAGCTTTTCAAGCTCGAACGGAATACCTCGATCAACAATAAACAATATCTTGGTATAAATTTAATGAACCATCCAAAGTCAACAAGTAAAGTAAACAGCGCTCAAAAACATTTGAATAACAGTTCTACGATAATGCCGGCGGAACCTCCATTCAGTCTAACTTATGGGCCATGATGTTAAGCATTAGGAATAAAAATACATATTAAATGACGAGAAAGAATGCGAGTGAATGAACAAACATGTTTTAAGTACTTTTGTAATTGAACTATGGAAAATATTTGATACTAGCTTCGTGTCGCGTTCATGTTGACATATGCTCAAGATTTCAATGCATTTTGATTAGAAATATATCATTGGAAATCTATAATATTCGCAGGGAATACGTGATTGCATATACTTTAGAGTCGAGCTTCAGAGCAGAGTATGGTTTCGCAAGGGTAACATTTTACACTCGACCAAATATGTTTCAAAACGCACACGGCAACCTTAGAAGTTACTTTGAAAGTTTAGTAAGTGCGTAGAGAAGCCAACATACCTATAAATAATATTTAACAATAGGTACCTATTCGCGAATTGAAGTCGCAAAAAATAATGCGAGGTCAAATATATTTTTACTAAAAGGTTTGTTTACCTACAAAGGTTGACGCTTTTTCCCGTATAGGGGTAAGCAGATATCTTCTTTTCACATAATTCGATCCTCACACATTCCATATCGTAGGTACCTCAAACACCATAACATCGGCTGTCCAACGCAAACTACAATTGACTGGTAGGTGGGTGCTTCTTCGAGTAAGGCATTATTTGGTGACTTTCGTGGCAATTTTCAAATCCAATATTTTTGTCTAATTTGACATCAGACTCTTAAAATATACGTAAAAGTAATATTTTTATAGAAGAGGCACCTCGGAGAGCGATATACTTACAGAGATAACCGAGGTTAAAAAAGTGGAGGCCACGCAAATCACAAAATACCCCACGAAAATGAAAATTGTAATTTAACTTTCTTAAATGAGTTACTTAATGTTACTTAATATTGAAAAAAGTTATTGTGTTATGATAAGGTAAAAAATAGGTAGATTACCAAGGCAGAAATCGTTTTTTATCAGAATCAGTCCAAAAAACCTGCCTATTCAATGTGACCTGTGTGATTATACCTAAACCTATTGAATATAACATTTTAAGTTTGATTTAAACAAATTTGCATTTATTAGTTAAATGCAAATTCGTTTAAATAAATAATATACATAAACTAGTACAAAATTCTAAATTATTTCATAAAAACTAATGTGCGTAGGTCAAAACTACCACGTAAACCACGCAAATCACGACCACGTAAATCAAAATAAATCCTTTATGCTAAAAATATACAAAAACCTTTTAAGCAAATAAACTGTGTTTTAAATATAAGTTACGTTACCTTATATTTGTTCACTACAATATTTTATTAAATAAATAAATCCACAGAGACTGGAGAAAATTGAACCACGCAAATCAAAGTTTTGACAAACCAAACCCACGCAACGAGGTTCTTACCTCTATTTTTCGAAAACTCGACGCACTATCACACAAACTCTCTGCCTGGCCGCCGGAGCGCGTATAGTTGTAACTTGAATTAGAATGAAGCAACATAGGGCCGCGAATTTAGGTATGTATTAGTGAATTTATAATGTATAATGATCCACGCAAATCACCAACTACCAGCGGACAGTTACCTTTTGTTTTTTTTTTAGGAAATGTAGTTCTTTTAGAACTATAGTCTAATTTTTTATAGCTTTGGAAACTTCTTAGGACTTAGTGTTATTTTTTTGGTAAGCATGTAGCGTTTAGTTTAAAATAGGTATATAATTTACGAATTGACCAGATCGGGGCTTGGGACACTCCACGAAAACCAAAGAAGTGGGGTATTTTATTTTTTATTATATTAATTTATAACAATAATTACATAATAATCAGTTACCCAGTTAATAAAGGTTTTAAGGTTTGCGCAAAAAAAGAAATGGCTGGCTAACTTATCGATTTCCATTATTTATAAGCGATGCCGCTTAAATAACGTGTCCCAAATAATGACCCAGGTATAATACCATTATTTTTATCAATTCAAAATAAGAATACATTATTTTTCTAATTCTACCACCACTCCACCTAACTCCTTACAAAACCTTTTAAAACAAATCCTTAATTGACTTCTAAACCTTAGAGATCATCATTAGTCATTTAATGTCCCCACTGTTGGGGCACTGGCATGGCCCTTCCTTATGAATGGATAAGGAGAATGGGTCATGACCCACTACGCGGGCCCAGTGCGGATAGGTGGGTATTAACGACTGCAAATGCAGTCGGGACCAACGGCTTAACGTGACTTCTGCAGCACGGAGGAGCTCGAGATAATACATTTTTGGTCACGCATCCTGCGACCGACCATTGCGAAAGTTGCTTAACCTCAACAATCACAGGCCGAGCGCGCTAACCACTGCGCCACGGGCTTCTCAAAACTTAAGTCTGCTGTACACGGGTAGAGTAAACGGTAGAGTAGAGCGGTAGAGTAGCTTGCCCGTCGCGGTGCTATAGCTACTCTACTTTACCAAATTTCAGTACCTACTCTACTCTACCAATGATGTCTACATTAGTATAGTTAGTAGAATAGTTAGTACTCTACCACTCTACTCTACCGTTTACTCTACCCGTGTACAGTAGGCTTTAGAGATAATAAGCTAATATCATACCTAAGAGGCCACCAAAGAGGTTGCTAAAAACCGCGCGTCTGCCCTTATGCGTTACGTGTTCTTCGACAAGAGGTATCTTCTCAGATCTAATCTGTGGATCTGCGCTTGTTCCGCGGCGGCAAAGGGCGAGGTGCTAGACACCTCTGGGACATTGTCAATTCGCCATGAATCTCCACAAAGCCAGGGCCGTGGGCCTTATCGAGGATCTGAGATGCCGCGGCCCTCGGAATGCAGGATATAAACGCGGGGTTCACGTACTGAATGGATGCAATAAATGGATATAATAGTCTGGGAAGACTAATTTTAATAGTGGGTATATTTATAGGTAAGATTAAATTTTATTATTTGTGATCATTATTGTTTCATAGTGTTTTTTTTTTATCACTCACTATCACTACACCTGTAATTTGTTAACTCAGAAGGTGTATTCCAAAAAAAAACGCTTTTTTTAATAATAAAGACGTAAAGAAATATAAGCTTGTTTACGTTACATTAAACGTGACAAATGTCGGCGAAACTAATTACAGAAAAGACAGAACATTTGGCTAACTATTTTATGCGGGTTTTGCCATAAACAAATTGATCCTACAAACTTTCTACCGACAAAAGTACTTTCTGTTTGTCAAAAACGCCGATTTTATTACAGGCCGTTATTTGCAAAACGTAAGAACTATTAACGGGATTTTAGGGTTTGCCAAAAGAGTTGCAAATATTACCGTAAAAAAGAATGAACAAAATAAATACCGTTGTTGTGTTGTGTTTACCCGTTACCGTTAATTTTATTGGTCCCTTATAAACTTGCAAAGATTCCCGAAAACAATTAACCCTTCGCTCTTTGTGTAAAAATAGCGGAGTGTAAACAATAAAGGCATAAAGTACCCTTACAGTTCTGTTTAAAGAGTTTGCTTGCAAATATGATACGATACAGAAGCCGGTCGATTCATAAATCTAAGAAAAACAAGCTTTGCTTTTGTAGCGTAAAATAGGTTTATGTTACAATAAATCAACTAAGGTGACTTGCAACTGCAATTCTATGACATAAATGGAAAATAAGAATAATGTGTTTAGGAAGCTAAAATGTGTTCACAGGCCAGGTAAGAATGTTTGAAGTTTTATAACAGATTGTACACTATTTGTAAATTATGACTCACCACGTTATTTACTTAAAAACAAGTTCTTTCTTTCGTAGTGTTTTATATATACAAAAAAATACTATTGCCACATATTATACGTATAAACTGGGAATTAATGTTCATTTATCAAAAGAGCGTTTAAAAACAACCATAAAATGTTTTAATTACCGTCAGAATAAGACAATGTATCAACATTACTTTATAGGTATCCATTTTATATTATTATGCTATGGATTCGATTTTCTTTGAAATTTCTTTTTTTATCGGGTACATGGACATATAGGACCGACTAATCATTACATCTATACTCAATGGAGAGGGATGCAAGAAGAAAATAGTATGAAGAATTAAAGCACGAGAGGCATACAAGCGAGACCTAGACTGAATGAGTAACTTAGATATATATAAGGACCACGAAGCGGGGAACAGAGAAAAAAATATGTAAATAAAAAAAATATACTCAATAAAATATAGCCGCCGAAGGTTTGTTTGCTCTAGCACTACCAGAAAACAGAAACATTTCTCAATTCTTGGAGATAATTTCAGCCTATTCAATATTACATTAACTCTTTCAGTTTTTGTGGTTAGTGTTACTAACCACCTATTTATTATTAGCGAAAGTTTTTTGCGCTAAAGTGCGTAAATTAAAAAAATCGAAAATAGGTGGTTAGTAACACTAAACACCAAGACTGAAAGTGTTAAGCTACGATAATTTATAAGTAGCAGAAATTCATTATTAATCTTGAAACTTTTGTTTAGCAAAAACGCTAAGAAATAATCGGTATTACTTATAGCGTGAGAAAATAAACTCTAAAGACTAATTCGATTTATTTATTGCGAACATTATACCTCGAAAATAATATCCTTCGCAAAAACCCGAGTGTTTAAATTTTATTTATAATTTATTTAGGCAATGTCGCATACTTTTCTCATCGTAAACGTCAATTGCACTTAACAAAATACATAGTAAAATTAAATAAAACAATTACTTAGTCCGATATATCACCTAATTAGTATATTCACACTGCCATACTTATTTAATGATTGTCATTACACACTTTAGTATTTAAAAGTTTTCATTAGGTACTTTTGCAAATTATTTTGTTTACGACTTAACGACTATCTTAAAGTAACGTCAGAAGACGTAAAAATGTGTTCTTTTAAAAACAAATTGATACATTTTCTTACCATAATGCATGCAAATCACTATCTAAATAATTAATATGTAAATAATTAAAAATGCAAATAAAATTATTTACGGAAATAATACACTTTATTGCTTCAAAATTAGCTCTGACTTTAAACGTGCAACCTCCCATATAAACACTTAGCTTTATGCATGACATCGAAATTTCCAAAGGTCGCCGGGGCTCTTGAAAAGAGTAACATCTCTGAATGGTTTGAGTGACGGGCAAATAAAAGTAGACAAAAGAACATCGCGGACCGAGTCCGGCCGGGTATTCTCACACTCTCTCAATACAAACATTGGACATTGCGACGTCACGATACTCACGATGTTGGAATTGTAACTGCAGGAACATAATTGCTTGCAAACAATAAACGAAAATTTTCCTACTTCTACTGATATCGGCAAGGAAGTATACATTAATATTACTTTAATATCCCTTCGTTTTCTTTTTTGTATTTACACGTTGTTTTCCCACACTCTCTCAATACAAGCATTGGACATTGCGATTTCACGATACTGTTGGAATCGTAGACAACAAAATAAGAAAGTTTTGCTAATATCGGCACAGATAACTAAATAGTTACTATGTATATCGGCAAGGAAGTATACATTACAATCACATTTTTTTTTAAATTGTTGTAGTACTCACACTTAGTAATATTATACTCTTTCAATACAAAGATTGGACATTGCAAACGTCATAAACGTTGGAATTGAAACTGCAGTAACTAAATTGCTTGCACACTGGAACAAAACTTTTACTGCTATCATTAAGGAAGGACAACATAATTATATTACATTATCCATTCATCTTTTACCTAAGTTATATAACATGAACTTGCAAAAAGATCAATGATTAGATATCAAGCGAAAGTTATTTAGTCGTATAAACCAATTGAAAGTAAGTAGTAAGTACTTTATACCAATGCAAACTTTTATATGCGTAAAAAGCACTTTTAAACCCCTATAAAAGTCTGTAGACCAGCACAAATGTCTCAATCGAGGCCATATCTATGCAAAATATGCCATATTCCCATGTCTAACAAAGGCCCATTTTTACGTTAACAATCTTACTTAACAAACACTACACTATCTTGTTTTACAGAATGCAAATATCTTATTTATAGATATAGATACCATGTCAAAGTAAAAAATAAAATATACAAAATTAAATAGTACATAACGTTTTTCGAAAATTTTCCTAGAGCTTTACAAAATATTCTCAACTAGCTTTCCGCCCGCGGCTTCGCCCGC
The DNA here is from genome assembly GCA_949710035.1 of Crambus lathoniellus. Classification (NCBI taxonomy): domain Eukaryota; kingdom Metazoa; phylum Arthropoda; class Insecta; order Lepidoptera; family Crambidae; genus Crambus; species Crambus lathoniellus. The sequence continues at coordinate 20,009,457 of OX453310.1, forward strand.
GTGAACTACACTACGCTATCCCGCGGGAATATAATGTTTTTCCGGGATAAAAAGTAGCCTATGTTCCTCTCCAGGCTACAAAGTATCTGTGTCCCAAATTTCAGCCAAATCCGTCCAGCCGTTTTGGCGTGATTGAGTAACAAACATTCAAACATCCAAACTTTCACATTTATAATATTAGTAGGACTAGCTTTCCGCCCGCGGCTTCGCCCGCGTGGACTACACGACGTTATCCCGCGGGAATGTGATACTTTTCCGGGATAAAAAGTAGCCTATGTTCCTCTCAAGGCTACAATGTATCTATGTTCCAAATTTCAGTCAAATCCGTTCAGCCGTTTTGGCGTGATTGAGTAACAAACATCCAAACATCCAAACATCCAAACATCTAAACTTTCACATTTATAATATTAGTAGGATATGTAAATAAATAATAAATAAATAAATATAGTAGGGTAGTAGGATTCCCATGTCCAAGGTGCATTTTTACATGAATAAACACTACATTATCTTGTTTCACTGGACACAAATACCGTATTAACAGTGATTTATAGGTAAAATGAGAAAAATAAAACAAAAGTCATACAAATAGTCAATAATGTTCGATAATTTTTCTAGTCGAAAGTTAATACTAGCGCTATACTTCACTAAGTGTCCGTCCGTGAGATCCCAGGTGTGGAGGCAGGGGGGGCGGCCGGACCACCAGCGCTGCGCCCGCGCGCTTCGCCCGACGCATAATTACTATGTACAGACACACACACCGGCGCGCCCATCGATAAAACATTATTAAATTTTATCTGCCTTGTAAACTTTAAAGTAACTATTGGACTTTTCCCTGACGTACAGTAGCTAATAGGTACGAAAAATTAAACGATTTCTTGTTTTGTAAATCGCTAAATAAAACAGGTAGGTAGGTAGGTAGGTATCCTTACGGATATGATGAAGCAATTTGTAAATTAAAAAAGAATAAAGTAAATAATACCTAAGCATGAGAATTAAATGTACCTAATGGGAAAAATACGAAAGCGCCGATATACAAATAAAAATCGAAATGAGAGCCTCCATAACAAACGAACGTTACAAATACCCAACAAAAGCCACGACCGCAGAAAAAAATATTCAAATTGACCGCAAATCGAAGACAACAAAGTCATACAAAATGTAAAGGCTTGTCAAAAGCCAGCGCGATACATTCGCATTCCTCGCGTGTCTCGCGTTCAGATCAAAAATGGCTTCTATATTTGTTCAGTGAAATGTCAAAATGTGTCGTGAGAACGTCAGAGGAGCGTCGACGTCTGATCGCAGTCGTGTCGGACCGGTCACGCCGGCCGCTACACTTGTACCTTGTACCTATGTACCTACTAAGTACTTTTACAACCTGGATGGTTGTGCTAACAATTTTTGCCGCAGGCTTCTGCGGTGATGCCGCTTCCCTCTTTGTGTGGTTTCGAGAATTTGAATTGAAATAGTTAAGAATTCGTTAGGCATGCCGCTCGCTATGTTGCGATCACATAAATTTGAAACAATAATGTATGTTGCGTGAACATTTTGAGGCAAAATATTTTTCGAGGATATGTTTACCACACAAGTCAGTTAACCAAAATATACTTATCAGTAGATGCGTTGTGGTAGTTAGATATTGACCTAACAGATCAGATCCCTTTAATGATGTATTGATAAATCATCAGAATTTCCGAAGGAACATCCATGTCTTTATCAATCTGGCATGGCAAAGCAACAAAGTCAGAGTTGAACGAACTGCTGGCAAGGAAAACGTTGATGATAGGGAAGCGTCTCACATAACTCTCTCAGTATGGACGATAATCGATGATTCATAATTGAGACTTCGAAGAGTTCTAAATCAATAGATAACTATGAAACATGATCTCATAATTACTGGCAGGCTAACGGCGGTACAAAACCAACAAAGCAAACGGGAAGATTGTAATTCAACGACGACCCATCTGTGGAGGCGACCCAGTAATGGCCGTCTAAATCACTGGGTATAATCGCAACAGTGATTTTAAACAGAGGTCACGAAGCACTCCCATTGGGCAATATTTATGGAGACAAAAAAGGAACTGAGCGACTGAGCACCATTAATTTTACAAGGCAGCGACTTTTTTACTATCATATTGACGCGTCGCTTGCTAAATTTTTGAGCGTCGATTGTTTTTGTCCCAATTGATCATCAACGGCTTATCGAGACGCAGTCTCGTCTCGAATCGTACTGATAAATAAAAAAGATGTCCTTTTAGTCTTCAAGGGGTCTATCTGTTCAACGTGTCTCAAAAACCATTAAGTAGATAAAAGTGACAGTATTTTACACGTAAATTGTGTGGAGAGTGGGCTGTGGGGTCACGGAGCTACTACAAACGACTGCGTATCCTTATCAGGTAGCGCCGATGCCCGGAGTGAAATATTTTTATGGGATTTTGAGGCGGCTTCCGCGTCTTTCATATTGCCCATAGTATCCGGTTACATTTCACCATTAGCTGCTGTAATATATGACCGTATATGGCATTATAAAACTTTCATGTCAACATTTTCCCAACAATCTGAATAAACGTTAGCGCGTGCACGTAAATCGATAAATATTGGTTTTAAATCGCACGACGTTGTACACAAATTCCGTTACGGTTTTTATTTTTAATTGGGCCGAAGTGGAACAAGCCGCGGCTTTTACGTACTACGTGACTCGTTTCAGTAAAATTAATTGTAATCGGACTAGTGTGTTTTGTCTATAAAGTAAACTTTTCGAACAACATTCCGAGGCCAGTATAAATCGATGTTCATTACAGAAATCGCCGTAAAATACCTGAGCGATTCGACATCGACGCGCGGTCAGTGTGTGTGCGTGTGAGCACACCTCCGTGCCGTGAACAGGTAGTGTTGTGTATAAACAAATAACAAAATCAACTTGTCTTACGAAGCGTCCCAAGGTCGGCCCGTCCAGCCTGCGCCCGCGCCGCGCCGCACCATCCCGCCTTTTATTCTTTTTTCTTCTTCAAAAGCTCTTATTTATTGTGATGGCTGAGTATTTGGGCGCACAGTTTGTATAAGCAATCAATTTTATTCATTTAGACGGAACGAGTTCCCTTGTACAAATAAATGAGTGAATATAAATGTAGTGGCCCGCAGAGGTTCGATTGTAGGGCGTGTTATGATTGAAAATATTTTGCTTCTCTATCAGGCGACAAAGTTCCCGTGAAAGTTGACGTCTGTGTTCGGTGTTCCAATGCGCCGATGCGTTTACCGTGTGTACGCTTTGATTGTATTAACGGTCACGCTCGCGTTTCTGTTCGGCCTCGTAATCGATACCGCAAACGTTTTGATTTTCAATCGATGTCGTGATGAATGGGGGTGTTACTCGACACCGATCGATTTGTGAATGGAGACCGGAAGACCCATAGACGCATCGGGAATCCACGAAAACCTTCCACGACCCACGCCTGTGACAAATCGCTGCGTGCTTCACTCGTTCTGCTCTCAACCCCGATAATTCTGATTTAATTTAATTAACGCTCGAATGCGCTTCAAGCTATAAACAAAATTAAGCAAAAAAGTCCTTAATGGTTTTTGCTTCCCAGTCCTTTAAGAATGCAGGAGCTTTGTAATTTTCCGTTGATGAAAGATGCGCCCGAGTTGATATATTGCTACCGATCCCATGCAAATTTGTTTGTGTAAAGTCGAGCAAAACAAATAGGTTCCTATAACAAGACTTATAAAAAAACAAAAGCGAAACAAAGCTAAAGTTTTAAAATAAATGCGATCAATTACTCTGATTGTGTCAAGTAACGATACTAAACTTTGTTTCTCTTACTGTTTTGATAGTATCATAAATACCTCTCTAATTACATAATAGCCGATAATGTTGCTACTAATCACTTTGCCATGAGCGAATAACAGAAAGTGTAGAATTACTGTATAAAAAAAGTTTGCGACTAATGAAACTAGTGTGAATTTTCCCACAAGCTCTAACGTTCTAGGAAACGATAAGCACGGTAAAAGGTATTCAATTCAAACAAAACATAAGAAAGATGTCAAAAAAGTTACTACACCTTGACGCGTTGCGCGTATTTTTTTTTTTATTTTCGCAAGGGATAGATTTGGCTTCGTGTCTTTTTGCGGCAACACTTCTTTCGATTCTAAACTAAATGCTTATGTTGGTTGATTCTCCTAACTTTTTTCTGTTGTTCTGTGGCTAAAGGTGGTCTATTTTACTTTTTTTCGAAAACAAAAGAACAACTAAATAGGGTTGCATACCAAAAGTTAGCATGTCATCACTTCCTCAGTAATTGTATAATACTTTGTAACATGCGTTGTCTATTAAGGACGGGTATCAACGTGTAACAAGACGGTAGCAGCTGATGATTAGAGCCACGAAAAAACATGTAAATCGAGACGAGACACGCAACTCTCGTGAGGAGTGTGTCGTGTTCTTATAACTACGACGACGGAAATAGGGGGCTGTTTTAAGGGAAAAAGTCCACAAAAAATCTGTTATTTCGCTGTTACTTTACTACCGACCCATTTTCTATATATTTAACCTTTTTGGGATTGATTTGATTTCAATGGCATCTAAATAATTTCCCTCAGTATCCTTAATTAGAAAAATCCTATTCTGAACATAATTTATTTTGTGATTGTCTGATGTCAAAACGTTATAGATAAACTTTGCAACGATTTGCGTCATAAACTGATCTTTTATTTAACTACACGATACACGAACAGTTTCTAACTAATAGTACCACCCACAGCCAACCGCATAAGCCACTGGTATTTTTCTAGAAAATCCGAAATTAGCCTCTAGGACGTGATTCCTGGTGAAAGTCTGGGAATCCGTGCTTTCATTCTCGGATGCCAGGTCGGCCGGTAATTTCATATTCATTGTTGCTGCATAACTGCACTGCTCAGGAGTCGCCGAGCAATTTCGCGCAAATGGACAAACTCAGTATTCCACGTTGCTTTGCAAACCTTATACGGTTATGGAGTGGACTTTCTAAAGTAATTTCAATTAACACCTCTTTGTAGTACTCTGTGTAGTTTATAGACAATGTAAGTATTTGACTTCCATACTTCAATCAACAATACTTACTTACCACTAGATAACGCCCCAAGATCTAAAAGACATAGCATGTATGGCACTGAATAACTTTTGTGGAAAAAGAAATATAGTAGCTTACTTAACCAGCACCGGTGCTGGTTTACGCGCGATCTAACTCCTGAAGAGTTGGGGCATAACACGTGTAGGGTAGTCTAATCAGTGAAGGTGCAAAGTGTATTGCTGTCTTGCTAAATGCAGGTATAACTGTGCACTGATATTTTCGTGGTGTGCATGTGCAATTTTTGCGGGCGGGTGGGCTGAAGGAAGTAAGCTACATATATTTCTTTTTTCACAATGATTATGGATTTCCGCCAGGTGACGCCTGATGATTCAATCAAATACCGAATAAATTTATTTACCAAATAAAAGGTTTACAAAATGTTACGATCTTACGTCAAAAAAAAGAGGAATCGATATGGCATAAGAGCGCACCTTTGAAGTGCGCTCTTATTCACTCGGCCGTATTTGACACTCTAATCGGTTATCTAGTGGTATTATTGATCAATAATGTTTACTTGTAGATAACCCGCGGCGATGGCTTCTTGAGTCCTGGATAAGTGCTACCCCGTTGTGGATAAAAAAATAATAAAAAACAAATTAAAACTCAAATAATAGAGTCTTTGGCAAAGAGAGGTCGGGACCTTTGATTCCATGTCAAGAATATTATTTTCGGCCTTGAAATGGCTCAACAGCCTGGGCAACATAATTGTTCTTCAGAATATCTTATCTATAAATATAGGATCACAGAACAAGAATTGATAGAAAGCCTTTCTTTATTTAACCTTCCATAACTAGATACTTACAAAAGAAAAAAAGTTATTTAACTTTTAGGGAAAAAAAATATTAATGCGCGTATTCAATTAAAACCTTGAACTTGAAACCTTGTATAGCAAGGTGTTTAGGTGTCCATTTCTATGATTTGTGATAATTTTCGCTATCTTATGACAACTTCGTTGTAAACGCATTTTACATAATATATGCTCTGAGAAAAGCAAAAGCTATAGAGTCTTTTATTCAATAATAAATATTTTACTCATTACTTAAAAAGCAAACGTCAATCGTATGGTTTTTTGTATGATCCTTAAATTGAATATTATAAAAGAACATAATTGAAATTCAAAAGTCGTACGATATTGTATATTTGCACTGAAGTTATCGTCTTCAGAACAAAAAACAACAGTCGTATAAGAAGACGCCACATAAAACGAGTCATTACGAAAAGCAAAATGCATTTTTTTCCAGTCAATTTCTTAATCAATTAAAGCCAACAAAAACAATAGAGAAACAGAAGTACTTACTTGAACAATATCCAAGGCAAAAACACACGTCAATTACTTGGGTATCGCTGTCTCAATCGGCGACTTGGTAGAACATGAGCATGCGCTTATGAGAAGACAATTACAATACATTATATTCCGCGGACCTTTTAGGGAGTGAGCTGACTGAGCAAGTGATGCTCCAAGACCTAGAGCTAGGGTACAGATGTTGAGCGTTTCATCGTTTTAACCGGTCGGTCGAATCGAGTATCGAAATTGGCAATCGCAGTCGTCTATGACCACAAAATGACCGCATCGCTACGAAAATATACCTATTGAACCTTTGTTTAATAACTGTCTTATCGTCAGTATTTTTTAACCCTTACTTTTTAAAACTAAAAAAAAAATGCCTTCTAGACACCTTTTACAGATCCAGCCTGTCCAAAATATCGTCCAATTAACAATCTAAACCCGATATCGCAGGTAATTCATTTTCATACATGACCTTTTTTGTATTCCTGTAGGTACATCTCATACACTTTTCGTAAGTAGGTATATGTCTTTGTTTTGTAAAGTTTAATGGCCTTCGACCAAACTAGGTCTGATAAGTGTCAAAAGGAGCCCGTTTCGAACAATATCAAGTCTCCTGTTTCCTGACCAATACCTTTTACAGATCCAGCCTGTCCAAAATATCGTCCAATTAACAATCTAAACCCGATATCGCAGGTAATTCATTTTCATACATGACCTTTTTTGTATTCCTGTAGGTACATCTCATACACTTTTCGTAAGTAGGTATATGTCTTTGTTTTGTAAAGTTTAATGGCCTTCAACCAAACTAGGTCTGATAAGTGTCAAAAGGAGCCCGTTTCGAACAATATCAAGTCTCCTGTTTCCTGACCAATGGCCATCCCCGGATAGTCCACCATGTCCGCAGTACAAGAAAGCGCAACAAAAGAGGCCGTGTTAAGCCGATGTCGAGGGCACAACATTATCAAACACGACCTTTTTCCCCACAGTACATACTTTTCTAATTGTTATGCGTGTTACTTATAAGTACTGTAGGTATCAAAGGTTAAGGTTTAGTTTACTTCTTTCGTTAGTCTCCATATTAGGTATATGAAGTCCCCTGTCCCCTGGTCAGTGACCATTCCGTGACTAGTCCACAACGTTTGCAATACAAGAAGTCGGCAAAATAAGAGGCTGTGCTAAGCCGATGTTGAGGGCACAACGTTATTAAGCACGACATTTATCCATTCGAATGTGTTTGGTCGATTACGCTATGGTTTTGTTAACTTCCCAGCTGATAATTTATTAGATTCATAGGTCTTACCGGCCTATAATAAGTCCCCTGTCCCCTGGCCAATGGCCATCCCCTGGCTAGTCCACCATGTCTGCAGTACAAGAAGCCGCAACAGAAGAGGCTGTGTTAAGCCGATGATGAGGGCACAACATTATCAAGAATATGTTTGGTTGATTACACTTTGGTTTTGCTAACTTCCTAACTGATAACTTATTAGATTCATAGGTATTACCGGCCTATAGTAAGTCCCCTGTCCCTTGGCCAATGGCCATCCCCTGGCTAGTCCACCATGTCCGCAGTACAAGAAGCCGCAACAGAAGAGGCCGTGTTAAGCCGATGTCGAGGGCACAACATTATGTCAGCGCGCCACCATTGTACGCCACTCACGCGCATTTCAAAGCGACAAATGGCAAAGATACAGGATAAACGCACCACAATGAGACTCGAATAAAATTAAAACGTTGATTTTTTGGTTTAATTAATGCCCTTGTTTGCTTGCTTCATTTTAATAATGGTTTGGGTTCTGGTTTTGTGCTTGTGACCGACTTTGATAACGCTAACGCGATAGCGCAAGCTAAGCTATCATTATTAGAATTTTATTTCCAAACATAGAATCCACTAATACTAAAATTTTTGCTCTAACTCTAGGCAATGACTTGAAAAATTTAGATACGTAGGTATTTATCCATATTCCGTGCCTATATAGGAATAATAATTGTGATAGAAAAAAACTAACTAACTAGTACCTAAGTAGCTTTCAGGCGGGGTTCGAACCCGCACCCCTGGGAATCCCGCCTGTAAGCTACTTAGTGGGCAGGGGTTTTTTTCTATCACATTTTTTTACCTTTAATTAGAGAATTGTATTGTGTTTGTGAATGTATAAAAATAATGTAAAATCTTATACCTATTTACTTAGTTTTTTAAATCAATAACAAAAAAACATATTTAATTTAACACGTCACTTACAATATAATCGACATAACTACTTTCGATCTCGCAAAGCAATCAATAAAATTTTCTAACACGTTGGAAATTACTCGCACTTTTTGCCGACACTAAAAAAACACATTCCTTGACAATCGGTCACTGTAAAAGTGTGGCAAATCAAACTGACCTCATACACGTCACTCAACGCTGAACTGGATATAGCTATCACAATATTGTACTAATGATAGTAAAAAGAAATAAAAGATCGTACTCTTACCTACTCTTAAAAGGTTTATTTGTATTACGGTCCAATCTAGACTAGAGACGCATATATCGAATAAGAAAGGAACATTATAATAGCAACAGACGCTATCGAAACAAAACAAAAGCGAACTTGTGGAGAGACAAATAGAATAACGTAAGTAGGGCAGGCGTACCGGTTTTGGCCACTTTAAGGATTTTTTCACTTTTAAACGCTTAGTGCTTAATGATCTTAAGTATTGAAGAGAAAATTTATATCTAAAATTATAGAGAATTTATCGAACTTTAAGGTTACAAGTTACAAAGTTTAAAAAAGTTTATAGTTTTTTTTCCATAAAACAAAATGTTCGGAGGGGGCCAAATACACCGGTTTTGGCCATTTTGCATTGGTTTTGGTCACCCAGTTTGCATTGGTTTTGGCCACTTTGATAAAATTACCATATTTATGACTTGAGTTTAAGCCTAATTGCTATCTTATCCGAGTTCTGGACTAAAACACTACATGAAATAATATTTCAATCCCAGCTAGCTTCTTACCACAACTTTATAAGTATACCTTTATCACTTGATTAGAAGAAAAGTAGCGGATTGAGGCTAGTGTAGGCACTAGCCTCAATCCGCTAATTTAGGTAGATGGGGCAATAAAACAATAGTGCCTCCACCTTTGACATCAGAAACACGTCGATGTCATGTTTTTATAAGATAAGTGTCACTTAACTTTAAGGGACACATAACTTTAAGAGACATTTAATTAAACATTATGTAGTCTTCACCTCTAAAATCAACCTATCAAATCAATCTACGACGACCGATTTGGCGCAGGGGTAAACTGCCTTCTGCGCCAGAGGTCTCGGGTTCGATTCCCGAACAAGACAAATATTTATGTGCATGAACGTATATTTGTCTTGGTCTGGGTGTTTTCTATGTATATTAAGTATGTATTTACAAACAAAAAGTAAATAAATATATATTTATCCGTTATCAACTGCACGTAGACACAGTTTCTTAAGAAATTTACTATGTGCGATATTAGTGTGATTGTTAGAAAAATATTTATTTATCAGTCAATGAGGGACACTTATCCATGACGGCGTCTTCTACCTATTTTGACATCAGAAACACGTCATTCAACGTCACGTTCAGTTAAGATAAGAGCATCTCACTTTAAGGGGCACTTAACTTTAAAAGACACTTAACTACTATGGTGGTTTCTATCTTCGGCATCAAAACGCGCCAATTTTACGTTAATCTGTCATTTAACTTTAAGGGCCACGTAACTACTATGGTGGTCTCTATCTTTGACATCAAAACACGCTGATATTACGTTAATATGAGTGTGACTTAACTTTAAGGGACACTTAACTTTAAAGGAACCTAACTACTATGGTGGTTTCTATCTTTGGCATCAAAACACGCTGATTACACGTTAATATGAGTGTCACTTAACTTTAAGGGTCACTTAACTACTATGGTGGTTTCTATCTTTGGCATCAAAACACGCCGATTTTACGTAAATATGAGTGTCACTTAACTTTAAGGGCCACTTACCTAACTACTATGGTGGTTTCTATCTTTGACATCAAAACACGCCGATTTTACATTAATATTCGTGTCACATCACTTAACTTTAAGGGGCACTTAAATTTAAGTGACACTTAAACATGATAGGGTCTTCTATCTTTGATATCAGAACCACGTCGATGTCACGTTCAGTTGAGTGTTACTTAATTTCAAGGGATACTCAGCTTTAAGGGGCACTCAACCACGAGTTTTTTTTCTATCTTTGTTATCAGAAACACGTCGATTCGATCGACGTCAAGTTCAAGTGAGTGTTGCTTAACTTTAAGAGACACTTGAAGTTCCAAGGAGTCCGCTACGAACTTAAACCTTATTCTTATACACTCATTCCGAAGTACACTCGACAGCACATCAAGTTGAAATGCGATACCAGCTTTTATTGAGTAGGGCATAAAGGCGTTCTCAAGGTTAACATGTATAGTCTTATATGCCGCCGTGTGAACCTAGAAGGTAAGTACACATAGGTGTACATACAAAATTTTGTAACTTTTCATATAATAAAGCCGAGCGGAGCTGTGTTTTCATACATTTGACTTCAAGGTGGAGTTAGGTTCTACTTTCAAAAGTATGGAATCGCAACTCCACTCTGATTCCCTCTACTTCAGCTTGCAGGCAGCCTTACGGTGTTAAAAGGAGTGAGGTAGCCGAGCGGAGCGAGGTTGCAAAACAAGGGTTTTATGAAACACTAGAAACAGAAGAATGAAAAAGGAGCGGAGTGAGGAAACCGAGCAGAAAAGCGGAGAGAGAAAGCCAAGCGGGGCAAGCAAGCACGGCTTCCTAACTCCGCTTCTCCACTCAAGTTGCTCGCTTCACTTCCTCTACCGTTTCACTATAGAGCACGGAGATTTATACTTATAACTTTTTAAGTGAAAAGTGGCCCTAACCAATACTATTGATTCCGAAGCAGAAACAGTCTGCTCTGCATTGCTGACTCGCTCCGCTCCGCTACCGCGACAGTGGACAACCTAAACATAAGTAATTTAAAAGTGAGTTGTGATTGTGAGTCTATTAAAATAAAATAACTTTATGAAAAGTTGGGAACTTCATACTAATGGCAAAGTGGCCAAAGGTGGCACAATGCTAAAATTTCCAGCCCTACTTTTGGCCACTTATTGTTTTCCAACTTTTTGTGACAACAGTGAGAAAACAACACTTTATCCATCTGGAAGAAACATATTCTAATGTGATATAAAATATTAAATAACCATAAAATAATTTTATTGTAGAAAAAAAAAAGATTTTTCAAAACCTTTACCCTTAACATTTTGCTTAAGAATTTTACAAAATGTTAACTTTGAAACATAACATGGTGTTTATTTCTAAAATATCGTACTACATTAAAAAAGTTAAGTGCTGTAATTATTAACTAAAAGCCCAATCTTTTATTCGCCATTAATAAATATAAGCAATAATTTTTTAATTCCTATTTATATAACTTTAAAGTGAAAAGTGACCAAAACCGGTACAGTGGCCAAAACCGGTACGCCTGCCCTACTTTGAAGTCGGGCGTGAAACATGTACAATTTCTTGTTGTTTTTGTTAAAACCCGCCCGACTTCAAAGTACTTACGTTATTTATTTGGTGAGGAATTATTTCTTACTTTTTTGATGTGGTTTTTTGAAGGCGGTTTTATTTTTTTATAAAAATAATTTTTATTTCACTCTTTTTAGTGCATCGTGCAGGCAATTTACGTGTTTTCTGGTAAATAGGTATGTGATCAAACTGAAAACCTCCTTTTTCGAAGTCCTTTTACGGGCCCAATATCGAGCACCTAAGGCTTAAGAAATACCTATATCAGTGGTTATTAACTGTGACATTGTGAGCAAAGAGTAGTGCGACAAGCTTTTCTGTTCCGGTGATTATCTTTGGAACTAAAACTGTTTTCATAGGACAGTCCATTTTGACAGCTAATTTCGTATTGCAAGTGACTCCTCTGTCACGGCTGTCACCGGAACAGAAAAGCTTGTGGCTTTTGTATTCTTATTTGTTAGATAGAGACACAACACATGTGACATACGTCATTCATCATTTATTAAAAAAAACTGTATTATATTTTTCTTGACAGTTGTGCTCAGTTGACTTTTTCTTTTCTCGGTGAATTACCCCTTCCAAATAAAATTGACAACGCCTTAGCTTTTGTCTCCTTTTAACTCACGAAGGAATCAATGAGAAGTTTCAACCAAAAAAATATCCAGTGACCTACTTTACCTCGCCAGTTTTAAAATCCATAAACAATTAATATTTGAATTTATTCATTCATTCTCTTATCAAGGCGATGACTAAGTTACGACGTAGTCTGTCAGTGCAAACAAAAAATTTAGCTCGGCTGTTTTATCTAGGACAAGCTCAACCCGAGTTTAGTGCAAACGGGCATGAAACTGTCAAATTGTACTATCTTGTTCGATTGTTCATACAACAGAGATTGTTCAAAATAGTTCTATCTAAGCGTAAGCAACGTTCTCCCTATATAATTTACTAATTCATTATCGCATAGCTCAAACTACGGAAATGGTTTTTTTTTTCATTTGTAAAGCTAAATTGATGACTTTTGAAAACAACTTCTAAACTCTTAAGGACTCATATAAAACACTTTGTATGAAACAAATATTATCATGCATATATCATGCATAAAAAAATTGATACGGTGCTCGCTTTCACTTTCGAACAATTTATGGCCAAATATTGGTCACACCGAAACGATCCTACATTTGTAAAACATCAAAACAAAAATTGTAATGAACATTCGACATTCTTCACACTTTCTGTCTCAAGATTAATAGACGCAGTATAAGAACAGACCCATAGCATTCGCTATGATACACACCGAGACGTAAAAGTGTATCGAATCGTAAAACACTCATCATTATACAACCGGCCATAAGTAAGAATTGTCACTGCTATTGGAAAATAAATCTTATCTCCAACGCATAAAGTGTCTGGGACAAACTCCATCTTGACGGTTAACACATGGAGAGCTTTCAAATGCGTTCTCAAGAAACGAAATAGCTCGTTGTAATTTAAAAATAACTAAAATGAGTAAAATTGTTTTATTGGCATACATTTTTGGTCTGATATTAACACTTTCAATCAAATTACGACCTCGTTGCCGAGTGGTGTACGCACCGGTTTTCGATTCCCGGTCGGGTAAATATTGAAAACGAACTTTCCAATATTTCCTCCGGTCTAGGTGTATGTGGTAACCCGTCGTTGTTTCCAATTTCCATAATACTAAGTGCTTAAGCTACTATAGCTTGGTATTGGAACAATGTATCTGATGGTGTCCAATATTTATTAATATTATTATACTGCCGTCAATAGCATAGTTACAGTAAGTGCGCTCTCGACGGTTTCGAGAAAAACGCGGCAAAAGTTTTGGTGCGAAAATCTTCCATAAATCCATTATTTGTGATCAGATCATGGTGGTTGATACCTTAAATGAAAGAGGACCTCAGCATCTATGTATTACTTATTTGGAAACCAATACTGAGCAATTGAAAAACAAAATAAATTCATTATTCTTGTTATACTAAGTATTTCCTAAAAACTTTCTAATAGAGAACACTTAGCATAAACACAGGAAGTGTGTATTTTACTGTATTTATGCTAAGTAACCATATACATTTAAATGGTTTATACGTTTTATTTTATCAGGCTGGTAGTAATTATATAGAAGATTGTACAACAAGTGCATAAAACGTACCATTTTACCCGAGACGTATATATCCACCCGAGCCGTAGGCGAGGATGGATAGTCAATTCGAGGGTAAAATGGGTTTTATGAATGAGTTATACTCTGCTTTTCACTTCGAGTGCGACGAAGATAAATAACAATATTGCAAAAAAGAAAAAATTAAAACTTCGACATATTGGCGGGAAGACTTTCTTTTTCTTTTTTTTATATGTGGCAGTGGCAGGGCAGCACCGTGTTGCCCTGTATGGACTACTGTCCATAATACTCTTGAAATACTTATTTCTTAGAAAACTCATTAATTTTGCCTAGTTTTATTAATTTAGTAATTTAACATGGATTATTCACAAAATTTAAGAAACAGAATGAAACAACAAATTTATTTAACGAAGTTTAATTGCGTGTGTGACTGTTTACCTGCCGACCTTTGTGTTAGAGTCTGAGACTTAGACGAAGATTTTACTTTATGCACTAGAGCATAAAAAGCGATTTTATGCAGTCTATACCCAACATAAACACGAACTTTACGAGCATGAGAAGTGAAAAAACATTATCTGCTAAGTATTGGTTTTATTAATATACTTATTTGAAAAAAAAAATTGTTTCAGATATTCTGATTTCAGTTCTGATGCCGAAAAAATCTAGTAATAAAATTAGACGGATCATGATAGGTTTAGTGCAAAAAGTTATCATTTAGTTCAAATAAAAATTTATTTCTAACAATTAAATCACAAAATTTCGTTTCTTATTTATTTTTACTTAATTAAATCAGTCTTTACAGTTAAAAATGGCACAATGACTAAGAATTTAGTTTTCTGACATTAATTACTCAACTCAAGTTGACTTAATAATATGTTGTGAAAAACTAAATATATGTAGCTTACTTCCGCAAAAAACACAATATGCAAGGTGCACCGCCCGCCCGCCCGCAAAAAATTGCACATGCACACCACGAAAATACCAGTGCACAATACCTGCATTTAGCAAGACAGCAATACACCCTGTACCGTCAAATTCAATACTCAAATTCAATATATTCAGTATTCAATCAAATACTTAATAATAGTATTATAATCAGTCTTCTTACAAGTAATATTATTATAGAATCACAGATGTTATTGTATTAGTAAGGGAAAGTGAATTATCTGTACTAATGTTATAAAGAGGAAAGATTTGTATGTATATGTAATGAATAAACTCAAAACACTTTTAGAATGATACATTATCACTGATTAACATAGGCTATTATTTTATCCCGATATTCCCATGGAAACGGGTACCACGCGGGTAAAACCGCAAGGGTCCGCTAGTCTAAAATAGCTTTAAGTACATTTCAAACAAACTTAATAGCTAACCTTTCTTTGGGATCAAATAAACACTTATTGATCTATCAAACAACACTTGTAGATAGATACGTAAGCCGTAAAACAAAAGTTATACTTAACTATTTTAGGAAAAAAAAAAATCTTCTTTATCCATGTAACAAAATTTCAATATGAAATGAATCAATCAGTATTAGTATATCAATTACTAAGCATACATGCAGCATCGCATCTTACTGTCTGTATTTTTATATGTAACCTGAAGGTGATGTTTATGACATGTACTAAACATAATTGCAGTATCGCAGCATACTGTTTTTAAGACTAGACCACTCATTTATTAAATATTGGGAAACTGCTTAGGATTAAAACGGTATATCTTCTTACTGTTTATTTGCTTGGCTCATATCCAATTTTTATACTGGAAATGACTTAACATACAGTGGCATAGATGTCATACTGTGGTCTGGCCGAGTGACTCTGAACAAGAACTTTTGCAGTAAGTGTACCTACTGTAATCATGCTTGGTGACATAAAAAAATTGCTCGACTTACTGCAAATTTTTGATTGTTAAATTTGGATTAAAAAACGATTCAAAAAAATGGGTAAGATGAAAATGTAGATCTCGCTATCGTGATCACGGCTGTATACCTAACTCAGTTTTGACAAAAATCCGAGTTACTGTAACTATGCTATTGACGGCAGTATATATAACTGCTCAATTTTTCCGATTTACACAAAAACGAAAATCTACTCATATCGGTATATTAAGAGTACTTACTATTATATATTCTGTAATATTAACAAAATCGAGTCAATGCCATTAACGAAACAGTTTGTTCAGAATCGATATCAGTATCATAACATTGTATATTATAGTCGTATACGTATTACGTTGAATGTGTTAGCCTGTTACGCGAATCTGCTCCAATTTGGCGTATGCTTGAACATTGTTAATTAGATCCAGAATTGCCCGTTCAATGTATGCAACTGCGGACGTAATCACGCGTAATTTATTCCAAATAGCCGTTGCATTGTCACCACGCCCTCATTACGAAATAAACTGTGACGATTTGCAGCCGAAAGGGCGCGCAGTGTATGGGGAACACTGCACCATTTTCCTCTCACACAATCGTAGGATTAGAGTGAAATTTATACGTCTGGCTTTTTCGCATTAGGCGGATTCGGCCGGCTTAATTCCGAGGGCAAGCCTTACATTTGTCAGACAAATCAAGGACGAAGTTACGTCTAAAAATAATGTGACTGCAACGACGATTTCCTTTTTTTGACATTCCTCCCTCTTTTAACGGAATCCATATGTCACGTTTCCAATTTTGGCTTCGTGATTTATAAACAAAAACATTATTAGAATCCCTATAAAAGTTTGTGGTAAAATATCTTGGAGTTTTCAAGATTTTTCTCGACAATTAAGCTCTGATTTACGTCTTAAAAACTAAGGGTTTGAATTGATATAAAAAAATCCTGTATATTTATTTACTTGTATTAAGATTTCCTAAGGTGAGTTTGGAGATCCTTGAGGAAGGCCTATGCCCAGCAGTGGGCGTCTTACGGCTGATATGATGATGATGATGATGAAGGTGAGTTTAGCAATTACTTCGCTTAAAGTTTTATTTGTTCCGCATTCTTTTTAAGTATCTAAACTTAAATACTACAACATAATGTAAAAAGGTTGCTTTTATTATACGCAAAAATAGTGTCTCACGAATTGCAAATATCTAGTGCAGATCTACTCCGGATAAAGAAGGTATACATGGTATTAAAAGGCTGATAACCTCCATCCTGAACCATATAATTATTGGAGATACCATTTGCAAGACGACCAATATTTAACTATACGAGGACATCGTTAAGAAATATGAACTCTAGCCTCTGGTATTATGAGTTAATTTGGAAGGAAAACGTGTAGAGTCTTCTCTGGCACGAAGCCTGCGTCTCCACCACGAATTGGTCTATAATTAAGAAATAAGTTAAGATACGGTTTTTTAGCTGACTTTTTACAAAGCATGTTGCGGGCCAACGCAATTAACCTGCCTTGTAAATTGAATGTTTGCTTTATAGTGATTAGTAATTAAGTTGATTTTTTTATAAAAACCTGCACGACGCCATTGATCTTGCTGATGCTTATTTGTTTGTTGGCACAGCTTAAGTCAATTTTGAACGGTAAATGTTAATTAAAAGTTTATATCGGACTTTTTGTTCAATAACAAGGAAGCAGCTATATCTTTCCATCCAAAAGGAAAACGACTTTTCGCAATAACGTCCTTTGTTGATACATTGTGTTGAATCCGGCACTGTCCTTATACGAACTAATTAATAAAATGATGCAAGTCGACTTTTATGGTTAATTTAGTTCAAATATTGTTGAAAGATTGAGCCTCTTGGAATAATATTTGAACCAAATTAGCCCTAAAACATTGTGGCGTAATGATTTTAAATCTTTCAGAAAATAAATAAGGTAAGGTCTGTTTAATAAGGTATCATTTGAAAAGCCACAAGTTATTAGATAAATTAGTAATCCATTAAACTGCCAACACATTCTGTACCAATATCAAAACTCATTAATCCTGAATCAATTGAAACTGTAACCGATACAGCAAGCCCGGTAAATCAATACTATCGAGTGGCTTATCTCATAGGAAAGAGTCTCAGAAATCATCCGAGATCGAATAAACAGTTATGTAATCGGTCCTATTCGAGCTGTATCGATACTCGATCAATTAGCGACAAAGCGTGGCTATCCTGCATAAATTCAATTAGGGCACGCCGACTGTTCCGGAGAACATAACTCTATGGAATAATTGATCGGAGGGAACCCTTTGAGAATGGTTATTTGCGGATGTGACAAAGGCTTAACCGCACGTCTCGTATGGGATAGAGATGAGTATGGGAGTGTCGGCGCTTGGGGTGACGCCATGCTGACTCAGCTGGTTTGCTATAAAAGAGACGAGATAACTTAGAAGTAACCTTTACTGGAATAGTTTTTTTCTTATTAAATATCTTCAAAGAGTTCAGTACTAAGTTAATCTGCATCCCAGGAGTGACTTTCAATTCCTCTACAGATAAAATAAGATTACCTACTAAGGACCTTATTTGTACCAACAGTACAAAACCTAGATCATTTCACCGATTGGTACTCAAACAATTGTTCATAAACATGGCCACCGACAGGAGACGTCTACATCACAATCTATTACAACAAGTCGCTAGGAAGAGAGCGTCGAACACAACATAATCTCGCCTCTCCTCCGCTCCATTTATTTATTTATGGAGATTATTATCGTGCGTAATAATTCACTAAGTTTCAATTGCATAATGACGGCGGACAGGGCTACCAGCTCGCTCTAGGCGGACCTACAGATAATCTTCTAGCCAGGACTATTATTAAATGGAGGGCTGTCAGGCCCTACCGCCTCCTGGCGAGCCGCGCTCCAAGATGCACTGTCGAACGCAAACTTGTAAGTGTTCCCCAGCCGATGTTAATTCGTGTTTATTTTTAATGGCATGATAAACGTTCCACTTTAACTCACGTTTTACATCCGAGAAGTCTAAGTGTATCGCAGTATCTACAGAGAATTGTTTAGATATACACGCGCTCATTCATTTTTATCGCGGTTGTACACTGCAGAAGATGGATGCGATCTGTGATAACATCATAAACTTTCTTTTTATGAGAAAACGATACGCGTATAAGTGATGGTAAACGTGGAGAAATGAAGGGTTTAGATAAACATCCGTTGCGGGCAGGTGATAAAATATTTAGAACCGGTGATTTCAGGCGATTTGCTTTTAAGACTTCAGATCTTCCAGTATTTATTCAATAAAACGTTGATTAAGAAATCTAGGCTTATAGCCTAGAGAAAATTGATATCTGTGTAGTAGAATAAAGCGATATCTTAAAGCTTGAAGACAGGATTATCGCAAATTTTATGCCGACGAGATCAGTGCTATCTTCTTCCATTATCTATGGATTTAGGTCAACGTTACAATTACCTGGCCGCGTCTAAGCACGATCGCATCTACGGTACTTATGCTATAGTATATTTAAAGGCATAACAATTTATTTTTATTATCTGTTAGTACATAATAATGCTAGTTTATTTGTACATGAATATCTTGTGTCCTTAGTGAAGAGAAAGGGCCGTGAAACTCAAATCAAACACTCAAACAAACCATTCATACAAAGTAGAAACTGCTAACATTAAAATAACCACTCATCAACACATCACAAAAGTCACTTTTCCCGATAGAGATCAACTAATTGGTGCCCTTTAAACATTTCAATAGATATGCGCATGCGCAGACAATGGTTCAGCGTGCGAGATTTGTAACGAGCGAATCCGATTCAAATCTACCACAAAAAGCACCGTTACCCAAACAGATATTAATCATAATTTTCACTGCCGCGACCTCCACTTCACCAGATAATAGTTATCAAATCTTTTTAGATGTTAAACACGACCGTGGGTGGCCGAATAAGGAGTCAGCTACTAGAAAATTGCTCTGTGACATCTAAAGCTAATGGATTTAAAACAGCTCGCGAGACACCTCGAAATAGTAAAATAATCGTTTCCTGCACAATTACCCATGGAAACATTAGGGTGCTTGTATCTTGAGGTTCTCTAGAGAACAATACGACGCTCTTATGTTAACGGCTGAAAGTTTAAATTCGAATAGAATCGGAGCGAGGAATCTATCATTGCTTCCGTGTTATTCATCATAGTTACTCTGGGAAGTGTCGTGCAACTGAAAAGTATGTGGAGGCGATAATTTTGCATTTATGACACCACAACCAGATAGTTATACGTTTATGGATGATTGAAAAAGAGTGTTAGGTACTTTATTTTTTACTTTATTGCTGTATCATCGGAAACTTACATTACTTCATCTATGTTAGGAATATCTTTCACTAATACCTATACTTTAAGTTATTTATTGTTCATAAGAAATTGTTTTCAGTTTCGTGATTGAATTAGAAAAATATGTGATGCCTCATTTACAGATCGCAACTGTGCAAACTTCCTGTTTCCCTATTCACAAAAAACACAAGTGATACTAATTTGAAAGAAAATAATATACACACGCCACCCATAAATCATACACAAGGACCTTATAAACAGTATTTAAACCAAACCTTAATCGATTATAATCAACTCAAAATCGTTCCATACGATTGGTTCAATTGGTTAAAGTCGTCCGAGATATATTCGGGATCAATTATGGGAGCACGGAGGTTGTCATCCTTTAAACAATTTCGATCGCAGTCTGACATGACCACTTGATTTCATCGAGACAATTAAGAAGACGAGATTTCTCGATTGAGATTCTACTGTTTAAACACGAATCTTTAATGAAATATCGCTTTCGCTCGTTTAGTAAAGAGACAGATACAAATAAAATAAATAACTTCTTACATTCACACCAATTATCTAAGCCCATTTTAATTTCATTAAAAAACTGTATCATGGAAAACTTGATAACGGATAAATATATACTTAAATACTTTTTTTTGTAAATACATACTTAATATACATAGTAAACACCCAGACCAAGACAAATAGACATGTTCATGCGCACAAATATTTGTCTTGTTCGGGAATCGAACCCGAGACCACTGGCGCAGAAGGTGGGTAGCCTCCTACCCCTGCGCCAAATCGGTCGTCAAAATAAAAATAAAGATGTATTGTTTGGTTTTGTCAAGCTAAGTTAAATGTATCCATGCTAATTTCGACATATTTTTTGGGATGAAAAATCTAAAAAAAAAATGGGTAATGGTAATAGGATAGCTTCAAAGTTTTAATAGAGATTTAGAAAAACGCCATAAGCAGCCTTTTCTGGATATGCCTAGCAGTAGCAGGCGAAATAGATACATTCTGTTAGTCCGTTTTTATACTTAAGTGCATACTGCCGAAACAACTACAAGGAGAGCTTGAACTTCGGAGAAGCCTCTGTGGTCTAGTGGTATACACAACTGGTATCAGACCCAGAGGTGCCGGGTTCGATTCCCAGTGGGGGTACCCATGTATTTTAATCGGTTCGGTTGGTGGTAGGACTTTTTCTAAGTCTGCCTGGCTAGCTACCACCATTTTACTTAAGTCTGACGCCATAACAATGTGTTTTCAGCATTGTAGTGTTCCGACTGTATAGAGAAAAGATAGCCAGTTCCTCAATGGTTGAGGTTTCCGGGAATAGTGCGTTTCTACCTTCAGCCTTATCTTCACTTAAAATAAGGTTAGTTGAAGGCTAAGAGGTGCTACGGCGTTGTGGATAAAAAAAATAAAAAAACGAACTTTTGTAACGTTTGTTGTATCTATTTTTAATGGGATTTATTGTCGCGCTTACTAACACACATCTCACTAGTGCCAAGAAAACATGACGACATTTGCCAAAATAACAATTACGCCATTCAAAAGCATTTTAATCACTTACACACGAATAATGAAAATGTCAACTCATATGTTTATTTCTGTGTGAAAGAAAATTAAATCGTTTCTCTTTTGTTCTGTCACACATTTTATTGTTACCGTCATTCTTTTTAAACACAAGAGCTTTTAGTAAAAGATGAATTTTGTCTTGGCACCTCGGTTGTGTTCAGAGGACCCCCTTACTTTTGTAACAAATTCCAAAAGTTAATTGTTAAATTAATGTGAAACAGTGAATCAGTGAACCTTATTATTATTATACTCTTTATTGCGTTATAAAAACACTATAAAAATACAATATTAGAAATTAAGTATGCAAGGTAGAGCTTATCTCTAAAAGAGACATCCAGCTAACCCAGGACGTGTGAGAGAATGAAAGTAGGAGATGCAAAGTGCAAAGTGCAAAAAAAAAGACAAATAAATAATACAACATACATAATACAAATAAAATATACATACGGCTTGCTACAACGTCCTTCCTTACTTTTGGCGTTTGACATTAATTCAATCTAATGCTAATGCAATTTCATTCAAGAGTAAGGAGACTGACCCTTAATGGATTTAATAATCATATAGGTATTTCCCTACCCACGAAACTGAATTGGGCCCGCGTGGTGGGTCATGACTCATGGTCCATTCTTCATATCCATCCATAAGGAAGGCCTGTGCCCCAGCAGTGGGGACTTAATGACTGATGATGATGATATTTTCCTAGGCCTGTCCCAAAATTAATAACAACAACTATGGGCGTCTGCGATAAGGTCGAATTTATTATAAATAATGATCATTAGCAAGCGAAAACAGTGAAAAAATAATCTTAACCGCAGAAACATGAAATACAGTATTGTAATCTGCTTAATCTTAGTTCGCATATTTCATTATCTCAGTACGTCACAAAACAATCATTCCTTGCGACGGAGTAACAACTCATTCGAGAGACTTGTTAACCCATAAGGCTCAAGGCACATTCGACGACGGCTATCGATAAAAGGCGCAATGGATAGCTGTCGCGTCATGCATCCTTTGGCATCGATAGGGAACAGCCTACTGATACCCCTACACGACGATGTTTTCCGGGATAAAATACTTTTTATCCCGGAAAAAGGGATATCTAGTTTGGGAGCTAGAAAGTGACATAGGCTAGTGCCTATGTCACTTTCTAGCTCCCAAACTATCACTATACCAAAAATCACGTCGATCCGTTGCTCTTTTTTGACGTGAAAGACGGACAAACAAACAAACAAAAACACTTTCATATTTAGGTATAACATTAGTAAGGATTTAAACAAAACGCTGAACGACGATGGCCAAAAACAGCCGAAATGCGAAAACAGAAGAACGTCTGTAGGTACGCTACGTACGTGGTCAATAAATGTAGTAAGTAACTGAGAAAGTGCGTTCTAGTGTGATACAAGTTTTGTACTTTATAATCGGCATGTACGCAAGGCCGTCGACCAATGTGTCTCGCACCTTATACCCTCGAGGCAGTAATAGCAGAACCTTCGTTACGTCCACCGTGCAGCTGTACTGTATCTCTTCATAATTGCTCACATTTCAATCTTATAAGTGCCAACTAACATCCGTTCCAAATAAAGCACTAAATAAAACAAACCGCAGGACCAACTCGACAGTGAACACTTAAAATTCACGATCCCGCCTTTTACAATGGCTAGTGAGCAAATTATTACTTCGTTAAAACCGTTTATAGGCGAATAAAATGGTAAAAATACTGAATTGTAAAAACGTCACTCGAAATTTGTGATAACTGTATAACTAAGGGAATATATAGGCGCTGATCAATAGTATCACATGACCGACGGAGATGCCACGTTAGGACGGGATACAAGCAAAACCGATAAAAACATTACCCGACGCCCTCAATAAATACACATTAATGTCCTGGAGCATTCTGGTTTACATTCCGTGCGGTTACCGACGAGTTTTATAAAAGCTCCGTTCGGCCGCTCACGCAATTACACGCGCCTCTTTGCTTTGCTCTTACAATCAATATTTATCTGCTGGCGATACAATACAAAACTTTATAATGCATTTCTTCTTCAATACCCCATTATAATGAACCGACCACTACCAGCGAGCGTTCTACGTAAAAGTCCGTTGATAGTTCGCAAAAAAAACAGTAAATTCCATAAAGGCGATCTCACACCACCGGCCCGCTGCCGTGCTTGTGCATAAAGAAACAACCTTACAAACTTCAAGCTTAATGAAATTGCGATGTATCAGCATTTCAGCCATTCATAGCTTTATTACATTTAAAACAATAACTAGCAACAACAACGGCGCCCACGACGTCTCGTCCTAGGAATTTATTTAATATCCCCATATTTTCTATTCCTGCAATGTTAGCCTTTGTTTCGAGAACATATAATTTTCTCATTGACAAAATACATAAAAATCTTTTCAGGAATTTGGAAGAGATATAAATCGTATGTTACCGTATGACTTATAGAATTGTACATTTTAACCTTAAAACAAGAGTACTTAATTAACCTTCCCAATACCCTTAACCGAATCAAATAAAATTGAATACGATTTAATTACTATCATTACACCTATTCAATTTGATATCTTAAAACAAAACACGGTGAAAAGATGCACAGACAAAATTGAAAATAAAAGCAATCATAAAATAACTGAGGGCAAATTTTATAGCGCGGAAAACAATGCACTCGATTCGAACAATCGAAACGATGCAATGCGAAGGGATGTCGGAGTGAAAGCGCATGGGCTGAAACAAGAAAAAGGCTGGCGAGCCAACCAGTTATTACACTAATCGCTGCGATATAATTCCACAGTCAACTTAAACACAGGTTCCTTGCGGATCGAAATGCAAACATGGCGGGCGCTTTGAGTCCGATAGCGCGGGAACTGAAAAGTGCGGATCGATCAATGCGAACGCAATCGATGATGGTGAACTATCTGCTTAGGAGGAGTACGAACGTTCTTGGAAGTCCAGCCTTTGAAGAACCCAAAGGCGTAAAGCATCAATGTGTCAGAAAGGGCATGAGAGCTTGGATGGAAAACCGAAAAAGTCCACGGTACAAGCTGTATGCAGTGTTTAAATAATTTAAGTTTTTTTTACTCATAAAGTAGATTTTTCTGCATTTGTGCAAAAGCATTTGAATAATGTTTTCTTGTTGATCTTCAAAGTTGCGTTCTTATTTTAATATCGATTTTTTCATTTTTTATGTAAAATCGTAACATTCCTAACCTTTTATTCATTTTTTAAAAAAGTCATTCGGTGCTATAGTTATTTGCCTTGTGTTTTAGTTCATCTAGTTATTTGTCGATCGAAGTTTAAACTGCTTTTAAATCAACTAAAAAACTCAATAAACCGTAGAGAAAAAGTACAAACAATTTCACTTCGCACCACACCAAACATTTTCAAAGAGCTTTCAATATTTGCCGTAACAAGTCGGCACCTCGCGGGTTCCGTTTCGGTCCATCAAGTCGTCCCGCGAACGTCCGTCGCTCGCTTTATCGCGTTCGCGCGTTCCTATTGTGGCCGCGCGTGCAGACACGCCAAAATGGACACAAACGCACTGTCAACAATACAAGCGAACGTCATTGCGAAACCAAAAGAATAACAAAGAATACAAAATATATAAACTCGAACTCAAACCGACACCGAAACTTGGCCAACCTAGAATGTTCATACAAACGTGCTCACTCTAGCGTCTTACCTATAGATGGGAAACTATTTGCAACTTTGCAATGATTTTAGAGAGGCCATATACTCATTTTTCAAATACCTATAACACTATTAAAAAACAACGGGTTGCACTCCGGGAGTGCCGGAAGAAGTGAAAAGGGCTCCCTAGACTTTTTTTTTACAAAATAAATCAATTTGACAATAAAAAAAGAAAAAATACGGACTAGATTTGAACCGAGGTCTTCTGGCTTCAAAGCCGCCCGATTTCTAATATAAACTATTACAACTTTGGAAACGGTGGCGAAATTTTCCTTCGTATTCTAATTACCCCAAGAGCTATCTGATATTTTTGTAAAAAATTCAATAACAGGCCAAATTTTTGTAAACGGCCCTTAAATATAATTTTAAGAGACTATATTTTGGAATCCAACATAATATCGCCTTGGAAGGTATAAAAAAAAAGTTATACCCCGAAAATGGTGCAATTCTTTCAGCAAATATGCTATCACCAATTTTATCGTTAACATGTGTTTATGTTAACCATATCTAAGCACCAAAGTCGAAATCCATAAAGATATAAAACGGGAAACTATTACTTTAGGAAGAAGTCGGTTGTTTCTGATAGCATTTTTAACATAGGTGTAATGCCAATTTGAGTTTACGTAGAGTTTTTTTTAAAGTTTATTTGTTTTTCATTTACAAATATAGGGGGATTATAAACTTTTACGAAAGATAATAATAAATGTAATCAAATGTAAAGTGAATAACACTTATACCATTTTTGCCTATTTTTTATAGATTTTTTAAAGCTTTGTATTTGTCTTTTTTTAATGTCGCTGTCATAAATATTGGTGGATTTCTTATGAATTATTTATTAAACTAGATAATCTAATTTTCAATGTTAAGAAATTACTGATATAGAATTATTGTTGAGTCTCCATAGAGCGAATTAGTTTGGCTCTCGGGCTAAATGACATTGTAACAGTTTTTCGATCGTCACGTGTCCGTCTTAAGAATTTTCGATCTGACGGTCACGTGTCCTGACGAGAGTTTAACATTTTTTACCCAGCACAACGCCGCTAAAGAAGTTTTCACTTCAAAAATCATAGTCTCCTCGATTTTCTCAAAATTGAAAAACAATAAACTGAACTCTACGTTCAATATAAGTTACATTCAGCAATTGAGTATTTCACTGAATTTTTTTTATTGACTTATAATGTTCATTTAATTAGTAGCAACACAACATAGGTATTTATTTTCAAATATCTTGCATATTTTCAGCAATATAGAGCATCAAACTTTCTAATTAGACAAGGAGAGCGCTATAGAAGCGTGTCGTCACATTTCTATAGCGCCATACTCTCGCCATAGAAAATTTCGTTTTAGAAAAAGATAGCTAGAGTCACAATTAAGTAGCTCATAATTCGCTTGTAATACAGATTGAATTTCTTTTTTCACATTTGTTATTCAATAATGTTATGTTTCTGAATGTCATAATTAAATATCTACATTTCAACAACAGTCAAATACCCTATTGGGACTTTGACCATTCCATTGACGTAAAAATCATTGCTCACATGCCTTCCCTTTATGGCCTTCCGTAATTTCCCTTCTATGAAATATAAACTGAGCACGTTTGTATGAAAATTACACTTTGGCCAATTTTCAGTACATATCTTCTACCTCGTAACGAGAAATAGTATAAAGGCTCTTTTCTAGCTATAGAAAAGTTGCTTGTATAATCCATTGATTACTTACGCATGCACAGCCTTCTACAATGCTACTTTCGTAACATAAACGGACATTTCTTGACAAGAATTGCTTATGAAATTATGAGTCTCGTATTTACAATTTATGGTGATGTACTGGACGATTAAGACGATTTACTTTAACTAACCGATGATGGTACCTTCTGAGGAAACAAATGTCAAGGCTATTTGACATATCACGATCTCTAGTAGATTCTTATCTTAATTTTTTTTGTATAAACAACTTAGTTACTCTATTTCTGTCCATACGAGCGAAAGTGTTTAGAAATATACGCAGGTAAAGTCTTAATATCAAACTTTAATTTTTCTAAATATTGTTGCTAAACTTTTTATCAAAATCCTCAGTTGTATACGTTGATTCATTTTTTATTATTTTTATGAATGTTCTGATAATTTTCTACGTTACATTTATGTATGTAAATGCATCCATTTATCATTCACAGAGAGATATCTAGTAATAACTAAAAAGAGCACTGCAAGGACATTTTTCATTGCAGATTCAATTGCTTCTTATCTATACAATCTTACGTTACAAGTCTGCAGCCACTGTACGCAGTAGCGAGTAAGTGTAGGGAGGGCCTTAGCCATTTATCTCGGTACTACAAAATCACAATCCTCAGTCTCTGCTATGATTGTAACATCAATATAAAGAGCCAAGCTAATCTAACCGACTAGCCACTAAGGGGAAGAGATACTATCACTCATCTCCCCACTTCCTTATTATCTACAGTTAATCTGATCATCTTATAAAATGATTGGAGCATTTTATCAAAATCCAATGCAATTATTTGAATATTGAGTTTCCTTAAGATGGGGGCTGATCACGGTACTTCATCAACGATAATATAAGAAACCAAAACTAAAACCTCTATGAAATTTCAGGTTTTTTTTAATCATTGGCCTAAATATAACCAGAGTTCCCCAGCTTTGTAAACATAAAAGAAACTTTAACGATTTATTTTAGACAAAAATCTTTCAAAGTTTGAGCGAATTGTTCAAGAATGAGCTTATCTTCATTAGAAATGAATCATATCCTATTCCATATCTTTCCCCAAAAATGATGCGTAAGCCAAATGAGGCCATTGCATTGTTGCAACACGTCATGTTGAATAATCCATTGATAAAACGGTGAGAAATCAGACAAAAAGGCCCAAATGTTAAACTTTACTAAGAAAATAGTAATAGGAAGGCATTTGTGACAAATTAAACGAACTAATCTTCTCTATATCACGTCCAAATTATTATTTATGTTCAACCCAATAAATTGAAATGCTAATACTGCTGACACTCGCAGCGAAGCTGACTTTTATAGCCACTGTGATATCCAAATATTTATTACTTTAGAACAAATTAAAAGTATAAATTTAAATATTAAGGAACTTTAAACCATTATCGTTTTGACACTTGACATCCGAATCCTGTTTAGGCCTACATTTTTCAAAGTCACCCGTAGTGAATCTTAATGAATTTCTCCTATAAAAATCATATTATTACTTTAAGATAAGTATATTCATAACAGTTTGTTATATCGAGCATGGTAGTCTCATTTTATTTAACGATTGAATTTATTAATTTACTGTCGCTTGCTGTTTCATGGGCATACGGACTACTATTATAACAGCAAAGGTAATAATATAATTATGATATTTCTTTGCAAACATGAAACAGATGCAATGAATTTACTTGTAACAAAGTAAACAGTGACAGTTTTATTTTACATTGTCAATAAATTACCTATTATTTCATTTGTATTTTTTAAAGTATAATTTTTTGTAACCTTTTTAACGATATTAAGAATTTTCATTAGAAATAGATTTGGATTCTATAATGCTCAAAACTCTCACGGGATATGAATTCAACAAAGATGACATCGAATAGCGCGAGTGTTAATAGGTTCAAGCTTATCTCAGAATAGTACTTTTTAGTGTTCCATACCCAAAGGGTAAAAACGGGACCCTATTACTATGACACCACTGTCTGCCTCTTTGTCTGTCTGTCTGTCACCAGGCTGTATTTCATGAACCGTAATAGCTAGACAGTTGAAATTTTCACAGATGATGAAGGTATTTCTGTTGCCGCTATAACAACAAATACAACAAATGTGTTTTTTCTTGCCGTTTTTGGTACCGAACCCTTCGTGCGCGAGTCAGACTCGCACCTTGCCGGCATTTATTAAATGAATTTGAAACAATGGCATTTAGGTACCGCATAAACGAGATGAATATTATAACATAGGATGCCAATTATAACATTCCTCTCTAATTTGCCAAATGATCAGTACTTTTTATGAGAAGTTACAATGAATTTGATTGCCATTAAACCAGATACACACGATGTATCATCTCCGGACCTCCTAGCGTCCGATTAAAGGTTAGGTAATTAAAAGTAAGTTCTTTTAAGGGTAGCTATTAAACTGTAATATATGGTCCCGGCGGCACGCCGTACAATTATTCGCTTAACCCCCCACAACGAGCCGCTGCGCCCGCGCAGCACCTATATTTAAAATTTATCACCTGGATATTAAATGTCATTCCGCATATAAATTACTACATGTAATAAGCAAGCGTATTGGCACGATTAAACCCGCGTTGATAGCAACCATGATTTTAATTGAAATTATCAATTTACAATTCCCCTTTACAGCGCCCGATGAGAATGTTGGCGTTTTATAGGTTTTTGTTGTTCTCGAATAATTATATAGTCCGTACAACATTCCCGTTTGATTGACAACAATCGCAACAAAAATGGTAATGTGAATTAATTATTTAAAAAACCGCGATGGCCGGTGCTTCTTGGAAAGGT
The DNA here is from genome assembly GCA_949710035.1 of Crambus lathoniellus. Lineage (NCBI taxonomy): Eukaryota > Metazoa > Arthropoda > Insecta > Lepidoptera > Crambidae > Crambus > Crambus lathoniellus. The sequence goes on from OX453310.1 coordinate 20,039,577, forward strand.
GAATTTCCGTATTGAGTAAATATTCAAACTTTTATGGCTATTCGGACAATGAAATTAGCATTAACAAGTTATTCTTGATATGTTTTCGTTTATATACAATTACATCTGGCACAATTAGGATTTTGTGAATAGTTAACAATTATTTTCTTGTCATAATATACCTTTCATAAGTATCTTATCTTTGTTCAATTCAGAGACTCAACTTCATATTATATCGTGACTTACCTTAAACGTATCAAACGAAAAACATCAGTTCTCTTCTTGAAATTCACTCAAAGACATGTTTTAACAGATTCGTTGTTTAAGTCCGCAGTATAAAATTTTCGAAATAAGTAATTAGACAGGTGACACGATTTTGATTTTTTATTGGCTCCACAAAAGCGGTCGGTTAGGTGATGCGCAGTGAATAAAAAAGACCGCAGATAATAATAACCGTCTCGTCTCAAGACTGTCCTCAACTTTGTCTTTTTTAAGAAATAATTGCTTTATTACTTAGACCTTGCCGCGTAAAATTAAGTCCATGCACGGGGTAAATTATATCTTAATCGTTTGAATAAATTTATTTTACTTTAATTGCAGTGTAAAATTTATGCTGCTGCAGTGGCGGCAGTTGGCGAATTTGTTTTATTTAGAACTGATAGCTTAATTACTTACATATTTCTTTAACTTTATTAAGCAAAATTATAGAAGAATTATTAGATTAGTTATTTAAATTTGCATTCACAATGCAATTTTTATCATAGAAAAATGGAAAATAAACTTAGAATAATAACGCCTAGAAACCGAGTAGGCCTAAGAAAATGAAGCAATTCAAACTGAGCCAATTTGGCTCAGTCGGCCCCCGACTTTACACGAACGTCCCGTTTTGTTAACATCAAAGTTTTGTTTGTGTGCGTGTCGGGGCTGGTCGGCGCACGTAGGCACGTAATGCTAGCACACACATAAATCTGATTTTTTGCTTCACTTTTGACGAAGCTTTAGTATGAAGACTATCGATCTAGCGTAAGCGAAGCGAAGATTTATTAATCTATGAAAATAAAGTATTTAGAAAAAATCGACCCGTCTCACAACCAGCTCCGATGGGCGTTGCATTTTATTTAAACCACTCCGTAGCTCAGTGGTTAGAGCAGTCGCCCGGATAGCGAAAGGTCGTGGGTTCGAGTCCCATCGGAGCTGGTTGTGAGACGGGTCGATTTTTTCTAAATACTTTATTTTCCAATTATTAGATTAGTCATAATGTCGAATGTACCTAAGTTATACTTCATAATCATAACATTATCGACTTGAATCAGCCGTCATAATGGCGAAGCCATTTTTAACCGACTTCTCGATCAAAAAGGAGGAGGTTCTCTATTCGTCTGTATGTATGTTTTTTCTTTTTTTTTTTTTGTGTATGTCCACCGATTACTCGAAGACGGCTGAACCGATTGAAATGGTTCAAACGTTATTACATCAGGTTGGTTTCCAAGTTGGTCCCATTTTTTGAAATTTTGAAATCGGTTCAGTAGTTTTCAGGAAATCTTGAAAATACTGTCGTTTTCGTTACCACTTTATGTGAATTTAATACGTATCTTTAGGCATAACTCCTTTGTTTATAAACCGATTTAGATGATTCTTATTTTGTTAAAAAGGGGATACCTCAAGGTATTTTAACCGACTTCGAAAAAGGAGGTTTTCATTTTGATCACATACCTATTTACCAGAAAACACGTAAATTGCCTGCACGATGCACTAAAAAGAGTGAAATAATTTTATTTTTATAAAAAAATAAAACCGCCTTCAAAAAAACCTCATCAAAAAAGTAAGAAATAATTCCTCACTAAATAAATAACGTAAGTACTTTGAAGTCGGGCGGGTTTTAACAAAAACAACAAAAAATTGTACATGTTTCACGCCCGACTTCAAAGTACTTACGTTATATATTTGGTGAGGAATTATTTCTTACTTTTTTGATAAGGTTTTTTGAAGGCGGTTTTTTTTTTTTTATAAAAATAATTTTTATTTAAATAATTTAACAGACCCTTTTATAACTTTTTGGTAACATTTTATCCACCTTAACCACATACAATTTAGAAACCTAAACATTTCCTGTCGTTATATAAATAAACGTAAATAAATACTTTTCTTTCAGTCATACCAGTTATCTAGCTCATAAGTAGTTGTGTTATGGAAACTAGATCTCGGATAAATACCTATATACCTACTGGTATTTTTTTGTAAATACATACTTAATATACTTATATTGATAACACCCGTACCAAGACAAATAGACATGTTCGTTCATGCTCACAAATATTGGTCTTTTTCGGAAATCGAACCCGAGACCTCTGGCGCAGAAGGCAGGTACCTTACCCCTGCGCCAAATCGGTCGTTTTATGAAAGCAAATTAAGATTTGTACCTATTATGTAATGTTATTTACATACAAAAACATTTCACTTTCCAGATTTTCCTAAAACCCGTAGCGCCCTCTGACGTCAGGCGGTGACACAAAATCGTCGGCTGAAAGCTGAAGGTTCTCGCCGGGAACGCACAGCAGCCTTCATTTATAATGCTGTTTTCAAAATAAGCAGCTTTCAATTGTTTCAGTGTGCTATTGTTTTCATTTTACACTAGGCTAATGGACTGTTTTTACAGTAAATACGTGCATTGTGCTATGTTTTATTGATTGATTGAAATATATTGTTACCATAGGGAAGATTAATTATAGCAACGCCCGTAAAATAGGAAGATGGAGGTAATTATTATCTTGTTTTTGTGTAATGCTGGGGCCACACTATGGGGTATGCCGATGTTCAACTTCGCTGGAATTGACGCGAGAATTTTTGCGTTAAATTTATCGCCATAGTGTGGCCGCTCGATCGCAAAAAATCACGCGATAATCGCCACTCGAGCTATCGGCATAAGGCATACGGTGTATTGAATTCCGTAGTAAAATTTTCGCTTTAATTATCGCGATAACGTGTCTACACTGTGTTCGAATTTGGCAAATCCCGATGTCTATTGGCGTATTCCCATAGTGTGGCCGCAGCATAAAAGAAAATATGTACCTACCTAACAGTGATCTTGTGCTTTAAATATCCTATTGTAAAATGTAAAGATATATGTTCAAGAATTTTATTTACCATGCAGAGATGTTTTAAGTGCAGTCATGGTTTACTTAAAAATGTTGATGAAAAAGACAGTGAATGTTATTTTTCTCTAAAAAAGATTTAGCAATTCTATTCCCTCGGGCACCTGTTGATATTATGATGCATGAGCATTCTCGGCTCAGTCGGAAATGTTTTTGGTAAAATTTTTAACTTCAGCAAACCACTCGATTAAATAATATGAGCATGAAGCTTGGGATATTGATCGACGGCTAAAATTAGTATTTTAGACGCAGCTGTTGACGACTCATTTAAAACTACTATTTTATTCCACACAAGTCTGTAAATTAATCTTGTTAATTATCATGCCTCGGCATAAATTATATCTATACTTACTTGAGAAGCCCGTGGCGCAGTGGTAAGAGCGCTTGGCCTGCGATCGTTAAGGCTAAGCAACTTTCGCAATGGTCGGTCACTGGATGGGTGACCATAAACTTTTCGCTTCGAGCTCCTCCGTGCTTTAAAGGGCACGTTTAGCTGTTGGTCCCTGCTGTACTTGCAGTCGTTGATACACACCAATCCACAAAGGGCACGCGTAGCCCATTCTCCTGATCCATCCATAAGGAATGCCATTGCCCCAGCAGTGAGCCATTAAATGGCTGATAATGATGATGATTATACATTCTTCGGAATAAATGTACTTACTTTAAAAAAATTGTGTAGGGAAAAGAAAAGCCACTCAAGAAGGAAACTTTTTAGATATCAGTTCAACGTTCTTAAGGCAAGGAATATTGTTAGCAGAATAATATTGTACTTGCATTTTTTTTATAAATAATAAACCACAACCCTGACTCTTTTATTCCGTTACAATTATGCCTAACATTTTCATAAAAAGACATTCAATACTATTGTAAAAGCACGGTCGATGAGTCTTTACAACCGTCAAATGTGCAATCATTGCAGAGCCCTCAATTTCGCTTTCATCGCGATCATTCGCGAGTTCTACAGGTGGGTCTTTTGCTATCAAATTACCTCAATTGTGCATCGAGATCAAACCTTTCCGGTCGGAACTGAGTTTACGCCAGGTTTACGCCCATTACATTGTGCCGTTCAACATTAATTGGCCTACAGCCACAGATATTTAATATCTTCGAAAATAAAAAGCAAGCGCGCCCCAAATCTCCCTAAGCTCGAGCATCCGCATATGAAAGAAATGTAACACGATATTTTTGTATAAGTTTTGTCAGCAATCACAGATGGGCGAAACAGGAAGCAACGCCAACTTGTTGCTACAAATCCCTTGTTTTCTTTTACAGATGTAACCAACCTCCTTTTTAGATTCTCAGCGTAATCTGATACTAACGATAAAGGTAAATATAATCATTTGCGTAAACAGAAACTTACCTAAAGTATATGTATAAAGTTACGTTATGTGAGAAAGAATCAATTCCGACGACTCGAAGTTAAGATATCCAAAATAACGATAAGTATTCGTTTAGTCATCAACATTTGACGTCAAGAGCCGTCCAACGTTAAGTTAATCCCCAAAAAACAATTTGTTATTCAAACTATTCCAGTATTTATTTAACGGGAGCGATCTATCCTCAGGTAAGGCATGTTTTTTCGAGAGCTCTGAATCCGTGATGCGAGCCCCATTTCGAGGATTATTATTTTCGTAACATCTGTACATGTAACTCTAACTAGATACTAATAGATAACCGCGGATGCTTTTTATGCCGCTCGCTTTTTTAATCTTTTGTGTCGACTGCCACACCAAATGCGCATTTTATTTATTAGGGTCCGTTTACACAATACGTTTCGAGGGATACGCGAGACAGTTGGAATACAATAATAATATGAATGATGGCTCGCACTTGTGACCGCTTGTTAATTGTTTTTTTTTTATATATGGCAAAGCAACAAGTGTACGAAATAGCGTTTTATATTTCGAGTTGTTTTTAGAGCAGGTGAATTTTCAAGTGCCGGTTTATGTGGTAGTTAATCAAGTTTTTAAAGTCCCAATAAGCTACCGCTAATTAGGTAATTCAAGGACCGTGACTGGAATAAATAAAAAAACTAGAATAACTCGGGATGGCGGCGTCGGCGATAGCAAAGGGCGTCTCTGGAATGTGAAAACTGTGGAGTAGTTACGCACCACACCACACCGTTGTTGCTACAAATTAAAGTTAAAAAGTTAATAATAAAATCATTTTTAAATACAGAACGATTATTCACTATTAAAACTTTTTATTTTGCACTTTCGAAGTTTTAATGATTTCATCTTTGTTAGCAAGAAAATACTTACATTGCAATTTGGAAATAATGTAGAGACGACGCATAGAGAGCAATAGTTGGTTGAAAATAGTTGTTATTACTTACACGAGAAGCGCATGACGTGATGTTCAATCTATACTGTAATATTATGCAGAAACATATGTAAAATACTTGTTACCCAATTTTTACAAAACCAGACATATCAGGAATCGGAAGACCTCATACGCACCACCACATAACTTTGCTCTCTCCTGCTTAGGTGTTACATACTCTCTTAATTATTATTTTTTTCAGTCGCACAAAAATACATTCCAGTTGCTTATTGTCTACCTAAATGTTTATCCAGAAATTTCTTTGCTGTTATTATTTTTTTTTTTTTTGTTATCCACCTAAGCTTTAGTCTTTTTTTATGTTACTTTTTCCTAAATTACATAGATTCTTTTGTATTTTTACACCTCTTCCAGTTTGTAAAAAAAACTTGTTTATTTCCTGGGCATTGTATTGGGCAATATTTTAATACATAGAAAAATGGAAAATGAAGTATTTAGAAAAAATCGACCCGTCTCACAACTAGCTCCGATGGGACTCGAACCCACGACCTTTCGCTTTCCGGGCGACTGCTCTAACCACTGAGCTACGGAGTCGTTACGAGAAGCGTCGAATTTATCCAATACTTCTTACACGCTGTATAGCCAGCGTTAATTTCATCAATGTGGAGATATTACTACCGTCACACGCGAAAGAAATACCTTTCCAGGTATTTGGCAATCGCTAAAGATGAAATTACTATTGCAAGTTATTTTAATTTTTAGTTTTTTGCATTCACAATGCAATTTTTATAATAGAAAAATGGAAAATGAAGTATTTAGAAAAAATCGACCCGTCTCACAACTAGCTCCGATGGGACTCGAACCCACGACCTTTCGCTTTCCGGGCGACTGCTCTAACCACTGAGCTACGGAGTCGTTACGAGAAGCGTCGAATTTATCCAATACTTCTTACACGCTGTATAGTCAGCGTTAATTTCATCAATGTGGAGATATTACTACCGTCACACGCGAAAGAAATACCTTTCCAGGTATTTAGCAATCACTAAAGATGAAATTACTATTGCAAGTTATTTTAATTTTTAGTTTTTTGCATTCACAATGCAATTTTTATAATAGAAAAATGGAAAATGAAGTATTTAGAAAAAATCGACCCGTCTCACAACTAGCTCCGATGGGACTCGAACCCACGACCTTTCGCTTTCCGGGCGACTGCTCTAACCACTGAGCTACGGAGTCGTTACGAGAAGCGTCGAATTTATCCAATACTTCTTACACGCTGTATAGTCAGCGTTAATTTCATCAATGTGGAGATATTACTACCGTCACACGCGAAAGAAATACCTTTCCAGGTATTTGGCAATCGCTAAAGATGAAATTACTATTGCAAGTTATTTTAATTTTTAGTTTTTTGCATTCACAATGCAATTTTTATAATAGAAAAATGGAAAATGAAGTATTTAGAAAAAGTTATAAAATTGCATTGTGAATGCAAAAAACTAAAAATTAAAATAACTTGCAATAGTAATTTCATCTTTAGCGATTGCCAAATACCTGGAAAGGTATTTCTTTCGCGTGTGACGGTAGTAATATCTCCACATTGATGAAATTAACGCTGACTATACAGCGTGTAAGAAGTATTGGATAAATTCGACGCTTCTCGTAACGACTCCGTAGCTCAGTGGTTAGAGCAGTCGCCCGGAAAGCGAAAGGTCGTGGGTTCGAGTCCCATCGGAGCTAGTTGTGAGACGGGTCGATTTTTTCTAAATACTTCATTTTCCATTTTTCTATTATAAAAATTGCATTGTGAATGCAAAAAACTAAAAATTAAAATAACTTGCAATAGTAATTTCATCTTTAGCGATTGCCAAATACCTGGAAAGGTATTTCTTTCGCGTGTGACGGTAGTAATATCTCCACATTGATGAAATTAACGCTGACTATACAGCGTGTAAGAAGTATTGGATAAATTCGACGCTTCTCGTAACGACTCCGTAGCTCAGTGGTTAGAGCAGTCGCCCGGAAAGCGAAAGGTCGTGGGTTCGAGTCCCATCGGAGCTAGTTGTGAGACGGGTCGATTTTTTCTAAATACTTCATTTTCCATTTTTCTATTATAAAAATTGCATTGTGAATGCAAAAAACTAAAAATTAAAATAACTTGCAATAGTAATTTCATCTTTAGCGATTGCCAAATACCTGGAAAGGTATTTCTTTCGCGTGTGACGGTAGTAATATCTCCACATTGATGAAATTAACGCTGACTATACAGCGTGTAAGAAGTATTGGATAAACTCGACGCTTCTCGTAACGACTCCGTAGCTCAGTGGTTAGAGCAGTCGCCCGGAAAGCGAAAGGTCGTGGGTTCGAGTCCCATCGGAGCTAGTTGTGAGACGGGTCGATTTTTTCTAAATACTTCATTTTCCATTTTTCTATTATAAAAATTGCATTGTGAATGCAAAAAACTAAAAATTAAAATAACTTGCAATAGTAATTTCATCTTTAGCGATTGCCAAATACCTGGAAAGGTATTTCTTTCGCGTGTGACGGTAGTAATATCTCCACATTGATGAAATTAACGCTGACTATACAGCGTGTAAGAAGTATTGGATAAATTCGACGCTTCTCGTAACGACTCCGTAGCTCAGTGGTTAGAGCAGTCGCCCGGAAAGCGAAAGGTCGTGGGTTCGAGTCCCATCGGAGCTAGTTGTGAGACGGGTCGATTTTTTCTAAATACTTCATTTTCCATTTTTCTATTATAAAAATTGCATTGTGAATGCAAAAAACTAAAAATTAAAATAACTTGCAATAGTAATTTCATCTTTAGTGATTGCTAAATACCTGGAAAGGTATTTCTTTCGCGTGTGACGGTAGTAATATCTCCACATTGATGAAATTAACGCTGACTATACAGCGTGTAAGAAGTATTGGATAAATTCGACGCTTCTCGTAACGACTCCGTAGCTCAGTGGTTAGAGCAGTCGCCCGGAAAGCGAAAGGTCGTGGGTTCGAGTCCCATCGGAGCTAGTTGTGAGACGGGTCGATTTTTTCTAAATACTTCATTTTCCATTTTTCTATTATAAAAATTGCATTGTGAATGCAAAAAACTAAAAATTAAAATAACTATTTTAATACATGTTCAACTTATTCCCCTTCAGGGGGGAGAGTACTGGGTGCCTACCATCAACTCTTATTGCGGTTTTCATAATATACTTAAACCTCCTGTTGAATCACTATTGATAAAAACCGCATTAATTAGGGTATAAAGGCAAATCGCCAGTCTTACATTTGATTTTTAACCGACTTCAAAAAAAGGCGGAGGTTCTCAGTTCGGTTGATTTTTTTTTTTTTTTTTTTTAATGTTTGTTACCTCATAACTTTGTCAATTATAGACCGATTTTAGAAATTCTTTTTTGGTTTGAAAGCATATAGTTACAAATTGGTCCCATTGTTATACGGTCAGGATCTGATGATGGCATCCTGGAGAAATCAAGGGAACTCTTCAAATATTATAGGCACACCTATAGCGATTTTGGTATTTTCTTAAGTAACTCGTGCATTTGCTTTCGGTAAGCACCATTTGGTGAAGAGTAACTGATGATGAAGACCACATATGGCCATCGAAAACATTAATTAATAAATACTATATATGTTACGGGCGCAATACGATTCCTTTAAGGTTCATAAGTAATTTTCAAGTATTTGCGACTGGTAGTCATCATCTCACGATGATGAGCTGGTGATGGAAGGTACAACTCCTCAATAGTTAGGAGTTGGAGGATAATTCTTTAAATATCGTTGATACGTAAATATTTGTAGTTGTTACCTTTCAGGTTATTTAGTTAAGCTGATGATGGAAGGTAAAACTCTTTAACGCTTAGGAGTTAAAGTATGTTTTTAAGTACTATAAGCGTCAATAGAACTTTAGGTTGTATTCTTTCAAGTAATTTAGGTTAGCTGATGTTGGAAGGAAACTGCATAACAGTTAAGAGTTGGAGGGTGGTGCTTGTCTGAGTTCTAATTTAGATATGGGCTATAGTTGTTGCACATTGAGCTACCCTTGCTCATTATGCGGTTTCTTATAGTAGATTTCTTACACTAAAAAAGGAAAAATAAACAAAATTTTTCAAAAAAAATTAAACCGCCTTCAAAACAAAACTGCAAACAAAAACTCATTTCCCAAAAACACGTAAAAGTGAAAAATAAATTGAATCATTCAATTCAAAGTACGAAAGTGCGGGACTTTTTCTAATTAATCTTGAACTTACTGATCTGATTGAAGTCGGTGTCAAGCCGAAAGTAACAAGAACGAATACTTAAAATTCAATTTCATTTCATTTCAAAATAGTGAAACAATAATAAACAATATCTCATGCGCAGAGTGGTGTAAATTGTAACCTATCAAATACATATTAATATTAATATCTATTTGGCTTGACACCGACTTCAATCAGATCAGTAAGTTCAAGATTAATTAGAAAAAGTCCCGCACTTTCGTACTTTGAATTGAATGATTCAATTTATTTTTCACTTTTACGTGTTTTTGGGAAATGAGTTTTTGTTTGCAGTTTTGTTTTGAAGGCGGTTTAATTTTTACAATACAAATTAAACCACGAATTATTTGGAAAAAAGTTTAATAGATATTACAACATGCTTGAAAGGGATTGGACTACTCGAAAACATAAAATAATAACATTTTGTCGATATAAAAAATCACAAAGTTCTAATTTTCAGCTAAGTATAATTAATTTATTTTCGTTATGACGCATATTAATGAGCCAATATTTTAATATATTATATTAAACTATATTATCTATATAGCGACCCTACTACCGATTTGCAAAAATAAAGTTTAATTTTACGAGTACTTAATTCAAATAAAAGTACCTAATTCGGCGTTTACAGTTTCTGTTTTTGTTTATGTGATTTTTTTCTACGTTTATACCCCCTCTTAATATCGTACAGAACAGACCTCAGATCATATAATAGTATTATATGATCTGAGGAACAGACGGACAGCGAGAAGCGACTTAATTTTATACTAGTGGCTCTCCGCGGTTTCACCCGCGTAGTACCCGTTCCCGTGGGAATATCGGAATCAAATATCGCCTATGTTACTCAGGAACAATGTAGCTTTCTAATAGTAAAAGAATTTTTAAATTGGTCGTAGTTTTTGAGTTTATTCGTTACAAACAAAAATTCAATTCTTTTCTCTTTGTAATATTAATAATATGGACTATGTAGAGATGATAAAATGTACTTACGCGTATGTGTAAATCATCTAGGTACTTATTGTTATGTTATTATTTTGCACAAAATCACAAATTGCGACGATAGTGTATTGTAAACTGACCTAAACTCAGCAAATCGTGAACTGATCAAATTACTCTTGAACAAACTATAATATAATTATATCACGAACTTGTCATTGTTGTCACGAATTGGTAATCATCACATAAACGTATTGACTGTAGAACTTAAAAAAAAGAGCAACGTTTTAAATATTATAATGTCTACATAATTAGAAGCGTATTAAGTATAAAATGTAAAAAATACAGTTACATAATCTACGTAAGTATATACAGAGCCAACGAAACCTCTTTTCAATTTGCTAATTTTATTAGAGCTGAGTACCTATGAGAAAACAAATGACTATCAAATTTGTATACTATATCTATACATATAATAAAACAGAAACGGAAAAAAAGTCTGTACATGAAATATTTTTTAAAAATAATTACTGCTATGTGATGTGTACAGGATCTATATTCTGGGGTCTATACCCCAAAACAATAGATATTATTACCTATATAATTATATACCTACACCAGGTATTATTCAGTATCCATAAAACAAATTTTAACTTAACACACCTTCGAATAATCATAATTGAAACTTACTGGGCTTAATTTGGTGTGATTGTAAAAAAAAAAGTTATTTCATTCGCCTCCACCCCATATCCCTTCGCAAACCCGGGGTCGAATTTAACGAACCAACTATTGTATACCGCACTAATCAGCATATTCAATATCTCCCGCGCTTTTTGACAAGTGCAACCCCAAACTTGCATATGTCGACTTTTGGACAACCTATAACCACCATGTTTTCATTGCCACTTAAAAAGTTTGAGTTGAGAGCCAGATGGCCATTATTCCCATAACTTATAGGTACTCTTGAAACTATTTTAGATAATAAACTTCTGGTAACGACAACATTAAAAGTTTTTTAGTTAGTTGGTATTGATTTTTTTCATAAAGTGCGTGAACCATATTTTAAACACAATAATTTAAGATATTTAAAATTTTGCGAAGCATTACTTGTGTTAATTTCAGTTTTGTAAGAATAATACGCCGCGAATACTCCGTTCTACTTTTCGTGCCGAAAATTTTTGGGATAACACTTTTATTAAAACAGTGTTATCCCAAAAATGCGATAGAAGTAGGTGCAAGGTATGTTGCTGTCTTGCTAAATGCAGGTATTGTGCACTGATATTGTCGTGGTGTGCATGTGCAATGTTTCGCGGGCGGGCGGGTAGAGCATCTTTGCCATCTTGCATGTTGTGTTTATGTATGTAGTAAGCTACACATTTATCTTTTGTCACAGTAAGTAGGTAGGTATGCATAATAATTAGGTAAGTAAGTTAGGTAATATTAGGTAATAAGCTTAAAAGATACTTTTTGACTAACTTAAATTGATAACGCGTAATCAAATGTTGTTACCCATTTCCTCATGTATTATGTTGTAAACATTGTAAAAAATTATATTTAAAACGTGATGTTAAAAAAAAAATTGTTAAGTAAGTATAGTTAAATTATTTTCTAGTTAGACAATGTGAATGCAGTCGCATAATCACAAACCTTAGTGGTTTAAAAAATGCGATTTAAACTAAGTAAATAATGTAAATTTTTAAAATGGTAATAAAGGAAAAAAAAAAGTATAACGTATTGACATAGTTTGAAAAGTTACGATGTACTAAAGTTATCGTAGATTTATTGGAAGTGAAATGTCTTCCACTTTTAATGTTAATGTTTTTTCAATAGCAAGGGGAATGGCAAAATTTCGGCCCAAACGCATCGATTCCAACGGCCAGCTGGCAGCGCGCGCGCCAGTTATAATGTCATCACTGTCTTACATAGTTTTTTATACTTAAGAGGATTGTGTAGCATACGGGCTCCATGCAAACGGCGATATTTATTTATCATACATTTTGAAATATTTGCACTTTAGTGATTTCATACAAAACAAAAAGTGCCAATATTTTCAAATCTACGATGAATTTAAAAAAAAACAAAACGTACAGCTCTATTTCTTATGCATTTCAACAACATACCGAAAATTCATAAAACGTTATCGCCGTTTGTATGAAGACCGTTTGCTACACAATCCTCTTAAATGTGGTATTTATTGTGATAACTCTTTGTATACTTAAATTGACTGTCGAAAATTTGTCAGAAAAATTATCTTATTTTATTTTATTTATTCACAACGGGGTAGCACTTAGCCTTCATCACACCAGGGGGCCAAGGCTGCTAACGTTAAGTCACAATCGTGTCTCAATCGTGTTTCAATTGTAGTTCAGTTGTAGTGCTTTTTTACACACTAGTTACAAGAAATATGCACTTTTTTTACAATACTATTGATGGTCACACCACCCAATACATTCACATCACATCATACTGTCCTAATTCTTGTAACTAGTATTTAAAAAAGCACTACCACTGAACTACAATTGAAACACGATTGAGACACGATTGTGACTTAACGTTAGCAGACTAAGGGCGTTTGTGCACTACCACTGAATTTTACCGATCCGGAAAAAAACGGATGCTTGTATATAATTAATTACTATTATAAATGATTAATTATTAAAATACAAGCATCCGTTTTTTCCGGATCGGTAAAATTCAGTGGTAGTGCACAACCGCCCTTAGCCCCCTGATGATAAGTGGTGATAAGGCTGAAGGTGGAAGCGCACTACTTACTTACTTTACTTAAGATACATATTATGTATACTCGTATTTTATATGTTTACTTAATAATAATTATGTATACTCGTATTTCCTTGGGGGAGGCCTATGCCCAGCAGTGGGCGTCGTTCGGCTGACATGATGATGATGATGATACACGTATTTTGTTCTTAAGACAAATTTTCGACAGTCAATTAAAAGATACAAAGAGTTTTATACTAAGTACCTACTTTAGATTAGATTTTTTTGATTTTTCGATTCGAAACCTGAAGAACCGCCGGTATAGTTAAAACAATATTGATCTAGATAATTGACGTTCGTCTAACCGATAATTATTACCATATTAGTACCTAACTAGCGGGTCCTAGCGGTTTTACCCGCGTCACAGATTACTAAATAGTTCCCGCGTGTAGGGGCCCGTTCCCGTGGAAATATCGGGATAAAATATAGCCTATATGTCACTCGGGAAGAACGAAGCTTCCTAATGGTCAAATAATTTTCTAAATCGGTCCAGTAGTTCCTGAGATTAGCGCGTTCAACCAAACAGAAAAACAAACTCTTCAGCTTTACAATATTAGTATAGATAATTAGAGTTAAGGCTGCTGTACACGTGTAGAGTAAACGGTAAAGTAGAGTGGTAGAGTACTAACTATCCTACTAACTATACTAATGTAGACATCATTGGTAGAGTAGAGTAGGTACTGAAATTTGGTAGAGTAGAGTAGCTAGCACCGCGGGCAAGCTACTCTACCGCTCTACTCTACCGTTTACTCTACCCTAAAGCTGGACATTGACGATCAGTTTTGTCCTAAAACTGTGGCGTAAAACTGTGGCGTCACTCCAAATGGTTTTAAGCCAACTAGATTTCCCCACTGACTGGCGTGACGCCGGCTCTTCAGTTTTCGACCGGCCGGGCTGTTGAAAGACGTGTACTCTACTCTCTACTCTACTACTCATCGTGTACCTACTACTTATTTTTGTCAAGAAAAAAAAAAGGATTCTGATTCCGAATAAGAAATAGAACCAAATATTATTTTAATCATCTACGTTATTAATATCGAGCAAAAAACGGCAAAAATCACGTTTGTTGTATGGGAGCCCTCCTTAAATATGAATTTTATTTATAGGTAATTATCTATTTTTAAAGTGGGTATACAACTAAATATTCTGAGAATATTTCAAGCGTCTACCTATTGCCGTTATTAATATCGAGCAAAACACAGTAAAAAATCACGTTTGTTGTAGGGGAACCCTCCTTAAATATGAACTTCATTTTATTTTAATTATTTATTTTTAAAGTGAGTACCTATAAGTACAACTAAATATTCTGAAAATACTTAAAACGTCTACCTATTGCCATTATTAACATCGAGCAAGAAACGGCAAAAAATGACGTTTACTTTATTGGAGCCCCCCTTAAATATTAATTTTATTCTGATTTGTTTTTAGTACCTATTTGTTGTTATAGCGGCAATAGAAATACATCATCTGTTAAACAATAATTGTCTAGCTATCACGGTTCATGTTATACAGCCTGGTGACAGACAGACAGACGGACAACGGAGTCTTAGTAATAGGGTCCCGTTTTTACCCTTTATACTTCCTTTATACCAAAAACTATACGCAGCACGCTCGACCACCGCACCACGCACCACCGCGGGCGGGCGCAGCGATCGAACTGACGCGATTAAAATTATTATTATTATTATTCAACAATATGACATACTTGCAGATAATAAAGATATGTTGCTATATAGGGCGTGCGAAATACATAGATATTTCGCCCCACAACGCAAGTATTACGTAAGTAGGTACCTACTCAATAAAACGTCATAACATTTGAAACTAGCTTCCATAGTCAGTCTGTTTTCGACATTCCTCACAGCATGAGTCATTTATTACTTCAAAACATTTGTTTATTTTAGCTCCTTTCTTTATCTTGGAAGCACCGTACTTAGCACGTACTCACATTATCAGCGCAAATCTCGAACCACCCTAAAATGAACATTCTTTTCAACCCCACTTTAAAACACGAAGATAATCCTCTAGACGCCAAGGATTTGTATGACTAATTGCCCACAGATGTGCCATACGTTTCCTTAGGAAAATATATATCAAAAATAGAAATTACGGGTTACATGATCATCTTTTGATCAATGATAATAATTAAAAATAATCGCTATCAGTCCGATCTAAGCCACCCAGCTAACGTTTTGGTGATGGTCAATAACTCAGTTTAAAATAGTTATTTATAGACCACACACCTTTTTCTTTAATATAAGGAATTTACAGTTTCTGTTGTGCCAGTTCCAATTCAAGAAAACTTACGTAGGTACCTATATTATTAGTAGCTATTTCAATTAAAACAAAAGAATGACAGCGGTCATATGAACAAAAGCGTCAAATTGAAACTTTCAATAATAAAAACAAAACAAAATAAACCTTAACATAAACTGGAACGTAATCATGACTAGATAACTTTACACGGCTACGATCATATCATAGGAACGAAACACGATTCCGTAGTAGAAAAACACCTTTACAATTCATAAGACCGCCAACGAATTCACAGTTCAAAATATAATAAAACTGTTTGTTTATTTCGAGAGGCGGCATTCCAAGCGGTTTCCTCTAAACATTGTACGATAAAAAACAACCTAACGACCTCATTACGATAAGGAACATATGCGATACATTCCTCGCCCTCAACACGGTGTATTCCCCTGGCGAATTTGAATTTGTAATTCTTGATGTGTTCCCTTCCTTAGCCAATAACGGTGGAACATTTATTAAAAAAACCATGCCCCGCCCACGACGGAAGCAGCTGCATTCTACAATAATTACAAACAGCCGAGCATTGGGTAGACCTAAACAACTAGTTGAAGCTATACTCGAACGTCAGGCCTTCACCAAATGAAAGATACCGTTTCTTTAGAACATCGATTAAAAATTGATTGCTAATAGAAAACGCATGACTTTAAGAAGAAGAAGAAAAAAACAAAAGAAACGCTTCTTTTGTTTTAATAGCTTTTCATCGGGGTGGGTTTTATTGAGAACGTATTAAAAAGGTTGGTAAAATAAATGTAATAATTTTTTAGATAAATACGTCTCAGAAAGTTCTAAGGTTTGTGTTTGGATTTAAGATTCCATGTAATAAGAACCACCTGACTTTAAGTACCATAAACTATTAGCAACACGACTGTGACTTATTATTTACAGCACACTTTAATTATCGAACATAACCATTAATCTATATCCCTCAGTATTACAGAATGTACAACCAAATAATTAGAAACTTAGACGGATAATCAAATACATAATAACAAGGTAAAATTCACAACGCTAATTTAAGGGTATCTATATAATTCATTTAAGGTTGGGCAACTGATAGAAACTATCCAATAATCGTCTATTAAATGTTCAATCAATAAACACAGCTACCGGTAAAGCAATCTACAAAATTCTAGGCTATTCCTGTGGAATTAGGTAACTAAGTAAATGTAACTTACAATAACTGTGTTGCGACATCCACGAGAAAGTCTCAATTTCGACTTCGAGCGAAGCAATCATTATAATACAAAAATATAAATATTTGTTTATACAAATAGAGCCATAACGGCATATTCTTATTATGACATCGGACATCCTACGCAAAACGATCAGAGTTTCGTTAAACATTTCATTAACGGGATGTTTTACCAACATTTACGACTTTGTATGGCTAGAGGCAATCACGACCACGGCACTGTGAGCACCATTAATGAGTTACTGATGACACTGCACGAATCTGCTTTCTCTTTAAAACTATTATTTATAAAACAAACGATTAAAAGTAAACTTAACTTCTGTGATTGCTGCTATGAGTTAATAAACGTGTCCCCAAATCGATAAGATCACAAAATCTGCTGTATCGAAAGCTAAAAGGCCGTTTATAGCGACATAAACGTTTATGGAATCATAAACCATAACCAATCTATTGTCTAGAGACGGCCTACGCGTCGCGACGACATAACTAATCGACCGATTCCGCTTTTTGTCTCCGCGTGCCGTATAATCAATTGTCACCTCGCCTGGACATTTCTCTAAGGTCCGGTTGCTCGTACATTTAACTTTTGTCAAAATTAACAAAAGTTAAAATTTAACTGATGTCAATTTTGACATCGGTAAAAGAAAAATACGTTGTTTATCTTAGGGTTAAAAGTGTTGTCTGTACTATTTTATTAACCTTCCCTTAATTACTAATGTCAAAATTTAAACCACCCCCACCCTGTCGGTTATTTTGACCGCCGTTAAATCTGTAATTTGACTGCTTGTTAAAGTAACCGCTGCTTCAACAACGCTTTTTAAATTTGACCGCCGGTTAATTTTACTTTAACCATAATTTAACCCTATAGTTAACGTAACCAAGCTTCGAGCAACCGGACCTAAGTTCAATTCTCAAATAAGTCGGAACGGGTTTCGAATAGTCCATGGCAATAAACGAGGTATCGTATTGCACGAAAAAAAGGTGATGAGTGTTGTTGTTGGTGCGAATGGATGGGCCGGTGCGTCGCCGACATGGACCTCGATCGCCACGATTTAGATCCTTCCCGAAGGACCATTGTACTTTCGTCGTATAATGTTACTAAACTTAGACTATTCGATTGAGATGTCTGTATACGATTGTATCGATTATATTTTATCATAAATTGATATTGATCTCCTTAAGATAAGATTGAACGTTAATGTTCACATTAGTATCCTGATTTCTGATGATATACATAATTTTACAATTAATATTATATTTATAACCAGGTTTGTGGGTCACCTTAAATCAGTTAAGAATCCATTCAAGAAGATATTATTTTAGAAAATATATATTTCGAAACAGTTAGTAAAAATATTAATGTGATACCTGAGGATACATTTTACTACAAATATTATTTTAATGAGTTTGGCATTTTAGTTAAACTGTATTAAGTTATTGAATAATTAATGAGGACATTATCAGAGTTCTTGTTTGAACAAAGTACTTTAATTACTATAACAGAGTCAAGCATGGTAGGTAAGTACTATAAGTAGCTCAAAACAAAATAATGATATGATACAAATCGAGAAGTCTTTGATAAAATTTATGTGACACGAAAGTTAAAATGTAAACATCTGTATTATTTAGCTTATCTGAGAGGCTGTCAAGATATCTTGTAAAACATATCTGGATTTGACAAAGGTGCTGACCGTCCGTGATCGTCGTGAATAACTGTTTTCGCAGATAATCGATTGCTCCAGTTACGTGACTCTACTTAACAATGGAAACACATACATTGCTATCAAAAGTCAATTAAAGATCTGTACCTATATCCCAAAGCCTGCATGACGATGATTTATATAGTTTCGCAGCGGGCAACGAGGCACTGTCGCGGCCGCTTTTTAAATTAAAACCGTACGATGCCCGCACGTGATCTTATCCGACTCGATCAATTTAGATAAAATAAATATTTATACATTTGACTGTGGATGAGCGAACAAAGCGATTCAGTAAATTGATTATGCCAATGAAAAACTCTCTGACACACGCCCCCATTCAATCACCTGTTCCGATAATAGATATCGATTTTGATTGAGTCTTTCGAAAGTTGTGAACTTTAAGATAATCATACAAAAATAGAATACTTTTCTCTCGATATGATGAAAGAACTATAATTCTCTCCATTCGTTATTGTTATTACCAAATGCTATTCAGGTCGTTGTGCCAATAAAAAACAATATAGTAGACAAAATAATTAATTTATTCATACTCTCTGATTGGAAGCGTAATAAATACGTTTTTTTACGTTTCTAACTAAAAATTACATCACAAAATTATGTTTTTAATGACATACTTAGAAACTAAATATTTACAATTGACTAGGGTACATTTCAGTTCTTCGACATATTACATTATTTACATTGTTTATCATACAAATATTCACATACAACTATTATTACACCTCTCAGGTTACATCGTGGTCTGTAATTGTAACAATTATAAGTACCTACTTACCTAATTTTATCACACAGAAGTCAAGTCATTATGCCACCTGTATACTGTATAAGTATATTATGAATCAGGAATTCACCAGAAAATATACTTTTACTGTTGTTTATTTATGTACAAAATAAAAAGAACAGGGAATGTAAAGAATATATTAGGCATTATTATTATTTAAAGATATTTATATAATTATACGCACTGTATAATGACCAGGATACATCATTATTATTTGCAGTAATGTCTTTTAAAATCAAAAAGGTACTTAAAGTGTAAAGTTTATTTTTTTACTTTGGGTTTTTTCTTATTTGAGTTTCATCTAAACAATATTTACCAAACAGTTGAACTAGCTAAGATTCCTACGTGGAGATGACATATTATAAGGAATACATTTTAAGTTCAACAAAAATAATTTTAATTTATTTACAATTTTATTCCAAAAGGCAGGTAGAGACTGTCAGGCTTAAGTTAACTTAATAGGCCAAGTAAGAAAAAACGGTAAAACACGTATTAATGACCAAAACTTTACAAACATTTTGTAACAAAAGCTCTTTGTAAGCTTTGAACTTGCAATAATAATATTATGAGCACCAACTTATAAAGAGCCCTTATGATTGAAATACATTCAAAAGTAGTTTATTTATACATATTATAATTACATTTTTACAAATTATATAAAAAGCACATCACAATAATATTGATATAAATTTAATAATAAATTTTATACAAAATAAGTCTTTCGCATATTGTTAGGCCTAGTGTTCGACATGGGAATTTGTTGAGGGGGCCTTAGAGGCCTCTCTTCGCACTGGTGATTGTCTATGGAAACGTAACTATGGTGGTGTGGAAGCCGGTCGTCCGGCCGGCCCTCACTACTGGCCACGGAGCAGGTCTCGTCCTCTGTACTGCGAGCAGACACCTCTGCGCTCGCGCTAGTCGAGTGCATAGGACTCGACATCATTAGCATAGGGGGAGCCATCCCGTACTTATACCAAGGATCATGCGACGTAGGAGGCGCAGTGTACCTCAAATTCCCGTGCCTACCAAAACCCTCCCTGTTACCACTTTTCACACTACTCGCGTTATGGAGCGTTCGATTCGTCAACGTGACGTCCACATCCGGTAACCGAAAATTTAGCTTCTCCCAACAGTTCTTTTCACCCCACACGATCACTGTACACGTTTTGAGTAAAACTTTCAAATCGGGATCGATTATTATGGCACTTAAATCCGTAGTTACGAGGAATATTATCTTCTGTCGTCTATGTCTAACGTTCACTGAGTTTATAGCACTTTGTACCGCGGCTTTTGATTCAGCCGAATACCACTCTTGTTGTAAAAAGTATATTGATAACACTATCACTAGTCTTTTGGAACTCTCTGACGCACTCACTAAACTGTCACTGGATCGCCGTTCGATCAACTGTAAGTCTCTGTGTTGTAAACATAAAGAATGTCCCGAATTCTCTAAACCCGAACTAACAGCGCGCGTCACGAAATCCTCGTCCCGAGGATTGTACACAAAAAATGCATCGAACCTTTTATTTTTATTGTCATTCATATCCTTGGGCGTGGAAGTGAAGATTCTAATTCCATATTTCGAATGCATCCACAATTTCAAATCTTCTCTGAACATGAAGAGCAGTGCGCACATTAACAGAAGTATAATTACTATTATCAGAAGCGCTGCGATATATGGAATATAATTTTCGACTCCGTCATTCGATTCGATGAATAATCGCTTTTGGGTCTCCGTTCCAGTTTCTTCGGTAGTGATTTCTGTTTTACATTCCTTCGCTACAGTCGCAATAGTTTTATTCATCGGTTGGCCGTGAGCAAAGTAGCACATCATGGTCTCGGTATCTTTTGATTTTTTTATTAGCCATTGATTCAGCTGAGCTACGTCTTTACAATCACATATCCAGTTGTTCCCATCTACAGACACACGCGTGCGAGGATTGTTGTCGGTAATGACTCTCCATGGCATGTAATCAACATAACCGTTGTTGTCAAGGTCCAGGTACTCCAGTGAGGGCAGGTAATTAAATGTATCATTCTCTATCACTTTTATTTTGTTGTTACTCAGATACAGCTCGTTTAGATTCTGTAATCTTGTAAACTGAGTGTTCCTTAGCACTTCCAAGTTATTGTTCTCCAAATGCAGTACTCGCAACGAGTCGATCCCATTAAACGTTCTATTTTGTATTGTATTGACGTTGCTGTTATTGAGATACAAAACTTGTAATCTTTTTTTGCCGATGAAGACGTGATTTCCTAATTCTTTGAGATCGTTTCCATCCAAATATATTTCGGTCGCGTCCATCGGCATTCGGTCCGGCACGTGATCGTAGCCGGCGCTCGAACAATCGACCACGTTGGAGTTCCAGGTGAGATCATGATAACACGAGCATTTATCTGGACAAGTCATCTTACAATCACAAGCTTCAAAGTCACAACAATGGCAAAGGGTGAAACAATGTGAATCGTACTCGCACAAAAATTCTGAAGATTTGACTTCGAGCAAAAGCACATCCGATTTGCTACGAGAATGGGTTAAAGAGCATCTTACACTTTCTAAATCCATTATTCTCGGGCGCTGCCGGGGATCACTTAATTGGTTAATTCTCTGCAGCCATTCCATTGTACAATCGCACGCAAATGGATTCTCGCTAATATAGAACTCGGGTAAATCTTTCTCCTCAGGAACAGCTGATATAGTGAAAGCGGCGGACTCTAATGTTTTTATCTTGTTGGAATACAAAATCACTTTGTTCAGGTTGTACTTTTGTAAGAATGTTCCAGGGCTTATTTTTTCTATGTAGTTATTATTCAAAACTACAGTCTCAATACTACTTGGGAAGGAAAATTCGTCGATACTTCTTAGCTTATTGTGGCTGACGTCAAGCATTTTTATATTAGTGGTTTCTTTTACACCGTAGGTGTCTTCCAGTTTTTCGATTTTATTTTCGTGCATATCTAGCCATTCCAAATTTGTAGGTATGTGACTGTAATCAAACCAGAGTAGCTCATTATTTGACACATTCAGCCAAACCAGTGGTTGTGTGTTATTGAATATGCCTTTTAAGTCCACAAGTTTATTTCCATCGAGACCAATTGCTTTTAGTTGCGGATTTGCTGCAAAAGCGCCATCATCTATTTGATCAATGTTGTTTGAAGCTAAGTTCAGTATTTGCAGAGATGGCAATGCCGCAAAAGTATCTTTGGAAATCTTTTCGATTTTGTTGCCCACCAAACGTAGACCATACAAATCGTCTAAACCCTCAAAATGCGAAATTGTGACTTTAGTTATTCGGTTCATGCCTAAATCTAGTGATGTTAAGAATCTCAACGTCTTTATAGCTTCCGGTACTTCAGATAACTGGTTTCCACTTAGACCCAGATCGTGAAGTTTGGTGATGTTTTCAAAAGAGCGCAAGTCAACTTTCGTTATTCTATTTCCATCAAGGAATAATTGGTTAAGTACATACAAGTTGGAGAAATGGCTAGTGTCTACTTCTATTATGTTATTATGAGCCAACGACAGCGAATGTAAGTTTTTCAAGTTAGAAAACGCGCCATCTGCGATGCGGGCTATGTTATTGTACTCCAAACTTAAAAATTGTAAACTATTCAGGTCTTGGAAAAGTAATGAATCTATTTTTGTTACACGGTTATGGGATAAATTCAAAACTATTAGTCTCACTAAGCCAGAAAATGTGTCTCTATTAATCCATTCACTAGTCAATTCATTCACAGATAAATCCAATATTTGCAGCTGATCTAATCCTTCGAGAAGCCCCGGAGCAAGAACACTTAGAGAATTATTGTTCAAATATATCTGTTTTATATCTCGCGAAGATTGAAACATTTCAGGTGGTAGCGCTGTTAATGCATTCGTAGACAAATTCAACATCTGCAAGTCATTCAATCCGACAAAAGCACGATCGGCCACTGTCGATATTCTATTGTTTTGTAGGAACAGTTTTTGAAGTGCGCGTAAACTTGATAACCCGTTGTCTGGCAGCGCGCTTATTTCATTGTGAGACATGTCTAACGTTTCCAATACAGTATTGCACGATTTTCCGGGCGCAGTCGGACCATTACCCCAGTCAGAGAATCCCAAATTGGAGATATCTTGCAATCTGTTTTGAGTCACGTTCAGTTCTTTCAAATTATACAATGGGCAGAATATTTCTGACGGCAAGATCCAAATGTTGTTATCTCCCAAATCCAAGTTTCTCAAATCAGTGAGTCCTCTAAAAGTATCCCTGTGGAACTCCATGGACATCGCAGACCAATCGGTGTTATGAGTTCTAATGCTCAAACTTCGTAGACCACTTAGCGGTGATAGCACAGCGGAGGGCACATATCGTATTTTGCAGGACTCTATCCGCAATTCCTTCAAGTTGTGGAAGCGTGATAAGAGTTCAGTTCCTTCCTCTTTCCTTCGACCGACATCTAAGGAGCTTTCGAAGAATAGCACGTCAGTGCAGTGTAGGTCCAGCGCCGTAATGCGTTGGGCTTGGGAGTTGCTGAGGCCAGCCAGCAGCTCGGTGGCGCCGGCCGCGGTCCGCAGAGAGCACGCGAGCTGCACGCGTGTGGGCTCCCCGGCGGCGCCAGACACGCGCTGCCACTCGCACTCCTGCGGAGCCTCCGCCACCCGACTCGTCAGCGACGCCCCACCGGCGCCCGAACACATCCAACACCATGCCGCGTACCACACGACAAATAATCCCATCGATAACATCTCGAATATTTCACTTAACTAAAACTGTCACTTAATTTAAATTGTCACTATTTGTTTCGCTATTGTCGCGCTCATCGCTACTCTAGTCCGATCGCGCTCGGAAAACTTCACGAATTTCCCGTCAAACTTGTTTCGAAGTACGACACATAACGGCGAGTGCGCGGAGAGTTGCGACGACGTGACCACTCTCCGGAACGTTTGGGAAACGACTGACGAGCGGCAAAACGAGTTGAGCGACCGGCCGGCACGCTCCCCGCGCACGGATGCGCCTCCCCCAAACGAGAGGTCCGACGCCGCTCTCGGTCGCACGTCACAAAAGTTCACATCGGCAACAAGTTGCTCGCCGCAAGATTGGCATGAACAGGAGCGCGCTTAGCGAGCTTTTATAAACATGGCGGTGCTCACTTTGTTTGTTTTGCCTTAATCATAAAATTTCAATATCTTCTTTAGTGAAAAGCGCGGGAATAAATAATTTCCACCACCTTAGAATACCAAAGACAGTTCTGTTGCGCAAGGAGTCGTTCAGTGATTCGTCTCGTCCCACCACACGTTCGTCCCAATGAGAAGAATCACAGAATTAAAAAAAAAATATTATTGTTTGTTCTGCGATTCGTCCCATTGAATTAATTCTTATAAAATAATGAGATAGTACAGTCAGCAAGAAAATATTACGGACATTAAATAAATGACAGAATATCGATTCGTAAACAATAATTAAAAGAAACCAAAATGAACATGTTTTTATATTTAAATTATTATAAAATTAAAAACTATAAGTAATGTAAACAAAAATAAAGCATTTATTAAAAAAAAATAGGAAACACTAGTTTTAATCACATTTACAAGGTTATTCGTTACCAACATTTTTATTATAATTATGATTGTTTAACAAAATATGTTTTTCCAACAAAATGTTGGCGACGAATATTACGAATAACCTATTAAATATGATTAAAGTAAGTATTCCTATTTTTTTAATAAATGATTCATTTTTGTTTAAGTACATTATAATTTTTATTGCTCCGATTATTTAAATTTTAAAATGTTTTTAGTTTTTATTTCCTTTCAATTACAAATATTGTTTACGAATTGATATTTTGTCTTTTATTTCGGGTCCTTATTTTTTTATTGACTTGCTGACTGTAGGTACTTTATCTCTTTATTTATGTAAGTGGCTTTTTTATATAAGTAAGTATTGGGTTATTTCCCACTTTATTCTTTTGTTCCAAATGTTCTTGCTACCTGTACCGACATGTTACATCCTGTGATGTGATAACGCTTATCACCGTACTTGTAACATTACTCACCTAATGACGTCATTAGAAAGAAATACTGTAAATAGGTAAACCTTTCTAAAACACGATAATGATATGGTCGGGACACCATTAGGAAATCTTTATGGTTATTAGGGAAATTCTAAAAGGCGTTTGTGGAGATAATTAGTGTGTAATGAATAATGAAAGACTTGTAATGTAACAGAAAAACAACCAAATTAGAGATGGCAAAATAAACAGATTAACTGCCAATAATGTAAGTAATTGTTTATTTTCGAAGCTCTAATAGTTTCTTGTCATCTGGTGTGATGGATGACATAAAAAATCTGTTACAGTTAGTAGCTGTTACTAAACAAAATCTTTTTAAAAGGGTTCTCTACATAAACGAAATTTGCGACAAAATACTTTTTTTTATAAACTTCAATGGTATTACTTACTGTAAACAAAGGTTCGTCTCGGGTGCGGATTAAGATTTTTTGCAATTCGTCTAGACATAGCACGACAAACATTGGGTCATAAAACTCATAAAAGTGAATTTTTAATTTACGATGTAACGGAAGGAGGCAGTGCCACAGATTACTAAATAGTTACTACGTAGGCCAATAGAAAAATAAAGAATTTTGAAAACATTTTATAAAAGGTATATTTTTTCTAAATTTGACTTTTTTTATTTTCGGTATTATTAGTTGGATAGTAGTAATTTTCTATTTTTATTTGTATTTAAAAATGCTATGCCTAAATTGCCTACATAGTTTTTGTGGCATCTAAACTAAGCATTAGCCATTAAGTTATGCATTAGCTACTAACGGCCAGAATTAATAACCTATCCACAGATAGGGATAGGTGCGATCCAGATTAGTTGCTATGCAACGCTTGATATTAACATAGAATTAACGATAGTTGCCAGGGTGTTGCTATGTGTTGCCTAGCAACTAATCTGGATCGCACCTATCCCTATCTGTAGATAGGTTATTAATTCTGGCCGTAAGACTCGTAGCTTTCGGCTCCGCGTCAACTACCTACACTATGTTTTCCTGTGGGAATGAGATGTTTAAAGTTAAAAATAAAAAAGCCTAAATGCTATTCTAGACCGCAATCTATGACTGCTGTGTTAAATTTCATCCAGATCTGTGTTATTTTATCACAATATGTGACATGAAAATTGGTAAAATGTCTTCATACACTCCTGTCCTCGTTGCAGTTTTAAATGTAGAAGTGTAGTGTAGAAGAAAATATTACCTTTTAAAGTGCGGAGCTTTTAAAGTTTTTCTTACATTTAACTCGTGGTATAAGTACTCGTAGTAAGCTAGAGCAGTTCTTTTTATTTATCCACGTCGGGTGGCACTTAGCCTTCATCACACCATGGGGACTACCGGCTTAAAAAATTTGGATATAGACACGGGCTTCATTTGACATTTGAATTCCATATTATGCCCATATATGGACACATGGCTTCAAATATATCAAATTAATCCCATATCCATATCCATATTTTTTAGCCAGTGGCCCCCATGATGTTAAGTGGTGATAAGGCTGTTGAAGGTGGAAAAGCACGACTCCCAGAATCCTCAATCACTCAGGAACTGGCTATATCTTATCTCTAACTGCCGGAACACAATAATGTTGAAAACATCATTGTTATGGCGTCAGACTTAGATAAGATGGTGGTAGCTAGCCAGGCGGACTAAGAACAAGTCCTACCAACCAAACCGAATATAGTGGTTGCGGTACACCCCTAAATTCAGTAAAAAGCTGCAAATGGTGTTAAGAGCATGAAAATGGAACGATTGATCGATCTTCAGGCCATAAGAACCCGTAGCACGAAAAAAAAACAAAAAATTCTGCAAAAGGTGTTAAGAGCATGAAAATGGAACGATTGATCGATCTTCAGGCCATAAGAACCCGTAGCACGAAAAAAAAACAAAAAGGAGAGGATTTATGACGTCATCCTTTTTGGATGGGAAAAAAAACGTGTTCTGAAACCTATCGTGTATAGTATCTAATCAAAGGGCTTACTAAGCCGATTCTAAATATATATTACATCCATTATGTTTCCGTCACTTGTTTTAAATTAAAATAAAAATCATTTTAAAAAACATACAAGTTTGGGCTCCTCCAGATATGATACGGTTGAATCGTTATTTGTAAAATATACCTACCTAAAATGATATGTAATAGCCCCATATCCAACCCCAAGAAAACAATTTTGAAAATATTGGCGTACCGCTAGCCCTAATACAGGGGGCCAAGTC
Organism: Crambus lathoniellus; assembly: GCA_949710035.1. Classification (NCBI taxonomy): domain Eukaryota; kingdom Metazoa; phylum Arthropoda; class Insecta; order Lepidoptera; family Crambidae; genus Crambus; species Crambus lathoniellus. The sequence continues at coordinate 20,067,232 of OX453310.1, forward strand.
TGCTAACGTTAAATCGTAATCGTGTCTCAATCGTGTTTCAATTGTAGTTCAATGGTAGAGCTTTTTACACACTAATTACAAGAAATAAGTACTTTTTTCACAAACTACTGATGGTCAGACCACACACTACATTCACATCACATTATACTGTCATAATTCTTGTAACTAGTATGTAAAAGAGCTAGTGCTGATGCCATTGAACTACAATTTAAAACACGATTGAGGCACGATTATGACTTAACGTTAGCAGACTTGGCCCCCTGTAAGTAAGTACTCCCACTGGGAATTGAACCCGGGACCTCTGGGTCTGAGACCGATGGTGTGAACCACTAAACCACAGAGGCGGCGACGATGCACCCCGCCCGCTGCAAGCGCAGGCTGCACGCGTGTTGCGTTGATTTTGGATAGCTTTGTATGACGACCCCGTGCGAGGGAGCAGTGGGCCTACCAGGATTTTTTCTTTACGTTTACTGTACAGTAAATGCGAAACTTTTTGTATGAGAATCTGTAGTTCTGCTGCTGCCCACTAGAGGCGTTGTACAGATTTTCATATAAAATATTTCCCGTTACTGTACAGAGGAAACTGAAAGAAAAACTAATGGTAGGCCCCACAGATCTGTTGTGCGATTCTCTAAGATTCAATCATCAAACTCGACGTTCTTTTTCGCTTGACTTTCACTTGTTTATTATGAATTTTGACTTAAAGAATCGAACTGAACGACCGACGATGTGACGGTGAAAATACGTTAGAGAATCGCACCCCTGAGCTCCGCGGCCGGGCGGAGCGCGTCACCTGTGTGAGAACAGCCATAAATTGATTCTTTATCCGATCTAGATTCTCTTACATACAATATAATCGCAAACAATTTTGTTATTAATGCACTTAATATCACATTTTTTTATTTTGAATCTTCTAGTTTCCTTTTTCCGGCAGCGTTTTGAAACACTAACACAACGTCTTTTCAACGTTTTACTTTTCCTATTGTTGTTCTATATTCTGTTCGTTTTTTTTACTAATTAATAAATAGGTAGAAGCTTATTACAAAATAAGCGATTGCATAATATATCCTCTAGTTATAATGATTTAACTATAAAAAGTGTATTTTATTTCTTGTGTGTTAGTTTCTCAGCCACGCTAGTCTGAGAAACAACTCTTCGTAAGTGTGTCTTCTTGTATGTAACACTGAGAAAAGGACAGTTTAATATGCACGCATTTTAATTAAAAATAAATGAAATAACTCTTACCCCATGAATGCGCATTCCACAGCACGAGATCCGGCGGGCAACATGAAAAGAGCCTTATTGGCACTCGTCGGCGCAACACAAAAATGTTCGCAACGTTAACTGATCTAAACGAGTGCACTCGACAATCGGCGGCTTCCGTCGCAGGCGGCGAAGGGTTAAGAGTTAGTTTCTTTTTTTTATTGTTTCTCGATTAACCGTTTGATTCGCCGATTATCAATTGTTTTCCTGATTGCGCGTTTGCTTTTTATCATAAGTTCCTTTTACACTTTTTTTTCTATTTGCACGCGAAGTGTTGATGAGGTCGATGTTCGTTTGTTCATGCTTAAATAGTTGTAATATTTTATTTATTTTTAAGTTTTCTTATCTATAGGTACTAATATTATAAAAAGGAAAGATTTGATTGTTTGTTTGTTTGTTTGTTTATTTGCATCGTATAGGCTCCCAAACTACTGGACTGATTTAGAAAATTCTTTGACCATTAGAAAGCTACATTCTTCCCGAGAGACATAGGCTATATTTTATCCCGATATTCCCACGGGAACGGGTACCACGCGGGTGAAACCGCGAGGATCCGCTAGTTTAATATATAATATTTAATTAAGAAGTGAACATTGTAAAGCTTTGAATAGGACTCGTAGCTCGTAGTAAAAGCTTTCGATTCAACATTGCACCCGTGGTGTTTGGTACTAAGGTTCCCCTTTTTATTACATTACCAGCTGACCAGCGCGACTTCGTTCCCGTGGCCCTACCCTCTTCTCCACCCTACCCGTACTCTACCCCTACCCTACCCTACCCTACCTTTACCCTACCCTACTTCTACTCTACCCCTACTTACCCCTCCTTCCCCTATTTTCTCACCGTTAAAACCTTCCTTGGACTTCCACGAACATAAAAAACAAAATGACCAAATTGGTCCAGGCGTTGTTGAGTTATGCGCTTACCAACACATTTTGCGATTCATTTTTATATATATATATAAGATGTACAACTATATATCTAACAATTTGTAAAAGAAATAATAAACTATCATGGATTCATGGACATCGAAATTTACTAAACATAGAACTTTTGTCATTACCTAGAACGGTTTATGCACAGAATATTGTGTAGCTTAGTAGTAGGTACTTATGCAAATTTTGTACTAGGTAGGTAGGTATATGGGGTATTGTAAGTATCTAGCATCCCATCGCAATGCATTAAGTTGCACCACCTGAATGACATTCTCCATACTTTATGTACTGTCAAATTAAAGATATCATTGTCTGTCTGTGTCTGTCGACATATTTAGCAGAGCTGCCGCCAATCTCGATTAAACTTTCACGACCCGCCAGAAATTAATTTACGACTTTTCATGGAATGTCTTGTGTTTTGTTATGACAACGAAAAGACTTTTATTATTATTAATTTTAAGAATAAAAATGAAATAAAAACTATTTATTCACTCAGACATTATCTGTAGACAGACCATCCATACCTACATAGACAGATCATAGCTTTTTTTTTTACATTTTACGACCCTTTTGTTTTTCGTTGAATTAGACTACTCTTATTCAAAAACAAAAACTAAACTTGGTGAGCCTCGTCGCTTTCGCTCGATTCACCAGAGAGTGAGAGGGCTGGTTATAAAACAAAGTTCCGTTTTGTCGTTGAACTATAAATATAAATAAATAAATATTGGACACCATCACATACATTGTTCTAATACCAAACTATAGTAGCTTGAGCACTAGTATTAAGGAAATGGGAAACAACGGTGGGTAAGTATACCCTAGATTCGAGGAAATATTGAAAAGTTCGTTTTCAACATTTACCCGACCTGGAATCCAATCGGGGACCCCTAGAGACACCGGCACCTTGAAAACCAGTGCGTACACTACTCGGCCACAGAGATCGTCAACGTCGTTATTAATTAGAGTAGGCTTGCTGATCAATTACTTACCTTGCAAAATATTCTGGCTTCTGTACTCTTACAGTTTGGATTCTATCATCATCATCATCCTATTAACGTCCACTGCTGGACATAGGACTCCTCAAGAGATCGCCATCAAGCACGATCAACGGCTGCTCTTATACAGTTCTTGCCAGCCAATACTTAGGTAACTATATTTTTAATTATGGTTTTTTTTCAACAGGTATATTTTTAGGAAACTGAAAAGCTTTTTTCTCAATAGAAAAATTACTAATATCTAAATGAGAAACATATTCATAACATTTTTAATCATATCAAAGTAAATAATTTAATCTTGTAGCTTCGGTCTTATTGTTATTTTAATTTCATGTTACTAGCAAGCAAGTTATGTTCCAGATTTGGTACTTTTATTTAATATAGACAAACATTTTTGAAATTAAAATCACGCATACACTTAATTTTTTATAGCTGTCCTAAGTAACATTTTCAATAAATAATGCCTATAAATACAAAGCTCAAAACAGTGTATCTTAATGCTATGAAGTGCTCTCAGGAAACTATAAATCACTATGCTATAGTCATCAACCGATTCTCACTGCATCACCACTTTAACTAGACCTTCCATCCCTGTTGATTTCTCGTGACTTAAGATGAAACAAAAGCAAATGTTCAACTGATAAAAAGGTCAAGATATTCTGGTCAATATTAACTGAAAATCTTAAAAACTCTTTTTACTGCGTGCTTCCTGCGTCTGCGTTTGACGAAATGTGGACATACACGAAGTTTCCTGGATAAAAAGTTGAATAATGACTGATCCCTGAGTGTACTGATGACAATAGTCGTTGAATCACAGCTACACACGTGTTTTGATAAATTTTTGGTCACTTTTGTGCGTTTTATGTAGGTAAACTAAAACAACGATTTTACGATTTTTCTTCGTTTTTCTCTATTTAATGGTTTCTGTGGTCGTTTGTCATGCTTAATTTTTAACGATATTTTGGTAGATATATCTAACTTCATTTAGTTTGTTAGGTACTTTGTATCGTGATATTTATCGTTATATAATTATCCTGTACGTGTGTTTGTCACCTAACTCCTCCTAAACTGACTGACTGAAGACTGATTTGGATGAAATTTTGTGTGTATATTTCAATGGGTTCCTGGGTGGTTTAAAAACACACTTTAATTCGGTAGGTGGCGCTAACGTGGTACGAAGTTCGCCGGGGCAGCTAGTATTAATAAGTATATAAAATTTTAAAATTACAATTTAGCATAGTCCTACTTAATCCTACTAATCCTAGTATAATTATTTTTATAATCCTATCCTACTAATATTATAAATGTGAAAGTTTAGATGTTTGGATGTTTAGATGTTTGGATGTTTGTTACTCAATCACGCCAAAACGGCCAAACGGATTTGGCTGAAATTTGGGACACAGATACTTTGTAGCCTGGAGAGGAACATAGGCTACTTTTTATCCCGGAAAAATATCACATTCCCGCGGGATAACGTCGTGTATACCACGCGGGCGAAGCCGCGGGCGGAAAGCTAGTAAAATTATAAATGTGAAAGTTTCGATGTTTGAATGTTTGTTACTCAATCACGCCAAAACGGCTGAACGGATTTGGCTGAAGTTTGGGACACAGGTACTTTGTAGCCTGGAGAGAAACATGGGCTACTTTTTATCCCGGAAAAATATCACATTCCCGCGGGATAACGTCTAAAGTCCACGCGGGCGAAGCCGCGGGCGGAAGGCTAGTCATTAATAAAACCTTTTCCGATACCTACAATTGTCCATTTCAAAAACTTTCTTGTGAAATGACACAGTAAAGTAATGACGCGTGCATTTAATTAATCTCTGATACGGATTTAAGTCTTGATCGAATTGGGCACAGGCTTATGAGGGTCTCCCATCAATCTTTGTCAATATCAATATTTTCGCTTTGAACCCTTTTAATTGATGTTATATCTACATTTTATATGGCCAAGGCGCCCACGCTCGTCAGTGCTTGAAAAGTATGGACAGGCGCAAAAGAGACTTAATTAGTTGTTTCAGAAACAACACATACGCCACTTTTTACGAAATTGAGTTTTGACTGGCAGCCCCCATTTTTTAAGGTTATCTATATTTTCTAGTGAAATCAATTACACTCACCCAGACTCTACTACAAATTTGCTGATCAAAATTATTTCGGAATTGGCTATTTTTTTAGGTAGGTACTTACAACTCACCTCCCCGGAGATGTGGTTTTAAAAAAAATGTTTTATTTCCACATTGTACCTACATGTTATTTATATAAAACCATAAAATTAACGATCTTAAAAAATATTTTTGTAAATATATCTAAGTACTTATAGGAATAAAAAAATTAAATACTTGAGTACCTACTCCTAAAAAATTATATAATTTTTATTAAATATTTTTTTTAAAACAACATATATACATCCATTCCTTTTGTTCTAAAAACAAAACATCTCCCGTTATTTTTGAGAAACAACACACTTCCACATTTTTGAAATAAAACTTCTAATTTTAAAGACATTTTAATTGTTTTTCTATTTTCAGACCACAGTTAGGTAGAATTCTTCCAGATAATCTATATCTATTGTACTATTATCTTTAAAAATAATTACAAAACAGTTTTTTGTTCCCCTTGAATTCAAGATCCACTTCGGGGTCATCGCGCCATCGGAGTAAGTAAGTTCCTCCTGAAAGAAAAGGATATGTGCTGTTTCTGAAACAACTGGGGTGGAAGTCTCTTCCGCGATAGCGATCGTTAGTTATCGAATTCAGTTCGGTAAGTCAGTGCCGCCAGGTTGTGGTGATTCCTCACAAATTAGGGGTGTTTTTATAGATGTAGGTACTTAGGTAATGTTTTTGGATAAATAATTTTCTGTTGGAGGTTGTTGAGAGAAACGCATCTGAGTTTCGGTGAGATGTGTAGTTTTAGTTACAGGAAAAGTGTATTTTTAGTATGCTTTTTATGTTTGATTAGTACCAAGCCACTAAATTATTATTTTTAAAACAAGATTTTTATTCAAATGACAGTGGTATAACATTGATTTTACTGCATATAGAATCAACCGATACTTGGATTTAACATCTTATAAAATAAACCAATAATTAGATAATATATAATGTGTCCTTGTGTTATGTGGGGAAATGCAAGACGGGCATCTGGCACGTCATTACGCGTCAGTAATTGACAAGCCGCCGTTGACACGGCCGCGCGATTGGCCAAGCTAAGATATTCGCCCGCTCTCTCACTCGCTCGAGCATTGCGGTGAGACGGCAGATACGTACCGAAAATATTCGTTAGCTTTAAATAATATTTGTGGTTAGCTCAGCGGGCTTTCAAATTTCCACGCTATGTTTTAAGAACTCAAATTTAAGCAATAAGTCCTGAATCTCAATAGTACCAAAAGTGGCCACATTTAGCAATATCGAGATCCATAACGTAATGTTCATATTTGAGGCCATGAAAAAATACTTAAAAATTGCACTTTACTCTTCTATTTGCGCAAAATAACCGAAACTTTTATTCTAAGCCCTTGGTAAATCGTTAAAGATTTATTTCCATTGGTGGCGCTACTGAGCTCATCGAACCACCTTAAGTCAGCGATGGTTGCTGTAGCAATTTACACGAATTACAATAACTATTAGTTAGTGGCTTGTTATCGCTCAAATATACCACAAAACACACTTTTACCATAAAAATAGCCCCATATCCCACCAAATTCGTCATTTTGAGTTAACGACAACCAACGATAACTAACGATCGCTATCGCAGAAGAGACTTCCACCCCTGATTCGACTAGAGCCACAGGTAGAGTCATGTGGCATAATAAAGAATCGGCAAGTCAAGTTTATTTTCATTCACATGGTCTATGAAATGCGGTTGAAATAAATAAATCTAGAATAAGAAATTTTATAGTGAATCCAAATTTTGAAAGGCGATTTAATATGCGTTATCTAAAAAGCAATGAACTTGTCGCTTCTTTTAAAAGTAGAGCTATCTGAAAGTGTCTTCTACCTACAGATATTGTAAAATGATGTATATTATGTAAATAGTAAATGCACAGTAAATTCAATAAATAATTTAGTACCAATCAACAAGCACTCAGTACTTATACTAAATTAGTAAGCTTAAGACGGCTCATTTATAAAAATTTACTTATTTTAAATCATCTAAGTCTATGATTCAAGGCAATTTTTTTTAGCTTCTTTCCCAATAAAATACATCAAAGTTATTTAACTCACTTGTCTACGCTTTCGTTACTTTGATCCCGAACCCCTATTTATAGATTATTTATATCGCAACTTAATGACATTCGATGAAATCAACATCTGATTTTGATCACCATAACTAACCACATTACACCGACACCGATCCCAGCCAACTGTTCGTCCGCAGATCTATTATCTGTCGATAAATACCCCCTATTCTGTTAACAAAAAACGCATAAATCGAATCGATCTTCGTTCACGTCGCGCATTCACTTTGTTGCATAGCTTTAATGGTGTGGGTCTCTATAGACCCATATTTGGTGGCAAACGTCAAAATATTTTGTATCAGTTGTGCTAATGGCTATGGTTTGTATCACCATTAAAGTCATATTGTTGCTTTATCCTGGGGGATTTGTGGCCAAATGTGCGTTCACAATTGACTTTATTGCCAAAAATTTGATGTCTTGGGTTTCGACTATTATGAAAAAAAACTGAAGAATTGATACTTACTTACAGAAAGGCAGCCATTGGTAATTCATTTCCTTCTACTGTTGAGGCACAGGCCTCCCTTACGTATGTTTAAGGGCCACATGGCCCACCATGCCGGTCCAAAACGGAATGGTGGGTATTAACGAATGTAATTCAGCTGGGGCTAACAGCTTAAGTGTCTTCCGAAGCACGGATGAGCTCCACTCATAACTTTTTGGTCACCCGTCCCGTGACCGACAATTGCGGAAGTTGCTTTACGTTTGTTTGCGCCACGGGTTCCTCACTGGTGTTTATTCCAATATTGTTGTTCTTAATCGACCTTTATAGTAATAAATTATAATATTTCGCTTTTAAATATTTCATCCACTTGGCACTTTTGGCAGAACAAAAAATCAAAGCCTCCAAATATAAGTATTACAAAACCCTTTAGGTGCTGATATACTTATTTGTGCTTCGTAATGTCGACCGCTTTAATGATTTCTTCAATAAGCTTTTACAAAATTAACGACAATACATTTCCAGAAGTAATTTATTAACTTTTTGATTTGAAAGGAATCTTATCAAGAAAAGTGAATGAGGAAATTTAATAATCACCTCGAAATGATTTGCAAAAAGTGGCTCTACCGTGATTTGCTAATGTCATTTGCGGAATTAGATAATCACATTTAAATTAACTGACAAAATGGCCGCTAGGTTTGTGTTCGGTAACGAGAAAATCATCGAACAAAAAATGATGAGAGTCCCGAATGGCGGGATACTTGACGAAATCTGCCGAATGAATGTAATGCCATTATGATTAGCATTATTCGAGCGAAGGGGCCATGGATTCCGGTTTACGGGATAAAACGAATTTCGCGAACACAAAGCGGGCTTTTTTTCCTTTGGCGCTTTTTATTTTTAATGCGGTCCAAACATCTGTGCGCTCGTCTACGGAGGTTTTAATCGCGTTTGATACGCTGCACGGTATTGATAGTTGGATGGTTTGTTTGAATATTTGGTGATAGGAACGTGGATAGCTCTAAGGATTAGGGATGTGAATGTCGTGTGGTTCTGTATATGCCGTATCGGGACATTTACATTTTGTGGTCTTTTATAAGAGCATCTTTATGGGAACGTTGTAGGGATATTGGCAACACTTACTCGTACTTAACCAAATATAAAATAATAGCAGCAAATCACTGTCTCATTGTATTTGTGGCTAGCTGCTTCCCGCGGTTTTACCCGTTCCCCTAAGAATATTGGGATAAAATATAGCCTGTCTCTCGTGAATAACGGAACAACCTAATTTGAATTTCTATTTCCATTACAAACAAGCAAAAATCAAATCTTTAATCTTTATAATTTTGGTAGAGAATAAACAAAAAGATTTGCCCGAAATTATTGTTTATGTTTAGGTACATCTTGATGCTTTTCTTATATTGAAGACAAGTATAATTATGTTTGACCTATTTTGAGCTCGTTAAATTTAAACTTACCACACAACTCATATTTATACGAAGAAATTAATATCTATTACAAAACAACACAAACGAAACCCTAAAATATTCTTTAGTAGTCGGATGAATCATAATTTATGTGGGGATTTTAATAAATAATTAGACGCATTCAGTAAACAGTAAGCTGAAAGTTTTATTTTGTGTCGTGTTTTATAGTTCTGGTTAATCCGGTTCGTTTTGTCACGGGCGTTTAGTCGGCTGCACCAAATATGAACCTCTAGCTTTTAACGTTGACATTAATAACAAAAACCATTATGATTTATACCAGCAACAAAGATCGATGCGGAGACCAAGGTTCGTAGCGTGCTTGCATCACATCACATCATATGAGAACAAAAACCACACTATTCCTTTTTACGAGTCCCCAAATGGGCGCTCACCACGTGCCTTCAAGTAGGTTACATAGGTTAGTTTACGTGGAAACAAAGACTCTTTTTGTGTATCACTCCTTTGTTATAAAGGAGTTGCGTAAAATGAATTACGTCTGCATTCCTACTAAAATATTCAACGTCGATATGTGGTGCGGACGATGATTCGACCCGAGTTATAATTAAAACCGAAATATCAGGGCGAGGAACGGCGTGTCACTGACCGGTTCTGAATGGGACCTAATTTTTTTCAGGGCTTCGATTTGTGGGTTCTGGCTTTGTGATACAAAATTAATGATTTTTGGTCAGCGCATCGCAGCGTCAGCGGCACAAAGAAGCAGTGACAATAGTGTCCCGCTGTCTCCCATATTGACGGAAGGCCGCGCTACCTACGCTCCTGGCTCGTGTCTTTGTCCACGAGAATTTTTAGACGCGTCATGTACCAAATGAAAGCCCGTGAGAATAACCCAACGTACAGTATATATCATGAACATTTATTTAATTACAATAACTCGCTCATAATTCTGTATCGTTCTATTATGATGGTGGCGTTTATTAAAAACCCTTATTTCGGATAGGTGCAATTTACTAATGACATTTATTTTAGTTGAAAAACCGATTTGGATGAAAGCGCAAAATCAATTTGTGGAGGGATATAAAAAAACCATCTTTATTTTTAAATACTTACTAGAAAGGATATTTTTCAGTTTTGTATGGAGCCTCGGCTAGGACTTTGTACACTATACCATAGGCAAGGAAAAGATAAATATAATAACTGAAAACTAATTATATCGCTATAAGCTAACGCGTTTGATGGTACGCATTATCTAGTCTTAATTTTATGCAACCCCGATTCAATATGGCGGTAAAACGTCACACTCACATTAAAAAAAAGGTTAACATTGACAGATTATCATCAGTCGTCAATGTCATCGTTTTTTCGTACAGAAAAATCAATGTTTCCGAACGTGATTTAAATATGGTTGCCAGTGTGACCATGGATGGCAAAGAATTTTTATTTTAAAGTTTATTTTTGTACCATTTATCCAGAAAGACAATGATAATTTGAATATTTTATATGACTTTACTATATTTTTTACTATTAGTACGAATAGTGTACAAAGTCCTAGCCGAAAATGAAAAATGTCCTTTTGCTTAAAAATTATGAAGGCATGCTGACCTAAATTAGCCAATTATAACAATAAAGTCAAATCAGTAGCTATCTCAAAAATTCCATTCTATAACGCAATTGTATGTAAATATAATTGGTAAACATTAAACAGTACCTTTCTGAATGAAATTTGCAAATAAGTATTCAGCATCTGTTCAAAGATTTCTTAAGAAATAAAAGTAACAATAGTATACCAGTGGCTCACGCAAACCCCCCAAAGATATTCACCAAACCAAACGATAAACGTGTCGTGTGGTCTCACTGTTTACGCAAACAAGGCATTATACCCATTGCCCTAATAAATTACGTTCGTTCTTACACCTTGCCTTTACAAAGCTCAACATTAGGGTGGTCGTGTTGTGATGGTCATTTACTAGCAATCTATTGTGGATAGATTCACTGCAAATACTGCAATTCAATTTCATCAGCTACTAACTTATAAGGCTGCCCGCCCACGATCGACTTGCAGAGTCTATATGGCAAATCCTAAGTACGACGTAAAATAGGTACCTACTTAGAGTCATTTAAAATTTTTGATGACCTGTATTGCAGTTTTCGGGTTGGATACCTACTAATATAAGACAAATGTTTATGTACATAAACAATGAACATGCCTGAGTGCCCACCATCAACTTTTAGAAATCGATTCAAAACTGGTGCATTCCAGAATAGTTCCTAAAATGAATTGCTTTATTTCGTACCATGACCTTCTAAAAACTGAATTGCAAATAGAATCTCGATCGCAGTTAAGCTGTCGTGGTACTCGTGATACGTACTTACGAATAAGCGAAGCAGATCAGTTTAGGTCGAAAACAAAACCGCATTAAGAGTTGATGGTAGGCACCCTGGTCGTTATCCTGGTCTACGTGTTTACTCGGAGTATAATGAAGTATTTACAAATAAAAGTATCTAAGGGCTTTTTCCTTTTTCCTGTAAAAGTATCTAAGGGCTCTCTAAAAACATGTAAGTATGAAGGGCTATCGTTGTGGAGATCCTTGGGGGAGGCCTATGCCCAGCAGTGGGCGTCGTTCGGCTGACATGATGATGATGATGAAGGGCTCCCACGCAAAACTGCGACGTCGCATCGCAAAAATAAGCAGTTTGCCATGCTAATAGGAACCTTATTGCCTGTCAAATACTTGACTCACGTCGCAGAATTTTGCGATGCGATGCGAATTCGCAGTTTGTGTGGTAAGTAGTCCGAAATGATTGGGTGCGGGAGGCGCGCACGCAGGTGACAATCCGTATGGAAGGAAAAGCCTAGCTGTTTATCCGTTGTCTAATATCCATATCCTTGGGCTAGATACCTAATTGTTGTGGTAAGAAAAACATAAGTTCCTACTTAAAATCGCTTAGCGTTTATAGGTCTGATAATTCGACACCAATTGTCGGTCATGGGCATTCATGGGTGAGCAGCCTAAATCAGTATAACCGCGATGACAGTGCAAGTTATGGCCAATGGCCAATAAATTAAGGGATTATCTTGTCGCACACCCTAATTAGACACCATCAACGTGAAAGAAGGGTAAGTCTCAAATTACCAATATAAGCCCCAGTAATGGCGGACGCGATCAAATGATTTAAAAGCTTTATAACAGTCACATTCTCGGTAAATGGTCAGGAGTTTAAATTTTCATTTCTTTTGTGAGAATGACAGGTTTATTAAATGTTTTGAAATATAGTTAAAGCTGTTTATTTACAGTTCATATCATAGCTTGTCATGTGACAAAGTTTAAATGCTATAAGTATGCAGTTCTTCTTGTTTGTATGTGTGGCTAATAGTTTTCTCAGGTTGCCTTAAATTTTTCCGTACCTATGTAAGTATGACTTGTGTGTAGTGTATTCAATATCACCAATCGATCCAGAAACAATTTTTTATAACCGAAATAAACACAGATTATAGTCCCCGTTTTGGGAATGTTAAATTCAAATTTGAAAAATATACGTAAGCGAATGTTATGTACTTAATTCAAATTAATATATCAATTCAATCCTACAGTTTGATAGGCAGTTGCCTAGGTAGGACTATGCGCAATTAAATCGATTAGTCTAGCGTTTAGTCTATAAATAAGAATAGTTCATTGATTATGAATCTTTGGAAAATTCAATTTTAGTTATTGGTTTGTTGTCATTTCCATCCTCTTTTAATTTTAGCATCATAAATCATAATATTATCTAGGTACTTAAGTACCTACCTAAAAGGCAAGGATTTGTTTTATCATGTTGCAAATTAAGATCAGCCCCTGATTTAGAAACCGTCTGAAATGGAATCGATCGGACTTGAATCCTGGGGGCCAAGTCTGCTAGCGCTAAGTCACAATCGTGCCTCAATCGTGTTTCAATTTTAGTTCAGTTGTAGTGCTCTTTAAAACACTGTTACAAGAATTATGACAGTATGGTATGATGTGATGTGAATGTATTGTGTGATGTGACCATCAGTAGTATTGTGAAAAAAGTATACATTTCTTGTGCCTAGTGTGTAAAAAAGCACTACAACTGAACTACAATTGAAACACGATTGAGACACGATTGTGACTTAACGTTAGCAGACTTGGCCCTCTGTACTTTGTCTTTGTCTATTCCATAGTGAGTGTTGCGAGACAGTAGGTATACATTCCGCTGTCGAGAGCGTTTCCGACAGTTTGTGAATCATGGATAGGATAGGATAGGGTAACGATAACGAGTTTTCGTGAAAGTAGTATCAGCCATACTCCTTTCACGAAAACTCGTTATCGTGATCCTATTAGATTGTATATATGAAAACCAGAGCAGCGCCTCTTTATGTCGCATTAGGAACTAAAATTCAATAGATATTTGGCAGCATCAATTTAGCAGCTTTTGACGGATAGTAGGTACTTACCTATTATTACCGCAAATAAAGACACTTTCCTTGCTACGGCTACGGAATTTGAAGGCTTGCTTTAAAAACTTCTTTTTAGTTTAGCAGTCCTATAAATAGACTAATCAAGATAAAATCACTCTATCGAAGAAACGTGAAACAAAAGACAACAATTATCACAAAAATGCACACAAACAAGAATCAAACAAAGGCCAAATTGTGAATTTCGCTATTCCGCCGACGACAATGGTCGTCATCTTCGATTCCTGCGGTTTTTATTCGGGAAACCGAACAAAATCGCTGAGTATCGAGATATAAACAATTCCCGTAATTCATTCTGGATTCGCGCGGCGTCTAACAGAGATATACTGAAATGACCAATCACAGACGCGAGTGGAATACCAAACCATACATTTACCTCAACTCGCTCGAAATCGTCACACCGAATAGTGTTCAAAACACTCCTTTTTTATTTTATCCTTTTATGACTTCTACGAGAGTAAAAGCTCTATCCTGCACGAATGAACAAAACAAGTGAACAATCAAGATATCCTGGAAAATATCTTGAGAAAAGTGAGTTTACACTTAGGTGGAATTTCTATTCAACAATCATTGCAAACTTTTAATTGCGAAATGATATATAAAAAACGGCAGAAAACACGTTTGTTGTATGAGAGTCCCCCTTTCATACTAATTTTATTCTGTTTGTATAGCGACAACAGAAATACATCATCTGTGAAAACTTCAACTTTATAGCTTTCACTTCACGGTTCATCAGAAGGAAAACCTACCAAAGATAACATTACTTTTATAAATGAGCAATGTGAACGTCAAAACTTTAAACTTTTTACATAAACTAGAACTTTTTTGCCAAAGGCGGGAAGGAAGTTGCATAGAGCATAAATTGCCTTTTTTTTTTAAGGCGTTCGTAGAAGAACGAAACGGTGTAAAAAGTCCGTGAGTTCGAAGGTTCCATTCGATAGTTACATTTGCTCCGAAATCGGCTATTTCTATGTCCATTAGTTTAATGTGATTCCTTTTAGATGTTAGAGAGTAGCGCGGTACTTACGGTCTCCTAATGCTTTTAGTTTTTACCCTTTGCCTACCTTTATGGGCAACAAACATTTTTTATGCAAACAAATTGGGTATAATACCTATGTATCGACATGATTATATTCCTTTTGATTTTAAATTAGGTACTTGAGTAAATGCGATTATGCAGAGCCAAATAACTAGATTTAATTGGACAAAGAGAAATGCTGAAAAATATACAAATTTTGTAAGTAATATGGGGAAAAATTCTGCCATCTAATTCCTATAGAGATTACCTGGTATGTTTCTCAACAAATTCGGCGGCGGCCGGACTCGGTAGCATTCGTCGCCAACATGTGTTAGCGATGAAACCTTTAAAGTATTTTATGTAAATTTGCTATAATATGAATGGAAAAGACAATGGTTCAAGGTTACAAAACAAATTAATATTTATTTCAAACTAGCAAATCAACAATATCAGTCTCACTCAAAGTCTCAAAATCACAGTTTTAATCCAGAATTGATCACTTTTACTTACATATGGACAAAATAGTAACATTAGTAATTATTATCTATGTAATGTTATAAAGAGGAAAGATTAGTTTGTTTGTTTGAATCGAAAAAGCTCCGAAACTACTGGACCGTTTTAGAAAATTCTTTGACCATTAGAAAGCTACATTCTTCACGCGTGACATGGGCGATATTTTATCCCGTTATTCCTACGGGAACGGGTATCACATGGGTAAAACAGCGAGGATCCGCTAGTTTATCTATACTCCTTATAGTGAGTGTCTATTTGAAAACATACTATTAGAATAAGAAAGCTCGCAGCAGTTGCCATCCTAATTTTCTTCGAGTTAGCGAACTTGCGCTGCGGTTTTCATAGTAAGAATAGCCGGGCCCGGTGGGTGACTAAAACGGCAACGGGCCCGGCCAAGTCCGGTTTGCAATCTCTTAGGTAATAGAAATTCATTTAAAATAGCTATTAACATTTTCTCATTTTCCATAAGAAATTGTAATAAAAATATATCATAAAAACATGAAGGAAGTGTGTACTCAAAAGTGCAATAGTAAATTACCTGTGTAATAAATACACCTGTGAAATACACCCTGACTGACAAGAACGGTAATTGGGATCCTGTCAGTCAGGGTTAGAACGTTATTAGAACGCAAACGCAAATTTTATTTATAGTCGTGGTCGTGTGGCACATCAGAAATCAGGAACACTAACCAACTGAAAACAAAGACGATCATTCATAGGCAGGTCACGCTGGACATCTCGTAATATACGATGTACAGTTACGTCACTAAATAAATCTAATGAGCAAAGCACGTTAATAATTACTGACACTTTACAATTATGAGAACTGCTTTAACGTGTCGTTAAATTTAACAACATCTGCCTTTTTAGAAGAAGAAAGTCGACGTAGGTAAGTTTTTATTTAAGTCATTATGATTGGGTCGTTTAAACCTGACAATGCGTACGCGCATAGGTGCTCGGTTGATGCACAGGATGCATTAAAGTTAACTCACAGGTTAACTATTTGACGTGTAGTAATTTACTTGGGAAGTTACAATTGGTACTTTACTATAATAGGTAAGCGTGTTGCTGAGGGTCGGACGTTGTGCGATGAGACCTGGGTGCTTACCATCAACTCTTATTACGGTTTTGTTTAGGACCTAAACTGAACTGCTTCGCTTATTCGTACCACGACAGCTTAATATCAATGACAGCGATTCAGTGATCGATCAATGACATTTCACAGCCGCTAAGCTGTCAGGAACTCTTACTTGACTTATAACCCGGTCGATTTAACATGTCACCTGCAGGTTATACCCGTCCCTCTCACTCTCCGGGCATGACAGAATCGAGTGAAAGAGACGGGTAGAAGAAAAAGGACACAAATCGTTCGGTCATTAACATTTAGCAATTCATTTGCGATCCTATTTTTAGAAGGTCAGAGTACGAAAGAAAGCAATTCATTTTAGGAACCTATTCTGCATCGCGCTATTTTTGAATCGCTGTCTTAAAGTTGATGGTAGGGTAGGCACCCTGGTTCAGTACACTAGCTGACAGGAGGGAGAGACGTCACCAAGCGGCGCCAATACATCAGCCGCAAATTTCCCCTGTCAGGCCTGCGGAAAAATTTGTCGCTCTCGCATCGGTTTATTTAGCCATCAAAAAAGTTGCTTCCGAGGCACTGAGTAAACCGCCTGCAATAGACGTAAAGTCCTATACACACACTGGTATGTAAGATACATTTCTTATTCAATATTTTATTGAAATCGACATAATGTTCAATAATTTATAGTCTTAGTACCTACCTAGGTACTAAACTTTCATCTACTAGGTAAGTACTTTACATAGAAAAGCTAATACAGATGAGAGATTCATTTTTGATAGAAGATAATCTTAGGTCGTATAGGTACTACATTATAACGACTATTATAGCTTTCAATATGAATTAATTTTGGCTCTCTCTATATTACACAAATTATTAATCGTGTTCCGACTGGTAGTTCCCGAGATTTGTTCAAACAAACAACGAAACTCTTCAGATTGGCCTGATGGTGCAGAGGGTAGCAGATCGTGCCGAATCCAAGGGTCGAACATTTGTTTGTAATTTGACCTCATGGGTGGGTTATATTTTTAAACCTCGTTGGTTTTGATAATTTATTACCTCGTGTAATTAAACTAGGCGACTTCACTCCATAATCCTATTTAATATTATAAATGCGAAAGTTTGTGAGTATGGATGTATCGATGTTTGTTACTCTTTCACGCAAAAATTACTGAACGGATCTGGATGAAATTTGCAACAGAGATAGATTATAGGCTGGAATAATACATAGAATACCGTTCCGTTCCCGTGGGAATATCAGGATAAACCTGATATTCCCACGGGAACGGAACCACGCGGGTGAAACTTACTTACTTAATTAAATTCCTTAAGTTTAATCAAAAATTTTTAACATTTTATTTCTTTAAAATCAAGAAAACTTTTATTTCTTCTTAGCCAGGTGTGTTTATACTATTTTGACTTTGGCAAATCACACAAAGCGGACCACACAATAGTGTCGCTTGCCGCCCCAGCCACTTCCATTGTGATTGTCAAAACAAGATCAGTTACAATAAATCTTGTTAAGACCGCCACACACCGCCATTCTCGTGCATATTACAAAACCTCAAAGAAATCCCTGTTTACAGTAATAACATAGATATTTTTTTATGATAACCATCTGCTCTACCTGAGTTTCGTTGATCTCTAGCTTTTAAAGTAACCAGTAATCTAAAAATAGTGATTTATTACGTCTTAAAGTGAGTTTAATGAAAGTTTATTTTAGTTTAACAAATAAAGTAGGTCAATGAAATATTTCAAATAGTAGATAAAAGAACATTGGAAATAGGCTACAAATAATTCTGGCATTCGTTTCCAGGTGAGGTGGTCTTCTAGACTAGTCTACTCAATGGTTTTTTTTTTTTTTTGCGTCGAACGACCGATCGTTTCCTATTTGAAACAATCGCTCATCCGGCAACCTTCCGGACTACGGGGGAAGGAGGCAGTGAATCCTCATGGATACCATTACAGCCGGCTGTAATGGTTATGTCGGACTCTTACCCACTAAACACTGCCTGAAAACAGCTGTTACCTGGACGGGTATTTCAGCATATCTGTGGCGACCACGTCCCTGGAGGGCCGTGGCGCAGCTACTCAATGGATGGATGGTGGATTTTTATACCTACTTAATTGTATTGCGAGCCAGTAGTGATTTCAAGAAAAATCTACGTCTATCTATGCTGAAAATAAACAATAGTGAAACCTCTTTTCTTTGAAAATAAAATACTTACTTAGTTGAAAAAGCAAAACAATGCCGAACATCGAATTACACAATGTTTAATTTAAAAATTCTTTTATAGACGGCTTAAAATCGACTGTGTTAGATTAGAACATAAATCACATTAAAATTTAAAGATAAATTTATTAAAGATTAGCAGTTTTTCGCGGTTTCACCCGCGTAGTATCCGTTCCCGTGGGAATATCGGCATAAAATATAGCCTATGTCACTCAGGAAGAATCCAGCTTTATAATGGTCAAAGAATTTTCTAAACCGGTCCAGTAGTTTCGGAGCCTATTCGATGCAAACAAACAAACAATCAATCTTTCCTCTTTATAATAAATAAATAAATAATAAATAAATAAATAAATAACTTCTTACATTCACACCAATTATCTAAGCCCATGTTAATTTCATTAAGAAACTGTATCATAATATAATAATATAATAATATAATAGTATAGATATTTTTCATTTCGTAAGCAAATATTCAATTAAAAAATAAAACGTTCAACCTCTCAAGCTCAAGGGCAAAATTCCACATTTTATATCTACTGTTTTCATGATTTTTTATTAAGTACCACGGGCAAAAGAGATCAACGCAACGGGATTAATTCCGTCGTAAAATTTCATTTCAAAATTTAAGATTTTAATTGGACATGTAGCTTATGGGCGTTTGTGCACTACCACTGAATTTTACCGATCCGGAAAAAAACGGATGCTTGTATTTAATTAATTACTAATATAAATGTTTTAAATTATTAAAATACAAGCATCTGATTTTTCCGGATCGGTAAAATTCAGTGGTAGTGCACAAACGCCCTATATGTATGTTCCTTCCTATAACTAGTGTCCGCTCATGAATTCGTCTGGGTGGACGGTAGCATGTTTTTAGGGTTCCGTAGCCGAATAACTAAAAAACGGAACCCTTATAGATTCGTCACGTCTATATCTGTCTGTCTGTCCATCCGTATGTCACAGCCACTTTATTCCGAAACTATAAGGACTATACACTCTTGAAACTTGCTAGGTAGATGTAATTTGTAAACCGACAGGTTTCTTTAATCATTTTTTCTCATACCTAGTCAATATTATGAAAGATCACACTTTCAAAGTGGTAAAATGTGTCTCGTGCAAAAATATCAAATTCCCGCGGGATAACGTCGCGTAGTCCACGCGGGCGAAGCCGCGGGCGGAAAGCTATTACTTACTTAGTAAATAAATACTAAACAGAATAATCCCCAATTTAGTGTGTAATATTAGGTACAATAATTTTATTATTACTAAGTTTTTTACTTACTTTCTACCTAGATGTAACCAACTGTTGGTGAACTCATTCCCCTCACTTAAAAAACAGGCCTTAGTGGTTAAATTTTTGTAGGCAAACAATAAATATTTATTAATATTAAATTAAAATAAAATAACGCCGCATCTCCGACATCTCCGTCAACCGGAGCGGAAACCGGCAGCAGTGTGATAACCGTCTAAGGCCCGACTTCACCAACCGTCGGTTACGTTAACCAGTAGTAATCCGTCGGTTGGCTGGTTGGTTAACCAACCTACCAACCAACCGACGGCTAACCAACGGTTAATGTATCCGACTGTTGGTAAACTCGGACCTAAAGGTGCGTCCACACTTGTAACATTTTGGCGTGTCCGAAACTTCGAACACCGTTTCTTTATCATGCATAGCTAGTTTTGTTGGGCATGCGCTGTGGTAATACTGTATCAAGAGACAGTGTATTATAAAGACACGGTATTCGGTCGGACACGGCAAAATGTTACAAGTGTGGATGCACCTTAAGTAGACTCGCGGCAGACGGTGCCGTAACCCGGGACCTCTTGCTCTGAAATCGGTGGTGCGAACTACTAGACCACAGAGGCGATTACATTTGTCCTTATATGGGCATAATATGGGCTTCAAATGTCAAATGAAGCCCATGTCCACACCCATAATTATTAGCCAAAGTAAAAGTCAAATTGGTTTATTCAATTTAGATAGTTATTTACAATACTTGTGAACGTCATAGAAGCTACGCCATCGGTTCGCAAACCCTACAGCGGGAGGCCTTGGAGAAGAACTGAAATTCGTCAAATTGAAAAATGACCTTAGCATGGTATGACTAAGGTCAGTTTCCATCACAAATACACAATGGGTATGAATTATGATAAATACAGTTAAGTATAGGCGTACTTTTGATCATAGCGGTGGACAATTTCTCTACTCTACTTAAAGCAATAGTTAAAAGCAAAAGAAAATTCTACTATATACCTACTTACTGCAAGTTGCGCCATACATGTTCCAAATGTAATCCTACTAATCCTATCCTTCCTACTTTAATATAAATGTGAAAGTTTAGATGTTTGGGTGTTTGTATTTTTGTTACTCAATCACGCCACTACGGCTGAACGGATTTGGCTCATATAATACTATTATATGATCTGAGGACCCGCCTCACCGGTAGCAGTAGCCCCCTGCACCGAACACACCAGCTGGTATTTTTTGATCGAATTTTTTGTTTGATTGTTTTTCTAATAATTATCTACTAGACATCATTACCAGACGATAATTTAGGCTAGGAACCGGTTTGAAAAATAACGGTTAATTATGTTCTATTACGTTCCGTTCGGAGCGAAACCGAAATCCATTTCGTTCTCTAACCGAAATAAACCGGTTTACGCCCGGTTTATCAGGTCATCAGGTGAGCCGCGAGCTGAAAAAGTTTCAGAACCCCTGCTCTGGATTGTATTAACAACCGGTATTAACCGGTAAAGAACGCAAACGTAACCGAAAACTTAATTCTGAAAATAACGTTATCGAAACTGGTTTGAAGTAACGAAAACGAAATTATTTCGTTCTTATGTACTTAAGGGCCCCACAGACGATCAAGGGGCTACCGCCTAAGCACCGTTCGTCGTCTGCTTGATTACGATTACGACGCATCGTGCCATCCTTGTCATGTCGTATCGTAACACATTTGGTATCGCATAAGGATGGCACGATGCGTCGTAATCGGCTTCAAGCCAGGGTCTCCAGATTGGAGGTTTTTTTTCGCAATTTTGGGGAAAAATTTGGCTCCTGGGGAAAAACTGGGGAAATGAAAACGTTGGGGAAGTTTTTGGGGAAATGTCGCCCCCATAGCAATGCTGAACCGCAAATGCGTTGTCATTTCCTACTCAATAGTTAATAGCAAAATCATACTTTGTGCACTGTGTTTTGATTGTCGGATCAATTTAAACATAAACACGTGAAATTTGGCTCATATATTGAGACTTGCAATATACATGTTATTACCTATGTGCTCCAAATTTCATTGGATTTTAAGGTCTTCACGTGAATATTTAATTAATAGTTGCCAGTTCTGTTAGCTTGAACATGGCTTGAACTTGGCTTGACACGCTTGCTGCGTGTCTAGATATTAAAATGTTAACTTTATTGTCAAATACAGTGTTTTATTTTTGCTGAATGCCAAACAAGTTATTATAAAGCACAAGGTAAATTAATCTTTCCATAAAAATACGACAACATAAATTTGGGGAAAAAAAAAATCTGATCTGGGGAAATTTCACATCCATAACCTGGAGACCCTGCTTCAAGCCGACAGTGCCTATGCGGTAGGGGGGCTGTTCGCCTGTCGGCAACGGCCTCTCAGTTGGCCACAATCGGCTACACACTTACAGATTCGTAAAAGGTTTAGAACTGACGGCTAATGCCATAGTAAAATTTACTTTTACTATGCTAATGCGCAGGTATGGTGTGTGGCCGGCCGCTAGGGGGCGTGGCCAATATGTTGACAGTTATCGGCCGGACAGTGGCCGGACAGAAACTAGCTGACGGCTATCAACTGCTAGCGTGTGGCCTCAAAGCCGGTTTTCGACTATTGCCGACAGGGTATGATCGGTCTAGTGTGTGGCTGATAAAGGTCTCGAACGTCAGACGGCCGATCAGGTGGCCTACCACAAGCTCTTAAAGCAGTTATTTTTAAGATGAGAGAGTGAGACGCCGCTATACGGCGTGTAGAGCGGCGTCTCACTCTCTCAACTTAAAAATAACTGCTTTAAGAGCTTGTGGTAGGCCACCAGGGGGGCTACCGGCTTAAAAATATTGGTATGGGTATTATGGGCTTCAACTGTCATTTGAAGGTGCCGCAGAGGGTGTTGCTACACAGCCCTGCAAATCATTATTGCGGATTACGTGATTGCGTTCAGCCGTGTTCTTAAGGTCTTTCCTAGATTCTTCAGTATTAAAAAATGGCTCCTACATTATCAAAACACCAAAAATTTGCATTGGCTTTGACTGTAATCAGTCTGGCGCAACTTCCATACAAAAAAGTGTTGTATGAAGTTTGTACCAAAAATATCGCTGTCTTACTTTCACCTATTTGACTCTCACTCACTCTGACTGACAGTCAGCCGCCAGCCGCCAAATTTGACATTCTTGTCTTGTTGACTGTTTGTAAACGAAGCTTGATTTTAGTATTATTGTGTGAATTTGTGCATTTTGTGAATTACTCGCAAAATTTCGCCTTAATTGTACGTTTTCGTGGTCCCGTGTGATCTGTTGAGAGATGTATTACAAAACTTGTGAAATATATTATGTGGTTTACGAGCCGGCCGGTCAGAAGGCCAAAAGCGAATATTCATGGCCAAAGGAGATGGTAAAAGCTTGTATGGAGTTTGGTACCACTTGTGAGCACCATTTTTTCCTAAAGATATCATCCCAAGAAATCAGATACTTTTTGGATTTTCTTATTATTTTACCAAATAACGCGGCAAATAATTTTTTAATTTTGGCTTTAAAAAAAAGTAGTAAGCCATTTTAGGGTGTATTCCACTTATTAAAGATCTTTGTCCATTATGCATTTGACTAAAGAAATTATCAATGAAACCATTTATGAATTCGTCCTCGTCCAATTCTTTGATCCAATATTTGATAATAAGTGGAATATCACCCTCAAAAAAGGATTGGATGGAAACGTCAAAGTCAAACAAAATTCAATTTTCGTCATTCATTCTCAATATTCTCATTTTAAAAATACTGTAGGTACCTAGTCGAAGTTTTTTAAAAATAGTCCATGTCTAATAGAAAATTAAATATTTAAATGGGATAAGTGTTATAAAAGAAGTTCTCTAATAAATAACTCTGATGCTAGCTTAGCTATTGAATGAACATTTAAGTGTATGCGTATTGCTTTAATGCAAATGTTAAGGAAGTCTTAAGCTTGAGATTTTTAAATTATTCTTATGCATTCAAAATGCAATTTTGTAAGTATAGGAAAAATGTGATAGTAAAAACCACGAGCCCTACAAGTAGCTTACACTTTCTAGACCTAGACCTGGGGGGCTACCGGCTAAGAAATATGGATATGGGTGTGGGCTTCAACTGTCATTTGATTTCCTTATCTTGATAGATTTTTGCTGCTTTGTTCTGTTGAACGTTGCTAGCTTGTTATCGTTATACCCGACGTCACAAAACAAGGAACTGATAGCGGCAATTTTCCTTATAAAATTGACTTAAAGTTCCCAAAAACGTATGAAGTTCATACCCATAAAGTTACGCGGTAGCCCCCCTGGATCAATCCAGACGGTAAAGTCACAAACGAGATCGATTTTATCATGTCGAGGAAGATAGAATAGATTTTTGCTGCTTTGTTCTGTTAAACGTTGCTAGCTAGTTATCGTTATACCCGACGTCACAAAACAAGGAACTGATAGCGGCTATTTTCTATAAAAAATTGACTTAAAGTTCCCAAAAACGTATGAAGTTCATACCCATAACTAACTTTATAGGTTTTTAGCTAGCAACGTTCAACAGAACAAAGCAGCAAAAATCTATCAAAATAAGGAATTCAAATGACAGTTGAAGCCCATACCCATACCCATATTTTTTAGCCGGTAGCCCCCCTGATCGGCCGTCCGTGGGCTCCTAGTATGAGTTGGGAAAACTGTATTCGTAATTGAAAACTGTCGCTCTATCCCTTTCATGTCCTTTGACTGCTTTACCGACATGATCAGTTCATCCGAAATCAACTGATATGGGGTTCTGACAGGTCGTTGCCTACAGGCGAACTGACCATCTGTGGGGCGCTTAAGGACACTGACAAGCCGTTCCCAACAGGCCGACTGATCATCTGTGGGGCCCTTAAGAACTTGTAATATGTTGCCGAAGTCACGCCGAAGTTACCAGTTCATAAAAATAACCATTCTTATTTATTTATTTACCCATTATTCTAATAACTTTGAATTTTTTAAGTTGCACCATATTATTTCATATATTTTTCCATATCTTTTGTGTATATGCTCACGAGTGGTACCAAATCTTTACCATCTCCTTTCCATTTAATGAAGAAAGGTAAGCATACATTCACATTTTGTTATAGCCATTACATTAAGGATTACGTGATTTAAAAGTTTTCTATTAAAATTTAAAAAATTGAGAAGATAACCTGATAAATAGTGCTTGACATTTTTTTATCGACAATCGATAATTTTTTAACCGACTTCAAGAATTGAAAAGGAGGAGGTTATCTATTCGTCGCGTTTTTTTTTAAGTATGTACACTAATTACTCGAAGTCGGCTGAACCGATTTAAATGATTCAAACGTTATAACATCAGGTTTTTTCCCAAGTTGGTCCAATTTTGAAATGCCTATTGCATAATGAAGTAAAGTCCGTTCGGTTAGATAGTGTCGGTACACCCGCACGGCATTGTGGCTCTTTTTTAGTGCATTCGTGCATGCAGTCGGGCGGGTCTAAACAAAAACACAAAAAAATTTAAATACATGTTTCACGCCTGACTTCAAAGTACTTAAGTATGTAAACTTAAATACGTATTAATTACGTACCTACGTGAACTTTTTAAGGCGGTTTGTATGATTTACATTATTTATTCATTTACATGCTATGCTATATTAACATGTTTCTTGTGAATATTCCAGAACCTTCAACTACAACTGCAAAAATAGCACCTGCAGCCCCTCGGAAAAGAAAACAGGTTTTTTTATAGTATCTTTATTGCCAAATGCATGTATATATATTACTAGCGGCCGCCCGCGGTTTCACCCGCGTGGTTCCCGTTCCCGTGGGAATATCGGGATAAAAAGTACATATAAACCTTCCTCTTGAATCACTCTATGTATTAAAAAAAATCCCATCAAAATCCGTTGCGTAGTTTCAAAGATTTAAGCATACAAAGGGACATAGGGACAGAGAAAGCGACTTTGTTTTATACTATGTAGTGATGTAGTGATAAGTTCGATTAAATTAGACTTTGACTTTAATAATGGAGTTTACTTTTAGCCCCATTTGCGCCAACGTGAAATTCTTGTCAAACTTGGTTTATCTTTTTGAATGAAATTTTTATTGTCACATAACTCTTGTTTAATTTAAACCGAGAATTAACGTTAGCGTAAATAAGGCATCACTTAGACCCTAAAGTTTGCAAAATGATAGAAATGGAATCCTGATATTTTTTAATATCGCCATCGATAAAAAATCCCATGACTGGTACATCACTATTTCGGTTATTATGTTGGGAACCCTGTACGTTGGTATTACGTTTTAGTATAACTTCCATACAAAACGATAATTTACTTTTTTTCTATGAAAGACCCGTCTCTTAAACGTAGTGATTACATGCTCTTTGACTGTTATGCCCCCAGTACACGATGGCCGATCATGGTCGGCGACCATGACCAATACATCGTACATTGGCACTTTTGAACGAACAGGTTTAAAAAGGTTCTTTCAAAAGTGTCAATGTACGATGTATTGGTCGTGGTCGCCGACCATGATCGGCCATCGTGTACTGGGGGCTTAATGAGTACCTGTGACTTACACAGATTAAACGTTGACATAAATCGGCCCGACCGTGCTACACATGGCGCTGCTTGCAGTGTGTGGAGTATAGGGCGTTTGTGCACTACACTGAATTTTACCGATCCGGCGGTCCGTGTTTTTACGGACCGGCGTGGCATGAAAAACACGGATGGTTAGCTTGTGCACTTGTCCGGTTTTTTACTGGCCGGGGCAGCGCAGTGATCTCTTTGAAACTACACTCTACGGACGCGTTTTAAACGAGAGGAATAATGAGTTCCTTGGAACGTCGGCAATTACTTGCTTTATTGCTTTATGTACGAAGACGTAGAAGACAGAAAGAATTTTGGGTTCATCCTCTTATCAGTGAAAGGTACCTGCGGGGTCATTTTACCGAAATCACAATAAATTGAGGCAGGATGAAAAATTATTTTTTAACTACTATCGAATGTCTACGGCTAGCTATATAACAAAAAAAAAAATTCATCAAAATCCGCTTAGTAGTTTTTGCGTGAAACACGGACCACAGACAGACAGACAGACAAACAAAAATTTCAAACACCATATTTTTGGTGCTAGATATATTACGTGTTATTGGTGAGAAAGGCGCTTAAATTCATTTTGGCGTGCGTTAATTTATTTGCGATAACTCCTAAGATATTCATTTAAATTATATGGTGTAAAAGAGTAAAATAATGTGCATAAAATGCTTAAAGCAACTAACGTATTTAGATTGATAAGGGTTAATACTGTATCTGTTTAAATAGCTTTCCAAATTACCGCATTGTTCGTAACCATTTTTTAAGAGATAATATGGCTATAATATGCTATCCTTAAAAGATAGACATATGCTATCGCGGACTTTTTTGTAGATCTATAGAAGAGAAATATCCCAATATGCATTATTTTTTTAAACCTCGAAAGGATTAGGCAGCGTTTTTGCTGAAAGCTCCCGGGCGGCTTGCCGTTTGCCGGCACTTTCGACAATTATCGTTATATTTCTACCAATTTACACAAAACTTTCATAAATTATATATTAAAACCTTTCTGAAGAACCACGCTACCTATTAGTGAAAACCGCATGAAAATCTGTTTCGTAGTTTTAAAGATTTAAGCATATATAGGGACAGACAGACGGGAAGCGACTTTGTTTTATACTATGTAGTGATTTATGATTAAAATACAACCATCCGTTTTTTTCCGGACGGTAAAATTCAGTGTAGTGCACAAGCGTACATATGTTTTTCATTGCCGTCATCTCGGAACGGAAAAAAACGGTCCGGAATGGGGAAAAGTAAAATGATGGACGGTAAAATTCAGTGTGGTGCACAAGCGCCCATATGTTTTTCATTGCTGCCATATCGGTCCGGAAAAAACCGGATCGCCGGATCGGTAAAATTCAGTGTAGTGCACAAACGCCCTATCACCGCTATCACCCCGGGCGACGGTTGAGCAGCTAAGTACTGGCTGACCGGCAACTAATTTGTCGCCGTGCGCGCACTTGCATTGAAATCAATAGAGAAGGAGACAGTTGCGTCGCGGGCTTGTCTTCGAACCCGCGTACAAGAAAGTCTCCTGGGTCATTATTCTGTGCTGGGGTGTCGCATCGCTACGTGCGCGCACTTTCATACTAACCTGTAGATTTGATGCGAGTGACAAAATAGTTGCGGAGACAAAAACCCTTGGCGTATTCTACGAACTTTGAGATTGCCTTTGCGATTTGGACAAGACGTTTGAACGGGATTGGCCGTGCCGTGCATCATGGACAAGGACAAATATTATTCTGTGACTACGGAACGTGGTCACTCGCTGCTTTGAAAGCAGAGCTGAAGAAAAGAAATGCGAAGCTTACGGGGAAAAAAGCTATTCTCGTGCAAAGGTTCATAGTTTTTATTTAGTTATCTATGTTGTTTGTATGCTTTTTTATGTGAAACTGCAATCTCAATCTTTAATTAATAAATAATAAAATTTATTTGTCTTATTTATAGAGCCACAGACTACTTATATACTACCAATATGCTAATGTAAACTGTGCTACCAAACTATATCTATGGCTACCAACGACCATAAAATATATAATGGTTTGACAGCTGACTCGAAATAGTGACATCTATTAAAAGATTTGGAACTAATTTTGACGTATTATCTGTCAAAGGAAAACCGCTAATTGACGACGTTCCAAGGAACTCATTATTCCTCTCGTTTAAAACGCGTCCGTAGAGTGTAGTTTCAAAGAGATCACTGCGCTGCCCCGGCCAGTAAGAAACCGGACAAGTGCACAAGCCAATCATCCGTGTTTTTCATGCCACGCCGGTCCGTAAAAAAACGTACCGCCCCGGATCAGTAAAATTCAGAAACCACTGAATTTAATTAATAATAGATGATCAAACGAACTACTGTGAAGTTCGATCGCTATTATATGAGTCGTTTCATTCGAAGATATAATATTTACAGAGTAGTCCCTTTAACCTACAGGCAACTTCGCATGTCTTTAGAGATTTAAAAAAAAAAGTTCACTAATCTGTCATTTACTGTTCTGTGGTCAGTTTGACGCCATTTTTCTCATTTCGTTTAGAGCAAGTTCAGAGTAATAGCGGTGTTCTAGAACAAAGCTTAACTAGTGGGTTTGTAAACCTCCGCCTGCAGCTGAGGTTTACTGGGCTGGGCGGGTTGCTATATCTTCGAATGAAACGACTCATATAATAGCGATCGAACTTCACAGTAGTTCGTTTGATCATCTATTATATTTCGTCGTTTCATTCTTTGATATAATATTTACAGAGTAGATGTTTAGAGATTTAAGTTTTGTTCGAGAAGAAGTGTTGATGGGTTGTTTTTATAAGAATAAATAACCATCTCAATTAAACATATTATGTATTTGTTCATAAGCAGAATGTAAACAATCAACCCTTAAATAATATTAAGTTTTCTCCGTACAAATTAAATACCTAATCATAAATCAGCAATAAAAAAAGTAACTAATCATTAGTAGGGAACGTTACGGTTCTCGCGAAGACATCTTCGCTTTCAATAGGCCGGTTATAGAACCGAGCAAAGGCTGTGTCGATGTAGGTACTTGTACAACCAGCTGTTTTTCTTATCTCGTCTACAAACACTGAGTCGTGAGCAAGCACGGTCGAGATGGAGGCGTATCGTGTGCTATCGCCACTCTCTCCCAAGCTCCCAACAGCTTATTTAACCCAGCGGCTTAAAGACTGCGAGCTGGTGCGCTTGTGGAGTTTTTTGTATTTTAACAACAGTTTGTCTGCGTTCGAAGTCCTCATATTTTTGGAAAAATATATATGATCGACGAGGACTGAAGCAGGGCATATATTTATTTTCTCGTGAAAGAATGGCAAGTACAGCATGGGTTGTTCGCGGCCCGGGACCGAAGTTTTATCAATGTCGGTTATGGCTATCTTAACACCGTCTTGAGAAATGAATACATTTTCTAGTTTTATAAGCGTGAAAGTTTGTACCCTGTGCATTGTACAAAGTGTTCTTGTCTAGGCTCAGTACTAAATTTGGGTATCAATTAGGTATGTGGTTGAGAACAAGTTGTGGGTCCCAAGTAGAGGTATATTTAGGGCGACTTGGTTTAAGTTTGTAAGCGCCTTTTAGAACTCGTTAAATACACTCATGTGAGCCGATGTTACTGTTTAATGGTTTAATAACAGTGAAACGGTACGGCGCGGGACGGTGATTTAATATCAACGTAAACTTCGTCAGATAGCTCCCATTCAGTATCGGGGTTGCTTTTACTTGGCTCGATATCTGAGCCGTTATTTTTTGTGTTTACTTATGACGCGTGTAGCCAAATGGCGATGAATCTACCTACATCGTGTCAACTTCTTTAAGCGTGGAAATTTTATTCCATCTACCTTGACGGTTAATGTAGCATACTACTGTAGTATTATCCATGCGCAGTAATATTGCACAATGTCGCCTTCCTTTGTAAAAGCTTTCATAGGACAGAATGTTGTAAAAAAGTTATTGCGCCACCAGTTTTAGTCTTCTTAAAATTGAATTTTTGCTTTGCATTTACCGTTATGGCGCTGCAATGCCAAAAACTTCTGGCGTTCTTAAAGTTAAATCCGTATTTAGCTGCTAGACAGACCGAAATTAGAACACCAATAAAATTAGCAAAGATTCTTATTGTACGTTTCGGTAATTTTAAATAATTTCTGATCATTTGTGCAATGTTTCTGCGTTTTACAGCGAGAAATGTTGCGTATCATAATTATAAAAAGCCTTGGAAAGTACAGACTTGAGAAGGCGTTAACACACTTTTTTCGCGGTTTACAACAAAACCTAAACATTGTAACAATTTAGGAGTCGTACGGAAGTGTCCCCGATGCCTTATGTTAAGATTCTTTTTACTAACCTTCTATGGGCCACAGTATTGTCTGATAAATAAAGAATTTATTTATTAAGCATTGTCGAAATAAATTTATTGATTTATGATCTTGGCTTCTAAGATAGGACATATAACCTCTCTCATAATTTTGGTAAAAACCCGGGATGCTGATGCTACGGATAGGCCGTAAGTCAAGTCAGTAAATTCGTCGATAGCCAAGTTTGAATTTGGAGCTTGAAAATGAAATCTTAAATATTATTCGGTCTTCCTTACATATTGAAAGTCATAAATACGCCTCTTTGAGGTCAATCAGTGCTACAAAACTACCTTGTGGTATAAGTTAAGGAGATGTTCTATAGTCTTCCATTCTAAAATAGTTTTTCTTCTCAATAAATGTATTTAATGATTTAAGATTTAAGACAAAGCGTTTACCACCATTAGACTTGGGTGCAAGGAAAGTTCTTGATATGAACTGGTCAATTACCGGGGAACAATGTGAAATTGCTCCAATTCAATTAATTAATTTATAGCTTGGACCATCTCGTGACTTTCTTCGGGGGTAAATTTAGATTAAAGCACGACAGACTGTCACTTCCGTACAAAAGGGTATATAATATCCGTTTTGGATCCATGATAGTACAGTTTTGTTGTATGTTATATGAAACCAACAATCATAGAAGTATTGAATTCTGCCAGCGTGTACCTTTGTTATTGTGGCAGTGCACGGGGCCTGGGTTGATTGTAGTTCTTCGCATGAGACGAAGCAGGCTGAGGGTAGGTTCGTCGCGGTGGCGGCGCTAGCCTCTGTCCTGTCCTGTGGTTTGACCTCCCCGCCGCCCCTCTGTTTCACGGGTACTGAGGAGGCCCTGACCGGTTTCCCTGATGGGCAGGACGAATGACTGTGGACTGGACTGCAGAAGGTTTCTGAATTGTGAATGTTTTCCAAATCTGTGAACCTAGTCGTTCGATTGCCTTACTGGCTTTTATATTTTCGGATGATGTATTACCCAATAAAGAGTCATATCTATCGGAGTCTTGTAGGACGTGCAGGAAATTATTTTCTAAACTAGATGTAATCCTTCGTTAGGAAATGGTGTAAATCAATACCAAAATGCGACAGTCGTGGCTTAGATACTAAAGAGATTGTATCTTATCGTCTGAGGAGAGCAGTGTGTCCATTGCTCTATTTACCTATTGCCGAGGTACCCATATCAAGTTGTTGTTGAAAACCAAGAAACATTTTGTAGCGTCCCCTCACGACGACGACGTCAGAAACTGCGGCAGCAATCGCTGCGTTTAATTTAGGTGCGTGCAACATTCAACAATTATTTGGTATCAAGTACCTTTGTCAAGTTCTCTTTCTGATCTTTTGGTAGACCTATTTTTCATAAAGGTGTCCATAAATTAGCTAAGCTGAATGGCATCTCCAAAATCAGGCGTATCGGACGTAGACGCCCTCAACGCTGACAATATTATTGTGGATCGAAAGTTATCGATGTAATTTCTTGAGTGAGCCGTTTGCGATACTGCGGCATCCAAGGTTTGTTGGATGGATATTGCCAAAGATTGTTCGATAAAGTCCCGCATCGTTTTGTATGATATTTATTGTATCCAAAACAAACGTACTCTTTTTTGCCAAAAAAAAACAACATGAGGGTAGAATGTAAAAGATAAAATTCAAAGAATAATTTAATAAGTTATTATGACCTAATAATTTATATTGTCCCGCAGACAATAAACTATAGATAACGTGCATATTTCCTAGTATGCAGGTAGATTCTACTTTATGTCATAATATGTGACCCATCATTAGCCCGCAGCTAATTACGATATCGTGGTTGACCCCCAGTCAATTGCGACTTAGTTTGATTTTATGTAACTTAATGAACTGTAGATAACGTGCGCCTATCCTAGAACGCAGGTAGATTCTCCTTCCTGTCATAATATATGTCCCATAATTAGCCCGCGGCTAATTACGATATCGCGATTGACCCGCAGTCAATATCGATTTAGTATGATTTTGACTAACTACCTAAATAAACTGAAGATAACGTGCGTCTATCCTAGGACGCAGGTAGATTCTACTTCATGTCATAATATATGACCTATAATTAGCTCGCAGCTAATTACGATATATCGCGATTGACTCGCAGTCAATCTCGATTTAGTTTGATTTTATGTAACTAAATAAACTGTAGATAACATGCGTCTATCTTAGAACGCGGGTAGATTCTACTTCATATCATGATATATGACCCATAATTAGCTCGCAGCTAATTACGATATCGCAATTGACTCGCAGTCAATCTCGATTAAGTTTGATTTTATGTAACTAAATAAAGTGTAGATAACATGCGTCTATCCTAGAACGCTGGTAGATTCTACTTCATGTCATAATATATGACCCATAATTAGCTCGCAGCTATTTACGATATCGCGATTGACTCGCAGTCAATCTCGATTTAGTTTGATTTTATGTAACTAAATAAAGTGTAGATAACATGCGTCTATCCTAGAACGCGGGTAGATTCTACTTCATGTCATAAATATGACCCATAATTAGCTCGCAGCTAATTACGACATCGCGATTGACTCGCAGTCAATCTCGATTTAGTTTGATTTTATGTACCTAACTAAACTCATCTAGTGAAATCACTTGTTCATATTCACCAGTGAACAACACGAAACAAATAAGTATTAATTGTATATTAATATCTGATAAATTTAGTTAACTATTGTGTAGCTTGTTAATAACTTGTATGCACAAATATTCGAATAGGAATTGATAAAGCACTATAAACGTACCTGTGGCATTATCTTCATTCTCTAAAGAATATAAACGTTGGACTCGTTCAACATTTTCCTGTGCGCTGCGTTTCGGCATTTAAAATAGACGCGTGCGCTCGTTGCCTCGCATGAAAAAGGAATGAGAAAAATGGCGTCAAACTGACCACAGAACAGTAAATGACAGATTAGTGAACTTTTTTTTTTTAAATCTCTAAAGACATGCGAAGTTGCCTGTAGGTTAAAGGGACTACTCTGTAAATATTATATCAAAGAATGAAACGACGAAATATAATTAATCATTTATATTAGTAATTAATTAAATACAAGCATCCGTTTTTTTCCGGATCGGTAAAATTCAGTGGTAGTGCACAAACGCCCTATGTGTGTCGTGTGTCGTGTTTCGGGCTGGCAGAATGACACTGCGGCATTGAAATATCGGCCCTGCATGCATACACACAATATAAGGTTGGACAACAATACGATTTCGATTGGCTGTGGCCTGCCTGCAGGGCCCTGCTTGCAAGGCTTTGAGTAGGCCGCTTAAGGCTATAACGGTTTGAAATTTTAAACGGTTTCCGAGCCTTGAATTTAATCAATACAGTGCCGAAGTACCTTTAGCTGTTTGGTAATACAGTAAACTCCTACCATAATAAATTAGCAATTTCCCATACAGTCATTTTGTGTTACGCTTTTCGTTCGGCAACTAAAATTATTGCGGGTTCTGCTAAGCTAGTTGGAGTCGGAGCTACACTCCATGGGTCTTTCGTAATGGATGGCTGTAGAGTAACAGGGGGGCTACCGGCTAAAAAATATGGATATTATTTGGCAGCGCTATGTATTTTTATGTTTGTAGCAATTTAACCGGCCCTTGACTTCTACCTACCACCTTCAGCCGGCAGCAGCGCTAAGGTTGGACAACAAAATGACATTTAAAAAAATATGTAGTTTAAAAAACTAAAACAACACACTTTTCTAGGAACAGACTAAAAGTACAAAATAACCGTCTATTCAATAACTGAAATTAAAAAGCGTGGTGCGCCCTTTGCAAACCATGCATTCAAGTAGGTACTTAATATTGACAACGCGCACCACGCTTTTTAATTTCAGTTATTGAATAGACGGTTATTTTGTACTTTTAGTCTGTTCCTAGAAAAGTGTGTTGTTTTAGTTTTTTAAACTACATATTTATTTTTTACTTTTTAGTTTAATAAATGGCAAGCTGTGGATGGATGGTAATCGATTTCACTCATGTGTCCATTCATGTGTCTGCCCACCCCGTAAATATTATAACTCAAAGGCGTGATTGTATGTATTTAGTTTTACAAATTCAAGTGGAGTCTATTAGTTACCGGATGCGCGAGCCGAACCCTTACTTCCTCCCTGCTCTATCTTCAGACACTCACCACAAACTGTAGCGAATAGGTCTCATCAGAACGAAACAAATGAGCCAGAACTCGAGGGGTTTCCTAGTGGTCATTAAGGAGTGCCACTGACTTCCTCCCTGCTCCATCATCAGACCCTCACCGCCAAGTGTAGCGAATATGTCTCATCAGAACGAAACAAATGAACCCAAATCGAGGGGTTTCCTAGTGGTCATTATGGAGTGCCACTGACTTCCTCCCTGCTCCATCATCAGACCCTCACCACCAAGTGTAGCGAATAGGTCTCATCAGAACGAAACAAATGTGCCAGAACTCGAGGGGATTCCTAGTAGTCATTAAGGAGTGCCACTGACTTCCTCCCTGCTCCATCATCAGACCCTCACCACCAAGTGTAGCGAATATGTCTCATCAGAACGAAACAAATGAGCCTAACCTCGAGGGGTGTCCTAGTGGTCATTAAAGAGTGCCACTGACTTCCTCCCTGCTCCATCATCAGACCCTCACCACCAAGTGTAGCGAATAGGTCTCATCAGAACGAAACAAATGTGCCAGAACTCGAGGGGATTCCTAGTAGTCATTAAGGAGTGCCACTGACTTCCTCCCTGCTCCATCATCAGACCCTCACCACCAAGTGTAGCGAATATGTCTCATCAGAACGAAACAAATGAGCCTAACCTCGAGGGGTGTCCTAGTGGTCATTAAAGAGTGCCACTGACTTCCTCCCTGCTCCATCATCAGACCCTCACCACCAAGTGTAGCGAATAGGTCTCATCAGAACGAAACAAATGAGCCAAAACTCGATGGATATTCTTGTGGTCATTGAGGAGTTTCACTGGCTTCCTCCCAGCTCCATCATCAGGCCTTCACCACTAAGTGTAACGAATAGGTCTTATCAAAACGAAACAAATGAGCCCAAACTCGAGGGGTTTCCTATTGGTCATTAAGGAGTGTCACTGGCTTCCTCTCTGCTCCATCATCAGACCCTCACCACCCAGTGTAGCGAATAGGTCTCATCAGAACGAAACAAATGAGCCAGAACTCGAGGTGTTTCCTATTGGTGATAAAGGAGTGCCACTGGCTTTCTCCCTGCTCCATCATCAGACCCTCACCACCAAGTGTAGCGAATAAGTCTCATCAGAACAAAACAAATTAGCCTAAGCTCGAGGGGTTTCCTAGCAGCCATTGAAGAGTTCTATTGCCCACCTCTTGACTCCATCATCAGATCAGCTCGATAGTAGCAAATTATTGTATTGTCATCGGATTCATATAGACTTGCAAAGTTTCAAATCAATACGACAATTAGAAGTAGGTTAAAATTGAATTCCAAGATTTTCTTACATTGTGACTTAGTTACAAGTGAAGCTAATAAAAGTGTGGTAAAAACACGTTACAGTCGTCACAAATTAAGATGCCCGTTTTGACACATGGTAATGACCCTAGAATGTAACTTGTTACGAAAACCAAAAAATCAAATATATGCTGATTACTTATCAAAGGTGTATGAAAACAATATGTTACATTTTTTAACGCATTATAAATTAAGGCAAAGTGTATTCCGCGTATTATTTTTGCGTTTGTTCTAAAGTAAACGCAGATTCGATTAACTACGAAACGTATCGGAAAACAGTTACGTTCTCAGTCTTTATTTTTTTAAATACTAGTGTTGTAACCGTTGTGTGCAGGATTTCTCTACCTTCATTCAATTCTATCGAAATAATCGTTATAACCAATTTAATAGATTAATTTGTCAAATTGATCTTTTTTGTGTGAAAACTAGATTGTCGCTTAAAGCATTAGTGAAATTATGATTTGGCAACAACGATTTCGATAAAACCGTTTTATAGGCAAACGCACACTTATCCAAGTAGAACGTTTCGAATGAAACGAATGAAAAAAATATTAAAATTCTTTAAATAAAACCTAGACAACGTTGCACACCTCATCATGTCGAATCGTCACGTTCACCTTTCTAGAGATTTCTTAAAACACGTTTCGTTCGGCTTGTTCGAATCGCATCAGACAAGCGTGCGTTCACCATAAGCGGCCTGTACACGTTGGTCCAACCACTGGCCAATACATCGTACATTGACACTTTTGAACGAACAAGACGCTTAAAAGGGTTCTTTCAAAAGTGTTAATATACGACGTGTTGGCGAATAGTTGGGCCAACGTGTACAGGCCGCTATAATAAGTCATGTAGCTACTCTATGACCATGTATATGCTGTGAGCTGTAGTTAAAATACTTGCACTTTTAGAGCTAACGCGCACTTGTGATTTTTAGTGGACCGCTAGTTTAGTCGGAATCGTAAGACGATCGTGATCAAACTGTCGCCCGATAGTTTGGTTTTGAGAACCTGCGAGCACTTGTGATTTTTAGTCGACCGATAGTTGGTCGATAGTTTAGTTGAATCCGGGCGCGCGCTCACATAGTCCTTCATGCACAGGCCGATAGTTGTCCGATAGCTGTTGTATAACTGTAAGTATATAGTTGTAGTAACTATTGGCCAGTCATTTTCGATAGTTCGATACTGAATGCGCAGTCTACCGATAGGTGGGCGATAGTTTAGTTGAATGCAGTGCGCGCGCTCACATAGTCCTTCATGCACATTACCGCCGCCCGGCCGATAGTTGTGCGATAGTTTGATCGTACAACTATCGGCCAGTCATTTTCGATAGTTTGATCGGTCGATAGTTTAAGCGAACTGACGATTGCCAGTATTGCCACTGCCATATAACTCTATACTGAATCCGAGAACGACCAAACTATCGCCCGATTAAAAATCACAAGAGCGCGTTCGCTCTTATATAAATTATGCAATTTAAGTGGATTCGATTCAAGTTTATATAACATAAAAGGTCAATTTATACTTTAATAATATGTTTATTAAAAGTATAATTACCTATATAGTAAGTTTAACATTTTATAATAATAACTTTAGTCTTAATCCACGTAAGTTGCAAACTTACTATAATCGATTAGTTACTCAGAACCTTAATCGATTAATCGCGAGAATCGATCACAGATTCGTATGGTTACATGCCTAATCATGTCACTTTAGCATGTGTCAAAACGGGCATCTTAATTTGTGACGACTGTAAGCCCCTAGTACAGGATGGCCGATCATGTTGGCCGACCGGCAGTTTGCGTTGCTCGCAGACAGCAATCACACGCAAACCGGCCCTGTAAAGCCCCCAGTACAGGATGGCCGATCATGGTCGGCGACCATGACCA
This sequence comes from Crambus lathoniellus, assembly GCA_949710035.1. Taxonomy (NCBI): domain Eukaryota; kingdom Metazoa; phylum Arthropoda; class Insecta; order Lepidoptera; family Crambidae; genus Crambus; species Crambus lathoniellus. The sequence goes on from OX453310.1 coordinate 20,105,421, forward strand.
ATACATCGTACATTGACACTTTTGAAAGAACCTTTTTAAATTTGTTTGTTCAAAAGTGTCAATGTACGATGTATTGGTCATGGTCGGCGACCATGACTCATGGTCGCCGACCATGACCAATACATCGTACATTGACACTTTTGAAAGAACGTTTTTAAACTTGTTCGTTCAAAAGTGTCAATGTACGATGTATTGGTCATGGTCGCCGACCATGGTCGGCCAACTTATACTGGGGGCTTAACACAGAATAATCCTGTAGACGATGGCCCATCATGGTTGGCCAACATGATCGGCCATCCAGGGGGTCTACCGGCAAAAAAATATGGATTTGGACATAAATAAATAAATAAATATTTTCTTACAATCACACCAATTATAAGCCCGTAGTTAATTTCTTAAGAAACTGTGTCTACGTGAACTTGATAACGGATAAATATAAAATTAAATACTTTTTGTTTGTAAATACATACTTAATATACATAGAAAACACCCAGACCAAGACAAATAGACATGTTCATGCACACAAATATTTGTCTTGTTCGGGAATCGAACCCGAGACCTCTGGCGCAGAAGGTAGGTAGATTACCCCTGCGCCAAATCGGTCGCCAAACATGGGCTTCATTTGACACTTGAAGCCCATATTAAGTCCTTATATGGGCTTCAAATGTCAAATGAAGCCCATGTCCATACCCAGATTATTTTGCCGGTACAGGGGGTCCCCCTTGGGGGGCTACCGGCTAAAAATTCTGGATATGGGTATGGGCTTCAAGTGTCATTTGAATTCCTTATTTTGATAGATTTCTGATGCTTTGTTCTGTTAAACGTTGTTAGCTAGCTATTGTTATACCCGACGTCACAAAACAAGGAACTGATAGCGGCAATTTTCTTTATAAAATTAACTTGAAGTTCCCAAAAACGTATGAAGTTCATACCCATAAAGTTACGCGGTAGCCCCCATGACTGTGACCATTTCCTGACTGTGACTCCTGCAGGCGTAGCATGACGAACCCGACAAAGATTTTGTCTACCCCTTAATGTCATTTTTGACAGTTAAACAAAGAGTTTGTCTACGTTGGGATGTCATTTTTAACATTTCAACGTAGACAAAACCGCTCTCGAGGTCGTCATGCTACCCGTGCTGGGTTGCGTTCTGTGGCTTCGCTCGAGTGCACTCGAGCGCACTCCGGCGCGCGCTCTAGCCGTTCCGTGGCTTGGTGAAATTTTACGCTGACAGCTGTCAGAGTGTAGTTTCACCCGTTCTGTCGCTCAGAGTGCAGCAACCAAACAAACGGTTGTTTGTTACTCTGGCAGCTATTTGACGTTAGAACAATGAAAAGTGTCAAAGTTTGAATGACGTCTCGAAAAAATTTTACTTTATCGCCGTAATTACTTCGTCTATCTCATCTTCCAGGAGGATTAAAGTCAAAATGTTGCAGAGCAGAAATAGCTATAAAACTTGAGCAAAAGTAAATAATTTCCAACATAAGCGTCGTCAAAAATTTTGAGGTTATAAAAACAACTCGATCGTTCCGTCGCTCGGTTGCATTGCAACTCAAACGGGTGAAATTTTAACCAAACAACCACGCCCAAAACGACGGAACGCAGTCCTGTGTGTGACCAAAGATATTATAATGGCTACGTTCCGTTTTGCGCCAACAGCGATAATATCACTGATATCGCGCTCACACATCGTTCCGATTTGTTGTGAGCGCGACAACGAAAGCAGTAATTACGTCACGGATGACGTCACTACCGCCGCCATTTTGCGATCACGGTGATATCGTTCTCAACATAGATGTATTATTCCTGTAGATGGAGCATAAAAATTTGAACGATTCCTTCTATAATCGACTCTCGTCTCTCAAATGGCGACATTTCGTGTGTTAAAAAGAGATAACAATAGCCCAACGTGTGCGTCTTAATGAGCCGCGCGCCACTTAAAAGTCAACGTCATATTTGTTTGTTAACCAGCTGGTTACAAATGCTTCAGAAAGAAAATCTTTTTTTGTAGTAAAATATAGAAAGATTTGATGGTGTGGTGCGGTAAATCTGTTGTTTGTTAAGAATGGCCTGTACTGTTCCCGGTTATTCAAGCAGAGTGAGTGTTTTGAAAGAGAATAATGAACACATATCATTTCAGAGGTAAGTCACACTCATTGTTTTGTGTTTTTGCGAACACATTTTTATAACTTACTGGTCCGTATTTGCAAAAACTAAATCGCTGTACGTGTATACACAGTTTAACATTGACTTGGTTGAAGAAAATCGGATTTTTTTAGGCTAAAAATATATAATTTAAAGCCAATTGGGATTTTTTGACATTTGACCAACCTGATAGTGTTGTAGTCCGATTTTATTATGTAATATCGATAAAAAATTGTAATGTTAACAATTTTGTATTGAAACTTAATTTTTCTCAATTTTAAACAGATTTCCCACCGCCGCGCCGCCGTCGATGTAAAGGAAACGTGAATAAGAAACGTAAGAAAAGGCGACGATTGGAGACCTTCGCAACAAACAAGAATATGCTCATTGCTCGATGCACTTATTAAAGCAAATTGTGGATTTATACTTAAAAAAAATTAAAAATTAGCGTGAAATCTGTATTTTTTTTAGTTGATATCATTCAGCAGATTATTGATTTAATAAATTGATTAGAAATCTCGTTCAGTTTTACGACTATACCTTCTAGTATAAATAGTATAATTATCATCATTATCATATTAATGTCCTCACTGCTGTCCAGCAGCCAGCCAGCTATAGGCCTCCCCTGTGCATGCACACCACAGGTAGAACGGGCCATAAGTGCCATAACCCACCGCGCGAAGCCTATGCGGATTGGTGGGTGAGGGTGCCAACGACTGCTAATGCAACCGGGACCAACGGCTTAACGTGCTTTCCGAAGCACAGAGGAGACCAAGATAATAAAATTTTGGGTCACCATTCAGATGTCCAACCGCAACGAATGTTGCTTAACATCAACCACCAGATGCAGAATGCGCGTACCAATGAGCCATCGATCTCCTCAAGTATAATTACAGTACCTACTTCATATTTGGCACTGATTCAAAATTAAAGGGCTTGCATAGACCAAGAAACTGAACAACTTTCTCTTTGGAGCATAGCATACGTCGAATTATAAAAAAAAAATTCTGCCACACTAGATCGATCAGCTGAGCGTGCGCTTTTGTCTGGAGGGAAGAAATTTTTGCCATATTTCGACCTATGCCGAAGTTTCATAGCGTAAACAAAATTCTAAGGCCGTGAGCACTTTGGACACGATTAGTACTAAAAACTGTCAGAAAAGCGGATTATGAACCGCCCAATTACATTATTCATTATTATTCAATGCGGCGTAGTTTCGATCAGCTGTATTGAATACGGCGTATCTTGAATCCACCGCATTACAATGCGGTGCTGTTTTCCAATACAGCTAGTTGCTATCTAATACGGTGAAATATACAATACGCCTGCGATATATACATATGCATTGTAATTTTATGTATCGCATTGCATTTAACTTATTTTTAAATGTTTTATCGATAATTTGTAATAAAAAAAACCACAGCACTATCATTGCATCATCATCATCTAATGTCATCTAGCATTGCATAGTCAAAATGGAGACATTCACTAATTACGACGCAACAGATTAACATGTATGTCTCTTTCTATCTTATGACAATTTGATAGTGTTAGAAGGGGTAAAGGATGGGTGAGTTATAGCTTATTTTTGTGATCCATCTACAGGAATAATACATCTATGGTTCTCAAGCGTTAGCACTGTGAGCGGGCTGTCATATTTGACGTTTTGTTGTCAAACGTCATTGTTTGTTGTGGTTTTGTTTGAGTAATCTCTGCGTTTTAGGTTTTATTTAGGTATTTTATTTGTTTATCCCGAAGCAGAAAGCCAGAAAAATGATAGTGCTTATTAAAGATGAGACGACGGGTAGAGACATTGCTCTAAATTTAAGCACGGATCACTATCATCATCGCTGTCCAATAAAACGTTTACTAATTGACGAATATCCATAGTAAACCGGTAATTATTTACTTACAAATTCAAATCAAAACAAAGCTCGCTCGCGATGCTTGCAAATAGCCGTTCCGAATTGAAATCGCGTCAACAGTGCTGTCAGCGCGATAATCAAATCGGAACAGCTTTTAGCGCTCACAGCGCCAACAGGTGGCCTACCACAAGCTCTTAAAGCAGTTATTTTTAAGTTGAGAGAGTGAGACGCCGCTTTACACGCCGTATAGCGGCGTCTCACTCTCTCAACTTAAAAATAACTGCTATAAGAGCTTGTGGTAGGCCACCAGTACTATTGACTCAAAACGGAACACGGCCAATATAACAAGATTGTGCACTATGAAAATAAAAGCAATGTCAATTCGATTCTATGCAGTTACAATAAGGTTTATTTTCGTATGAATATTACTATAAACGGAAAAACGAGCCGAGCGAGAGGCTCCTAAATAGGATTGCATCCCTGTCTACTGGGCTGCCACCATGAAATATTTTTGGTTGTTGTAGAACTTATTTCAAATTCATTTTTCCTGTTCTCGAGAATTTTCAAAATATTAATTAATTAAAAGGAATGTTAAGCTGATAATAATAAAGTCCATATCATTTGTATCATTTAAAACCTTGAAAAACTACTTGTTTAATGTAAGAGTCGGTGTTATGGTAGTTTTAATTATAATAAATATGCAACACTTTGCGTCTGGACAATTTTAATAAAAGTAAAAACATCATCAATATGGCGACGGCAAATTAATATAAGTGTGTAAAGTTAGTGTGTGGATCTTAATTATCATTTTAAAATTACGTTTAAATCAATAAAAATGGTTCTCACTTGATGTGTGAAAGGATGCAAAAGCGAATCATATAATCGTAGCGGTGTATCTTTTCATAGGTAAGTATTAAGGTATATATAGGTAAGTAAGTAGCCAAAGTTTTATTCTTGCGTATAGTAGGGTGTCTATTTCGTTTGTAATCTATAGACTGGAATTTACTTTCTTACTTAACCCAAACATTAATTTTCATTGTTTCAGATTTCCTAAAGATGAAGAAATTAAAAAAGGTTGCCTTAACGTCATATCTGAAAAAATTACACAATACTCAGCAGAAGAAGAAAAAGAAGAAGAATTTATTCAGAAAATAGGCATGAAACAAAACTTATTAAATGTATTATAACATCTGTATCTTAATTTAAGGTTAAAAAAGTAGGTACGCAAAAACGAATCTTTAAAATTAATTGAACACAAAGCCTCCATGCGTCAAAAGATCCGCAAGAAAATTTTGTTCAGCAATGTATAGTCTAACTAATAAACAGATTTTTATTACTGTACGTGGACTCTTTATTTCTATCCATTTTAGCAAAATACGCCTATCAGAAATACAGACATACATTTCATATAAGTAAGTACATACAGGTCAAACTGACAACCTCCTTTTTTGAAGTCGGTTCAAAAGTAAGTATGCTTATTATATAGCATATGTGTATGTGTCGATTGTCACATTATTGCCTCATAAGTGGTGCAAATGCTTTGCCTCGCGGAGTCCTCATCTTAACTAATATTATAAATAGAAAGTGAGTTCGGATGTTTAAATGTATGTTTCTTTTAGCTACAAGAGCTCCCTAGGAAGCGTGATGTTCGAATCCTACGTGAGCCAAGTCTGGTTAAGGCGCTACTCGGAAAAAGTATGGACTCTTTGATATAAAACTATAGGACGGTTAGAGTTGTTATAAATCTGATAATAAGATATATATTTCTTCATACCTTTATCTAGAATCGTATAGTTTCAGAAACACGATTTTGTGATTTTGGCTCGACACTTTTTATTTTCGAAAATACCTCTAAAAAATAAGAAATATCAAGATTATTCTTAAATGGGGATACATATACTATTGAAAATTGGTTTAATTAGTGGACACCAATAATATTTAGGATCGTATAGAAGCATTTTTTTTAAATCGCTATAGTTTTTGAATAAGAAGTGATTTTGTGTTTTTTTTGCGTAATCTGCAAAATCGGTCTCGCTCCCGCGCGCGTCGTTTTCTCATTGCTATCTCGCTTTAGCAGAATTTTTCCGAGTATCGCCTTAACTATAAATTGTCCTCGAAAAAACCAAATCGTGTAGTCACTCACGTCTCTCTCATTAGAAAGGGACGCACACCATAATAGGCCTATCTCGCTCGGCTCTGCTGTAACCATGAAGTTTGACTTAATACTCTGAGGTAACTGGAGCTCTCACCCTGAATAAAAAAGTGTCGCCAGCAAATTTGACATTTATGTATGTAGTGGCTGTCAGCTGTCTCATATGACCATACGTATTTTTTTAAAGTGTAGGTGAGACGGAAGACAGCCACTGTGTTATTTGTGGTATTCAAAAAATTGTTCGTACTGCACTCTCCAGTTACCTCAGTATTAAGTCGAGCTTCGTGGCTGTAACTCATGAGTGCGCAATCTTGTTATATTATAATATCTTTGCCTGTGACTAGTTGAGTGGCGCCATCTAAATACTCATATTGACAGTTTTCAGAAAACCGCTCCTTGTATTTGGTGCTCTGCTGGCGCTCGTCTAACAATCTAATCTGTGCATGTCTATGATCCTCTGAGTACTGAATCCTATGGAGATGCATACCTATTAGCCGCTACACACGCTCCTATCCGACCGCCGATTTGGTGCGGGCGAACTTCACTACAGATCTGATCCGCGCCTACACACGTTCAAACCAAATCTGCCAGACCAAATCGGTCGGCGCTACACACGTTCCGATTTGGTCTGGCCGACCTCTAGCCGTTGTTGCAGTGTTGCCAGCCACTGCTAATCTCCCAATATTATTATTATTTATAAATACTGAAAACATCAATTTGCTTGCAATAAATAAATTAAAAAGAAAAATATTTTCGGTTTTTAATGTTTTATTACTATAAAAAAACAATTTCATTATTTTTAAATTTTCTGTTATTTTCAAAAAAATACTAAAACATGCTAAATATTTACTAAAAGCAGCACTTATTGATGAGGTGTTATGCCCTTTTTATATATATTTAGTTTTACGACAAATTGCGAGTTTTAAATAAAATATTCTAAAAAAAAAACTAATAGATAAAAATAACCCTTTTCATAAAAGGCCATATTTAAACCTTTCGTTCGTTCAGTCCTACGTAAAACTCATGAACGAGCATTAAATTGAATCCTCTGAAAATCCCTTAAAGTAATTCTATCTGCTTTAAATATTTCCGCTTTTACATATTTTTTCCCTAAATCTAGGGGAAAACCTCCAAAATTGTCAACACTGCCAAGTTGGTCCGGTCGGAAGCCTACACACGCTCCGATTTGGTAGGAAGTGAAGTTCGTGCGAACCAAATCCGGCCGACCGCGTCAAACACGAATATGGTCGGACGACTACGCTACACACGTCCAGATTTGGTCTGGAGCAGACCAAATCGGCGGTCGGATCGGAACGTGTGTAGCGGCTATACGAAAAATTGAAGCATACACACACACACAAGCACACATACCGAGAAACCAAAATGGTGCCTTTCCGTAGTGCTGCCCTATTTGTACATCGATATATTTATTGATGAAGTTATAGATCAAGTATTTTTGTGACTACCTACCTATATTACCCTATATTTTATAAAAGCAGTTTCGTAATCACCTCGATAATTTAAAACGGAATTATAGTGTACTAGCGGCCGCCCGCGGTTTCACCCGCGTGGTTCCCGTTCCCGTGGGAATATCGGGATAAAAAGTACATATAAACCTTCCTCTTGAATCACTCTATCTATTTAAAAAAAACGCATCAAAATCCGTTGCGTAGTTTCAAAGATTTAAGCATACAAAGGGACATAGGGACAGAGAAAGCGACTTTGTTTTATACTATGTAGTGATAATTATATACCTAGTTTTTTTTTGAAAAATAAAACTTAATAATGTGCTTATTATACCTACATTTGCACATAATTAAGTTCTTTATGACAATGACATAATGTGTATGTGTTTGTGCTTGTACGCACACAATCATTGGCCCGACCGCGCGCGTGAGACGAAACAACTGTAAAGCCCCCAGTACAGGATGGCCGATCATGTTGGCCGACCATGATGGGCCATCGTGTACAGGGCCAGTTTGCGTTACTCGCAGACGGCAATCACACGCAAACCGCCCCTGTACACGATGGCATGATCGGCCATCCTGTACCGGGGGCTTAAAGCCCCCGGTGTGGGAGTTTGCGTGTGATTGCCGCCTGCGAGCAACGCAAAGCGCCCCTGTACATGATGGCCCATCATGGTCGACGAACATGAGTAGCCATCCTGTACTGGGGGCCTGGGGGCTTCAAGGCGAGAAGAGCTGCCAAGTGCTTCCTCATCTATAGTAATATCGTAAACAGGAAAGATTTGATTGGTTGTTGTTTGAATTTAATAGGTTCCAAAACTACTAGACTAATTTAGAAATTTCTTTGACCATTAGAAAGCTACATTCTTTCCGAGTGACATAAGCTATATTTTATCGTGATATTCCCATGGGAACGAGTACCATGCGGGTAAAACCGCGAGGATCCGCATGTTATTAAATTTATTATTAAATGTACATAATGTATCAAAAATTCAAACGCAGATACAGATTAAAAATAAGGTCCTGTAGTTTATTTACAAACTAACCTTAGTAAAATATAGTTCACTAGCTTTCCGCCCGCGGCTTCGCCCGCGTGGACTACACGACGTTATCCCGCGGGAATGTGACGTTTTTCCGGGATAGAAAGTAGCTTATGTTCCTCTTCAGGCTACAAAGTATCTGTGTCCCAAATTTCAGCCAAATTCGTTCAGCCGTTTTGGCGTGATTGAGTAACAAACATCCAAACATCTAAACTTTCACATTTATAATATTAGTAGGAGTAGGATGTTGCAGTAGTAGTAGATAAAAGACCAACCTACTATATTTTACTGAGGTTATAGTTTGTAAATGATACTCTTCGCTAAACCTAACCTGTTTTGTTTATTGACATATTTTGACATAGATAGAACTATGGACTTGCGATATAAGTAAAAATAATATTGTGCCTCCTACCTACTCCTACAGAAGGAAGATTAACATATTAAAGCTAACTTTACTAAACTAACAATTGAAAATTATGAAGGTGGCTGAAGGATTAATATATGGCAGACATTCGCAACCTTCCCAAAGTTGACATGATGATGTTATTGGAATATGCGTGAACACGACTCATTTAACGTTGCGGAAATAAGGGAAGCTGAAGTTTTATTTTCATCGAGAGATGCCTACGTAGAAACTTCAAACTTCTGTAGGCTATGTGGAAGTAAAACGAGAGCAAGCCATGTGTACCATCAAGGGCAGAGTAATTCCTGAACACAAAGTTCGATCAAAAATGTATATAGTTAAAGCAGTTATTGATGAGAGTAAAGACACTTTAGTATAGAAACATACACAAGTATGCTTTAAAAACCACATAGCATAACAAATAGCATGTTTGAGAAATTCTCCAGTGTTGTTTCGTTCAGTAGTTACTCTGCCCGTCATTACATGTGTGGTGTGAAATATCAAGTCAGGCTATAGTTAAGTATTTAAGTACCTACTTATTTCTGTTATTTTAAATAGAAGTCTGTGTTTGATAATATTTAAAAAGTAGTCGTGTTTTGTCTGTTTAATAAAATACAATTTCATTTTGATATGCGTTTATTTCAATCTTTATCTACTTCCTGATCTAGGAATCTACCTTTCTAAACTACTAAAAACTAGAAAAATGTCTGTACATTGAATATATTCCAGAAAAAAAACAGTTGGATTAGAGACAACTGGAACATAACCAATGCAAAAAAAAACACAACATCTTTTTCTTGTGTATTTGGGAAGGGATTTAAATGTCCTGATGTTGAAGGAAATGTTGGATCTTTATTAACATTTTGAAGCCTTCTTGGTACTTGGGGTTTTAGTCGAGGTCTTGTGACTTTATTCTCCATCCAATCCCTGTAATTTAGTACACACTACCACATGGTACTTTATTTTTATATAAAGCAGCACACCACTGTGAATGTGTGGACATGGGCACATAAAAAAATGTTTTTTGGGCATTTCAGAACTGTATTTTTGCAGCCAGGAACTACACATATAATTAAGGGATCTAATTCACGAACAGTTTTTCCATTTTGAATTAAACTTACGAGTTATGAAGAGAAATAACATCAAATAAAACAACATAAACCAAACGAGAAACCGTAACAACAACAGACAACAAACGTCATTAGTGTCACGTAGACTTGACGACGTCAGAATGTATTTTTTAAAATAACTTGCAAAGGTATGTCCGCCAACCAGCCTTCTTCCTGGACCTAGGCTCTTTTTGAATGAGTAAATTTTCAAATTAATTTTACGATGACTAAAAATAAAAATTTTGGAAAAGGAAAAAATAGGAGTCTCCTCTTTTTAAATGTTATTTCTAAATAGCAAATAAAAACACATGATAAATTTTATGAAATGTTGTCAATTGTAGATACAATAATACTTAGCGAGCAATAAATTTGATAGAGAGCGCCCCACTTGTCGGCTCTACTCGCCTTTACTTAGAAACTGCAATTTTATGATCAAATTTTTTATGTTTTCCATGTTGTAAAATACTATAATTTTTACACAACAAGGATTGGTTTTTTTTTACATAACACACATTACAATATAAATCACAAAGGAGAATGCCTACTAGGTACCTACCTACCATAGAAAAAAAGAAATGTCTCAAAAAAAAAAACAAGCATTATTAAGTAATAAAATAATAAACAGTTTGAATCGAGATCTTTACTAGCAAGCATATTTTTTATTTAATTAGAATATAGCGAAGCAACATCTAGTGATAAAAAATATACTTACTTTTAATGGGCTAGAATGAATGTAAGTTCGACAACAACTTTACAGCAAAATGACATTAAAAAACACGTTATATATAAGTATCCAGGTTTTGGCAACCGGAACAGAAAACGTTGTCGCACTATAATTTCGATTTTGCCAGTGGACTAATTAACGTCTTTTTCGAAACTTAAACTGTCGTTGACGTTTGAAACTGTTCTTCAAAATGAAAAGAGCACATAAAAATAGTTTTCGTACGAGTCTTTAAATTTTCCTTTCGCATTGTTCCAGCCATATTTTTCTTTTTTTGTTATTTTTAGGCAACCTAAAACAATAAAAACAGTTAAAAATTAATACACTCAATTGACACTTGAAGTTTGAAAACATCGATAATTCGATAAGAAAAATGCTATAAGGGCAACTCTAGCGCAAAACAAACAGATCTATATTTTCTTGAAATACACCAACAAAACTCACCAAAATAAGTAGTAAGCTACATTTGGTATGAATTCTAAGTAAACTGTTATTATTTATTTTATTTTTTTTTTTCTGCTTTACAAAAATCCACAGCTCTTAATCTTAATTCACAAATTTATATAGTAGAAACCTAAAGCAAATAACGGATTTAACATTATGTTTATATAATTTGTAGGTAAGTAAAAGGAATCACACATTTTTAATCTTTTTTTAACACATTTTTAACCAAAGAGTTTATAAATATATAAATAAAAATAAATATAGTAAACACAAAATAAAATATACATACATACATATTTTAATAATATAATTTAAGTTTCATATTATATACCAGTAGCAAGAAAATGTCCAATGTCCTTTCTGAACGATGTCAATGAGGAGCAGAATAAATCCATTGCAGAAAATTGCTCATTATATGTTTTTTGAAGACGATGTATAACTGCATTTTGTGCGTAATTACTCCGTGCAAACTTGCTACTAAAGAGTTTTGTATGTCGAGTCCGGGTAGATGGAGCACATAAATTCAATGTCCTTGTTACCAGGTCAGCGCTGTCTATATCACCGTTACATATCTTATAAAGAAATAACATGTCGATGAGGCAGCGTCTATTTTTAAGAGTTAAGAGGCGGTAGTGACAACAGCAGTCCACGTACTCAGAACCTCCACGATGATCACGGTAACACAAATGTTTAAGAAATTTGATTTGAATTTTCTCTATACTTTGGATATATGTCAGGTACCGTGGGTTCCAGATACTACTGCAATATTCTAAAACACTCCTAACGTAAGTAAAATAAAGGATTTTTAAGCAGTGTATATCAGAAATATGTCTGCACACTCGCAAAATGAAACCCAGGTTTCTAAATGCTTTGGCAGTAATATTATCAATATGGTCTTTAAAAGTTAGTTTGGAATCAAGTAGAATACCTAGATCTTTAACTTGGTTTGTTTCTGCGAGGGGTGAACTATTAATACAATAACTAAACTTTAAGGGTTTCCTTTTACGAGTGAAAGACATGTAAACACATTTATCTATATTAATATTAATTCTATTTTCAGCATAATAAGTGTTCAATCTTTTCAAATCTTCTTGTAAATGATAACAGTCCTGTAGTTTATTAATTTTCATATAAATTTTGGTGTCATCGGCGTACATTAAAAATTTTGCAAACTTAAAACATTTTGAAATGTCATATAAATAACAAGCGTAGAGCAGAGGTCCAAGTATGGACCCCTGCGGTACACCCGATACAACTGTTATGTAATTAGAACAGTAGCCTCCAATCACTACCGCCAGACTCCTGTTATGTAAATAAGATTCAAACCATCTATGTAGGCTCCCCCTTATGCCAAGTTCCCACAGTTTTCTGAGAAGTAAGACATGATCTACTCTGTCGAAGGCTTTTTCAAAGTCCGTGTAGATTACGTCTACTTGAGAAGCACCGTCCATTCCGTTCAAAACATCATCCGTAAATATAGCTAGATTTGTATTTGTGGATCGAGCTTTAAAGAAACCGTGTTGCTCTGGTGGTATCAAAGTAGAGACTATTGGGTATAAATAATAATGGACTACGCGTTCTAATAGTTTGCTGAGAACATTAAGGATTGATATTGGTCGGTAGTTTTGCACTAGAGATTGGCTGCCTTTTTTATGAATCGGCACAATATGGGCGTTCTTCCATATTGTAGGGAAATAACCAGAGCTGAGACATCTATTAAAAATCAATGCAATTGGTGTAGCTAAGGGTTTGGCACAAAAACGGAAGAAGGATGAAGGGATACCATCACTACCAGCTCCTTTTGCTATATCAAGTTCCTTTAATAATTTTAAAATGTAGGAAGGTGTAATTTTTATTCGATGTATGAGGTTTGCAGATGAAACGTTGCTACTCGAAGCTATATGGTAATGAAAAGCAGGTTCTTTAAAGTTTTTACGGAAATAATCGTTAAATGAACTGTTCACCTGTTCACAGGAAAACCAAAACACAAGGCATTTATTGTATTGTTTTGGTGTTTTTGCAAAATAAATAGTACGTACCGGTGGTGTAATGTAATGTTTGGACGATTTTCACTTTTTTTTATGCCACAAACTACCACACTGCAATTAGACATGTTCCTTGTTGCTTTCTCTCACTTATTAATACCTTTTATTCAACATGAAAGTCTCAAATTAAAAGACTTTTATCACAAAACACTGCAAATACAACTCGTGTTGACAGCTTACATACCGAGAAACCTAAATGGCGACCGGCTTCAATCATGCATTACGATGACGTCACGTTTCAATGTTGCCAAAAAATAGGTCGAATAAATATATTGCTGTCTCTTTTTACATGAAGTATTGGAGGTAAGATAGAACGAGATGGCTACAGGTTTATGAGTACAATGTCGATTTAGCTCATATTTGTATAACCGATAGTTCATATAGATCAATATGCCATCTCCATATGATTCAGTACTCAGAGCTATGATCACTGTCTGTCATATTAGGGTAGTATTCCACTTATCAAAGATCTTTGTCCAATATACATTTGATCAAAGAAATTGGATGTCGAATGCATGAAATTGGACGTGAAAGTCGTCCAATTTCTTTGATCAAATGTAATATTGGACAAAGATCTTTGATAAGTGGAATACGACCCTTATTAATGTGGTTTTTTTTTGCTTATTTGCCTTTTTGACCAATCATAACGAATGAAGAAACCTATAGACCAATAGTATACTCCGAAATCTATTTGACAATGACAACCAAGCGTCAATCAAAGAAAATGCAATGCATTGCATTTTGTTTGATGCACAACAAGACAAGTGTGAAGTTGTGTGAAATGAATGCAATGCACCATTGCACTTTGTTTGCTTTGTTATTTTGAGGTTGATACATGTTTTTGTGTTTCTTTTCTCATATTGAATAACAGTTAGTAAAAATTAACTATATTTATAGCTCACAGCAAACGATGACTACTACATGAGACGAGAGGGGTATGTATTTTCTATTAGAACTTTGTTGACGGTTATTACCAGAATGCACTTATATGAAGCCCATGTTTCATGATTAAGTTTTTATAAATGAATTGCGCACTAGGTTAACTAGTTTTATAGGATATGATGAGATATAATTCTCTTATTTCTTAGATGGGAAAATCCCAATAAAGTCTTTCAGTAGCTACACATCTGAGTCATGGTCGATGTTCTTACGATACGATTCTACCAATTAATAGATAAAGTCAAAAATATTTCTACTACTTAAAACAAACCCTAATCGTTCTAAACATTTGAAACGTTCAATACTCATTAGATAGATCTTTTGTACCTACACTCGCCATAAACTTAATTAAGTACCAGAAAATTTAATCTTGTGCCAAAAAGATATACTTACTTACCTACTAATTTTTTTGCTAACAGTAACAGAAAGTTATATCAATATTATATCATTTGCCAGAGATTATATCAGTAGGTAACTGTATGTTTCTTAATTTCTCTTTTTAAAGTTTTACTCAAATTTTTTACCTGTTTTCCAAAAGATGAATGATAATTCTTCTTTTGACCGCCACCATTTTATTTTGTCTTCTAACAACAAAATAAATTATTAGATATTGTCTTATAATAAAGTGGTGGGTGTTTAGAACACAAAAGCATTTGTCTTCTATAGAAGACCGTGGCGGTCAAAAGGTTAATTATCTGACCTTCTAAATAGTGCACTGGCGCATTGAGGTTTCCCATAAAGTTAAACTATATTTCTTATATGATTTAAGTAAGTACTTAACTGTTGCAATAAATAAATTAATATTCTCTTACAATCACACCAATTATCTAAGCCAAGTTAATTTCTTAAGAAACTGTGTCTACGTGAACTTGATAACAGATAAATATATACTTAAATACTTTTTGTCAAAAGTGTCAACTGTCATGAGATGCGAAAGTGCTCTTGAAGTTTATATTAAGTATTACGTAAAAACAGTGAAAGTGTTGTGTAAAAACATGTGCATAGTGAAGAAAACCGTATAATAACTATGTAGCAGTGTTATTAACATAAAAAACAGTTGTTTTGTTGTGATATTTGTGTAAAACTTTCAACCAGTGACATTTGCCAACTACGAATTATCTTACTACCCCCCATAAAATTAGTCATTAAACACAGACTATAGTATAATTTTCTTGGTCATAGACAATTAGTGTGACCATACTAATATTTCAAAATCACCCAAAAAATGCAATTTACCGGAAGTGACCCCCCAGGCTTCCCATAAAATGAATACTACTGGGAATAAAACAGATAACCCAACATCAAATGATCACCAACCAAGGATTCGACATTCCTCAATAAGTCTTACACCTTCAAGAATTGAAAGAGTGAATCTGGACCCAGAGCGCCAAGCTGATGATGATGCTGATGATTGGCAAACTATGCCCGTCACACGCCACCACAGAGCTACTAAGGAGCTATCAGTAGCCAATAACTCGAGTCCTCAACCCCCAGCATGGCAACGTATGCCATCTAGATCTGGCAAACGTAGGAGAACGAGCGACTCTCCTCCCCATGTCCTCACGACATCTAACAGATACGATTCACTGCCGATAGAGTCCAACAATGCCCAAGTGGAGCCAGTTGTTAAAAAGTACAAGCCACCACCAATAGTTTTGTATGGGATAGAAGACGTGAATGAGCTCACCAAACTAATACAAACAGTTTGTGACCCGAAACTATTTAGAATAAGATTTGTAAACAAAAACTTGCTTCGACTCCTTGTGGAATGTCCAGATACATATAAAAGTGTAATCACATTAATTAGGAATAAGGGTCTAATTGGCCACACCTTCACTCAAAAAACCCAGAAGCCATATCGTGTAGTTATAAGGAAGCTGCACTACAGCACACCACACAGCGATATAGTTGAAGCTATAGAAGCCACAGGAAACAAAGTTCGTGGAGAAATTATTAATGCCCGCTATGGCCCTGATAAAACCCCATCCTTTACGTTTTTCGTTAACATTGAACCGAGCCCTAACAACAATAAGGTCAAAGATATAAAAGCTATCTCTCACCAACTAGTCATAATAGAAGACCCTCATAAATCAACATCAATTGTACAATGCCATCGTTGCCAACAATATGGCCATTCTAAGAACAACTGTATGAGACCGTACAGGTGTGTGAAATGTGGGGAAGGTCACAAAACCACAGATTGTCCAAAAAAGGATCGAAACACTCCCGCGAAATGCGCATTATGTGCATGTGAACATCCAGCAAACTACAAAGGATGCCAAGTGTACAAGGAAATCCTTGCTAGGAAAAATAAGTCTAAGCCAGTGGCTAGACCTGTTAACACACCTAAATATAATTTGACACTACCAACGGTACCTATTTCCAAAACTATGCCGCCACTTTCCGAAACCCAACAAAATAGATCATATTCTGACGTCGCTGCGAATCGCCTTATACAGAATTGCAATAATCCTCAAGAGATAAACGACCAACAGATGTCATTACTAGAGCAAATTCTTGTGAAGCAAAATGAAAAAATTGATCTTCTTATACAACAAATAGGCACACTGTTAAATCTCGTAACAAATGTTATGTCAAAACTGAATCCATAAATAATGCCCACTTTAAGACTGGCAACTTGGAACGTAAATGGCTTGGCTCCAAATACCCAGGAAGTCGACACATTTCTAAATCTTAACAAAATAGACATACTACTTTTATCAGAATCTCATGTAACCGATGAAAGGTCGAACATAAAAATCAAAGGCTATAAAATTTACTATTCAAATCATCCAGATGGCACAGCACACGCAGGAGCTGCAATCATTGTTAAAGAAAATATAAAGCATTTTTCACTTCCTGAAGCAAGAACCCCATACCTCCAGGCGGCTGTCATATCTGTTACAGACTGGTCGGGTGTCTTAAATATAGCTGCAGTTTATTGCCCGCCACGCCACCGTTTTGATGAAAGCATGTATAGACAGTTCTTCCGCTCCTTAGGCACACGATATATTGTTGGTGGAGACTGGAATGCAAAACACACCTCCTTCGGATGTCGGGTTACAACAACCAGAGGTCGTGAATTAAAAAAATGTGTCGATGCATTAAAGCTACAAGTATTCTCTACTGGTGAACCTACTTACTGGCCAACAGACCCACGTAAAACACCTGACCTTCTTGATTACTTTGTTTCAAAGGGAATTTCAAATAATCACGCTAAGTTGGAATCCAGTTTAGACGGCTCATCTGATCACTCACCGGTTATATACACTCTGAGCACTTCTATTATTCAGGTCGATCAAAAAGAGACACTATACAATCACAAGACTGATTGGGAATCATTTAGAGACTATATAAATGAAAATATAAACCTAAAAGTGCCACTGAAGACTGGTGAAGAAGTGGAGGAAGCTGTACAGTCATTTACTAACCTGATACAAGTAGCATCATGGAAATCTACCCCAATCACAGAAGAAAACCTCAACGTTAAGGACTATTCAATAGCAATTAAAAACAAAATCCTGGAAAAGAGAAGACTAAGGAGAAAATGGCATTTAAGTCGAAACTCAGTCGATAAAACTGCACTTAATAAATCTAAAAAAGAACTTGCAGAACTACTTACAGAAGTTGAGAATAAAACCTTCCAAAAAAGGCTGGAATCACTTTCTACTGATAAAGCCGATGATTACTCTCTTTGGAAATTGACGAAGTATAGGAAGCGACCTAAAAATCATGTACCTCCTCTACGCGACAATGATGGTAGTTGGGCAAGACGACCCAGTGATAAAACAGAATTATTTGCCGACTTTTTATCTAACGTCTTTAAGCCCAATGATCCAGCTTGCAACCACCAAGAAGACGATATCGATCTGATACTTAATAGTGATCAACAAATGTCACACCCTATAAGACCAGTGTCTCCTAGAGAGGTACGAAGACAAATTAGACAACTCAAGTCGAAAAAGGCTCCAGGTTTTGATCTGATAACAGCTGAATTATTAAATCAATTACCCAGAAAGGCAATAGTGCTCATCACTATACTATTTAATGCTATACTGAGACTACAATACTTTCCCACCCTATGGAAAATATCGATCATACACATGATACCCAAGCCAGGAAAGCCTTCGAGTGAAGTTTCGTCGTATCGACCAATAAGCCTTTTACCCGTCTTATCAAAGTTATTAGAGAAACTGGTTCTGAAACGACTGATACCAATCCTTAATGAACGACAAATTATACCTGACCACCAGTTCGGATTTCGACCTAATCATTCTACTATCGAACAGGTACATCGAGTTGCTCAGAAGATTCGCCAATCGCTGGAGAGAAAAGAATACTGTTCTGCTGCTTTTCTGGATATTCAGCAGGCATTTGACCGGGTTTGGCACAAGGGACTTCTATACAAACTAAAAACAAATCTACCCAACTCATTCTATAAGTTACTAGAATCCTACATAAGCGAAAGGAAGTTTCAAGTGCAATTAGAGGGTGCCACGTCAACATGTCGAGAAATTCATGCTGGGGTACCGCAGGGCTCTGTACTGGGTCCGGTTCTGTACACACTCTACACATCAGACCTCCCACACACTGAGAAAATCCTGACAGCCACATATGCAGATGATACAGCAGTTTTAGCAAGCAGTCGATGTCCTAAAAATGCTTCTGAAATTTTGCAAGAACACCTGTGTAAGATTCAAAGATGGCTTGAAAAATGGAGGATAAAATCGAGTGCATCGAAATCAACTCACATCACCTTCACACTCAGAACTGGGAATTGCCCACCTGTAAAGCTACATGATGCAATCTTGCCACACCAAGAAACTGTAAAATACCTCGGGATGCACTTGGATCGAAAGCTAAATTGGAAAAGTCACATAAAAGCAAAAAGAGACCACGCACAGAGTAAATTTAGAGATCTGAATTGGCTTATAGGAAGAGGCTCGTTATTGAGTTTGGAAAATAAAGTTATTATTTACAAAGCCATCATCAAGCCAATTTGGACATATGGTATAGAACTATGGGGATCAGCATGCCGATCTAATATAGAAATACTACAACGATTTCAAAATAGCTGTCTTAAAACTATAACTAATGCTCCATGGTTCACCAAAAACACAGAAGTCCACAATTATTTGGAGATTCCAACAGTGGGAGAGGAAATAGTGAGGTTCCGTGATAACTACAAAACAAGGCTAGAGCGCCACGTAAATTCACTTGCATCGCAACTTACAGACGACAGCAAAGCTATGCACCGTCTACGGAGGCCACGTCTATGTTGAAAGACAACCAACAATGGACATCGTCACCGGATGTACATTGTGTTGTGATGAATAAGGGTAGCCGCATCGATGGAAGCGCGCCCTTCAAACTAATAACGTACAACTCATCTGTATATGGCTACTGGGCTGCTCGCAGATCAAAATCAAATAAAAAAAAAAAAAAAAAAAAAAAAAAAAACTTTTTGTTTGTAAATATATACTTAATATAGATAGACAAATCAAACAAATTTGTAATATTTAGTCTACGCATAAAAATTGGCCATAGACTGATTTTACTTTCGGCCAGAGTGATGTCTTCTAGAATGTACTTAACAAGAAGAATG
The DNA here is from genome assembly GCA_949710035.1 of Crambus lathoniellus. Taxonomy (NCBI): domain Eukaryota; kingdom Metazoa; phylum Arthropoda; class Insecta; order Lepidoptera; family Crambidae; genus Crambus; species Crambus lathoniellus. The sequence goes on from OX453310.1 coordinate 20,125,355, forward strand.
ACCTCAAGCACCTTAAAGTAATTTGATTAATATTGATATTATGTTTTGTAACAATATCCAAAAGATGCCGTTTTTGCGTTTCATCTGTGATGATTAACTAGTGGTTTCTTTCTATTATAATTTCTGCTATACAAAAAAGGTATGCATTGTGGACAAAATAGCATTGTCTATAGTGACAATCTACATCTCTGTACATTTAAATGCATATTTTAAAATAATCTGTATAGGTAGGTACTTACTTACTTAAAAACATGTTGCATAATATTTTTATCAATAACTTTGTGGTTTGTGGATAAATCAAAACTCAAGTGTAATTTAAAATATTTTTTTGCTTAGTTTATCCCACAAATATCTAACATTTATTTTATGATTCAGTAAATCAAAAATGTCAACTGTAATGAAAATAATCTACTTAACTGTTTTTACTGCTGCTATCTTTTTGTCTGAACAAATCACACTTAAGTAAATGTTTGTTGTTTTTTTATAATACCTTATTGAAAAATAAGTAGGTACATAGATGAGTAGCTAGGTCCCATCCCATCTCATTTTTATTGGAATTACTTGAAATAAATAAATTACCTTATCATAAACATATCTTATTACAGGTGCATACATTCATAATATAGTAGATATAGATCATTAAACACTTATCCAACAAAATGTGCAGACTAGACAGTTTGTTTATTGGATGTATTTTGTTTCAATAAATAGGTCAAACCATTTCTTGCTGCAACAAGTTTAATCATGCTTTTACTTATATGGATTTTCTCTTTAAAAGAAATTGACTTGCATTAATTTGAACATTGCAGTTTAGTCTTTCATCTGATCAACAGGTGGGTGGATACTGAACAGCTGAACTAATTAATGCTTTATTATTTTTCTTTTAAGTACCTATTTATAGTTAGTAGTTTCTAAAGTACTTACCTAAATGTTTGTTGAATGTCTGTTGTAAGATTTTTAATAAAAGAATAAATATTTGAGAGTCTAACTAAACAAACATAAACAGACCCATAACTCACACGCAAATACTTAGGTAAGTATCTTTAATTAAACATGCTTTAAATATGAAGATTTAATTGTGTATAATATATACTTAATTGATATTGTTATTTATTATCAAGTTGATAAACTGCTACCTTATTTAATTGTGTTAGTAACTTAAGGCATCATTGGAAGTACTTAAGCTATAGATTTAATGTTGATTTTACAAACAATTCCTCGACAATAAAAAAACTTAATACTTACTTACTTGTCACCGATGGCCAATTGTGTTACATTTTGAGGCATTGTTTAGTTAGAATAAAACCTACAGACAAACCGGGGGTATAAGCCTGATTGCCTAGTTATATTATTCTTCTTAGTCAATGATTAACAGATATTCACATACAGGTGTCCCAGAGTTATGGGACATGAAGGGAAAGTAGGTACTCAAAATAATAGCAAACTTTACTGAAAGGAACCATACTTTATTTTTGACAAGAAATAAAACTGCATTCAAAGATTCTTTTACGCTTCATATTTAATTTAACCCTGTACTTTTATGACACCAATCGATAGGGAAAATCTTTTGGATCAAATTTCTAAAAATTTTTGTTAATTAAATGAAAGGAAAACAATGAAAGACATCATTTTGATGTCGAGTCGAGTCTATATGTACTTTTAGATGTTTTTTTATCTGTTGATGTAGTTAGTTTTGTTATTTGTCAAAAATAAAGAAATGGTTCCTTACAGTGATATTTGCTATCTCTAGTATTTAGAGTACCTAGGTAGCCACTTCCTTCATCCTATTATATTATAAATGCGATAGTTTGCGAGTATAGACGAATGTTTGTTTGTACTCTTTTACGCAAAAACTACTAAACGGATCTGGGACGAAATTTGCAACAGAGATAGATTATAGGCTGGAATAACACAAAGGATAATTCAGTTCCTACTTTTAATCCCGATGTTCCCACGGGAACGGAAACCACGCGGGTGTAACAGCGGGCGGCCGCTAGTGTCCTATAACTCTGGGACGCCCTGTATTTATCTTAGTGTGTGGTAAACTTGATTCTCCTCCCCTCCTTTGCCTTCATCAGGTCACTTGACCTGCAGATGGAGGGGCATAAGAGACATGACATTGTTTGCGAAGGCTCTCCACATTCGCACTTTGAGCTATCCATAAAATTCATCAGATTTGGTAAAATACAGTTTTGTATTTGCAACTCTACGAGTGTGTGGTTCGGTTTGTTTCGGTTAAACCATGCCACAAACGGTATTTCCCCTATCCTATATACCTACCTACCTATTCTATTAGACTAGAATTTTACTAAACCTTCCCGATACTGATACCAAAAGAATTTTATCTATATATGTATCAGTATCGGAAAGGTTTATCGTGCCACGGGATTTTCGATTAATGTTATGAAGTTATGATTGAAAAACATAAAAAAAACATGAGCAGGAATGAGTCATCGTAGTATGAAGGTGAATGACCGTTGACCATATTATGGTAAGCAAGCAGTAGTCTTATGCAACATATACCTACCTAGATATAACAAAAAAAAATACATCGAATTGAGAACCTCCTCCTTTTTTAAAGTCTGTTAAAAATATAAGTAATGGTTTTATTTTAATACTTAATTAGGATATTAATTTATTGTAATAAGGAGAAATATCTCCTGTGGAATACCCCAAACCTAGTCTTGGCTAGAGATTAAATGACCACAAATAATATTCCGATTGCTTACAAATTACGAAAAAGCGTAATGAGTAATTTACCCTATTTAATTGTTTAATGATTCTGATAATACCTATTACAGGTACAATCGTTATCAATAACTCAAACCACATCCTGCGAAACTATTATATTTTTATTTGTAACGCAAAGATAAGGCGGCCTTGGCATAGTTAATAGACCTTGTTAATTATTGGACTTCTCAAAAGTTTATATGCAACAATACTCATTAGTTATAGTTCGATACATTATCTGCTACTGCCGGCCTAGCGTGCTAGCATGAGCGGCTTTTATCGCGCGATATGATATGGTACGGCAAGTTGTCTTGCTTACCCCACTAAGGTGTAAGCAAGACGGCATGCCGTACCATATCATATCGTGTGATAAAAGCCGCTCATGCTAGGCCGGCTGGACATGATAAAATTTGCATTAGATTATGTGCAGGAGAACAAGTTCAATTTACAATCTGCTCTCCAGAAATAAGTCATTGTAAATACAATCAGGGACAAATTTGGTGAACCACTTCTTACTTCTTTTTGTGTGTCCGGTGCCTGGCCATTCACGCGCAGAATCTTTTACTATTTGGTTATGTATTAATACTAATAAAAATAAATCATTTATTTCAGGCAACTAATGGCCCATACAATAGATACCTTACAGACAGACTAACATACATACATTTATAGACAATTTTATTAGGTACTTAAAACTTTAATTGACTTTCGGCGTCGTATCGGTGGCAGTAGGCAACGTCCCACGGAAGCGCCCGCCGGTACACCTCGCCCTGCGGCCAGAAATCCTCCTTCATGAAAGTATCCAACCTTGCTGTCGGGACGCGCACCACATACGACTTGAAGTTTGTATTGTGGCGCGATTCCAAAAAAAGCTAGGGTATACCTAGTACAATACATAAACAATTACGGTTATGGACTGCAAGTGGACGGTGAGACGCCAGCCACACGAAAAGAAGTAAGAAGTGGTTCACTGACTTTGTCACAGAATATATAATAGTACCAACTTTGTCCCTGAGGTTACGCGCATCTACGCGCTTAAAAATAATTCGCGCTTATAGGGAGATAATCAGGTAGCAAATAGATTTCCCTTCCGTTCCCGTAAGATTTTTGAAGAACTCTCTCCCAGCGTCTCTATTGCCCTCATAATCATCAGCCATTTAATGTCCTCACAACTTGGGCACTTGCCTTCCTTATGGATGGATAAGGAGAATAGGCCATGACCCATCACGCTGGCTCAGTGCGGATTGGTGTGTATAAACGACTGCTATGCAGCCGGGACCAACGGCTTAAGGTACCTTCCAAAGCACGGAGGAGCTCGAGATGAAAAGTTTTTGGTCACCATCCCGTGACGGACCATTGCGAAAGTTGCTTAATCTAAACGATCGCAGGCCGAGCGCGCTGATCACTGCGCCACGGGCTCCTCTATTGCCCTAAAACCACCTACCTATGTCTGTGTTAGTATTCATTTTACCTAAATAAAACAATAATAATGTAGTTCCCACAGTTTCCCCAAATGAGCAGAGATTTCATGCGGCCATTATACAATAACATTGTTGAGTGATAATAAAAACACTAATTTTCCTGTTCCAATCATACACCAATTAAACAGTTCTAGCTGGTTAACCAGTTTTGGCTTTAAAAATGATTGTCCGTCACTCGATAGCAACCGGACTATAGGCATAATAATATGCTATAGGTTTAACTTTACATAGATTTCAAATAATAAGTTTGCTATCAGTTGTGGCCTTGGCAATCATAGTACGGTCAGTGGCATAGTGTTCTCGTATTTTGGATGTGTTTAAGTATATTATTACGTAGGTGGCACTCAGACGCAAGGTCGCACTGTCGTCAGTAGCTCAGTTTGAATCTCAATTCCCCGTGATTAGCACTACTATTGTATTGTCTCCACATTTCCAGTGACTGTGAATATTTTGCAAGTTGAGTCGAGTGTTTTTATTTGCACTCTGAAGTATAGTACTTACCTAAAATAATCGGACACCAAACGTGACCAAACTTCAAAGGTAAATTAAGTGTGTTTTTATATAGACGAGGTCTCAATCGAATCGAAACACGAAAATAACAAACTAGATATCTTAGCTATCAAACAATATAATTAAGTTCTTTTAATCCTTACTCAGTACCTATTATCTGCTAAAAAGAGTAAACGAGTAGGCAATTATATTTTCATCCCATCGATTCGAAAAGCGATGATTTTTTATCTAATAACAGGGTCCAAAACGATTCATTTTTTACCTGTTATGACAAGAGGGAATAAATGAGATTTGAATTTTGAACAGCTTCATAACAGGGTCCAAAACAATGAGATTTGAATTTAGAACATAATTAAAGAAGCATTGGTTGGAGTGTAGCAAAAAGGGTGTGCAGTACTTAAAAAAAAAGTAACTGATTTTGTATGGGGCCGGGACTTTTTTCGGGACCGAGAAATTTTCAAAAACGGAATTTTATAAAATTGAGAATATCTCGTAAACGGTGAGTCGTAGCTAAAATCTAACAAAATTTTCAACCCCCCTACGGCATCCCCGGAGATACTTATAAGAAATCTGATGGACATATATTTTTTTTATTTATTTTTTTTTTTATTTCAAAACTCAAATTTTTTTTCTTGCCCGACTAGCGCTATGATGTATCCGAACGAAAAAGAAAGGTAGGTAGATTGAGTTGTCTTTACTGCTTTTCTTATAGAGGGGGATGAAAAGCAGAGTGTATTACTCGGCCGCAAAATTATTTTCGCCTCGGGTGGCGTATATTGAATCCCTCGCTGCGTTCAGGATTCTACTTTAGAATCCCTCGCTGCGCTCGAGATTCTACTCTAGAATCCTTCACTGCGCTCTGGATTCAAAATAGCGCCCTCGCCGTAAATATATTATTTTGCTCCCTTGTAATACAATCTACTATTAAGTATTTATTTCCTAGTATACAATGATATACAATAGTATACAATGACTGATATCACACAAATAATTTCCAAAACTAGAATACAAACCCTTGGAAAGAGATCATATCCCAAATGGTTATTATTAATTGACAAAGTATAATAATTCTCGTCCCTCATTTCATTACGTATCGTATCCGTCAATGGCGTACTACCGTTTAAATCCGAAACTTCGGTTCGCCCCGCCCCTTCCACTCGATTATGTCATGTCTGGAGAGTTTCGGGTTTTGCGTTTTAGAGTAAGCCCTCTGGATTCAAGATCGATCGATTTGCTCCTCATGCGTCATCTTCGAAACTGATAATTTTTCATGCTGTTTAATTTGAAGGCCGGCAGACTTGCCGAAGTTCGGAGCGTTAGCCGGTACAGCCCAAGTAGTGTCCAATGACAAATGTCGATTATGACGAATCAGACGAGTATGAAAAATGTCCAGTTTCGAAGGTAACGAATCAGAAGCTAATCGATCGAGCTTGAATCCAGAGGGCTTACTCTGAAACGCAAAACCCGAAACTTCGTGATACCCGTCTCCCTCTCACTCTTCAGTCATGACAGAATCGAGTAAAAGGGGCGGGGCTAACCGAACCTGTTTCGAAGTTGACGAATCAGGAGCAAATCACTCGATCGTTTGCCCAGATGTGGCAGTCCGAAAATCCTTGTTAAATACAGAGTTACGTTTGTCCTTACAGATGAGCTATAAGCTAACAAAATGGACAACAAAAAGAGGCTGCTGCTGCAGCACTACCAGCCTGATATCATCCAGGATCTAGAGCCCGAATACATCATCGATGAGCTGTTCTCGAAGCACGCGGTGACAACTGATGATATAGAAGAGTTGGCCAACAAGGTGAGTTCGTATTCACTTAGTTCTAAGGGCTCATACAGACAAACGGCACTTTGTTAATTGTCGGCAGTCTGCAGATACCACTGCAGCCTTAGTTGCCGCTTTTTAACCGTCTCTGTGGTCTGTAGTACACACCACCAGTATCAGACCCAGAGGTCCCGGTTTCGATTCCCAGTGGGCGCACGAATTGTATTCGGTATGGTTGGACTGGTAGGACTTGTTCTAAGTCCGCTTGTCCGTCTACCACAATCAGACGATGATACGACATATCAACGATGTTGTCAGCATTGTTGTGTTCCGGCAGTTAGATATTAGATAGCCGCTTTCTCAGTGGTTGAGGATTCCGGGTGTAGTGCGCTCTCACCTTCAGCCTCTTACTCACCTTCTCATCTTCACTTAACATCAGGTGTGATGAAGGCTAAGTGCTATACTTACCGTTGTTGTAGACAAAAAAAGCCGTCGCCACCCGTTGACGGCAGCCGTAAAGGTGTCGACAGCTGCTGTGGTATCTATCAACAAAGTGCCGTTCGTCTATCTGAGCCCTAAATACCCTAATATGAATGTTATACTGAAAGAAAAATTACTTGTCCCCAACTTCTAATTCTAAGATTCCGCTTCTAGAAAAAGGCTAGATATGAAACCTTCGGCTATCATCGTTTCCATTCCACTTACGAGACATTCTTTTTTTGAAGATAAAGATGAGATAAGATAACTCATTAATCCTGTGCTTTATAATGCAGAGATCTGGGAAATTGCATTTTTATTAATGTATTTGTTATTACAATAAGTACAATATAACTTGTTATTATAGCTAAAAAGAACGGTTCCTTGCACCCTTCCAGTGCACTTCCTTAAGAGACTCATTCTTCGTTGTATTTTGGTCCTATGAACACAGCTTTGATTTCTGCGCACAGTGCCACTGAAATAAAACAACTAATTTATCCGTAAAAATAGTTTTATCTTTGGCCCTATACAGAGAAATGTTTCTGATATTGTGATCACAGAATGCTAGCATTCATCCATCCAAAATATATTAGAGAATCATTGAGGACCTAACCTAATTGAGGAGGACTAACCTTTCCCTAATATGTTTATCTATTGAGGTTTTCAAAGAGGCCTTTTATTTAGTCTTGAGTCATTTCCTCATATGCGTCAGTCGTTTAGCTCTCATTACTTGTGTAACTGAAACTACTTCAGATTATCAAACCCAAGGACAAAGCCTCAATACCAGTGGTATCGTCAAGGCAAAAATATTGCATCATTAATACTTATTGTTTTTATGTGTATTGAAAATATCTTGTTATCAGTATCGCTAATAATTTCTTCGTTTAGTTATCTCCGAAATCATATTACACTGATTCATAATTTAATTTGATTGTTAATCTTTCTATTCGTATTATTGCGTGTTTGTTAAAGTGCGTATTCACCGAATTGTTGGTAACTTTTGTCACCAACACGTGTTGACAACACAAAAGTTGACAACTTTTGTCACCAACACGTGTTGACAACACAAAAGTTGACATTCGCTGGAGATTCGGTTATATGTAGACTCATTAACGCGGTGAAACTTGTCTTTTTACAATTTGTAGAAATTGAAATGAACAAACTAGGTTTATTAATACAGAAAGGGTATTCTTACTAAATTGTTCATCACCTAATAAAATTAACCTCATGCATAAAACCTTTACTCGGACAGATATAGTGATAAGATGAGCTAAATTACCTTGTACTTGTACCAGATAAGGGTAACCTCAACATAATTAACATGCCTATTTCCTTTTAGGTCTCCCGCACAGATCGCGCTAGGGCCCTCATCGAGATACTTCTACAGAATGGCACGAATGCCTCGTTCGAAGCTTTCGTCGACAGCTTAGCTAAGAGCTACAACTGGCTGTGGATCAAATTGTCAGAAGATACTAACGACCCCATCATGAACGAGAGCTTTGAAGATAGCCTTAGCAGGGGCAACGTGCCGCGGTTGCCGGAGCATTACGTGAAGAGGGGACCTTTGGTGGGTTTGGTCTTGTGTTTGTAGCAGGGCTTGGGAACGCTTCGAAAAATGGGGTATTTTTCGAAGCGTTCCCAAGCCCGAAAGAAGAAGTTAAGAAGTTAAATAAGATTTTTAAATAGTTTTTTTTAATGCGCGCAATTGATGCGCGACCATTGTCGACCGTGTCGGAATTAACCTGGTTTATTCCAAGGAAAATAAATGGATTCAGTAGGTTTAGGACATTTTTTAGGCTTACTCATACGGCAACCGAAATCAGTGAGCGAAATTAACCTGTATTACTTTAAATATATGTCTTTTATTTTGTGACCAGCGGTACAGGGCCTGTAGCCAAAGTAACATCGTTATGTGGCGAAACGACAAATATATTCGCTATCGTCTTTATGCTCCAATCAACTTGCGGCAAGACCACGTGATTTAGCGCAGCTTATACCAATCCGCCAATCCTATACCTTGAATTTCTTTCGAACTTCGTTATCGTTTTTGAATTGTTACTTTGGCTAAGGCCCCAGGTGATTAAAGTTTACGAATAGTATACTTAATTCACCTAGGTGAATTAACTCAGGTGAATTAAGTTTACGGAGCGGTATTTCGAGCAAAAACAGTTTTGTTTTGATCTTTGATTAGAAACGAAATACTTAATTTCGATTCTGGAAGAGCCAAACCAAACGCCAATTGAAATGCTCTTTTAAAATGTAATCTATGACGTACCTGTTCACAAAAACACAGAACAGGAAAAGTTTAGAAGAAATATGACACGCATTTTGTACCTTGTAATGAAGCGTAGAATCGAAAACATGCCAGATGCCATGACACTTGAATAAATTCAAAATTGTACTGTATAAGGATAAAATGTATGGTGGTATGCTGATTTGAGCAAAAGCTATTTTTCGCTAGCCCCGCCCACTTTCTACTTCTTTAACGTCTTTCTCAATTTGATGATATCCAAAATGTATTTATTTATTAAAAATATTAAATTGAACCACAAAAAAATACTGAACTGCACACTAAACTACGTTTTGTCGGCATTTCAGTATTTTTAGGTTAGATTTGATCCTTTATCAGAGTAAAGAACAAGTATTTCAACACATAATAACGTTCGGTACCCGTCATAACTCGCTTTCAGTGCCCGTAGTGTAAGTTTTTATGTCAAAAAACGCAAACTATTTCGAATGCGTATTTATGTCAATTTGTATGAAAACTGTATTAGCGCCTCTAGCGGCGAGTAGCGCGCTTATATAGTTTTCATACAAATTGACATTAATACGCATTCGAAATAGTTTGCGTTTGCTTGACATAAAAACTTACACTCGGGGTAGATATCTCTATTAGGCAGTTAAAATACTCGTTCTTTACTCTGCCTTTATTTATGAAGTTATTTGCTTTTAGGAAGCTCAAGTGTCCCAAAGATTGCATCAGCTTACTCGCCACAAAATACTTGCTCTACATGGAATGTCTGGTTCCGGCAAAACCTCTCTGTTGATCAACGTTCTTCGCGACAACTCGGAGCTCATCAACACCAACTTTAACGGCTGCGTATTTTGGTTCAACATGAGCAATTGCAAAACTGAGGATGATATTGTGGCGCAGCAAAATCTGTAAGTAATATGGAAACTAATATTATAAAGAGAGATAGTAAATTTTGGATGTTTGAGGTAATCTCTGGAACCACTGACCTAATATTTGATAGGTAAATAGCTACATCATTCCTGTGTGACATAGGCTACATTTTATCCCAATATTCCCATGGTAAGGGGACCTACGTGGGTAAAACTGCGTGACCCAGGTAGTTAATGATATTTTTTAAAACCACAACAAAAAATACTTGATTAGCCTGTAGTGAATATCAGAAGAAAATATTAGCTCATAATGGCCAGTACCCCTAGCATGAAAAACTCGATATCGTAATCATTATTTTGATCGTATTATTTTGTATGAAAACCAAAGTGGCGCCACTATCGGTCGTATCGAGAACTAAAATTCAATATATATTTGACAGCTTTTGACGGATAGTGCATGGTACCTACAGTGCCCAGCGATAAATGTTACCATTAGACAGACATGTTATTTATGTCAACCCGTTACTTCCACAGCTTATACAGAAAAGCTTCGTCAATATACACGCGCAATTCTCACATGAACTCAACAATGTCGATGTCGAGTTTCGGTTCGAACCTCGACACCAACTCACTGTCATGTTACGAGTGGACATGGCAAGATTTAAGGGACCGACTGAAGGCTCAGTTCGCAGAGCCGGTGCTGAAAGAGGCGTTACTGGTGCTAGACGAGGTCAACCAGAAGCTGTGCGTTGATGCCTTTGACATAGGGTGCAAAATCGTAGTAACTACCAGAGATTCGGAGGTGGTTGCCAATTTCCAACCACAGATTGTAAAGGTGAGATAAATTTTATGTTCCTTTGCATTTCTTTCTTTTTATATTGTTTAAATAATCTGTTGAAGACTACAGAAGCACACTCAGAAGATTGTTGCAGGTAACATCAAACTTATAATTGTTTTTAATTGTGGTAACACTGTGTTATTCCTATTCCTCTGCTTCAATAATTTTGTATATATGTCATATTATAGTCCGTTCGTAATAGAAGTAAATTAATACACATCTCCACACCTTTATCCCATCAACTGTTTACCAACCAACAAACCTTCGTACAATATTACTGTGACATTGCGTTTGTTTAACTCCCATTCCTTCGATTCTGTTTTAGGTAGAAAATAGCTTGAATGAGGAACAAACACTTAAGTTAATAGCATCATATCTAGACGTAGAGGTGTCACAGTTGCCCAGGCAAGCTAAGAAGTTCCACGAAGCTTGCAAAGGCAGCCCTTTCAACTTAGCTTTAATTGGTGCTCAACTAGCTGAGAATAAGGAGAGACTATTGCATGATAATAAGCACTGGAATTACTTTTTGAACAAATTGGAGAGGAAAGATTTAATTTAGTAAGTCTTTTTAATTTATTATTGTTGTAAAGTTGTTTAACAAATACCTAACGTGATTTACTGGTTCTTTTTAACAATAGCGTAAAACACAAGTAAATCATGCTATTGGTCGCGGCAAGTATCTTGACCAAAACCATAGACAAAAAAACTAGGCTGTTGCGATATATAGTAACAAAATTTTTTTCTGCGCAGATTATTTTATCTATGGTTATGGTCAAAGTTTTTTCTGCGCAGATTCTTTTATCTATGGTTATGGTCAAGTTATTTGCCGCGACCTATATCATGACTTACTTGTGTATTTTTAAATAAATGTAGTTGCAAGTTACAAGCACTAAAAAGCACATAACTTTGGTTACCACTTAGTTGGACTTAATATTAGTAGAATTTGTAGTTATAATTTTATTTAAACATAGTGGTAGATACCATTTCACTAGCCACACGCATATTAACTTTTTGCACACATTCATGTAACTATCACATTTCACAGCTACTGGAAATCCAATAACAACCCTATGAAAACAATTGAGGTTTGTATTAATTCTCTAACCCCGGACATATTACCGCTTTTCAAGATGCTCTCAATACTGCCAGAAAGCGTGAAAGTATCGGCCAAAGTGCTAAGCAAATTATGGAATAAAGATGTGGTAGATGTAGAGGTTATCATGAAGAAACTGCGCAGTAAGTCTCTGATTATTGAGACTTATGACCACGAGCAGAGGAACTACATGTATGAAGTCCATGATCTCATTATGAATTACTTAAGATCTTGTCTCCTCGATGAGGAACGGAGGAAGCTACATAGCGACTTCCTAAAGAGTTACCACTACGATAACTCCAGCCTCCCACCAACAGATATCATTGATGACGGCTATATAGCTTTCTACATCGGCTACCATATTCTGAACACGAAGGACTTAAATGATAAGTGGCGGTTGTTCAGCAAATTGTACTTGGATCTCAAGTTCCTGGGTAACAAAGTGAGACTCACTGGACCGGCCGATGTTATATTGGACCTGAAAAAATATGAAACATACATTGTGAATGATGTAAGTATATAAAACATAACATTTTTCTTCACTTGTTAATAAAAAAAATCTGCCCATTTAGTTGCCTTCATAGTATCTCTTTTGTTTTCGGTATAAATCATCATTTGTCATTTTTCTCTAACATTGTAAATAACTAATTCTGGTTTCACCAATTAATAAACATTTAAGACCTCAAATCGAGAACCTCCTTTTTCGGTCAGTCAAAAACTTTTTGCTATTGCTAATGTATTGGATTCCTGTTATCAATCAAGAAGGCGTATCGTTAAGTACATTTAAATCAGAAATTCTAAAAGGTGATAGAATTATTTGTTGCCATTTCAACAGAAACAATAAATCTTGACTTAGAATTTTGAACTCCTAATTTCATATTTAATACGGAATCAAAAATATTATTAACCTCGAGTATTCTGATTAGAATGGATAGTATTTTTAAAAAAATACCATCGTCGATTTATTAAAACTATTTTTTGTTTTATATTAGGAACTGGACCTAGAACTCCTCACAAAAATCAAAGCTTACCTCAGCACACACGGCACTGACTTATACCGGTATCCGTGCACGGATATTGTCCAAAGTATACTGCAACACGAGTCCAAAGGTATACTCTATACGAAAGCTTCGGACATCGCTCAAAAGAATTGCTCAAACAACGAACTTTATTTCGAATTTACGTAAGTATACGAATTTGTTTCTTATATTCATTAAGGCGATACTCGGAAAAAATGTGCTGAAGCGAGATAGCAATGAGAAAACGACGCGCGCGGGAGCGAGACCGATTTTGCAGATTAGGCAAAAAAACACGAAATCAATTCGTACTAAAAAACTACAGCGATTAAAAAAAAAATCTTATACGATCCTCAATATTATTGGTGTCCACTAATTAAACCAATTTCCAATAGTGTAAGTAACCCCATTTAAGAATAATCTTCACTTTTCGTATTTTTAGAGGTCTTTTCGAAAATAAAAAGTGTCGAGGCAAAATCATAAAATCGTGTTTTTGAAACTATACGATTCTAGATAAAGGTATGAAGAAATATATATCTTATTACCAGATTTGTAACAACTGTAACCGTCCTATAGTTTTAAATCAAAAAGTCCATATTTTTCCGAGTAGCGCCTTAAGTTGCTTACAGATTTAATAAGGTAAGTAATTAATTTATCGAGGTGTCCCTCTGTCAAAGTAAGCGTATTATTAGAGGCATCCAAAGTAGTTAATGTATCTAAACAACATAGTATGCAAATTTTCGGATTTACCATTTACTAATACTGACTGACTAACGGGTGCTTTTAAGTGCTAAGATACTTTGGTACACTTTCTGATTTAGAAGTGTAGTTTGAATATAAGCAATGCCATTTTTTTCAGACATGAACAAGACGTTGAAGAAATAAGACATTCCACAATTGACGTCAAAGAAGTTATCACATCCGTTTGCTTCCTTGGCGACTATGTTTTGGCAGGAACGATATCCGGATTGATAAAGGTATAATTCCAAAACTTTTTCTTATTGATTCGTTTAAATACAAATAGCCAAGAACATGTATGTAAGCGTTTAAATGCTTTTAGTATTCTCCAAAATACAGGATTCGTCTAATTTGGTAACGCAGTATAGCTTAACATTTAAAACTCAACAATTCAAAATGAGCTGTAGATTTTGGCAATTTTGTGAAGTCTTTAGGCTGTGTTATTCCAGAAGATAAACTATTCTTTAGTTTTTAATCGGTTTTTCGTCTCATTTATGTCATTAATAATCATTATACCTTTCATGGCAGTTCTTCCACATCCCCACTAACAAGCTGAAGAAAGAAGTAACCGGGACAGGTACCTCCATAAAGTGGGTGGGTGCTTGTCCCACCAACCCCCCACAAATAGCCGCGCTCACAAACGATGGTTTCATCAAGCTGTGGTACATCGACGGCTTCGACCAGGACGACGAGAATGTCATTGAAGAAGGTAGGTTTGGGTCTGTAGATTAGCGAGATAGACACCCCTATAAGGTAGGTGGGTGCCAGTCCCACCAATCCGCCGCAATAGGGTATTTTACTGTTGTTGAAATGTAGATATTTAATGATGACGTTAAAAAATATTGCAATAAAGAATACCAAATGTGAAAAAATAATTTGTATCTGTTTTATAATAAAAGAATTATAGTCTGTTTGATTTTGACTATAGCTGTCTCTTTCTAAAACGAAATCTTCTATGGCGTGAGCGGCGTGACTATGACGCTACTAACCCACTGACGTCACTAAGATAGCGTCCTGTCCTTGTCTAATTATAAAGTTTGAAGTCCTATATCTTTGAAAATATTCAAGATAATTCAAAATGAAAACTTGTTTTGTGTAGCCAATATTTCGAAAAACATTTTAAAGAAATAAAAAAAAATCAGTAAAATACCGTATTGGGTATTTGACTGTTGTTGAAATGTAGATTTAATTATGACAATTAGTAATATAACATTTTTGAATAACAAATGTGAAAAAAGAAATTCAATCTGTATTAGAACAAGCGAATTATGAGCTACTTAATTGTAACTCTAGCTATCTCTTTCTAAAACGAAATTTTGTATGGCGACAGTATGGCGCTATAGAAATGTGACGTCACGTTTCTATAGCGCTCTCCTTGTCTAATTAGAAAGTTTGATGCTCTATATCGCTGAAAATATGCAAGATATTTGAAAATAAATACCTATGTTGTGTTGCTACTAATTAAATGAACATTTTAAGTCAATAAAAAAAAATCAGTCAAATACCCAATTAGCCGGTTACACCAGCGCAAGTTCATCAAGCTGTGGTACATCGACGGCTTCGACCAGGACGACGAGAATGTCATTGAAGAAGGTAGGTTTGGGTCTGTGGGTTAGCGGGATAGACACCCCAAAAAGGTAGGTGGGCGCCTGTCCCACCAATCCGCCGCAAATAGCCGCGCTCACCCACGCAAGTCCATCAAGCTGTGGTACATCGACGGCTTCGACCACGACGACAAGAATGTCATTGAAGAAAGTAGGTTTGGGTCTGTCTGTTAGCGGGATAGACACCCCTATAAGGTAGGTGGGTGCCAGTCCCACCAATCCGCCGCAATTAGCCGGTTACACCAGCGTAAGTTCATCAAGCTGTGGTACATCGACGGCTTCGACCAGGACGACGAGAATGTCATTGAAGAAGGTAGGTTTGGGTCTGTCTGTTAGCGGGATAGACACCCCCATAAGGTAGGTGGACGCCTGTCCCACCAACCCCCCACAAATAGCCGCGCTCACCAACGCAAGTTCATCAAGTACATCGATGGCTTCGACCAGGACGACGAGAATGTCATTGAAGAAGGTAGGTTTGCGTCTGTGGGTTAGCGGGATAGACACCTCAATAAAGTAGGTGGGCGCCTGTCCCACCAATCCGCCGCAAATAGCCGCGCTCATCCACGCAAGTCCATCAAGCTGTGGTACATCGACGGCTTCGACCACGACGACAAGAATGTCATTGAAGAAAGTACCGCACCTCCATAAGGTAGGTGGGCGTGGGCCTGTCCCACCAATCCGCCGCAAATAGCCGCGCTCTCAACCATGGATTCATCAAGCTGTGATACATCGACGGCTTCGTTCAGGACGACGAGAATGTCATCGAAGTAGAGGGGTACCTTTTTTCTTTTATACGGACCAATTTTTTGTCATCTCCTCCATAAAATCATTTTTTTTATATAATTGAGTAAATGGGGAAAAGGTATTTGAAGACAGTCCATTTGTGAAATAAAATGTAGCTTTTAACGAAAATAACGCACTTTATTACACATTGGGTTTTAAACGATTTAATCATTTATTTTATCAAATTTTTTTATCCTTTAAAAACACAAATAACCCAATGTGTAATAAAGCGCGTTATTTCCGTTGAAAAAGTGTTTTATTTAAATGATCATTTCGCGCAGAAATCTGAGATGTGCTTAAAATGTAGCTAGATACCTGTTAGTACTGCCGTCACTAAAATGCGGCTACAAGCTAAGGAAGAGATGTTTCAAACATTTTGTACAGCATCGGCGCAAACCGAGCGTTCGATTGCCCCGTTCAAAATGTATGAAAAATGTAGTCGCTCAATGTCGTCAACACTTGCAGACCACACCAAAGATCTATCGAATTAAATTTGAAAACTTGTTTAATATAAAACACCACGATTTTTAAAATGAGTCATCTTTCAGAAGCAGAGGAACCATACAACAACAACTATTCAACCAACTGCACAATTCCTCCAAAAATGGGTGCATTCATCAGCTGTCGATGGTCGAACAGCTCCGAAACATTAATAACGCACACATCTAAGATGATCATCATGTACGATTACGACGGGAAAGTCCTCAAAGTGTTCGACAACTTCGAGAAGGAACAAGATATCTTAGTATGCATCCCGTGCAATAATGATAAATACTTGATAGCGGCTGTAGTGAGCAACGGAAACAATACACTGATGGTGATAGACCAGGCGAAAAAAGAGAAAGTTATGTGCCTTGATGAGACTGATGTGGTGCTGGATATAGTTACTGTTCCTGGTAAGAATTACGACCTATTATTACAAAATTCTCCTTGCAGGCTCTTAACCGATTCATAAATATTAGTGCCTATGCAACCAGACTCGGATACGAGAGGGATACACGGATACACGCATTCTTACCTACATATTTTTTTAAATCATCATTATACCTACCTACCAAACCAAATCCTGATCCGCGCCTGTATACAACCACTTGTTTAAGCGCGCTGTATGCATAGGCTTAATGAAATGAAATGAAATGAAATTTTATTTGCTTTGAACAGGGTACATATAAAAGATGACAACAGTTTTAAGAAAAACAATTCGGTAAATTCTTAAGTGTTAACTTTTCGTAAACATTACAGTTTTAATTCATATCAAAAGGTGTAACCCGCAAAATCCAAAACATAGTTATTCCTGTCCCGCTCACTCTCCGGTCATGACAGAATCGAGTGAAAGTGGCGGGGCTAACGAAGTTTCGAACTTCGGATTTCAGAGTACAGTGCCGGTTTCGTTTGACTTTTCTCATTAAGCTTTGTATTACTTTTTTATTACTGTTTAGCTAAGACTAAACTCACTTAAGTAATTGTTTTAAAGTAAGTAAGCTGTCTTAATCTTTTCGCAGGAAGTAACAGAATCATAACACTGAAATCTACAGAGATTACAGTGCATGAGTACAGAATAAATTATCACAACAACTGCCACACTTGTAAATGCAATAATCTACTCTCTGCCGAGGAAATAAAGGACAATTTGCTTTTCCTCGCCATAGCCGTGAACAAAACGGGCACATTGTTATTTGTCTCGACGAACGACAGCCGAATAATTTGTGTTGATCTCAAGACTAATTCGCGTGCGTTCGACCTTGAGAATCGTCGTGGGTGAGTTATAATATGAACTATAGGCTAAATATAAAACAATAAACTTTCTTATAAGTATGTATTTATAAAATGTCTTTATAAATCCTGGCAATAACAGTTTACGTTTTAATGTATTTCTTTATTACTTATCACATCCATTTCTTATGCTTAAAGTAACTCTGTGTGTCTGTATGTCTATATGTTTTTTTAGCTTATCAAGTCATCAATCATATTGTTGATGAACATTAGCTTAAGGCCTCTACACACCAAAGCCGCCGGCGCACAACGACGGGCTTGCTTTTAATCAACCGTTTTAAAAAATCTATTTAACCGCCTCTGTGGTCCACTGGTAAACACCACCGGTATCAGACCCAGAGGTTCCGGATTCGATTCCCAGTGGAGGTACATGTATTCGGTTTAGTTGGTGGTAGGGCTTGTTCAAAATCCGCCTGGCTAGCTACCACCATCTTACCTGAGTCTGACGCCATAACAACGCTGATGTTTTCAGCGTTTTTATGTTCCGGTAGTAAGAGATAATATAGCCAGTATCTCAGTAACGGAGGACTCCGGGATTAGTGCGCTTCCACCTTCAGGTGTGATGAAGGCTAAGTGCTACCCCGATGAGGATTAAAAAAAGTTTGGTTTTAGGCTCCCAGCGGCTTTGATGTGTAGAGGCTTTTAGACATAGAAGAAGAATACATACATTTTGTCGAAAACAGTTTGTAGTGACCCCTAGAGATCGCGATATTCCTGAATCCCATGCGTTCAAAGTCACGGGCGGAACGCTAGACTTAAACAATTATTTAAACAAATAGTTAAATGAGTGATATATTTTATCGATTTTTTTTTATCGTAATGTTTCAGTAATGTCATATCAATGGACGTAAGTGAATCTGTATGGAACGACTTCGAACCCGGTTCGGACGTTTTATTGACCGGCACCGGCACCGTCGAGAACTGCGCCAAGGTGTGGAACTTGGACGCTTCCTACGTACTGCACACCACGCAGAAAAATGGGTGAGTTTGCTTATCTAAGTTATTTCTTATAATGCGCCACATACTCGTCGAATCGCAAGGAATATAGCGAGCGAAGTGGCGAGGGACCACGTGTTGCCGTGACTTTAGTCATGCTCGTCGCATCGCCGCGGTTATAGCGCGAGTGAGCGAGAAGGTAAATATTTTAGTGTTGCCGAACTATCGATAGTTTTACTATCGATAGTTTTAATCGAAAAATGCCAAACTATCGATAGGCCTATCGATAGTATCAATACTATCGATAGTATCGATCTCTCTTTTAGTGCAATACTATCGGTAAACAGCAATACTATCGATAGTATCGATCCCTGACGGCGAATAAACTATCGATAGTATCGATAGTATTGCTTTTCAATATTAATAAACTATCGATACAATCGATAGTATCGATACTATCGATAGTTTTGTACAATCGATAGTGACCTTTAATTCAATAGTATCGGTTCTACCCATCTGCCAGTGTAAATGCAATCAATACTATTGAAATAAAGGTAACAATCGATTGTCCAAAACTATCGATAGTATCGATACTATCGATAGTATCGATAGTTTATTAATATTCAAAAGCAATACTATCGATACTATCGATAGTATTGCTGCTTACCGATAGTATTGCACTAAAAGAGAGATCGATACTATCGATAGTATCGATACTATCGAAAACTATCGATACTATTGTTTTTGCGTAAACTATCGATAGACTATCGAAATGCTATCGATAGTGGACTATCGATCGGCAACACTAAAATATTTACGGCAAAGCGATACATGCGAAATCATATCAATGGACGTAAGTGAATCTGTATGGGACTTCGAACCCGTGGCCGTACTCTGAAACGCAAAATCTGAAGCTTCGTACCGTACTCATGCCCTTTTACTCAATTCTGTCCCGACTAGAGAGTGAGTGGAATGAGTATACCGAAGTTTCGGATGAATGATAATGAATTTTTCGCAAAGTTTTTATTCGAATATATTTTCTTGTTATGTAACCAAAAGTGCTGTTGTCGATACTCCTCTCAACTGACTTACTCACTTATAATCACAATTTCAGCAAAGTCCGCCTAACCAAGAAGTTTGACGTCAGTTTCCTAAACAACCAATCTCCGCAAACTCCGAACACCCCAGCTTCGGTAAGCACGACTCAGAGCGTTAAGAACTCGCCTCGTCGACATCAATCGTTCGTCAACCACACGGAAACGCCTAAAAGACCGATCTTATCCAGTTTGAGTCTAGACAGGCACTCGTTAAAACCTCTCAATCTGAAAGGCATTTGCAATAATAACGATGGCACGCATCAACCTCTACTCGCTGTTGTAGATGACAAGAATAATATACAGGTTAGTAATCGCACACAATATTAAACTTTATTTGGTTGATCCAAGGTCTATAGTAATAGTGCATGGTTCTCATTTAATTAAAATTACAGATTGGACTTCTTTCTTTTCATATTTGATATAAATGACTTGACTATGACTTTTTTGTGAGTGCATGATATGTATTGATGTAAAAGTACCTATTTTAAGGCGCCCAACACATCGCCCCCGCGGTCTGCGTTCTGCGGTCGTGTCGTGCGTTCAGCTGCGCACACTGGCTTCTTAGTAGTTTCCATTTGAATGTATGAAGATTACGCCTTCTAAATGGCACTCTGGCAGAACGCGCTTACAGTTAGTTTGACCGCCACGGTCTGACTGCTTTTGTATGTGTAGGTTTCTAAGACACCGCATACATTACAGAGAACGCGGAACGCAGAATTCGGAACCGCCGCAATGTGGCCGGCGCGCGTCTTATAAATTAAATAACATGGCACTCTATTCCGTAAAATAAAGAAGATGGGTGCTTCGGTCGTCGGTCTCTTTAGCCGATCGGGAAACGAGCCAGAGCACAGCCGTCTCTATCGTCTTCTACAAGCCATGCTATGACGGAACGGCAACATTGCTGTGAACCGGTTTACTCCCCTGAGTACTAAATCCTATAGAGGTGGCATATCTACGAAAAAGTGAGGTGTAACTAAGTCACAATGTAAGAAAATCTTGGAATTCAATTTTAAACTTCTTCTAATTGTCGTATTAATCGGTCCAGCCGTTTCAGAGATTAGCCGGAACAAACAGACAGACAGACAAAAATTGAAAAACATGTCATTTTGGTATATGTACCGTATATTTAATCATATGCACGTAGTAAAAAGCGGTTATTTAATGTTACAAACAGACACTCCAATTTTATTTATTTGTATAGATGTATAGAAGATATGCCATCTCCATAGGATTCAGTACTCGAGGTTTACTCGCTGTTTACCTGTCAAACGGTGCAAACGGTGTCAAATCGGTTCACTTAAAACTACGTTGCCAACTTTATGCGCATGGCTTGTAGAAGACGATAGAGATGGCTGTGGCCAGAGTAAATAAAGAACGAGTATTTTAACTGCCTACTAAAGATCTGAAAGCGAGTTAATGACGTAACGTTTGGCCGCCGGAACAGGGCACGGAATAAACGCGACTGACGGGTACCGAACGATATTTGGTCTCGAAAACGCAGCATATAAAACTACCTTAATAAACACACTAAAAAAACTTTCTAGGTAATGCGTGGCAGAAAAGTTCTCACAGAAATAACGACCCAACCAGGAGACGAAATAACCACAGTAAAAATAACTCCTTGCAACCACTGTGTCGTATATGGGTTGTACTCTGGCATCGTCAAGAGATACGAGTTGCGATCCAAGGAGACACGAGTCATTTTGGACATGAACGATCCTGTCCAGTACCTGAACTATGTGAATCCTCACTTGCTGATAGCTGGCAGTAAGAATTCTTGCCTCATGGCTTATAGGTTTACGAGCGATGGCACTTGGAAGACGTACATGATGCAACGTGGAAAGGCAAACTTGGGATCCACGGAGCTTCTCAACGATTTGCAAGGTTCGTTTTTATATTTATATCAAACAACAAACATTTAAGAAACTGCTTGATTTCAAATACCGACTGTTGATTGAGACTTGTTGATTTGTAAGTAAATAGCTTTTTAAATTTACCACACATTAAAGTTACGCCATATTTATATGTAATTACAATTTTTTTTGTATATTAAATTAATAAATGACTAAAAAATGTAAACTCGACCGAGATATAATTGCTTTATCACCTTTAGTTTTAAAATTCTTTGTATGCTGTACTGTACTGTAGATCGATAAGGTCTGATTTCCTTTAAAAGTTCAAAGTGACAATTTCTATTGAATATCTCTGTCACATAGTGCATGACGTTATTGAAATGTCATTCAGATCAGATCTCTAAGCTTTAGCGAAATTTTAAATGTAAAGATATTTCAACGAAACTGATAAAGCAGTTCTTTACAACAACTTCACAATTTACAACTATAGCTGTAATTATTTTTGTAATATAATATTCCATTCGTAACATGAAATAGTGCTTGTTGAACTCAGAAATGAAGGATGTAAATAATAAAATTGACAATACACACTTATAGGTATTAAAAAGAAGAGTCCATCAATCCCCACTGAAAGGCTATCCAGTTCAGGCAGTGAGAGCAGTTTAAATTCCAAAGTCAGAGTGTTCTCAAACGGAGACAGTATGGGCAAGTCGCGACGGTGCAGTGGTTTGGTGGAATGCTTCTGGCTGAAGACTATAGGTTTGATTACCGTCGAGAGCAATGCGGTAGTGAAGTTGTGGGATTCTGAAGTGAAGCTAGTGAGCGTACTGAACGCGAGGCAAGCAGATGTGTCTGTTACGTGTGCAGCCTTTCAGAAGAATATTCTGGTTATATGCGACGGATATAGGACGGCTTTTCAGGTAATATATTTTCTTTTAATAAAACTCTTAGCACTTGTGTTTGTATTTTTACAAGCAAATGGCAAATCAATAATTAAAAAAATCGGCCAAGTGCGAGTCGGACTCGCTCATGAAGGGTTCCGTACCCACTTAACGTACCGATTACGTACACCTAACAAAAATACCACTGTCATTTTTTGCCAGAAAAAAAATAAATTTGTTTTTCATAGTATTCGTATGAATGACAAAGTTTTATTTGCGGTTTTAGAAAATGTGTTATATCTCAAAAACTTGTAAAGCTTACTTGGCTGTGATAGTTTTCCTTTTAACTTTGTCATATGTACTACTATCTTGAATTTTTTCACGTATCCAGAAACAACCATTTGGCTGGTAGGGGGGGGGACACTTGACTCTAACAAAATTTTGCACTTTAAAGCTTAATAAATAATTCACAAACAGATGCCTCAATCAAAAAACTGTCTTCACGAACCCACAACGTTTTCGAAATTGCTATCCAACGACATCCCACACTATGGGATAGACAAGAAAAAAAAATTACATACCCACTTCACGTGTAGAGGGGAGGTAACCAAAAAAAAATATTTTTCAAAATTTTACTTTACCACTTTGTTGGCGTGGTAAATATGTATATTCATACCAAATTACAGCTTTCTAGTACTAAGAGTCTATGAGCTAGACTGGGGTCAGACGGACGGACGGACATGGCGAAACTATAAGGGTTCCTTGTTGACTACGGAACCCTAAAAAACATGTACTAGAGCGGTTGCGCACTACGTCCGATTCTTATTCGATTCTTATCAGTCAAATGACGGATCTTAAAAACTCCGGATAGAATACGAATAACTGAAATCGGACCTAGTGCGTAAACTACCATACAAATAGTTCTATGCCTACGCCGGACCGTCTTTTGACTAATCGAATAAGAATCGGACGTAGTGCGCAACCGCTCTTACTCAACTTTTCGTCTATAAATCTCGCAAAAGTAACGTATAAAGAGGCTACCTAACAACTTTTGAACCATCTATGTATGCAAGTGAATACCCTATTTCAAAAATGTTAACAAAAATTACATAATGTACCATATAATATGAAACCTAAGAGCCAACGCGCACTTGTGATTTTTAATCGGGCGATAGTTTAGTCGGAATCGTAAGACGATCGTGATCAAACTGTCGGCCGATAGTTTGGTTTTGAGAGCCTGCGCGCACTTGTGATTTTTAGTCGACCGATAGTTGGTCGATAGTTTAGTTGAATCCGGGCGCGCGCTCACATAGTCCTTCATGCACGGGCCGATAACTGTGCGACAGTTGTCCGATAGTTGTACAACTATTAGCCAGTCATTTTCGATAGTTCGATACTGAATGCGCAGTCTACCGATAGTTGGGCGATAGTTTAGTTGAATGCAGTGCGCGCGCTCACACAGTCCTTCATGCACATTACCGCCCGGCCGATAGTTGTGCGATAGTTTGATCGTACAACTTTTGATAGTTTGATCGGTCGATAGTTTAATCGTCAGTGCGCGCACTGCCATATAACTCTATACTGAATCCGAGAAGAATCAAACTATCGCCCGATTAAAAATCACAAGTGCGCGTTCGCTCTAAAAGTCCCCGTTTTACTTCATGCAAACATAATATAATAGTATAGTCCGTTCGGTTAGATAGTGTCGGTACACCCGCACGGCATTTTGGCAGAGCGACACTATCTAAGCGAATGGACTATATATTATGATTAGGGCATGCAACCGGGTTTTCCCGGTTCTTAAAAACCCGGGATTACCCGGGTATTTGGAAGTTCGGCTAGAACCGGTTCTAAGGAATGGAAACCGGGTTTAACCGGGTTTGATGTGATAAGAAATGGGACGTGATAATATTCCAGTTCCAGATAAAACATGACTAATAAGCATAATATTTAGTCAATTAAAAACCTTAATACGTATTTTAGAGGAAGCATAGCATAATAGCTAACACTAATAACTTTCACTAATACTAAAACCAGTTAATGTTACAGTTACAGAGCGATACTCACTCCAACCAAACCACATATTTGATAATAAAATGACTATTGATAAAAACATTGGTAGCCTTTGCAATTCAGATATATCTGCTAGTTATGTATGGTGGTGTCATCTGCATACCCGATAGTATTGTTCACCAGCAGCCGGCCTAGCATGAGCGGCTTTTATCACGCGATATGATATGGCACGGCATGCCGTCTTGCTTACACCTTAGTGGGGTAAGCAAGGCAACTTGCCGTACCATATCATATCGCGCGATAAAAGCCGCTCATGCTAGGCCGGCAGGTCATTAATATGCAGAAGGAACAGTGTCGCAGACAAGACAAATTCTTGCGGAACACCTTCATCAATGGCTTTTGGGTCGGATGATTGACCGTACACCACAATTTGGATTAGACGATTATGGAGGAGGTCAGCAATCCAAGTGCAAAGGCTATCAGTAATACCGTATGAGGGAAGCTTACTTATAAGGCTGCCAGACCTTACCAAAGGCTTTGGATATGTCGAGCGATACGGCAAGGGATACGCCATGTTTCTCCATCGCTTCACTCCAAAGATTGGTGGCATAGGGAATCGAGAACCGGTCCTATTTTGAGGAACCGGGATTTTAGGGACTGTACCTCTAAGGAAACGGGAAATACCGGGATTTTCGGGAATTTCGGTACTACATTGTTTTTTTTTGTTTTTTAACATTACTTACATATATTTTAATGCTGACTATATTATAATATATAGACTGTGATATTATTATGTAGTAGTACCTAGCATAAAAATAAAAAAAATTAAATAACTTTATGGCAGAGTATTTATTCTAATAAATATCACAACAAAATACTTATAACTTTACAATCAGTCATTTTTTTAGGGTTCCGAACCAAAATGGTAAAAAGGAACCCTTATGGTGCGACTAACGCCCGAATTCTCGAACGCATCATCTTTGGGAGCGTCTCAAACATCATGGCATCTCTTTCATACGTTTGACATTTAAAGTGACAGGGCGATGTGTGAGACGCTCCCAAAGATAAGTAGCGTACGAGTATTCGGGCATAGTCTGTCTGTCTGTCACAGCTGGATATCTCGAGAACTACTTATGCTATCAACGTGAAATTTGGAATAGTTTTAGTGGTTTTAGTTAGATGACGTTAGCCCAACTATTTTGCAAATAAGAGAGACATAAAAATATTTATATTTTTTTTGTAACATGGACTGAAAGGGGGTCTTCAAAATTTGAAGTGGGGCTACTAGGACATATGGAGTATCATATGAAAGCACGCTGCTTGCACACTCTTAAACATTTTTATTTTTTCTTAGGCCACATAGTTTTCGACTTTGAGGAAGAATGAAAAAAAAATACCGTCCCCCCCCCCCTATCTCCAAAGTTCAGCTCGGATGGGCAGCGTTTGGGAAGCTCCGGCATATATTCGCGTCCAAAATTCCTCGAATGTCTCGCCTAAGGTCTTTGACCAGTGTGTGTTGCCAGTTATGACTTATGGAAGCGAGACGTGGTCTTTTACTATGGGTCTCATAAGAAGGCTCAAGGTCACCCAACGAGCAATGGAGAGGGCGATGCTTGGTATTTCCCTGCTCGATCGAATCAGAAATGATGAGATCCGCAGGAGAACTAAAACGACCGACATCGCTCGAAGGATTGCTCAGTTGAAGTGGCAGTGGGCGGGACACATAGCGCGGAGAACCGATGGCCGTTGGGGCGGAAAGGTTCTCTAATGGCGACCGCGAACCGGACGACGTTCCGTGGGCAGACCCCCTACAAGGTGGACCGACGATCTGGTGGCGGTCGCGATGCGCCGCTGGATGCGGGCAGCGCAGGACCGATCGTTGTGCTGTTTCGACATTAGTACAATGCCGGCTTGGATGTTACCAAGTATTAGGACATTTGCATGCTCCAGTTATTTTGAATACTGTGTGTATGGCTTGAACTAGTTTTTCCTATACTTACAAAAATTGCATTGTGAATGCATAAAAATAATTTAAAATCTCAAGGTGTATAGAGTACTTAAATAAAATACATGCATATTGACATGCAAATTTTGATATCGCTTTAGCTGAGTCGTATTAATGACCATTTTGGATGTTCCAAGTATTTGGTGATCTTGACTGCTACCTACTATATGATACTGACTGTACACATGTATTATGAAATAAAAATTAACCAAATATAATTTAACAGTAAATACTCGTAGCTTAAAATCCTTGGAATCAAACAGTACACAAACTATTTACTTTTAAAACCTATTTGTTCTCTGTAAAAGGTTCTCAGGAATAAGTCGGTCTAAACTTAGGCCACTTAAACTTGATCCAATTTTATTATCATCAATCCAGTCGGGAAAGATCCTCTTTGGATCGACACTGGTAGGCGGAATCGATAAAAGATGGTCGTAGACTTGACTAGATGCAACAAAAATTAATTGGTTGTATAAAACAGGCTTGAGTAAGATATGGTACTAATCGAACGTCCGCTTACAGTTTGCGGTCATGTTATTTTCTGTTTTTATAAGTTTAAACGTATGATATAAAAAATTTTTTTTTGAATCCCGAACATCCCGAAATACCCGGATCGCGTTTTGGATTCCCGGTTCTTTCAGTAATGAAAAAGGACCGGGAAATCCCGGGATTTTCGGGACCGGGATTTCCCGGTTCTATACCCTAGTGGCATACACAAGAAGATCTCCAGTCGACCGACCACGGCGAAAATCAAAATTTGCGGTCTTTGAGCAGGTCGTTGTCTTCGAGGAGACGGCCCAAGAGACATGGCACACAGAGTACGGTCGTGACTAAAATTGTCCTGTATTTGGAAGGGTCGGCACAGCTGCCCTTTTTGGGCACAGGCAAGCTTCCACGTTTTGCAAGTTTCCACGATTGGGGTACTAGTCCAGTCTCAAGTTAGAGGCGGTACAGGTGAGATAACACAGGACTCAGTTCAGGTGCACAATTGCGCAGAACAATTGCTGGGTTACCATCGGGACCACTATAGCTTTGATCGCATCTAGAGTACGGAGAGCTTTGAGTACCTCTTTGTTGCGTATCTGTATATCTCCTCTATGGACGAAGACTCATAGGTGAAACTTTGTTACCGACATCAAAGTGCCAATTTTCTACAAAGAGAGAGACACACAAGTTTGTTTTCTCAGTCGCAGTATGAGCAAAGCGATCTATCAGGTTTCAGCAGAGGTGGAAAAGAAGGGCGACAGAATCTAATTCGGCAGTTTTGGCTAGAAACCAAAACTCTCTACTTCCAGATGGGTGGGAAGTAAGTTTATTAGCTTCAATGCGGCCGATGTGGTCAAAACGTGCCCTGCGCAATAGGTATTCGTTTACTAGACTTGGCGACTTGGTTATATAAGCTTTCTTCAGAGTGTGTTTCCGGCGATTTGCGCTTGAGCATCAGCCCAAGCTAAAAAGCTAAATCCTTCTGCACTTCGGCGCTACGACAGTCAGCATTGAACCAGGGACCGTACTCTGAAACGCTAATCCGAAACTTCGGTTAGCCCCGCCCCTTTCACTCGATTCTGTCCCGACTAGAGCGTGAGAGGGACGGGTATACCGAAGTTTCGGGTTTTGCGTTTCAGAGTAGGCCCTCAGGGGCTAGCGTTACCGCTCGAGGGAACATCGGAGTATGGGATGTAATATTTCATACCCCGAAGTATGATCTCGGTGACAGCGTCAGCGCATTTCGACGGTTCCTCTGAAGAAAAGCAGCATTGCCACCAAGGAAAAAATGCAAAGAACTGACGCATAATCACGTCATTCCAATCTGCCGAATTCCCCCTAATGTATTTTAATTTGAGAAGTAAATAAATTTACATAATAAAAAAACTTCTTACAAATGAAAAAAACCCGGGTAATACCCGGGTACCCGGTTCTGACTCGGCTAAAACCCGGGTTTTAAAAATAAGGAACCAGAACCGGTTTTGCATGCCCTAATTATGATACAAGTGAGCTTAGGTTGCTCATTATACACGAGGCTGTGGGTTGCAGCCCGAGCCGCAGGCGAGGGCGTAAATCAGCCGAGTGTCTAGTGAGTAAGTTGCTCACGAGTTTCATACGCACTTTTTCAACACACTTGCGAGGAAAAACAAACATTTATTGCATACATATTGTATTAACCTAAGGGGAAAAGCGCGCAAGTTTTTTTTTTGCACGCGCCAAATGTGAGGTGATTGATTACATACAGCCATACAGCCTACT
Organism: Crambus lathoniellus; assembly: GCA_949710035.1. Taxonomy (NCBI): domain Eukaryota; kingdom Metazoa; phylum Arthropoda; class Insecta; order Lepidoptera; family Crambidae; genus Crambus; species Crambus lathoniellus. The sequence goes on from OX453310.1 coordinate 20,154,318, forward strand.
TCAAAATAATTAAGTATACTTAATAATATTGATAAAATGCTAATGTTTTGTAACAAATTATTGTGAATTATAAATAATTTGATACTAATATACTAAATTATGTTTTTTGTCTTAATTAGGGACACATTTATTTATTCTAAAAACGTAAATGGATTTTCAGCCGTATAAAACCTCTTTGTTGTTACAAAAAAAGAACTGTATCTATTACCCGCTGAAATTGAAAATGCTCTGTTGACTCGCATATAACTTGCAGTTAGGTACTAACTTAACTTTGTAGGGTACTGTATTACCCGGTTAAATTGAAAAGTCTCTGTTTACTCGCATATAATTTGCAGTTATGTACTTACTTAACTTTGTAGGGATAATTCTATTACGCAACTAGTACTGTAATATTATTATGCACGCGTGGGTTATAGTTCGGTTTATGGGCCTAAGATCGATGTAATAAGGCTCACTTTATGAGCAAGTGTGTAAATAAATATTTTTTCTAAAACCTTTTTCTCTCTACAGACGTTCGAATTGAAGCAAGAAGAGCCAATTGAGTTGAAGTTGATACAGGACTACAGGTTGAATAACAAAATCATATCGTGCGACCTAACATCTGACGGTTTGATTCTCGCTATGGGCCTTGATTCAGGAGAAGTTGTGGTAAGTTTAAAAACGACAAAACTCTAGTGTAGACTATAGCAAAAAGTTTAATTTATTAAAAAAATACACAACAACACTTCTACAACCATTATTTTTGTTTTTTTTTTTATAGATATGGAATGTGCCAGGAAAGCGACAACTGAGGTTGCTGAATCATCATAAAAACGCGGTCCAATGGGTTGCTTTCTCCCCAGTTCCGGAAAAACTATTTCGATCTTCCACTGTCAATACCCCCTCTCCTTCCCCCTTTGGACACCCCCCCACTATAGACAGTGGGGATGACGAAAATCCCCCTCTGGTACTCGTCACGATGGCTTCGGAAATAGTATGGTGGAACGTCACTTATATACTGAAGATGCGCGCGTTTAGAAATATCTGGAGGTTAGTAGTCTAGTATTTACAGTCGAAGAGATGAACCTATGACGTTTTTGTAGTTGTTGCTTCCTAGATGATGATGACACAGAATATTAGTGCAGCAGGCGCCACCTGCTATTTATACTGAGTTGAGCGCATTTTTGGCATCACACGACACTTTGTAAATTTTTTGTTATTTTTGTGTTACCTACTAATTGTTGTATTTTTGGTGCCGTGTGATACGAAAATAAACGCTTTTTTTTCGGAGCGACTTGGACATCATGGCGTCTCTTTCACACGTTTGACATTTAAAGATGCATGGCGATGTTTGAGACGCTCCTAAATTGTGTAGCGTAGAGTCGTAATTGTATAGTCGGGTGTAAAAATACATAAGTGCTGTTAAATATTAAAACGTAATATATTTTAATTTTTAATGCACCAATGACACCAATGTGCCTGTAAGACTAACTGCCCGACTTAAAATCTATGTCTTAAAGTGCTGTTATTTTTTTTATTTTTACCTATTTTTGGCAGACCATCTTAACAATTTGATCCTTCGGGCCGGATGAGTAGAAGAAGCTTTTATTTAATTATAATGCGTTTTATTCTACAGAACGGGACGTAACGTAGTGACTCCCGTGGCCAGTCCGTGCGATAACAAAAGCGAACTGACGGCATCCATGGATGGTTTGCGATTAGGCTCATCAGAAAGTCATTTCTTCTTCGGGAACGGCCAATCCTTTGCACAAGAATGTTGGAAGGCTATTTGGAAGAAGAAAAAGTAAGCATTAATTAAAATTATTGTGTTCAACTGCCGAGGATGTGTTTTCATTTGACAAACCGGGGCGGAGTTAACGCTAGCTGGTTGTAATGTAACGTTTAATGAATGGAAACGCACCCATACGTTAAGATTTTGCTTATGTGATGATCTTATTAATTTTTCCTAGGTGTAAAGAGGGCTCAAAGAAGAAAGAAATCTTGGCATGCATCAAACTCTCAGGTATGAATGCGAAGAAGTTCTTACAGGACGACAAATTCGCCTGCTTCGTGACGGTCGACAACTCCGGACATGTCCACATTATGAACGTCATGAGGTCTTAGCGCTGCCATACTAGCGTTACACTTACACTGCCATATGTATTTAACTATATACGTAACCTTATACGGTTGTAATAAGAACTAGTATTCAATGATCTATAGAGTATTTGACATTATTAAAAAAAAGTGCATTACATAGCTCTCTGTATGAATCTGATATTAATTTCTCGATCCTAATATACGTAGTGTTGAAAGCACCTTTTATGGGTTTTACTACACAGTCCAATACTCTTCATGGTTAAGATTTTCATTTAGAAATAATCTTACAGTATAGTTTGTATCGCATTTCATCAAAAACAATAAAAAAAAGTATCCGTTTTTATTACGTACTTACGGCATAAAGGCGGTCTCAAGGTCAACATGTATAGTCTGATGTGCCGCCGTGTGTACATGTAAGTAATTTAAATAATCAAGAATATTTCAAATCATAACATATGCGTTTTCATGATTAAGTCGATGTTGTAAGTACACGATCTTATGGTTTGCTGTTCGAGTACAACAGGTGTATTCATACGGCATATAGTGAATATAACAGTGAAATTATGAGACAAAGAACAATATATTGTGATGGTCGCTATAAGAATATTTTTAACTAGCTCTATACATATAAGGAACCCCCATGAACAAATATAATTTGAGATTTTTCGCATTTGTATTAAATAAATACTGCCAATAGTATAATATTCTACATATTTATCCTGCCATGAGATTTGAACTAAACTACAATTTAAAAGCTAGTTTCACAAAATATAATAATAGTACTAGTTTCTCTCTTTCGATTCTAATGAAATCTTAACCATTTAATAATAAGAAAAAGGTATCTATTATTTAAATCAATTACATTTTTCTAGCATAATAATTAAATGTTATCAATTCTGACCCAACGCGAAATGGTGTATCCAAAAAGGTTGTAAATAAAAGTATTAGAAAATAATTCCTGTCTCTTGTATTGTACTTTTTAATGAGCAATAATTTGTGTTTTAGGGCGATTTTATATAACTTTCGTGTGGATAATATTGTTAAATTTGAAAACGTTGGCATACGATTGATAACGCACAAAATAATAATTTAAAATATTACGACTATATGACTAATTGATTAATTGTAGTAAAAAAATACTTATATATATTTTAATTTCTATCATATTGTATTCTGATATCCCACCAAACCTTTAGAACAACGAACAAATAGGTCGCAAATTTATTTTATATTTTCTTTGTTATTTTAATCTTTGGGTATTGGTGACTAATTTTAATTTTATTTTCTCTTTTATTAGGTAATTTTTAAACGTGCCATTTCTATGGGTTACGTAATAGCTGATAATGTGATTTTAGTCTATGAGAGATCTCTTATTGTGTAAATAGTAATATTATTGTCATAATTTAATATTAGAAAGTGATGGTGCTATGTAGAGAGAAAATGCTTCAGGTCGACACGGTAACATAGTGAAACAAGCGATATATTATATTCTTACTACTTTTTCCTTATTTCCTCGAACATGATTGGTTCCTGCAGTGTATGTATTATAACTATTATTCGGAGATGTTACAAAATACCTATTTTACTTTAACAGCGACGTTTCTCTTTGACTTGCTGCTGACCTGAAGCAATTTTCACATAATGTTATGATGGAACTGTCATAGTAAGGAACTGAAGTAAACATTTCTATTTGTCAACATTTTATACTAGTACTTGTTCCAGTATTTCTTATAAAATAATAAAACCAGTTTATTTAATTAAAACATGCTCAATTCAGCATTTTCTTTCTGTTCCTAAATTTATATAACTATAGATTTGTCTTTTCATTATAATATATTGAATCACGTGATTATACTTACATTAAAAATAGGACTAAAACTTTATTGTTACCCAAAATAAGAGCACTCTTAAAAAATTTTAGATTGTAAAATGAAACATTTATTTGCATTTTATGTATAGTTGATGTAGCATTGTGACGTCACAAAATGGCGCTAGCTGTCCTATTTTTATACTAATCTCTATGAGAACTGAGATGATTTCCTAATGATACTATTCAATTTTAGTATTTTATTCCGAGATGTTTTCATCGCACAACGAAATTTATCAATCAAATGTATCGGTGTTTAAGAAGGTATAATGCATTATATCACAAATGAATGCTCTGATAATTGAATTATATATTTTTAGATTGTTTAAATAACATTATTTTGTAAACAATCCTTTAAATATACAGTTTTTTTTTATGAAATGTGTTTTTATTGTCGCTTTTTGTGTGGTTGTTTCTATGATCCATGTATTATTAGATTCATTATCATTTTTCGAACGAAGCCTATTTTAAATAATAGATAATTTTATGTCGCAGTTTTTTACTCAATTAAAATAAAAGAAACTGATAAAATATCACTAGAGTACATGTCTAATATTTTATCTAAAACCTGAGCCTTTAGAATCTTAGAAAAAAGTCAGTAAACGCTCCAGTCGCGTCGCGTGCAAAGTTATCTGGCGCGCACAAGAGAGCATGATGATGAATAAAAAGAAACCAACGCCGAGAAAAATAAGTTAGCTCAAAAAAGCTCGACTACTTTATAATTCAAAAGGTCCCCTGACTGCAATAAGAATTATAGAGCTTGTTTTTCCCTTTCATTGGTTAATTTTTGCCATACTAATAAGCTGCCTAAATTCATTTTAACGCCAGACTAGAGATGGGCACTGTGTTTTAACCCATTCAGCCTGCCCGGGTTTTAACTCGGTTAAAACCCAAAACGCCGGGTTAATGCCCATTACTGCCCATTTTGTGGGCGTAAACAATGTTTTAAAGTATTTTTACCTGTGTAAGTATTTTAATTATTTTGGTTATAATGCACATGAATATTACCAAAAGACAAATAATATTAGTCTGTTAAAATACCAGAAAATTGTACATTTTTGTTATTTTAACAGGGTAGTATTCAAATGTTTTAATAATAAAATGGAGTATGCACTTATAAGTATAATATTTTATTTTATTTATGATTAACACTAGCTTTCCGCCCGCGGCTTCGCCCGCGTGAACTACATGACGTTATCCCGCGGGAATATGATTTTTTTCCGGGATAAAAAGTAGCCTATGTTCCTCTCCAGGCTACAAAGTATCTGTGTTCCAAATTTCAGCCAAATCCGTTCAGCCGTTATGGCGTGATTGAGTAACAAACATCCAAACATCCAAACATCCAAACATCCAAACATCTAAACTTTCGCATTTATAATATTAGTAGGATAATCTATCTATATAAAATCGAAAGGTGACACTCATCACCGAATTAAAATTAATAATCTGCGTAGGCGAAGTTAAAAAACTACCCCATAATGGGGTACAAAGGGAGGGTTTCAAGTTTATAAGGAATTTCCTCATTTTTAGAATTAGAAATATAAATATTGGTATGTAGGATACTGGTCAGGATTAAAGATGATCTGCGTAGGCAAAGTTAAAATACTTCCCCCTAATGGGGTAGAAAGGGGGTTAAAATTTAACGGGTGTCCCAAAAGTAGGTATAGGATGATTTGTCTCAATAAAACGCGAATGGATTGGAATTTCTTCGTAGTTTTATTTTATTTTGAAGAGACTTGTACAATTTTATATGAAAAGAATATCTGCTAAATGGCCGCCACGGGCATTTTTGCTGTGTGCAACTTTTTCATGACACTTTCACACATTTCGCTGCTAATTTCACACATTTCGCTACTTATTTCACCAATAACTCAGCGAATATTTTGTCTTTATTGTCTATGTTTTGGGGATCGTTGGTGTAGACTTTATCTTTGACGTAGCCCTAAAGAAAGAAATCCAGTGGCATCAGATGGCAAGATCTCGGTGGCCATTTGACATCACCTCTTTTTGAAATTACGAGATTTTTCGACCATTCGACGAGTGTTTGTAATTGATCGTGAATTTTCGTGAAATAGTTCTATAACTTCTATGCGCTGTTTTATTGTGAAACGCTCCACGATTAATTTTACATGTTTCAAGATGACGTATGTCAAATTTCAACCCGCCATCTTGAATATTTCGGAAATAGCGCGAAATTCTAATTCTATACGTACTTTTGAGACACCCTTTTTATATGGAAACTTCCTCATTTCTGGGCTAAGAAGTCCTCATGTTGAGGTAACCAGGAAAAAGATATTTGCAGCATATGGCTCACTTAACCGGCTTCGTAAGCTTAACTTCGTTTTCTTTGCACGATTGAGCTGGCATAGGATCTATTCTACATTAAAACACACACACAAACGTACCTAGTGGCAAAGTATTGACTTGAGTTTTTGCATTTTGGTAGTTCAAGAGTTAGGAGTATGTGTCTTTTTGTCTAGGTATTGTTACCTTCTCATGCGTAAATCACTGATCTGACTTTCACGAAATTTGGTAAATAGAGCAGTAGGGTAGCGTGCTTGGTGTGCGATCGCTGAGGTTATGTAACTTTCGCAATGGTCTATTCTATCACTGGATGGCTGTTGAAAAATATATTGTATTTTGGAAATCAAGCCGATGGTTCTGGTTACATTTGGATTGGTTAATACCCCTTATCCTGGCACCTGCTCCAGTTACTTTTGGGAACATTACACTCGAAGTTTTTGACCACTATGTTTACCTGGGACAGACGGTCCAGTAAGGTAAGTCCAACTTTGAGAAAGAGATCTCTCAAGTTATTTAATTTTTAACTTTTTTGCATTCACAATGCAATTTTTATCATAGAAAAATGGAAAATAAAGTATTTAGAAAAAATCGACCCGTCTCACAACCAGCTCCGATGGGACTCGAACCCACGACCTTTCGCTAGTTGTGAGACGGGTCGATTTTTTCTAAATACTTTATTTTCCATTTTTCTAAGAGATCTCTCGTCAAATCCAGCTTGGATGGGCAGCGTTTGGGAAGCTCCGGCATATAGTTGCGTCCGAAATACTGCAATGTCTCAAGACGAAAGTCTTTGACCAGTGTGTCTTGCCAGTAATGACTGGTCTTTTACTATGGAAACGGTGCTGCGGATTTTTGCGCTACTTTTTGAGGTCGTAGAAAGGTGGAGAATTCCAGGTTTCTTTTTACCTCGGAAAGACCCCCTTCCACTATGATACACTACTTACTTAAAATGCGGATTTGCATCAATTCATACATAATTATGTGTTGTGGCGACATCTAGACGACGCGCACATAATCAACATGGCACGGAGCTTCAAAGTGAAGAACCTACATTGCGCTTACGAAATTCATTCACCAAGTTCCCTTATATACGAACTCCGACATAAAAACCAGCGGACGGTTGTCCTCGGGCTAACAACACCTATCCCGGAAGACAACATCAGTCTTCCTTTAACCGTTGCGCAATCCCCCACAGTAGTTTGAACATGATTTGAACCCAATAATTATTGTACTTACCTAAATATAAAATCCAAACATAATGTCAGTATACCTACGTACACTTTGTATACGGCAAGCGTTAGCGAGGGTTCCACTTGGTATTTTTTTTAAATTTTTGAATTGTTACTTTTATATCCTTGCACCAGACATGTGCCATTGCATTGCATTGCAAAAATTGCATTGTGAATGCAAAAAACTAAAAATTAAAATAATGTGCCATGTATTTTTTAAGGCATTGATATTATTAATTCTCTTTGACCACGCAGGTGAAGCCGCGGAGAACTGCTAGTTGTTTATAATCTCTCTCTCATTTTGTGCCCCGACCGAGAGAAAATTTATTTTCTGACTTTCTTTGAGGTGTTTTTGTGTCGGGGGTTTTTATTTATTTAATTTTATTTATATATCATCCTTTTTAAATTACACATAAAATAAAAATAAAACCACATTGAAATCGCTAATTTCAGCCAAATCGAGCAACTTAATTTCTGGCGGCCATTTTTTTTTTATTGCACCAAAATTTGCCCAGGGTGTACATTATTTAAGTCAAAGCACCATGTCTGTATCTTTTTTCGTTTCGGTAGGCAGTTGACCATCTCCATAAATGGCAATATGGATTTTCTTCAAACGTGGCTAATAACCATCTCGATTAATATAGCTTTCAATAAAAAAAAAAACGCAATAAAATCGCCTGATCCGTTTAGGCACAACAAATATACGTACAGTACAGAGAGACAGACATAGGCCTCAAACTTATAACACCCCTCTTTGCGCTGCGTCGGGGGTTAAAAATTAACAAATATGTTCGTACTCTAATACCTATTACTTAGCATTATTTTAGTAATGAGTTTGTAAATCATGTAAAATTTCATAATATTGGTTAACTGTTATTACTGATTTATTATACAGTTTCCGCCCAACTTTTTGGGCAGAAATGGGCATAAATGGGTTTTAACCTGGGCATTTTCAAAATGCCGGGTTTTAACCGGGCATTTGCCCATCTCTGCGCCAGACACATTCTGTACAACCTTCTATTGTTTTGGCGATAAAGTAGTTCAAGGACGCATAATACTTAGGTAAAAAGTTAAAAGTTTTAAAATTCGAATTAAAAGTTTCAAAGCAGTTATTTTTATATTACAAACAGACACTCCAATTTTATTTATTTGTATATAGATATAGATTTAATAGTAAAGAGGTTATTTAAATCTTTACTTTTTTGCATTCACAATACAATTTTATCATTGAAGAATTAAAAATGAAGTATTTTAGAAAAAAATCAACCCGTCTCACAACCAGCTCCGATGGAACGGTTGGTTGGATGGTCTAATTATTTAAAACTTAATCTAAGTTATTATTCGGTCTATTTGATCTAATGGCTACGAAGGGAAAATTCTTCTTCGTAGAATGCACAACACGAATTGATTGAATTCACAGCTTTCTACGAAGAAAAAAAAATCTCCTCTGATAACTGGGTAAGCTAAGAAGAAAAAAAAATTCTTCGTAGAAAACTAAATAAAATTACGGTTTTCTACCAGGAAAAAAAAATCCCATTTGAAAACCGGGTATGCTAGGAAGAATTATTTTTCCTTGTAGAAAGCCAGTTATCAAACTTGGTAATGTACAAGGAATAAGGGGTTAATTTTGATTGGATAAAAGAATCGTGACTGATAGCAAACTGTCAGTTTGCTACCAGTCACCTGCCGTCTTGGGTGCCTAAAGGGCTTATTACACTTGGCTAAATTCAGCATCTAATTAAGCATACATTGCTTTCTTTGAGCTCATTTGTAGCAAGTGATGCAATCAAAACAAGCAATGTATGCTTAATTAGATGCTGAATTTAGCCAAGTGTAATAAGCCCTTAAGTGACGCAGATTCTATTTTGCTCATCATCATCATCATCATTTCAGCCGTACGATTTGCCGTATTTTGCTCAAAGAACAATTTTTTTTTCTTGTATAAAACTAGAGCCTAGAGCCGTGAATACCATAGATCTATGGTGAAAACAAGGCCGTAAGAAATAAAACATTGTTACCAGCTTATAGAACTTTCCCCACATAAATGGCAGTAAGTATTACGTTTAGGTTGGACTTGGGTGGGACGCAATAATTTTAAAACTTTTAATTTTTTACCTAACCTATTATGCGTCCTTGAACTACTTTATCGCCAAAACAATAGAAGGTTGTACAGAATGTGTGTCTGGCGTTAAAATGAATTTAGGCAGCTTATTAGTATGGCAAAAATTTACCAATGAAAAGGGAAAAACAAGCTCTATAATTCTTATTGCAGTCAGGGGACCTTTTGAATTATAAAGTAGTCGAGCTTACACGTGTTTTAACTTAAATTCAATTTAGCTCGGTTACAATGGACGAAGGCACTTTCCTACTTCGCTAAATTAGTGCGTTCACACGCGAAATAAGAGCAAAACCACTTTGTTTTTATTCACAACGGGGTAGCACTTAGCCTTCATCACACATCACACATTCACACCTGATGTTAAGTGGTGATAAGGCTAAAGGTGGAAGCGCACTACTCCCGGAATCCTCAATTACTGAGGAACTGGCTATCTTATCTGTAGCTGCCGGAACACAATAATGCTGAAAACATCATTGTTATGGCGTCAGACTTAGATAAGATGGTGGTAGCTAGCCAGGCGGGCTAAGAACAAGTCCTACCACCAACCAAACCGAATACAATATGTACCCCCACTGGGAATCGAACCCGGGACCTCTGGGTCTGAAATCGGTGGTGTGAACCACTAGACCACAGAGGCGCCTACCGGGGAATTATGTTTCAATAATAAAAAAATGGCGTCAGTGTACTGACCGAGTCTGATGATATTTACTAATCGTAATCGGTAGCATGAAAACGGGCGGTACACTGCCAGGGGGGTATTATTCCGCGCTAAAACTTTTATATTAGCCTACTGTTCGCGGGCTCACTCAGTCGATCTCAAAAAGAAAACATACATAATTTTTTATAAGTAAGTTCTTACTTAAGAAAGGTTATTTATTGATAATGAACTAAAAAGTCTTGAATAAAAACATAATTATTAAATAAACAAGAAACCAGCCCCTGTACCGGCTAAAAAGTATTTTGCTTTTCCTTTATTTGGATCAACAAACAGTTTCACAATAAAAATAAAAGTATGGATATGGATAAGGGCTTCATCTGTCATTCTAGCTAAATAATGGTGGAAATTCTGTTGGGAAGTTCCGAGTTTGATGCTGGCAACTCTGAATTCAAAAATTCATAAACCAACGGTTTTCTACGACCTATTGTCAACAAATTGCAATCGCAGCTGCTGAATTTTGTTTTATTTCATTATTTTGCAAGTGAAGTGATTCATGACCGAGTTATTTAATTTGTGCTGTGTGCCATTATCAGTGGTGTACGTTGACGAAGTGCCATAGTTTAAATAAACGAGATACTTACACCACAATCAGTGATCAAAGAGACGATGGCTCAGTTCAATTACTTGAACGATTTGAAGAGTTTAGCCACCACCTTGGATGGACCTATAACACGGGGCCCGCTTCAGCGATGGGTCAAGAAAACAAACAATGAAAACGTCAACCCGTCCATGAGTTCCTCTTTCAAAAACATTTCAAACGTAAATTTAAGTTCATGCAACCAATCTTTGCAAAAGCTCTCAATATCAGCTAATCAAAGTTGTAACAATAGTGTTTTATCTAGCAACAAAACTCCTACCCGAAATGAAATTATGAAAGGAAAGAAAACTCCTTCTAAAAATAGGACTCCTGGTAAGCATAATATTATATTTGGTATGGTCACAGATGCATTTTTTTCTATTCAGTTATCTAAAAACTAGCGGGTCCTCGCGGTTTCACCCGCGTAGTACTCGTTCCCGTGGGATTATCGGGATAAAATATAGCCTATGTCACTCGGGAAGAATGTAGCTTTTTAATGGTCAAAGAATTTTCCAAATTGGTCCAGTCGTTTTGGAGCCCTATTTGATGCAAACAAACAAACAAACAATGAAATCTTTCCTCTTTATAATATTAGTATAAAGGTAGGTAAAATGTTTCTTCAACTTATCTAATAATAAAAAATATAATTAGATTTATGCATAATCATCACTTACTATCTTATTATATTGTGTTTATGTGTTTATTAAATTCTATGTTATTTTGTACAGGTCATTCCACCACACCTACCCCAAACAAAGCTTCGAAGACTCCTAATAAAGCTGACAGATTTATACCATCAAGAAGCAATTCTAATTATGACTTGTGCCATTATATGGTAAGATACTTCGCCTGTCCAGCCGGCCTAGCATGAGCGGCTTATAACATGCGATATGATCATGCTATATCATATCGTGTGTTATAAGCTGCTCATGCTAGGCCGACAGATTGGTGTAATGTAACATGAAATGTATCATGCTATGAAAGAATTTACTGTCCAAATGGCTGCAATGTATCATGAAAGTTAGCACACCTTGTAACAAACCGGAAATCGGACTGTTATTGATATGTAAATATTTAATTAATAGTAACATTCAAAAATATAACATTGAAGAATAACAAAAGTAAAAAATTAAATGTTAATTAACAAGAAAGTAATGAGCTGCTGAATTGTGGAAAACTGGCTCTAGCTCTCTTTCTAAAACAAAATCTTGTATGGTGGGAATATGGTGCTAAGCACATCTGACGTCATATGTGTCTAGCGCTCTCCTTGTCTAAAAAGGAAGTTGATGAGCTATACCTCCGAAAATATTTGAAAATAAATAATTGTGTTGTGTTTCTGATATTGATAAAATCATGTTATTTTAATTTTTAGTTTTTTGCATTCACAATGCAATTTTTATTACTGAATTTTCTAAATACTTAATTTTCCATTTTTGATAAAAACATTTTAAAAAAGTAAAAAAACAGTCCCATCCCCTATTCTTATAGATAGGGGATAGACATAACATCTTCTTCATTTGATATGTGTGTTTTAAGGGGCTTCCCCTGGATTACTCCAGCCAACCCAGCTCTGTCAGGAAACCACCCAGCGCCCCCTAACGTCGGAGACCAAACATTACATTATAGTGTAGTATATGACAACATCTAAACTTTCACATACATACTTGTGATGTGAGCGTCATAGAAGCTACGCCATTGATTCGCAAACACTACGGTTGGAGACCTTGGAGAAGAACCAGCAAGAATTTTTTTTTTTTTTCGAAGTCCTGGGCAACAGCTAGTTTAGGAAATAAACACAAAATTTGCAACATAAGTGTATTTTTTTTTATGTTTGGGGGGCCACTAATATTTATTATCTCATAGATGAGCCGTGATGAAGACAAAGGAGAAGAAGTTGTGGCACAAACGGCAGCTGGTGAAGCGATTGGGCGAGCGCTTACGGACACGGAGCCTGGCAGACTGCTCCAGTACACATGCAAAGCCCCCGCTGCACCGGAAGGCTATCAGAACAGACTTAGGGTTGTGTATTCACAGGTATTCAGGCCAAAAGCTTTGCATAACCTATTAATCTCATTATTAATCATATCATACAGTACACAATTGACTATTTATTGTATACTATGTAATTTTTAGTATATAACGATTTTAGTGGTGGTTTTTATATTAACTAATTAAAACAGTAACATGATGGGGCTAATTCTCAACATCAAATTCATTTTAAGAAATGAAACTTCTTGAAACTAATAAAAAATTTGACATTTGTAGATATTTTAATCAAGGATTGAAATAAAACTAATAATTTATTTGTTTATTTATCTACCAGCTGAGCTGGGCTAGACTAAGAAATTTTCATATCCACCACTAACACTTTAAAAAACATCAGTTTTCAAGTTAATAACTGGTTTGATATTCTTTTAACAGCAGAGCTTGGTCCTTAATATTTTATTTTAAGTGTATTACTATGTTGATTAGTTTTAATATTAAAAGTTAAACTTATTATAATATTCATTTTAACAGGCTAAGGTACCATCATCAGTAAAAAATACGACGCGATACATACCTCAAGCACCAGATAGGATTTTGGATGCACCAGACATTCTAGATGATTACTGTAAGTTTAACTATATTATTGGCATTTATCATGATCCATTTTTATGTCGCAACTGCTTGTACAAAGGCCTGCCTATGGTGGGTAAGTAGGATGGACCACCAAACCTTTGCATATACCCAATGCAAATTGGAGGATATTAAAGTCTTAATACTAACATTTTCTCAACAGATCTCAACTTGGTAGACTGGAGTGCTTCCAACATCTTAGCTGTAGCTTTAGGCAACTCAGTTTACCTGTGGAACGCGGGTACTGGTCAAATAGAACAACTGTGCACTCTAGAAGGGTCAGAGACAGTGTGTTCAGTGCAATGGGTGCAAGGGGGAGGTTCACACTTGGCTGTGGGAACGTCATCAGCTACTGTAGAGCTGTGGGACTGTGAGAAGATTAAAAGACTGAGGGTAAGACTTGCATTATTTTAAGTTTACTTTGTCTATTATATGTATTACAGACACCTACTCTAAACTTAGTTTTAGGTTTGCACAGTAGGTCTTACATACTGTGTCCCATCCAAATTTATGATATTATTATGTCAGTCTGAAGTAGCAGTACCATTTGTATGAGATGTTTCGCGCAAAATCCAAGATCAAACAAAAGAACTAAAAAATAGTTTCTGTATAAGATACACATTTAAAGCACAGATATTGATTTTTAATTTAATGTAGGGAAGTATGTATTATGTGAAATTGTATATCTCAATTTTAAATATTTCGTCCATGTGCTTTCTTGTGTCAGGTAATGGACGGGCACACTGGCCGCGTTGGTTCGCTCGCGTGGAACATGTATATCGTGTCGAGCGGCGCGCGAGACGGAAACATCGTCCACCACGATGTGCGACAGAGAGACCACGCCGTCGCCACTGTCACTGCGCATACGCAAGAGGTAAACAGACATACACAAAACACATGAAAGACTAGTTGTGAGACGGGTTGATTTTTTCTAAATACTTCATTTTCTATTTTTCACATGAAAGACGTTAGAATTAGTAAGCGGGCGGGACATGCGTCGAATCTGTCGAAAGCCCTTTGCTCAAAGCAGCAGACCCTCTGCACATTTTACGCTCGTATTTTACCGATTTCAAATTAAAAAGAAGGAGGCTTTCGGTTTGACCTGTACTGTATGTATGAGATACTGTTGGATTTGGATAATATTTGAGTATAGCGTTCCATTTAGGCTTCCACGTGTGCTAAATTTCGTAAGTGAATGTATGTATGTTTGAATGTTTGTTCACGAATATCTCGAAAACTAAGTCATATTGAGATAAATATTTTTGATTTAATTCCAACTTAGGGACCAGTTCAAGTTTTATCAAAATCGGTTCGGTTATGGTTATGGTACAATCTACACTAAAAGTAAAAAAGTTATTTAAATTACTTTTTTATTTAATCAGGTTGTCATGGCTTTAACTTGTTTTCCATTCCACAACTTGCTCCTTTAAGTATAAGTTAAAAAAGTTAAGTGATAAAGAGTTTTTAGATATACCTATGTAAATATTACAGATATAGCATTTTAACTCATTGTACTTATTAACATATTCTTTATAATTAATTTTAAAATAAGTTAAAAGTAAAAATTTAAATAACAATCAGTATGTACATAATTTTTTATAGATTTGTGGGCTGAAATGGTCGCCCGACGGACGACACCTAGCGTCGGGCGGGAACGACAATCTGCTCAACATCTGGCCCATCGCACAAGGACAACACTATTCCCAACCGCAGTACTTGTATTCATTCAAGTAAGTTCCAGCTTAAACTTATTTAGTTAATCAGTTTTTAGTAAAAATTTCATTTTTATGACAAGCTTTTTTGCTGACTGTACTTTAATATTGTATTGTCTTCTAAACCAAACCTGTATACAAAATTTCAGATCCATCAGACATAAGAAGTGGGTCAAATTAAGCTTGCAAGATTTGTCCCCCCTCTAACTAACTAACCGTTTCCCGTGGGAATATCGGGATAAAAAGTATCCTATGTTTTAATCCAGGCTATCTACTATTTCAAATTTCAACTAAATCTGTTTAGTAGTTTTTGCGTGAAAGAGTAACAAACATCCATAAGTACATACAAACTTTCGCGTTTATAATATTAGTTGGATTAGCGATACTGTTACTGGAACACCAAAAATATAGTGTTTGCCGCCATTCTTATTATTGTTCGAGACTATAGTTTGTACGGTGTAGCATAGTAAAGTCTATTCGCTTAGATAGTGTCGCTCTGCCACAATGCCGTGCGGGTGTACCGACACTATCTAACCGAACGGACTATACCTATGACAGCTCATTCGTGCAAAGCAAAATGTTGCTTCTGCACAAGGAATAGGGTCTAATTTTCTAGCATAAGCTGCACTAAAAATATCTAATGCTGCTTTTCTTGAGTTTTATTCCAATAGCATAAGGAACTTTTTGCTTTGCATGAATGAGCCGTCTGTCATAGGCACCATGCTACACCGCACAAACTATAGAAATTGGATGGAATAACTTGATGTTCAAATGTTTCGTTATCGAGTCCCGTCTGAGAAATTTCTCGAAGTAAAGTCTGTTCGACGAGAGTTGATAAAGTCAGGGTTTCTAAACTCATAACTAATTGCTGTCCCTAATTATTTAAAAAGAGAAAACGGCATAATGCTCACAACGTCCGCTCGCCTGTTCGGGCCGCGGTTGACAACTGCGTGCCTCTGACCACGAAACACGGGGAAGTGAGAGTAGAGCGACGGCCGCCATACAAACGAAGTCAAATTTGTTTATTCAATTTAGATTGATATTTACAATACTTGTGAACGTCATAGAAGCTACGCCATCGGTTCGCAAACCCTACAGCGGGAGACCTTGGAGAAGAACCGGCAAGAAACTCCAAGGGTTGTTTTTTCTTGTATAGTAGTACTTAAGTACTTGTTTTACATTAAGCGACAGAAAGGGTCACTTTTTTTCTCAGAAGAAATATGTGCACTACGCTGTGGAGAAAAGAATGAATTTGCTATGTGAAATTTCAAATTCATCCTTCGACTCTGCGCCAGTGTGTGTTGGTTGACCATTATGCTGTTCGGAGACGTCTCATAATATTTATCAACTCTCGGCGAACAGAGTACTATATCAGTTGTAAGCTTTTCTAAAGTCAGTGCCAGATATCTCTGCGCGCAACCGGTGCGTTTTTGGCGCTAGTTACAGTATGCACATGTTTTTTGATAAGGAAAAGATTAGTATTCGATTTAGGTCGCGCGCAGACTTATCTGGCGCCCACTCTAGTATAAAAGTTATCTCTTTTTTTTTTATTTACACAGCCAACACTTAGCGGCAGTAAAAGGCCTAGCTTGGTGTCCTTGGAGCGCGGGCATTCTAGCGTCGGGCGGCGGGACGGCCGACCGCACCATCCGCATATGGAACGTCAACACCGGCGCCAACCTCAACACCGTCGATACCAAGTCACAGGTACCATCATTACCTTATAGCTGAATATATGCAATTCAATCTGCAACTCGCGTAGCTGAATTTCAGGCTGACACTGTTTGGTATTGCGACACGAAGAAAAAGGTTATGTAAATGTTTCAGTGCGAAAAACCAGCCATAAAAATATATTTGTGGTTTTTTGTTTAAAGAGTATATACGAACATTACTACTAATAACTCATGTGTTGTCCCATTTGCCTGTAACCTTACATCCAACCGTCAAAACGGTGATCCTCCAGCCGGCCTAGCATGAGCGGCTTTTATCGCGCGTTATGATATGGTACGGCCAGTTGTCTTGCTTACCCCACTAAGGTGTAAGCAAGACGGAATGCCGTACCATATCATATCGCGTGTTATAAGCCGCTCATGCTAGGCCGGCTGGTGTATGCATACCATAGTTTGAGAAACCCTGCACTAAGGACTTCACGAAACCTCTGCAATTCAAATAAAAGTGAAATAACGACCAACCTTTTCCCCAGGTCTGCTCAATCCTATGGAGCACGCACTACAAGGAATTGATCTCGGGTCACGGATACGCCAACAACCAACTAGTAATCTGGAAGTATCCGCTAATGTCGCGAGTGGCGGAACTCACCGGACATATGGCGAGAGTGCTTCACCTTGCGTTATCACCAGATGGCACCACTGTGCTGTCGGCGGGGGCTGACGAGACGCTACGGTAAGAGTTATTGCATAAGACATAGCTTACAGGAAAGTTGACGAAAAAAAATAGCTATAGGGCGCTTGTGCACTACACTGAATTTATTTATTTTAATTATTTATTTATTTTATTATTTACTGAATTTTACCGTCCCGGAAAAAACGGATGATTGTATTTTAATAATAAATCATTTATAATAGTAACAATTTATTTATTTCGTGTAGTTTCAATGTTTCAAACCCTAAACTACACGAATTAAATAAATTCTATAATTTATTATTAAAATACAAGCATCCGTTTTTTTCCGGGACGGTAAAATTCAGCGTAGTGCACAAGTGCCAATAAGCTGGAATTAATATCTAAACAACCAGCTAGTAATCTTGAAGAACCCGCTGATGTCGCGAGTGGCGGAACTCTCCAAATTTTTTAAGTTTTGTAAGGCCACGTTTTCTAAGACAATTATTGTAAGAAAGGTTTTTAAATTAAAACTGTTGCAATGCAATAACGTAATATATTTCTTTTCAGACTTTGGAAATGCTTCATGCTGGACCCAGCCAAGAAGCGGGAGCCCACCGACACGAAGGCAGCGAAATCACTGCTCAACCTCAACTCTTTGATTAGATAACTTTGAATCTATTATGCGTTTAGTCGCATAATGCCCAATTCGCGTAATGACTACATAGTCGCAAATTGACCAATTCTTGAAATGTCCAATTCTTAAACGACCAATTCGCGAAATGACTAACTTTTTTATTGTATGAAAACAGTATTTATGAAATTTAGAAATATGGTAAATTAAATGCAATTTAATGAATAACGAATCATTTATTTCAAACATTTTTTAAATTCCATAACAAAACTACTGTTTTTACACAATAAAAAAGTTACTCATTACGAATTGGTCATTATGAGAATTGGTCGTATAGAGAATTGAATATTTCGAGAATTAGTCAATTTGCGACTATGTAGTCATTTCGCGAATTGGGCATTATGTGACTAAACCCTATTATGCATGCTTTAATTTAATCATGTGTTAGACTGCTAGACAATATGACTGATGTGATGTATAGGATTAGTGAACTAGATTTTATTGGACCGTAATGGTTTTGTCAACAACTTAGGTAATTGTTATCTAATCTCAACTTTTGTTGTATTTTATTAAATCTCGGTGACATTTTCTTTTATATAGTAACAACTATCTAATCAAATTAACTTATTTTTTTAGGTCTACACAACTTGTTTTGACACGTTTTTTAAATGTAACTTTACGACATGCGGGCTTAAATCAAAAACACCACTTAATGACGCCCACGTACTAAAACACAAGAAAAATGTGGCACCGAACTTAATTGTTTTTAGCGGAGAAAAAGGTTTCAGTTGTTTGTTACGATTTTACGTCATAAATGACAGGAGTCGATTTTAAAATATAGGAGCGCACCTTTGGAGTGCGCTCTTTTTTCGTTCGGCCGCTTTTTACACTCCATCCGGTTATCTAGCGGTATTTTTGATTGAAGCATGCGGGTTTATCGGTTTTGAACATCCTTACGATTTTCGACAGGCAGAGAAGTTGAGGTCGTAAAATGTACTACCGCGTCTTTCCTTTCTGTACTTAATCTTACTGTGAACTATAAGTTTTCAATATCTTCGGCTCCTATCAGTATTAATCTGTAAAGACATTTCATTGCCTCGGCTTCCTTGTTTTAGCTCTTTATAAGATTATATTATTCGCCTCTTACTTACCTCATTTTATTGTGAACACATTCTACTATTTTAAGTATGAAATGAATTTTGATATGTATGTCATTGAGTTAAATAAATGGACATTCTTGTACACTATTTTTCTTATTTATCTTCAAGCTTACACAGGCCTGCTTTTTTGACATCGATCATAAATTATAAATCCTAGATACACAATATTCCATACTAAATGAGTTTGAAAAAGTGATTCCAACAGCGCTGTTAGTATTAGTAGTTATAGATATTTTGATTCCGAATACTGCCGTCACATTTGATATTCGACCCTAAGCCACAGTAATTGGTTCGATCTTATTACATGGAAAGCTCAGAAGCTAGAAGAACATCGAAACCAGAGTCGCTATCGTTTTTCTTATCAAGTAGTGTTTATTCCTATATTATAAACATTTACCTTTACCTTTTTATTCAATACCTATTGACAAAAACAAATTCATACGCTGTTCAATATAAATAAATTATATTTAAAAAACCTTTTATTTAAAATCAAGCTTTTATTCGAATGTCCTAAAAAGAATACTGCAAATTAATAATAAATAAAATATGTACAAAGCGTCTCCGTACACAAAAGTGACTCTGTTCCAAATTGGTCATGTCTGCTTCTCTGCGTTACGTGGCGGGCGTTACTAACGCAAATAGAAGAAACTGTTGCACGGCAAGGAAATATTGCAATATTTTAGTATATTTAATGGAATTATTGTAGTTTCAGTACATGTTGGACTTTAAATTCATATATTTACGTTCAATACTGACTGAAAAAATGATATTCCATCTCTTTTTTCACTTTTTACGAATTGTTTTTGCGCATCTTCTCAGAACATTTAGGCATCGTTTCGCCGGGCGGTCAAATGACTACCGAGAGCGATCTAATGCTCACATTCGAATAGAGCATTCGTTGACGGCTTCACTTTCTGTGCGTTTACGCTGTATAGGGTTTATACGATCGAAGTTTTTTGATAAAGATTTGAAAACGAAAAAATGTATGATAAAGAAAAGTCTAAACTTGATGTAAAACTGTTTTTATTTCTCATAGATAATGTTGCAACAATGTGGAATGTAAATAGAACAAGCAAACATAAAGATAAAATAGACGTGCGTTTAAAAGTGCATACGAACTAGATTTCATAAATATTTTTGTGATGTTTTCGACATAAATTAACCAAAAAAGTGGAAGCACGTAGTGTGACTAGAAATAAAATATGATTTCGTTAGAACACAATTTTCATGGTTTGTAAATGCACATAAAAGGAACTAAGAAAGCCAACATTAAAATAACTTAAAAACTATTGAACAACCATTTTTTAACTTTCTTTGCATTGTACTTCACCTTGGATGTAATAATACTGTCAGTTATAGCACAACATATGAAATGACCACAAATCATTTCAATAATCATTCGTTGTTCTTAAATAGCTGCACATAACCCTTCAACTAAACGCGTGTGAAAAATGGTTGTATGTAACTCTGAAACTATAACATTTTTTCTTGTCTAATTTATATAATAGTGTTACACGCGATTAATCTAAAATATCAATTAAAAACAACCATGGCTACTGACCACGCAAACCAGGTATGCTGGAGACAAAACTAGTTTGGATACAAAAGCACCTCTTGGCGTACGCTGCGTCACGCGTGATCACGACGACGACGACAACGATTTATCGTAGCGATGTGACTGTGCAGTCCGTACAGTGCCACAACCTTTTCTGTGCCGGTGACAGCGGCGCTACGTACGTTTTTCTTTTTTTTTTTGTAGTAATTTAACCGGCCCTGACTTCTAAGAACTTCAGCCGCCAGCAGCACTATGGTTGGACATCAACTTGACAGCAAAATGACATTAAAAAAAATCACGTTAGTTTCACATTTTGGCCACCGGCACAGCAAAGTTTGTGGCACTGTATGTGCAGTTTATCGAACGTCCATAGTGCGTCCACACGTATACGATATCTACGTCGATCGTCAGTTCTCCGCAGAAACTAGTACGAGAAACATGACTGTCATCTGCGATGAAAGACGACGACGCACTTGCAGTAGCCTTGCTAGAAGAAAACCACGTAGTGTGAGGTGTAATGACTGGCTTCTTAAAAGGAAGTCATACTTTCACATAAAAATGGTAAATTAATGATTATGTATCTTAAGTTTCTTATTTTGAAAAGTGCGCCATAACGGAGCGGAACTTTATTTGCTTTGGTGGGGGCCGCACTGGCTCCCACCAAAGCCAAACTGAATGCTGCCTTATTTCTATAGAAATAAGTCTCTAATACACGGTGCAGATAGAAAAAAAATTGACAACTGTCAATACTTTAAAAGTTACAGATCGACAATCTTTTCTGTTCTCATGACAGCGGCGCTTATGTTTAGCAGCAAAATGACATTAAAAACAAAATACGTTAGTTCTAGTTTTGGCCACCGGAACAGAAAACGTCGCACTGTACAAGTCGCACAATCTTTTCTGTTCCGGTGACAGCGGCGCTATTTACTCGTTTCTTTTTTTTGTAGCAATTTAACCGGCTCTGACTTCCAAGACCTTCAGCCGCCAGCAGCGCTATGGTTGGACATCAACTTGACAGCATAATGACATTTAAAAAAACACGTTAGTTTCACATTTTGGCCACCGGATCAGAAAAGATTGTGGCACAACGCAGTTTGACGGACACACACACTTCACTACAGAGATAGTCCTCATTACCTCGTACACTCCATAGCCTACAAAAAGACTTGTGAACGAACTGAGTGATTTGTCCAACTTCCGTCCACACTACTATAAAACTGCAACCGCGATCGACAACGATTTATCAAAGAGATTTTGCAACTGCCTCCGATCGTTTGCACCAAACCAAAAAATCTGCGCCAATTTTCGTACACACGCCCGATAAAACCGCACAAACGGACTGCGCAGTCAAATCGCTACGATAAATCGTTGTCGTGTATACCGGCCATACGACCAAGTGTGCTCCTGTATTTACTACGCGCGCGCGACTACGCGTCGTGGTCACGCCTGACGCAGCGTACGCCCTGAAAGAGGCTGATGGGTTTTTATAACTTTTTCCATATCTGTCAATTACTGTGCGCAGATTTTGTATTATAGTGCGACAAGCTTTTCTGTTCCGGTGATTATCTTTGGAACTAAAACAGTTTTCATACGACAGTCCATTTTGACAGCTAATTTCGTATTGCAAGTGGCTCTTCTGTCACGGCTGTCACCGGAACAGAAAAGCTTGTGGCACTGTATAGTGTTTTATTAATGGACCAGCAGTCGACAATGGTTAAAAGTTTCAAAATCATGTCTCTACTTATGGATAACATTGGCATATTATTGAGTTTGACAGATAATCTCCCTGACCTAAAGATTGTAAACATTGAGAATTACTGTTCTATCCATCAACCACAAATATAAGAACACAATTTCTCTCCTGTACTCTCCCAAGTCAAATTACTAAATCATAATTTTGTATTGACTAAGTCACACAACAATTCGTTATTTAAGACACACGGACATTTAATCATTTCATTCAGTCATAGCTCCGGAGAAAACACTCGTTTACTCGATCTGAGAATAACCTTTCATTCAACTTAATTAATTAATCTAATGGGAACACATTTCTAGTCTGATTCAATACTTGTAACAATGGCTTCACAACTTTTATAATAATTAAAAATCTTAAACACATCTTTAAGCTCAAGTTATTATCATTTTTCTTTAAGTATACATTTTAAGTTTAATTCTAAAACTAAATTAAGTATATTCCATTTCATTATGTATATGGCTCCTAACTCCTGAGACTATCTCAATGGCTCACGATCGCGCTTACAAAAAGTAATTCGAAGTTAAATACATTAAAAAATAGTGAAGTTATCGAGATTCATGTATACGACTATTGTCTTTCAATTATTAAGTACTTAATATTAATGTGATTTAAAACGTCTTTAAAATAAGTGCAAAATCCTGTGATGATTGGGTCGTATCTACAAAAATGGGTTGACTATACACAACTTGTGACCCGAGTTCACCCGACTGTTGGTGAACAAACTCGGGCCTTAATATTAAAAACTTACTAACCTAAAACAAATAAAAAAATATGTGTGATGCCTCACAGGCGGTTTGATTCATATCACAGAGGCGAGGCTGCGAGCGTGGTGCGAGTCTTCCGTGTCCATCATATCGGACATGGCGACAGTATTGGACATGGGCTCAGCTTCGTGCACCAAATGCTCGTGACTGGTAGTAATCCCGGCGCCATATTTAAAACTTCTACGTAAGCTTGAGCGTATACTTTTCGCGGAATCGCTTTTCCTTACGAACGAGCGGCGGAGGTAGTCGCGGGTTAGAGATAAGGAGGTCCGCGAGGTCGATGACCTCGGGTGAGGAGTTCGGGAGTCCGTTTCATCGGTGACTGTGATGGAAGGTGCCGCGAATACTCCGCTGTATTCGGGCGGTTGGGATTCTAGCGAGATGTGTCTGTCGACGGTCTCGCTTAGTGTGATGGGTATTTGTGATGTATCTTCTAACTGTGATGTACGGGCTGTGGAGGTGATTCTGAAAAAGTTGAACAGAATCATCAATTTAAAAGGAAGAAAGTAGGAATACAATCAGATTGTAAGGAAGCAAATAACAAATCGATATTTTCTCAACAGATATTTAAAACATTTTAGGCCAAAATTTATCAAAATTTCAAAGAACTTGGAATAATGAATAACTCTTTCGAGTCTGGCGCAACTTCCATACAAAAAAGTGTTGTATGAAGTTTGTACCAGAAATATCGCTGTCTTGCTTTCACTTATTTGACTCTCTATCACTCTGACTGACAGTCAGCCGCCAGCCGCCAAATTTGACATTCTTGTTTGTAAACGAAGCTTGATTTTAGTATTATTGTGTGAATTTGTGCATTTTGTGAATTACTCGCAAAATTTCGCCTTAATTGTACGTTTTCGTGGTCCCGTGTGATCTGTTGAGAGATGTATTACAAAACTTGTGAAATATATTATGTGGTTTACGAGCCGGCCGGTCAGAAGGCCAAAAGCGAATATTCATGGCCAAATTTCCATTTAATGAAGAAAGGTAAGCATACATTCACATTTTGTTATAGCCATTACATTAAGGATTACGTGATTTAAAAATTTTCTATTAAAATTTAAAAAATTGAGAAGATTTTCTATGAAAGACCCGTCTCTTAAACGTAGTGATTCCATGCTCTTTGGTTTCTCAGCTGCTTAGCATCATTACCTTGTAACATAGGTCAAACCAATAAGTGTGGCTTATAGTGGCTTTTATCTGCAGTACCCCGTTTTTTTTAAATAATTAATTAGTATCACAACATTCACAACCATTTTCATTCTCTACGGTGCAAATAAGGTAACCCCATGCGGGGGCGGTATAGCTGATCACGACCCTTAAACATGAGGAACACGGCCGCGAAATGGAGGATCATTTACCTTCTAAGTGTCCGAAAGCTGCGTCGTATGGTGTTGAGCAGCCTGGCGCCAGTGGCGGTGGAGTATGAGGGCGGGGGGGTGTACTTGGGCGGCGGGTCGGGGGGCTCCATAGCGGGGCGGTATAGCTGATCACGACCCTTAAACATGAGGAACACGGCCGCGAAATGGAGGATCATTTACCTTCTAAGTGTCCGGAAGCTGCGTCGTATGGTGTTGAGCAGCCTGGCGCCGGTGGCGGTGGAGTATGAAGGCGGGGGGGTGTACTTGGGCGGCGGGTCGGGGGGGGCGCGCGCCAAGGGGGGCGCGGGGGGCAGGGCCTCGCTCTCCAGCCCCATGCGGGGGCGGTATAGGTTTTGGACACGCTGGAAAGGGAAACAGTTCATTATAATAATATTTATTTATAAGAAGTGTTTGAAGTAACAAATCGACTTTAATTGCAATATACAACTCCATATGTATTTTTATCTGAGAAATGCATATGAAAATAAAAAAGATGTATTTTAACATACATTACCCAAATAAATAAAATTCAATAAATAGTATTTCACATTTTTATTTTTGCATTTTATAAACCCACTTGAGGCTAGCGTCCTTTTAAAAGGACGCCACATAACAAAATATTTTGTAAAATTGAGATTTGATTTGTCAATACATTTTGTTATGTGGCGTCCTTTTAAAAGGACGCTGGCCTCAAGTGGGTATATATTTATAAAATGCAAAAACAAAAATGTGTAATACTTATTTACTTATTCAAAGTTACTAAATGTTTTCATAATTTTAAAAGGGTACCTAATGTATGTTAAAATACATATTTTTTATTTTCAAACGCATTTCTTGGATAAAGAGACATACTTATGGAGTTAAGTATTCTCAAGTAGCCTCAAATAGGTTTAAAGACACGGCTTTTGCTTCACTGAAAGAAATATAGTATAGGCTGTCTTTCAGACCTATCCTTACTCTTGAAACAAATCCCAATAGCTAATTATTTAAGTAATTAATGTCAAACATTGAATCAGTGAACTTTGTCGCCTTGCAATATAGTCCTTATTTTTGACGTTTAACATAAATTCCATCTGATGCCAATGCAATTTCGTTAAAGAATAAGGGAGCTGATTATGGAATTATTTATGGATTATGAAATGAGTGTATTTAACCCCCAAATGAAATTAAAATCTAAGGCCGTATACAGAAAGAAAGCTGGAAGCCGATGCCGATCTACCGGCGCTTATAAGCGCTGGTCCATTCAGGTAACAGCTACATAAAGTAAGCCGATTGAAGCAGATATTCATTATTACAAAAGGGCCAGGCCAGCGCTGACCAGCGCGTGTCGGAACTTGTATGCGACGTTTTCGGTGCTTATCGGCGCTTGTTCATAGAGACCGCCTCGCCGGTTACCTGCGCAGACCGGTTCCTATAAGCGCTGATAAGCTGCCAGCTTTCTTTCTGTATACGGCCTAAAGGTCATAGCCCATTTATACCGCACCGCTCCCACCCAAACAATGTTTGAGCAGACAAATATGGTCTTAATGGCGTGCTCTGTAGACGCACTTTAGCTTGCGGCAGGCTCGCTTACCGCGCGCTGTCCGCTCGCTGTCTGCTTAGGTATATTGTTACTGTAAAGTGCATCTACAGTGAACGATATTAAGTCCATATTTGGCTGCTCACACTTTGGTTGGGTCGGAGCGGTGCGGTATAAATGGGGTATGACCTTAACGCGTACGAACGCCGGACCACGAATATTTAGTGCACGAAGCTGAACCCATGTCTAACACGGTCGCTATGTCCGACGATTGTCATGTTTTATGATAAGTACCCACAAAACTTATTTAACAATTTTCCACATATTTTGATCTGAAAAAAATGTAAGTATGTCATTATACATACATCAACTATTTATGATTTATAATACTATTAAACTTACCAATTCTTCTGTACAATTGCTCGTACCGTAATCCTAGCAGCAATAAATAATAATAATATAAGTGGCCTCATTATTAACAAGTCTATTCCCACAAAAAACTTTGATCATAAATATGTGTCCAATCAAGAATTCGAAATATACTTTAACTAACTACATCATTCAAGTTTATCGACTGTAAATTTTTTAGTCCTTCGAGACGGACAATTGAAAATTTCTCACCTCTAAAATGTCCGTAGGTCCCTTGTTCATGTACCGCCAAGTCTGTATGAAGGCTACAACTGGCATAAGCAGCAAGGCGCCTTGTTGCATGAAAACTGCCACTTGACGAGCCCACACCGGCCAATACCTGTAAAGTCCGTTCGGTTAGATAGTGTCGGTACACCCGCACGGCATTGTGGCTCTTGCTATAAAATTTAGATATAAAATAATACACTTAAGTTGAGTACCAAAGTCAATTTTAATGAAAATTTGGATATCCTACTAATATTATAAATGTGAAAGTTTGGATGTTTGGATATTTGGATGTTTAGATGTTTGGATGTTTGTTACTCAATCACGCCAAAACGGCTGAACGGATTTGGCTAAAATTTGGGACATAGATACTTTATAGTCTGGAGAGGAACATAGGCTACTTTTTATCCCGGAAAAATATCACACTCCCGCGGGATAAGGTCGTGTAGTTCACGCGGGCGAAGCCGCGAGCGGAAAGCTAGTTTTTATATAAAAGGTAGTTAAATAAGTGATTTACAAATAATAATAATTATTATAATTTTTTTATATGATTATTATGATTACTTATCATCGCTCGAATTGTCACAAGTCATAACCGTCGTTACCACCTGTATTTATAATAAACATAGATTATTTAAGAAAATATAATTTAATAAACGCCGAGTCCCAAAATCCAATTCCATATTCGGGTGTACGCCGCACGCGGCTTCTTTTGTTTATGCGGCGGCATCCTTTGAAAAGCAGCGGCACGTGCCAAGGCGGCGCGATCAAAGGGCGACACTATCTAAGCGAATGGACTTTATATCACCATTATAAATATATCAGATCAATAGGATTAAACTGCCCTATTATTGGCACCCTAGAGTTTAGCGCTCATAGTTTAAGTAAATAATTAGCTTAAGAAAAATAAGTGTCAATTTAACACTTAGTTTTGCAATTCTGGGGCCTTACCGCAAGCTGCTAAACAATGATAGTAATATTGTAAGCGAGATGGCGCTATACGCAGTGTATAGATGCATGCGTCCTGTAATCAACATTACTATAACATTATTCGACAGGTCGAAGAACAAGACGCTACAAGAACCTTGTATTTTTTTAGGTCCCTGAATCAAATAGTGAAATAGGAGATTAACCCTTTATCCTCTAACTAAAGATTAATTTTCGTGAAAAAAGGAGTTTTGTCATTAAAATTAATCTTTAGATATAGACCTATAACAAATTAGATTACTAATTATTACTAAACACTTACTAATGATAATAATATACTAAAAGATAGATTTTCATAAACTAATTACCCAGTATGCTTCCGCCAGCTGTAAAGTTGCCGCTGTTGTCCAACACGAAAGTCAATAACGCAGATAGACTGCAACAAACGAAAACTATTAGAACATTTCCATAAACACCTCCATACATCCACGGTCCAATAATGAAATAGAACATTACGCCAGTGGCAGTAATTAGCGACAAATGTATAAAAATGACACCTCACTGCAGATGTCACACTGTTCAAGTAACATATAAATCATTTGAAATAGAATGAATGGCCAGTATTATTAATCTTTAATATTGTGTGCATAATAATATAATCTTTGACTACATAATATATATATGTACGGTCAACGTACTAACGTACGGTCTTTTGGTGTGGCATCCAAACCATACAACATACTTAGATGGAAAGCCCCGCGTGAATTAGTGTACAAACAGGACAAATTCGGTGAACCACCTCTACTTCTTTTCGGTTTTGCGGTTGGCGTCTCACTCACCGTTCACTTGCAGTACCCTTAAGTATGAGTTTGGCAAACTGGATTATTTGTAATCGAAAACTATCTCTTTATCTCTTTCATGTCCTTTGACTGCGTTACCGACATGAGCAGTTTATCTGATAGTTTTCATAAACGTTGACAATTAAAATCAACTCATACTAAGGGTGAGTCCCTATCCGTAATTGCTTATGCATTGTACTACCCTAGTTGAATACATAACATAACCAAATAGGAAAAGAGTCTGCCAGTGAATGGCGAGACACCAGCCACACGAAAAGAACTAAGAGGTGGTCCGAATTTGCCCTTGCCTGTACAATAAAATAATTCATAATTTTTACGCGGTCGCCATTTGAGAACCTTTCCGCCCCAACGGCCATTGGTTCTCCGCGCCATGAGTCCCGCCAACTGCCACTTCAATTGAGCAGTCGTTCGAGCGATGTCGGTCGTTTGAGTTCTCCTGCGGATCTCATCATTTCTGATTCGATCGAGCAGGAAAATACCAAGCATCGCTCTCTCTATTGCCAAATAAATAAAAAATAAATTACAAGTCATAACTGGCAACACACACAAAGACCTTAGTCTTGAGACATTTAGGAATTTTGGATGTGAATATATACGGGAGCTTCCCGAACGCTGCGTATCCGAGCTGGATTCGATGAGAGATCTCTTTATAGAAGTTGGAAGCGCGGCGGCGGCGCGCCCCCGCACCACGAACACGACTTGCATCCCGCATTGCCACAGCAACCCACCCAAGTATGTGAGCACTCACACAGAGCAGCACCGGCAGTATCACGGTCCAGGTGTAGCTGAGCAGCGCGGCGGCGGCGGCGGCGGCGCGCCCCCGCACCACGAACACGACTTGCACCCCGCATTGCCACAGCAACCCACCCAAGTATGTGAGCACTCACACAGAGCAGCACCGGCAGTATCACGGTCCAGGTGTAGCTGAGCAGCGCGGCGGCGGCGGCGGCGGCGCGCCCCCGCACCACGAACACGACTTGCACCCCGCATTGCCACAGGAACCCACCCAAGTATGTGAGCACTCACACAGAGCAGCACCGGCAGTATCACGGTCCAGGTGTAGCTGAGCAGCGCGGCGGCGGCGGCGGCGGCGCGCCCCCGCACCACGAACACGACTTGCACCCCGCATTGCCACAGGAACCCACCCAAGTATGTGAGCACTCACACAGAGCAGCACCGGCAGTATCACGGTCCAGGTGTAGCTGAGCAGCGCGGCGGCGGCGCGCCCCCGCACCACGAACACGACTTGCACCCCGCATTGCCACAGCAACCCACCCAAGTATGTGAGCACTCACACAGAGCAGCACCGGCAGTATCACGGTCCAGGTGTAGCTGAGCAGCGCGGCGGCGGCGGCGGCGGCGCGCCCCCCGCCCGGGAACAGCGCGCCCACCACCGCGTCGGGGGAGTACGGCCGCCCCCGCACCACGAACACGCCGCACGCGAGAGCGATTTGAACCACGCATTGCCACCACGACCCCACCCATACGTAGTCTATGAAGTGCACTATTCTTATGCCACCCTGTTTGGACAAACGGAATATACTATAGAGGACATAATAATTTATTAATGAAAAGAAAATTAAAACTACTATCTTTTCGTGGTAATTCAATTTCAAGTAGTACTCACATCAGTACTCAACACGAGTCCAAACGCCAGTCCGACGACGCAGCTGAAGAATGTAATGGTAGTCTCCCACACCCTGAGAGCCTCCGCGTTGATTGCCATCACGCCAGTGATGACGCAATGCCAGATTGCGAGCTGTTGCGCTAGCCCAAACATTATTAGGATGAAGTAGAAGATCACCGCCCAAGCGGGGGACAACTGCAACAATTGCAACTATTACTCATTCATGCACGGCGAAACGGCTGAAAGGATCTGAATGCGTGGCACAGAGATCGATTATGGTCTAGCATAGCGTATACACTGCATTCAGCGGAGCAAAAAATTTTTAGTAAATAATCTTTATCGAAGAAATGCAAACATCGTGTAGTTCACATGGGCAAAGCCGCAGGCGAAAAGCTACTTTATAATAAAATTCAATCGCCGAAAAACGATCAGCCGTTCATGATTGGATGACAAACAAAATTTTGTTATATTAGGCTCCCGCACTTCTAATTTTCGCAACAAAAAGTACCCTTTGTCCTTCACCAAGGTCTAAATATTTCTATGTCAGAGACCACCAAAATTGGTTCCGTGGAATATAAATGAGTAAAGTAAAGTTACTTTTGCACTTATAATAAAAGGGCAATGCCAATGGGTGTTAAAATGAAGTTTTTAATATGAGGATTTTACTATATCCGCTACTTATTAAACGGAAAATATTGTATAGTGCGTTTTTTTTATTAAATGATTTATCTATGGCACAATACCACAATAAAAATTCCATAATTCGATTACAGTAATTAGTATACTACAAATTATAGTGGAATAAAGAAACTCACATTCATACATTAACCCTAAACACAATACACTCCTTTTTTGGGCAGTCGTGTAAAAATAATGTGCTGTTGTCTCGTCAAATATACCTACCCTGTTACCAAGCATCAACACCTGCATACAATGTTTATTTACACATGGAATTATTACAACTAACCTTGATTACGTACTTCAGTGATTATCTCTACATACTGTAGTGCTAGTTGAATACAAACAATACTATTGTCATCAAAAGCAATTAAGATGATCGCTTTATTGCTACTTCACCTTTTACGATCTAACGGGTTTATTTTCCGTCCATGTGTATTATGCAGATAGGATCAGATATGCATATATGCTAATCAAGATAATCATTGGTGTTTATCTCAATAGCTAACAGACGGAAATTTAATTTAGTAAAATTTACCTTGTAAGCAATTACTTGTTTTTACTGAAAAAAACAATTAACAATAATAATTGATTGAATAAAATAATTGATGACAAAAAATATGTAAGGGATGCTACATAAATATTCGGGACGGCATGGTCGGTTTGGCAATATTTGGCGAACAACAAAGCCGACCCGAAACAATTGGGTATTTGACTGAATTTTTTTTATTTACTTAAAATGTTCATTTAACTGTAGCAACACAACATAGGTATTTATTTTCAAATATCTTGCATATTTTCAGCGATATAGAGCATCAAACTTACTAATCAGACAAGGAGAGCGCTATAGAAACGTGACGTCACGTTTCTATAGCGCCATACCTTCGCCATAGAAAATTTCGTTTTAGAAAGAGATAACTAGAGTCACAATTAAGTAGCTCATAATTCGCTTGTTATAATACATATTAAATTTCTTTTTTCATATTTGTTATTCAATAATGTTATATTTTCGCATGTCATAATTAAATATCTACATTTCAACAACAGTCAAACACCCAATTACTTCACTCGGTCGATCGGCTTGTTCATTCGAGTTTTCATATCATTCGATTCGGCAGGATGTGTAAATCCTCATAATTTTTGTTTAACCGCCTGGCTTTGCCGATTAATATGTACCGACCCAAAAATGTGTGTAGGACAGGACCCTGACTAGATTTGCTATTTTTACTACTTATTTTTTTACTAGTAGGCCTGGTGAACTTCGTGTCACCAACATCTAATAAAGATAAAAATAAATAATCGCGAAGCGCATCTAAATTCACTCCCAAGAAGTTTTATACACTGCCTGCCACTAATGTCACTTATTAGAGTAAAATAGATTCTAAATAGAATATCGTTTATTGCCAACTAGCGGCCGCCCGCGGTTTCACCCGCGTGGTTCCCGTTCCCGTGGGAATATCGGGATAAAAAGTACATATAAACCTTCCTCTTGAATCACTCTATCTTTTAAAAAAAACGCATCAAAATCCGTTGCGTAGTTTCAAAGATTGAAGCATACAAAGGGACATAGGGACAGAGAAAGCGACTTTGTTTTATACTATGTAGTGATACTGTGTACATAGAAAAATGCTGATGATAATGCATAACAAAGACACAAAAAGTAAAAATAAAAGTAGGTAATCCAAAGCGGCTAAAACGTCAGTGATTAGGTACATACGAGTACTCTTTGGAAGCGCCATGGTAGAAATAAAAGTTTTGTAAAGTACGACAGTTTAACGATTTCCCATAAAAAACAGTATTTTCTTGTAATTTTCCGGAATAAAAAGTAGCCTATGTCACTCTCCAGCTCCCAAACTATCCACACCCATACAAAATCACGTCGATCCGTATTGACGTGAAAGACGGACAAACACACTTTATAATATTAGTATGGATTTATTTATTTGGTCAACAAAACATTCAACAATCAATATAACAACATTAACTTAATGCAATAGGTCTGTACTAAATTTAACTACGTATAAATATCCTACTTATGTCAGCACATTACCTGTAGAGGTGACTACAAACATAGCATAGCTTTATGTCCATTGTAAGTAATTCTACTGACTGTAAGTTGTCTGAAAATAAAAACAACTTACCACATTGGCTGGCAGCACCGCCAGCGTCGCTGGTACGAGCTGGGTTGCCAGCTGCAAAGGCTGCCAGCCGCTGATCGTCTTCACGGTGTTGCCATTCTTCCACACTGTGACCCCCACCAAACTGCTATAGTGTGTCATGTATCGCACTGGGGTCGACACCAAGTTGCCTGGCATCGGTTCCGACGTTGGCCAAAGGAATTGTGATGATTTTACTGTTTCTGAAAATTAATAAGAGTATTAAATTATCAGATTTACATGACATTAGAGCAAAAACTACGTGCACACAGTAAAATGCACACAGGATTTAATTTGGCGGCGGCGCTAGTGTGCAACGCAATAAATATCAGATTGATCGGGATTTGTTTCGCGTTTAATCGAATATCGCGTATTTGTACTAATTAAAAAGCCTGTTGAATTTTTTGACCAGTGCACAAATTTTTAGAATCAACTCAGAATCAGTAAGTGAACAACTTTTTCCTAGAAACATGGGTCGAAATATGACAAAAATTTTTGGACTTCCCATACTAAATCGATCACGTGATCAGTCCGATTTGTATGAAGAGTCAAAAATTTTTTGTCATATTTCGACCTTTGTTTCTAGGAGAAAGTTGTTCACTTACCGATTCTGAGTCGATCTTAAAAATTTGTGCACTGATTAAAAATTTACCCTGTATAACAAACTGATCACTGCTGGTGGAAACAATAATTTACAGACTCAATGTAAATAATAATTTTACATTAAATTTGTAAATAATTTGGTTAACTGCTATGCTAATACGGCATTTGATATTTAATTAAACAATTACTAGTAGATGCCCACGACTTCGCCCTCATTTAATCCAGTTTGATCATCAGCTTTATTTTTGTCATATTATGCTCCTTTTTGAGAGGATTGAAACGATACCAAAACCAGAATTCTTGGTTTGAAACTCGGTAATCAGCGTACGCTATTGAAACGCTTCCATTAATAATATAATAAAAGAGCTCTTACCATAGCTTCCCGGTACATAAATATAGCCGTAGTTCTTCAATATTTGCACACATGTGTTTGCTAGAAACGCTCCGAGGAGTAACACCGCGAATGTGAAGGCCACTATACAGGCACTCTCTTTCTGAAGCATTGCACTGGTTTTGTTTTTGGCATTCTTGTGTGATGTCAGCTGCATAATACACGCCCCTAAGACACCCCATGTTAAAAATATCTCTTGTCCGGCTGCTGACCAACTCTTAAAGTATAAAATAAGATCGTTATTTGAAAATTTAATACGATTAGCAAGTCATCATAAACCAAGTAATATACGTACATTACTGTTAATGAAAAATTCGCTCCACTCCGTTTCTGCAAATATATTGGTGACGGAATCATATGGTATGAGAGTGAGCAGCTTGGTGCATAAGACTAGCGTGCCGCAAATTGGCAGAAATATCAACATGTAAATAGCCTGAAATCATAAAAATAAACATTAAATTCCTACATTTTTCTTTCATTTATAGTAAAAACCAAATGATAATTAAACATTTATTATGTTCTGGGGGGCAATGAGGAAGTTTCATGATATTGATATTGTTATATTTAACGTAATAAGATTAAATCCATCAATAAATTATCGAGTTAAGTAAAATATTTTAAAAACTACGTATTTTCGCGCGAAACGGGCCGCGGTCTACGACTCGCCCATGACGTCACAGTCCTTAATCCCGCGGCCGCACCGATATGCTCTCGAGTTGTTTCTGCTCATTTACGAACATTTAATACATTTTTTTATTTTTTATTGTTTAGTAAGTTAGTTTGTATTTTAGTTTAGTGTTAAAATTTTAAAATGATGAATGAAAATATTTAGGGCAATCGCCCCCATTACTTAAACTACTTTCCATACAAATTTCCGATCAGTTTTCAGAGTACTGTATGAATAGTCGATTTTTTTTCGTTCATTTCGGGAAATCGTATAACAAACGCTGTTGTTTATGATGTCAGTAATATACTCCTGCAAGGTTGTTGGTGTTTTACCAATAACCCTGTATAATAACATATAAGAAACTTTAGTAGTTTTGTTCTTATTTTACCTTTCCATAGGACCGCAAGCCTTTGCTGAGCGAAACGAACACTATCATCCATACCACAGCCAAGTTAAATGCCACTTGGAATTTAATGGAGCCAAAAGACGAACTATTGGACCCTGTACTAATTTGCAGTACTTCTTTCTGAAAGTACTGAGGTAGCGATTCCTGTATTTTGTATGTAACATTCTTCATTCTAGCATCTGTAAAATAAATTTTAATCATCATTATCATCACCCGCCCTCTGTTAGGGCACAGGCATTCCTTATCATTCTATACTACTAACGGCCGCCCATGGTTTCACCCGCGTGGCTCCCGTGACCCGTTCCCGTGGGAATATAGGGATAAAAAGTATCCTATGTGTTATTCCAGCCTATACTCTATCCCTGTTGCAAATTTTATCTATATCCGTTCAGTAGTTTTTGCGTGAAAGAGTAACAAACATCCATATATCCATCGATACTAACAAACTTTCACATTTATTATATTAATAGGATAATATAATATTATATAAAGGAAATATTAGATTTTTTGTTGGTTTGTATGTTTGTGATGGCTAAGCTCAGAAATTACTGGACCGATTTTAAAAATTCTTCCACCACTAGAAAGCTGCATTGCATAAGCTATATTTTATCCCGATATTCCCACGGGAACGGGTACCACGCGGGTAAAACCGCGGGGAGCCATTAGTCTTTATCCATCTAGTAGCGCGGACAGGCACTACTAGATGGATAAAGAGAACAGACCACGACCCACCACGCGAGCCCAATGCGGTTTGGTGGTAATTAAAGCCGAAAACAAATTATCGGACGCGGCTGATGGGCGCGGCTGACAGTCGCGACTGATAAGTGTGCACTCTTTTGGGACGTTGCTTCGGCTGACAAAAACATCCAGCCCACCAGATTGCTATCGGACGTCCGATGACGTCATATTAGTCTATGGTTGCGTCCGCGACTGACGTCCGATAGTTTTCACACCTCAGTGTATTTTCATAGTCCAGATACCTATAAGTCGCGGCTGTCTGCCGCGTCCTTATGCCGCGTCCGATAATTTGTTTCCAGCTTAACGATTGTGAATGCAGCCAGCCGGCCTAGCATGAGCGGCTTTTATCACGCGATATGTTATAGCACGTCATGCTGTCTTGCTTACCCCACTAAGGTATAAGCATGATATAGGCTCTATCATGCGTCAATAGTCGATAAAAGCCGCTCATGCTAGGCCGGCAGGGCAACAGCATAACGCGCCTTGGGAAGCAACGAGATGCTCGAAGTAATAAATTGTAGGTCACCCATCCCATATCGATCGCAGGCCGAGTGCGCTAACCACTGCGCCACGGCCTCCTCAATTTCTATATACCTAACCAATCAAGGCACTCGTCTTCTCGCTAGTCAAAGCAACAAAAAGTAATTGTTTAAATTGACGATAGTGTACAGACGACCTTCAACAAGATTTCCGGTGATTTCGCTCTTGATATTGGAACATTTCAATAGATGAAACCATTTTGTTCTATTTTTCTATTTCTTTTATGAACTGCTTTATTTCATTCAGTCCGTGATTCTGATATAAAACGGTATCAAATGTGTTATATTTGTTGGAGGAACTAACGTAACGTAACTTGATCTTACTGATATTACGAATTTATTAATCAGCTAAATAGAAAACTAGTTTTTTTATTTGCCACTTCAAGAAAGAAAATGGTGTATATTATTATGTCACAGCTTTACCATTGAACTGGGCCACTGGAAATCTGCCTGGGCTCATCGCAATTTGCCAACATTTAGTGATTAGGCCGATTATTCAATGATGTGCCCTATATTAAGTTGGGCAGATCAATGAAGCAATCTATTTGCCGATTTGTTCGATACCAAGTTCAACAACTGGGCTACATACACACATTGTTTTCATTTAAAAAATATTACTCACCATCATTGTTGAAATCATGGAACGAAGCCCATTTGTATTTATCATCAGACGTAATAAATGAGTCTCTGAAGTATACAAATATCCATGATAAACCTATTATACTGTATACACCAATAACAGCTTGAGTAACAAGCAACGAGACTCCAACTCCTTGAAATATCGGTGATATCCTCCACATGTCCACAGGCCCTGCTTCCAGTACTTGACCCAAGCATAAGTACAGAGTGAATAATGGTATGCCGATGAAAAATGATAGTACGCAAAACTGTATCAGAAAACTCGCTGGAAAAAAGACAATATACCTTATAATTTCAAACGAAAAAAATCAAACGCAATAAGAGAAAAAACATATGATTATTATTTACCTCCAAAATGTACGCTTAGAATCGCAAACCTTGATATATTAAATATTCCTACAGTGCAGCTAAGACACGCCAACATAGCGCTCATACCGTGTGGCCACACTCCAAAAGGAGGTTCTTCAGTCTCATCATTTCTATAAACAAAAAAAATTAATTTATATACTATAATCAACATTACCACTGGATAACCGATTAGAGTGTCAAAAACGGTCGACCGAATAAGAGCGCACTTCAACGGTGCGCTCTTATCTATAAGATTGTAACATATGTAAATACATTTTCTCTATTTAAAAAAAGTCATTTAATAAATAATAAATAAATAAATAACTTCTTACATTCACACCAATTATTTAAGCCCATTTTAATTTCATTAAGAAACTGTATCATAGAAAATTTGATAACGGATAAATATATACTTAAATATATATACTTTTTGTTTTGTAAATACATACTTAATATACATAGTAAACACCCAGACCAAGACAAATAGACATGTTCATGCACACAAATATTTGTCTTGTTCGGGAATCGAACCAGAGACCACCGGCGCAGAAGGTGGGTAGCCTACCCCTGCGCCAAATCGGTCGTCAAAGTCATTTGGTGCGATTTTGTGTTGTGTTTTAGTTCGCGATGAGTCATCAAGTGGCATTGTTGATGGAAGTTTATATACCTAATAAATTACGTTTACTATACTGCTTAATTAACATAGCTGTTAATGTATTTACTTAATTACCTATCATCAGTGACACCCGCATTGATTTGATTACTGGATGGAATGGCTGGTATTGAATCCATAGATGAGCTGGATGTACTTGTACTTCTGGCTGTATTTCTGCCGGTCCAATCTCCCGTTGTGACGTCACTTTCACCTGGAGATGGTAGGGATAGCGTTCTGTTCATAAGTAGAGCGCGCCGACCTACAATCAGAGGTCCAGAACTTCCATCTGTACTCAAATTTGCCGCTGTAACTTGCAGTTGAATGGGTGCACTTGTTGGTCGCATATTAACATGATGTTCCAAAAATAAAATAACTGGCAGTGTCAAAGGCTCACATTCTTCTGTAGATATTGCTGGCAATACTATTGGATCCAACCTTCGCATTGAATTACGTATGTTATCATTGGTTGTATTTGCTCTTTCCAAAGATGTCACTAAAGCTTGCCTGTTACTCTCAGATAACTCTGAAAAACTTTTTGAACGACGAAGAGTTGAGACATTTGGTCTTTCATTAAAACTTTGATGAAATTCTATATCCTCTAATAACGGAGCTGATGGAGTTTGAGCATGGTGAGCTATAACAACTTCAGTATTGTCATCTAAAGAACTATGTGGTTCCGAATTATCAGCCTGCTCTGCATTGCTGCTAATACATCCTTTGATCTTACAAATAAGATCCTCTTCGTCACTATCAAACGCTTTTGTACCATCATCGAAACAAGCCAGTAAAGACTTATCTAAAACCTCATCTAAATCGTTTAATATATCCATAAATTGACAAAGAGCTGTTGCTTGAAACTCTTCATCATTAATATCACTAGTGGTTTGTGATGAAAAATTTGAATCTGATCTGTAGCATTCTGGTATTGTTTTTTGAAGATCTTCTTTGAGAACTTCATCATCTGATGTTTTATCTAGGTCCTCACTGCTTTCATTGGTTTCGAAAATGCTACTAGAACCATCACTATCAACACTGCTGCCTGGTATGTTTTCTCTTGGCTCATATTCATACCGGTCTTTATCAAGAGCCTCCATACTTAAAGCATATCCTAAGTCATAGCCTGCTCTGCTTGGTGCAAACCCTGAAACAAATACAAGTTTAAATTATGACATCTATACTAATATTATAAAGAGGAAAGATTTGATTGTTTGTTTGTTTGAATCAAATAGGCTCCGAAACTACTGAACTGATTAAAAAAATTCTTTCACCATTAGAAAGCTACATTCTTCCCAAGTGACATAGGCTATATTTTATCCCGATATTCCCGCGGGAACGGGTACCACGCGGGTGAAACCGCGACGAAACGCTTGTATTAAATACAAGTAAACCTACATAAAGAATACTTACAATACTTTGAATTAAAAATCTTCCACAAGTTAAACATGATGAGCAAATAACAAATGAATTATGCTAACAATAAGACTAACAAACCTGTGAATGATGGTGCAATATTAACACAGTAATGTGAACTCTTTGTGCAAATGAGTTATTCTCCTGCTGATTGATACAATGCTAGACTATGTTATAACTTTCATTATTTTTAACTCAGGCTTATATTAGCATTTACTGTGTAAATGTTTTAACAAGTAATAAAATTAAATAATGAATCACTTAAAAATGCATATTAGTTACTAAACTCAAAAATAAATTTAAATTAAATTAATCTATTTATTAGACATATTAAAAATAAACCATTAACTTATCACAAACCAATACAGGTGAATATACCCTTTCAATGAGCAAATTGATACTAAGGCCACAAATATAAGATCAAGTTAGAATTTGTAATAATTAAGTAATTTATTATCAAAGCATTGATTCACCATCCAAGATAAAGCACTTGACGATATTTCATCATTTGGTCTCACAAGTGACAACAAACAATAAGCAACTAGGCAACCATCTACTTAAAGATAACAGAGAGAGATTAAAAGGCCACAAAAAAAAATAATTGAGTAATTTTATAACATTGACTACTTTTGCAAGATTTTTGTTGACATTTAAATTAAATTGAACAGTTAAAATACTAACTACTATTGAAAAATTAGCAAGAAGTTTTATATACTGTAAAACTTCTTGCTAATTTTTCAAGTGCTAGCTCCTATTCACAAATGAGATAAATGTGGTTGACAGTGTCAATTCTATTATATTTAAAAAAATTCATTTTACACAGAAATCAGGTGGATAATAAAGTGTATATTAACTTAATAACTTCATTAAAACCAACGAGTGGTTGAATCTTGGCTTAATTAGCTTTTCTCTACAAAATAGGTACTTAATCGTCCCGCCCCGTAAATAATACTGGGTGAAATGGTCCCGGTCAAGGTGACTGATCACCCGTCCGGCTCCGCTGGCGTCACCTCTTATAAATAACTAGCCTTCCGCCCGCGGCTTCGCCCGCGTGTACTACAAGACGTTATCCCGCGGGATGGTGATATTTTTCAGGAATAAAAAGTAGCTATGTCCTTTCTCAGGCTCTAGACTATCTCTGTACCAAAATTCATTCAAATCGGTTCAGTAGTTTAGGTGTGATTGTGTAACACACAGACAGACAGAGACGCATTTATAATATAATAAAGTAATAAAGTAAGGATAATATCATATTTATCATAATATAATAATTGTAAAAAGGTAAACATTGAGTACAACTGCTCTTCTATTTTAATATATAAATGACAATATTATTATTAAAAGTTCAGTTTCAACATGTTAAGGAGAAGAAGTACAGTACAGTACAGTTATTTATTACTAGCGGCCGCCTGCGGTTTCACCCGCGTGGTACCCGTTCCCGTGGGAACATCGGGATAAAATATAGCCTATGTCACTCGGGAAGACTGTAGCTTTCTAACAGTGAAAGAATTTTCTAAATCGGTCCAGTACTTTTTGAGTTTATTTGTTACATACAAAAATCAAATCTTTCCTCTTTATAATATTTGTATAGAAAAAATAATGTCATGATAGTAAAGGGCCCCACAGACGATCAGTCCGCCCGTTGGCAACGGTCTGTCAGTAGGCCTGAATCGACCACACACACAGATTTTCATACAAAAAACCGAATATTATGGATTTCGACCAACTGACAGACGTTACCTGCTGGCGGGCTGATCGTGTGTGGTCCTTCAGTACTTAAAGTTTTTACAAGTCTGTACATTTTTTATAGTGAGTTATCTTGGAAAATTATGTTTACTATGTAAATGAAGCATAAGTAATTTTATCAGGGGTTTTTCGTATAATTGTTTAATTATTTAGTTGATACTTGTAAATGACCGAAATCAACTTTGTACCGTTTCTTCTTAGTTGTACAATCAATGCATTTTCGTTCTACACTGAGACCAAATAAAATTTTGTCAACATTTAAATACAGGACTCTGACTGTTAACAACTTAATGAATTGAGAAAACAATAAACTAACCTGATTTCTCGCTTATAATACGATGTAACTTGTATTATAGAAAGGCTCTTCTCGTTCGCTCACTATAGATAGTGACAAAAATCACATTTTGTCCTATTTTTCTGACGGATATGAGTAAAAATGACTCATTTTGGTAAGTTGCTTAATTTCCACTCTCTAACACTCTAAAATTATTGTAAATTATTATAGTTAAGCCACAAAAAACACAGCCTGCCTGCCTTGCCTGCCATTCCAATTCCATAAACCAGACCAGACCACAAATTATATAGACCACATAGACTAATTTGTGACAGACCACAGATATGTAGCAAGCTAAAGGAGCCCACAGACGGTGAGGTCGCCTGTCGGCCTAGACCGGGGAGACAACCGGCTAAGCTAAAGCCCCCTGGGGGGCTACCGGCTAAGAAATCTGGATATGGGTATGGGCTTCAACTGTCATTTGAATTCCTTATTTTGATAGATTTTTGCTGCTTTGTTTCGTTGAACGTTGCTAGCTAGTTATCGTTACACCCGACGTCACAAAACAAGGAACTGATAGCAGCTATTTTATTTATAAAATTGACTCAAAGTTCCCAAAAACGTATTAAGTTCATACCCATAAAGTTACGCGGTAGGTACCCATAAAAGAACCTTTTTAAACTTGTTCGTTCAAAAGTGTCAATGTACGATGTATTGGTCATGGTCGCCGACCATGGTCGGCCAACCTGTACAGGGGGGCTTAAGAAATATGGATATGTACCATAAAACCACAGCCGTCTCTATCGTCTTCTACAAGCCATGCTATGATACGGAACGGCAACATTGCTGTGAACCGGTTTACTCCTCTGAGTACTAAATCCTATGGAGGTGGCATACCTACGAAAAAGTGAGGTGTAAGTAAGACACAATGTAAAAAAATCTTGGAATTCAATTTTAAACTACTTCTAATTGTCGTATTAATCGGTCCGTCAAAATTGGTCCAGCAGTTTCAGAGATTAGCCGGAACAAACAGACAGACAGACAAAAATTGTAAAAAATGTCATTTTGGTATATGTACTGTATATTTAATCATATGCACGTCGTAAAAAGCGGTTATTTAATGTTACAAACAGACACTCCAATTTTATTTATTTGTATAGATGTATAGAAGATATGCCATCTCCATAGGATTCAGTAATCGAGGTTTACTCGCTGTTTACCTGTCAAACGGTGCAAACGCGGTGTCAAATCGGTTCACTTAAAACTACGTTGCCAACTTTATGCGCATGGCTTGTAGAAGACGATAGAGATGGCTGTGATAAAACCATTAAGCAAGTGCAAGTACTAACAGTTTTTGTTTCATCGAAATCTGGCCAGGGGGGCTACCACCAGTGTTGCCAGACCGTGGGCAATTTCCCACGCCATGGGCAATTTTAGGCCTTTTTTGAAAAAAGGGAAAAAAGGGCGGAATGTTCTTGGAACCGGTAAAATATGGGCAATTTGGGAAAGGATTATTATTCTTTTCCAAAATTGCCCCTTTGTTAGAGTGCCATACGATAAACTAATTTGTTTTACAAGAGAAATAAAATTGTTAATTTAAGTATGTTCGCGCGCGCTTGCGAGCGGG
Source organism: Crambus lathoniellus (assembly GCA_949710035.1). Lineage (NCBI taxonomy): Eukaryota > Metazoa > Arthropoda > Insecta > Lepidoptera > Crambidae > Crambus > Crambus lathoniellus. The sequence goes on from OX453310.1 coordinate 20,197,552, forward strand.
CAGTTGTCATTGTCAAGGTCACGGAACAATGCGCTCGGGCCGCGTGTAGGATCGGCCAGTACGCCGTACGCCGCCGTGAGGCAAGGTTGTGTGTTTCTGTAGCGACGTGCCGCGCCAGTTACCTACCTGTATTGTGACCGAGATCTCGAGTTTTTGCACCTAGGAGTGCCCGGTCGGGGTACGGACTTGTGACCCGTGTGTGTTCGCTTTGAAAAGCGCCGGGAAAGTTTTAGCTGTCTATTAGGGCATTGTGTAGTTATAAGAGTGTTAGCTATAAGAGTTTCCCATCGGGGTTGGGTGAAGACCTACTTGTCAGGCGCGCGCGCGCCGGCGAGACAGCGACCAGCCCCCCTGGATTACGGACACTATCTTCTAGTAAGGTAGGCCTAGCTTAAGTAACTTAATTTTGCATGAGAAACCTTCGTTTCAATAAACTGTGGAACACAGTAGATGATCATCACAATTGTGCGTGATCAAAGTATGTTACTTTACAATTAACATAAATTAACAGTTTTATTTCTGTTCTAAATCAAATTACATTTACTCTTTCCTACGGCACTCTGAATAAAATAGGCTTATGTACAGTCGGCATCACATCAAGTTAAACAGTTGAACTGCGATAACAGCTCTTATTACGTAGGGCATAAAGGCGGTCTCAAGGTCAATATGTATAGTCTGATGTGCGGCCGTATGTACGTTAGGTAACGCAAGTAACTATTAAAAAGCCAAGCATTATATCGCTTGAAAGGGTCGTCGTAATTAACTTAATTTAAAATAAAATCACATTGTATTATTAGTGCTTTTCATATATAGTTTTGTTGTGTTTTTTGAGGTGATCCTCAGTGACCTCAATTTGGTAGCAACCTATCTTCTTATTAGCAGCAGTTTTTTTTTGCATCACCGGCCTCCATGGGGCACTCAAGTGTACCCACCGGACGTAAGAGTCAAAAAACTTTTTGAGACACTCAAGTGTCCCCTGACGTTTCGAAAAATTAAGATTGTTCTAGTATGTTTGCCGCAATCAGTACAAAGGGTGTCAAGGTACAACAGATTCCCCTACACGTGTTTTAGGGGAGGTGAAGGCAAAGCAAATTACAGATGTCTCTTTTATGATTGGTCCTTTGACTGTGTTCACGCCGCGCGTGATTCATTCATTCACGTTGATTCGTGGGTTCGGCGCCAAGCGCCGTCCGCGCAACACCAGTTGGCCGTAAGCAGCCGTGAGACAAGTTCGTGTGTTTCTGTAGCGACGTGCCGCGCAAGATACCTACCCATTTTGGGACCGAGATTCGTTTTGCACCTACTAGGGCTCCGGTCGGGGTACGGAGGTGTAACCCGTGTGTGTTCGCTTTGAAAAGCGCCGGGAAAGTTTTAGCGGCCTATTAGGGCATTGTGTAGTATAAGAGTGTTAGCTGTAAGAGTATCCCATCGGGGGTTGTGTGGAGATCGTTTTGCCAGGGCGCGCGCGCGCCGGCGAGACAACGTCAGCCCCCCTGGATTACGGACACTATTTTAGTAAGGTAGGATTAGTTTAATTTACTTAATTTTTGCATGGGAAACCTTCGTTTCAATAAACTGTGGAACACAGTAGATGTGGTCATCACAATTGTGCGTGATCATATTTTTGGTAGCAGAGCTTAGTTGATATAATTAATTTTCATATTAAAATTAACTACATAAAATTTCATAGTACCATAAAAAGCGTACCTAAAAAGCGTACCTAAAAATTATTTTTTTTTGTTGAAATCTCGAGGGTATGCCGAGACGATTGAAGTACTAAGAAATTGTTCTAGTAAATTCTCGAACCGAATGTTTCTCACTTGGTGGATCCGATAATAGATAGACACTTATATAATTGTTGTCACATACTAGTGTTTTGATACGAGTTTACTCGCCTAGATGTGTATATTTTTTTTGTGTGTCCGGATTTATTTGACGAATAGTTCGTTCGAAAGTGTGTTTATTAGTATCACATACTAGTGATTTGATACGAGTTTACTCGCCTAGATGTGTATATTTTTTTTTGTTTGTCGGGATTTATTTGACGAATAGTTTCGTTCGAAAGTGTTGTTTATTAGTACCACATACTAGTGTTTGTTCCGAGTCCGCTTGTCTAGTTAAAAAAGTGGAACTAGTTTTAATTATTAGTAGTATTAAATTACGAGTATTATTATTAAAAATAGTTTTGTTTTTGTTTGTTGATAACGGTTTAGTAGTTGATTTGCGAGGTATGCCATACCGTTAATCCTATACGTTTTGTTTATACCGTTATATTGTTAGCCCTTGAAATTGGTAAGTTGCTAATAATTTATGAAACTAGTAGGGTCCGTGTATGTCGTCCGAATTTTAACCCTTGAACCCCGTTGGGGCCAATTCTGACCACGCATATAGCTGTCAACGTTCACTCAAACCCGGGGCGGCCAATATTGACCAGGCGCCGGCCGGCACAGATTACTTGTGTTTTATATTATCGTGACGCGACCTATTTCTATTGTTTTTTTTGTTGATGTTTACCACTTTTATATTTCTTTGTTTGCTTTGTTTATAAAACGGATTATAAATGGCTCCTACGAATCCGCTCGCCGTATCCAGGGCCGGCATCCAAGGAGTTTTGCGTTGGCTTGCTTGTGCGGTCACATTAATAGACCGAGCCGACCGGGTAGGCGCGTTGCTAGCTCGGTATGGCGGGCTGGCAGCTCGGCTGCAAGACCTGGAGCGCCACGCCATGGAGTGTCGCGCGTATTATTTGGAAAACCCCCCAGCTGATGATGCCGTGTCGGAACAGCTGGAGCAGGATGTAGCCCAGGCCTATGAGCTGGCTGACCAGTTCACGGAGGCGGCTGAGAGGGCCCTGGCTGTTCGGAAGGGGGAGCCGGTTTTGAGCGGGGAGGTCAAACCTACCCCGACGGCGTTGCTAGGCCGATTGCCTACGTTGGAGATTCCCACTTTTAATGGGGATCTGTCAGCCTGGATGGGCTTCATTAATTTGTTTGACAGTTTGGTGGATTCACGACGGGACTTATCCCCTAGCGAGAAGTTGGCCTATTTGCGCTCCTCCCTGCGAGGAGAGGCCAGCGCGGTAATCCAGCACCTGCTCATCAGCGACGACAACTACCAGGTGGCTCGCCAGCTTCTGGTTAGCAGGTACCAGAATGTCCGGTTACTGGCGGACACCCACGTGGCCACGATTTTGGCCCTCCCGCGAATCACGCGGGTACACCTGTTACGGAGGGAGTTGCTGAACCCGCTACTGTCAGCGGTCAACTCCCTAAGGCGATTGGACCTGCCGGTGGATCAGTGGTCCTTTGTACTGCTGCACATAGTCCTCGCCAAATTGCCCGCTGAAATGAAGGGGCGTTTCGAGCAGAGGTACGGAGGCGACAGCGCCTCGTATCTCCCGCCCTTCGCGGACCTCCTTCGTTTTTTGGAGGACGAATGTAGGGTGACGGACCACCTGGAGCCCGCCCCGGTTCCAGGTGTTGGTCGTATGGTGGCGGCGAGGGAACAGCCCCGTCGCCCGACCAATCGCTATGCTGCCTTCCAGCAGTCCCCTCCCCCCGCACCGAGTGAGCGGTGCAGGTATTGCAGGGGAGATAGGCACGTGGTGCACGAATGTGCCAAATTTAGAGGCCTCCGCCCAGAGGGACGGAGGGCCGTCGCAAGACAGCGCCAATGGTGCTATAGGTGTTTGGGGGGACACATGCAGTCGGCGTGTCCCCAGAACGAGGATTGTCGTCTTTGCGGAGGGAGGCATCACCCCCTCCTTTGTTTGGACCGCAAGGACGCCGGGAGCGACCGGGGTTCGAATTCCTCGCGCACGGGCGGGGGCCCGGCAGCCCGGAACCGGTCCCCTAGAGATTCGGCGGGGCTTAGCCCCCCCGTTCAGTCCCCCCCGGAGAGGGGGAACTATAGGAGAGACGCCCCCGCCACGGGCGGGGGTAGGGGGGTACCACAAGAGTACGCCACGGTGGCGATGGGCACGGGCCCTATTTGCTACCCCCCCCCCCTAATGGAGAGGCCTCGATTGGGGTACTATGCACCGAGGCACGCCCCACACGGGTATTACCCTGCACCTAGGAGTGCTGTTGGTCGGGGCCAGTATGTACCCGATTGGGACCCGCTCGCCCGGTACGAGCGTCCCACATTTGGCGCGCCGACTCAGGCGCGAGGGGGACAAGTACCCCCCCAAAATTTTTAATGGCGCCCCTGTCGGACCCAACCACCCCTCCGGAGCTTGTGCTGTTGCCAACAGCCTCCGTGAATGTTTGGGGACCTAAGGGCAATGTTGTCACGGTGCGTGCCCTTTTGGACTCAGGTGCCCAGGGGTGCATAATGTCCAGGTGGCTTGTCCGACAGCTGGGTCTTTTGCTTGTGCCGCATCACGAAGCGGTACGGGGGGTGGGAGACTCGCGGATCCCTGATCCGATTGGTCGAGTTGAGTTCTCCTTCTCCCCCCACTTCACGCCAAGGCCGAAGATCGGTGCTTCGGCGATAGTTTTTGATAAGGTGGTTGGACCACTCCCGCAAGTGCGAGTGCCGCCATCCACGATTGAGCTGACGTCTGGACTGGCTTTGGCTGATCCTTCCTTCCACCGACCGGGCCCAATACACTTGTTGATTGGTGCGGATGTCCTCGGTCGTGTACTGTGTGGAAGCAAGCGAGTTTTGCAGACAGCCGATCTTGTCGCCTTGTCCTCGTCGCTGGGTCATGTGGTGATGGGAAAGGTACCACAGACACCAGAGACCCCGTCGGTAGACCGCCAGACCATTGTCGGTTCTACTTTGTCCGACGTTCTCCAAAAGTTTTGGGAGGTGGAGGAACCTCCCACTGCCAAGCGGTTGGATCCGTTAGCCGAGGAGTGCGAATTGTTCTACCAGAACAACACTGGGCGCCTCCTCTCGGGTCGCTTGATTACCCGCTTGCCCTTCTTGGCGGCTCGCCCTCCTTTAGGGAGCTCCCGACCGATGGCCGAGAAGAGATTGTTGTCCATGGAGCGTAGGATGGCCAGGGATCCCGCATTCAAGGAGAAGTATATAGACTTCATGCGGGAGTATTTGGACCTTGGGCACATGTCCATCTCGCAGTTGGACTGGCGTAATGTGGAACATTACTTCCTGCCACACCACGCTGTTTTGAAGACTTCCAATGGGAACATCCGCGTGGTCTTTGATGGTTCAGCGCCCACGTCAACCGGAGTGTCGTTGAATCAGTGTCTGCATGCGGGGCCGAAGTTGCATCACGATGTCTGTGATGTTTTGACCAACTTCCGCCGGCACGCTGTCGTCTTTGTGGCCGATATCCGCATGATGTTCAGACAGACCGTGATTCACCCGGAGGATAGACGATACCAGCTCATCCTTTGGCGTGAGGATCCCCAGGATCCGATGTTGGCTTACGAGCTGAACACCAACACTTATGGTTTGCGGTCGAGCCCCTTTGTGGCGATCCGTTCGCTTTTGGAGCTCGCAGAGCGCGAACGGCTACGCTATCCCCGGGCATCTGCTCTTATTGAGGGGGGGGCCTTATTTGTCGACGATATCTGCACGGGGGCCTCGAGCTTAGATGAGGCTCTCGTCTTACGTGATGAGCTGATTGCGCTCTTGAGGGCTGGTGGCTATGAGTTGCGGAAGTGGCTGTCTAACTCACCGGACCTATTGGCAGATTTGCCTAAGGACCACCAGCAAGAGCCGCTCCTCTTTGAAAATCCGGAGACTCCAGACATGCTGTCTGTTTTGGGAGTCCAGTATCGACCAGTCCCGGATTTGTTCACATATAGATTGGAACTGCCAGACCCAAAGGTCTGGACTAAACGCACGGTGCTGTCTACTGTAGCCCGTACCTTTGATCCGAACGGTTGGCTCAGCCCTGTAGTGTTTTCGATGAAGTGCTTCCTACAGGAGCTCTGGGCTGCGGAATTGTCATGGGATGAGCCCCTCTCTGGTAGCCTCCTACGAGAGTGGGTGAGGTTCGTGTCATCCCTACCCGACGTCAATCGGGTTTGTATACCGAGGCAAATGCTGCCTTCGGGAAAGTTTAAAGCCTCCCTGCACGGCTTTTGTGACGCGTCCGAAAGCGGATACGCGGCAGCCGTTTACATCCGAACGGTGGATGCAGCAGGCGTTGTCGCCGTACACTTAGTTACGGCCAAGAGTAAGGTCGCCCCCCTTCGGACTAGGCTAACCATTCCGAAGTTGGAGTTGTCCGGCGCCACTCTCTTAGTACGGCTACTCAATCATGTTGCCGACACCTTGGGAAACGGTGTCGACTTGGAGTCGATATTTGCGTGGTCTGACAGCCAGGTCGTCCTTTGTTGGCTGAAGAGTTCAGTCCACACCCTTGAGGTTTTTGTGGCCAACCGGGTCTCACAAATTCAGACTTCAAAGGCCCCGTTGATTTGGCGCCACGTACCGGGCGAATTGAACCCCGCAGATTGTGCCTCCCGCGGCTGCGAGGCGCCTGAGTTAGTGGACCACCACCTATGGTGGAGTCCATCATGGTTGTTACGGCCTGAGCGCTCATGGCCTGCCACCCCGGCTGTGGCCAGAGTCCCAGACCTAGGCATGCGTGTTCACGCCGTGGAGACGGTGGCGGCTCCGCAGATGGAGTTTTTGTTAGACCGCTACAGTTCTTTGGATAAGTTGCTCGGCGTGACTGCTTGGATGAGGCGCTTTGTGCGAAATTGTCGCCAGCCTCAGGAGAAATCGTTGTCTCCGGTCCTCGCCCCACAAGAGCGGCAAGACGCTCTGTTGCATTGGTTGCGAGTGACGCAACAGCGAGAGTTTGACCCGGAGCTGAAAGCACTGCGCTCAAGTAAGCCCAAGTTGAAGGGACCCTTGGTGCGGTTGAATCCTTTCTTGGACAGTACCGGATTGCTGCGTGTCGGAGGTAGGCTCAGACATGCCAACCTGCCGTACGGATCACGCCACCCTTTGTTGCTCCCCAAGGATGGACCGTTAGTTAGACTGTTGATTACAGACCGACATGTAAAGAATGCTCATGCCGGTTGTAATGCTTTGACCGCGCTCCTCCAACGAGAGTTCTGGATTTTGTCAGCGCGGAGAATAATCCGATCCGTTATTTTTCGTTGTCTCCCGTGTTATCGTTTGCGCGCCGATACGATGCAGCCCCAGATGGGTGATTTGCCTGCCGATCGAGTGAACGAATCGATGCCCTTCTCAGGAGTTGGAACGGATTTTGCGGGGCCATTTACCGTTAAGACATCGCGGCTTCGTAATGCTAGAACGGAAAAGGCTTACTTGTGTGTATTTGTTTGTTTGGCCACTAAAGCGGTCCACCTGGAGGTGGTTAGTGCCCTCACCACAGAAGCCTTTGTAGCCACGTTGAATCGTTTTGTGTCTCGCCGCGGAATGCCGTCGTTAATCAGGTCCGATTGTGGAACCAATTTCAAGGGCACCGATAGGTATTTAAAGGAAGTTTGTGAATTTTTGGATAGGAATAATTTTGAGATCGGATCCACACTCTCTCGCAGAGGGGTACGATGGCAGTACTCCCCGCCATCCTGCCCCCACTGGGGAGGGATTTTTGAAGCAACTGTAAAGGCCGCTAAAACTCACCTTCGTCGCGTTATTGGGGAGACGGTCCTCACGTTTGAGGAACTCGCGACCGTATTTTGTAAGGTTGAGGCGGTCCTCAACTCGCGTCCGTTGTGTCCGTTGTCTTCGGACGCGAATGATTTAGAGGCCCTTACGCCGGGCCATTTTTTGATTGGCAGACCGCTTAACGCCTTGCCGGAATATCCTTATTCCGAAGTGCCCTCCGGACGGCTCTCGCGATTTGAATTGCTCCAGCAGCTTACGCAGAGTTTTTGGCGCCGTTGGCATCTGGAGTATTTGCACATTTTGCAGCAACGCGTTAAGTGGTCGGATAGGACGACCCCACCCAAGGCCGGAGACCTCGTGTTGGTAAAGGATCCAAACCTGCCGCCCCTCCGCTGGCGTTTAGGACGCATTGTTCAGCTTCATCCGGGGTCGGATGGTGTGCCCAGGTTTGCCGAGGTCCTGGTGGGGGACTCTGTTTTGAAGCGAGCGATCGCTACCCTCTCTCGCCTGCCCTTAGATTGAGTTGGCGGACAGTTTGCTACTGTCCGGGACGGGGGGATGTTCACGCCGCGCGTGATTCATTCATTCACGTTGATTCGTGGGTTCGGCGCCAAGCGCCGTCCGCGCAACACCAGTTGGCCGTAAGCAGCCGTGAGACAAGTTCGTGTGTTTCTGTAGCGACGTGCCGCGCAAGATACCTACCCATTTTGGGACCGAGATTCGTTTTGCACCTACTAGGGCTCCGGTCGGGGTACGGAGGTGTAACCCGTGTGTGTTCGCTTTGAAAAGCGCCGGGAAAGTTTTAGCGGCCTATTAGGGCATTGTGTAGTATAAGAGTGTTAGCTGTAAGAGTATCCCATCGGGGGTTGTGTGGAGATCGTTTTGCCAGGGCGCGCGCGCGCCGGCGAGACAACGTCAGCCCCCCTGGATTACGGACACTATTTTAGTAAGGTAGGATTAGTTTAATTTACTTAATTTTTGCATGGGAAACCTTCGTTTCAATAAACTGTGGAACACAGTAGATGTGGTCATCACAATTGTGCGTGATCAGACTGACAACGTCAAGTTATATGAAGGCTATTTATTTATGTGAACTCTGGGTTGTCTCTGGTTAATCAAGTCAATCTATTCTGTGGTTTGTATGGCTTTTTCTCCCCATTTAACGAAAAAGGGCGATTTTGTGTCGGAAAGGGAAATTTTAACAACCTGTGTGGGCAAAATCTTTGACCGTGTCTGGCAACACTGGCTACCACGTAACTTTATGGGTATGAACTTCATACGTTTTTGGGAACTTTAGATCAATTTTATAAAGAAAATAGCCGCTATCAGTTCCTTGTTTTGTGACGTCGGGTATGACTATAACTAGCTAGCAACGTTCAATAGAACAAAGCACAGAAATCTATCAAAATAAGGAATTCAAATGACAGTTAGCAAATTACACAGTCTTTGAGTCCACTATGGAGGATGTTTTGAAAATATCATGTCGTAAGAATAAAAAAAATGTAGTTTGTGGAGATTTTAATATAGACATCTTAGATATTAAATTAGCACAACTCTCCAGTAAATTCCTTAATCTTTTTAAATCATTTAATTTGCTTCACACTTATAATGAACCGACGCGAATTACGCCAACATCGGCTACTTGCTTAGATAACATCTTTTCCAACTGTAACTTAATTGAGAAATCGGTAATTAATATTATTAAATCCGACCACAGTGGACAACAAGCTTCTTTTGAGCACTATAATGTTACTCATACGCGAAGTAATTTGCAGGCCAATACCGAAACGTGGTATTATATTAATAAATTTAGAAATAATGTACAAGATAAAATTCAAAGTTATAAGCAGAAGAAAGTTATTTGAACTCTATGCACAAAAAACAACTTCCTGTGATCCTAGCTTCATTGAATATGTCAAGAAATATTCAATAACATTTAGGAAAGTATGTGCTTTGGCAAAATCTAGGTATATTTCAAATAAAATTAAATGATCTGAAAATAAAATAAAAGCTACCTGGAGTATTATAAACCAAGAAACTGGCAAAACAAAAAGCAAAATTAATTCATTTAACTTAAAAAATTAGTGATCAGACTTTTGAATCGGATATTGAGGTGGCTAGTGCTTTTGAAGGTTTCTTTGCTCGAATTCTGTTAGAAACTACTAACAGACTTAACACCCGCTGTCTCTCTTATGGAATCTAGTGTGAACAAGTGCCAGGAAACATTTAGTATTAGCTATGTCACTACCGAAGATATTATTAAAGCATTCAAAGTAATAAATATTAAGAAAACAGAAGATCTCTGGGGCATATCTACAAGTATCATCAAATCAATAATTGATGTGATAGCTCCATCATTAGCAATAATTTTTAACCAATGTATAAGTGAAGGGGTCTTTCCTAATTTAATGAAAAATAGTAAAATAATTCCTCTGTTTAAAGCTGGTGACAAAAGTGATCCAGCAAATTTTAGACCTATATCCATACTACCAGCAATAAGTAAAATATTTGAGAAATTAATTTATGCTCAACTTTTAGAATATTTTAAATTAAATAGTATACTGCATTAGAAACAGTTTGGTTTTTCAAAAGGTAAAAGTACAACTGATGCTGGGGTTGCATTTCTAAAACATGTACTAGATGCCTGGGAGGACAAGCAGGATGCAATCGCTATTTTTTGTGACCTTTCCAAGGCATTCGATTGTGTTGATCACCAAACACTATTAAGGAAGTTAAAACATTATGGTGTTTCTGAAATGTCAGTAAGCCTTATGCATTCATATCTGTATGAAAGAACTCAGAAGGTAGTTATTAATAAAACTGAGTCTATCGGAGCTCCCATTACTAAGGGCGTACCCCAAGGATCAATATTGGGCCCGCTGTTGTTTTTAATATACCTACATAAATGACCTTCCTTACTACGCGAAGAATTTATGTGAGACAGTGCTATTTGCCGATGATACATCTCTAGTCTTTAAAGTAGATAGAGGTGATGACTGTTCTGACGAAGTAAATAGTGCTCTTTCAAAAGTGTCACATTGGTTTAATAGTAATAATTTATCATTAAACTCAAAGAAAACTTACACCCGTTTGCACTAAACTTAAGAATCGCCTTAGTCTTTTCCTAGCTAACTTAAGACATTCTTAACAAAAAATTGCTTTGCACTAACCTTAGGACATTCTTAAATGCACTTTAGGCTATTCTTAACTTACGGGCCCAATATCGAGCGCCTAAGGCTTAAGAAATACCTATATCAGTGATTATTGTCTGTGGCATTGTGAGCAAAGAGTAGTGCGACAAGCTTTTCTGTTCCGGTGATTATCTTTGGAACTAAAACAGTTTTCATACGACAGTCCATTTTGACAGCTAATTTCGTATTGCAAGTGACTCCTCTGTCACGGCTGTCACCGGAACAGAAAAGCTTGTGGCTTTTGTATTCTTGTTTGCTAGATAGAGGCACAACACATGTGACATACGTCATTCATCATTTATTAAAAAAAAAAACATTACAGATCGACAATCTCTTCTGTTCCCATGACAGCGGCGCTTATGTTTAGCAGCAAAACATGAAAATATTAGCAAAATGACATTAAAAACAAAACTCATCATAGTTCGAGTTTTGGCCACCGGAACAGAAAAGGTTGACGCACTGTATTTATGTTTTTCTTGACAGTTGAGCTCTGTTGAGTTTTTCTTTTCTCGGTGAATTACTCCTACCAAATAAAATAGACAACGCCTTAGCTTTTGTCTCCTTTTAACTCACGAAGGAATCAATGAGAAGTTTCAACCAAAAAAATATCCAGTAACCTACCATACCTCGCCAGTTTTAAAATCCATAAACAATTAATATATGAATTCATTCATTCATTCTTTTAGCAAGGCGATGACTAAATTACGACGTAGTCTGTCAGTGCAAACAAAAATTTTAGCTCGACTGTTTTAGGCTGTTTCTAAGCTAAGACGTATCTTATCTATGACAAGCTCAACCCGAGTTTAGTGCAAACGGGCATAAGTGTTTAAAATTTTCGTTACCTAATGTAAGACAAGTTGATTTTCATAAGACTAGACGGCGATATGGTCGAATTCATTAACAATACAAAGTTTCTTGGTATTATATTAGACTCGCGACTACAATGGGATTCTCATATCGAAGCCTTGGCGAGTAGACTCAGTTCGGCCGCTTTCGCAGTTAAGAAAATAAGGCTCTTAACCGATATTGAAACGGCTAGAATAGTCTATTTTAGTTATTTTCATAGTGTTATGTCCTACGGCCTTTTGTTGTGGGGCTCAGCCGCTAACATCCAAAGTATATTCGTGCTCCAAAAAAGGGCTATTCGCGCCATGTACAACCTCCGATCGAGAGATTCTATAAGAGATCTATTTAAAGAAATAAACATTTTAACTGTTGGAGGACAATACATCTATGAAAATATAATTTATGTGAAAAAGTATTATAATACATTTGTAAAGCAGAGCGATATTCATCGCTTTAACACAAGAAATAAAGATAAACTTGTCGTTCCCAAGTTTAGGCTAGAAAAATCCAGAGCCTCATTTCTGGGGAAAAGCATAGCCTTTTTTAATAAAGTTCCACAGCATATAATTGAACTACCATTGCATAAACATGTTACTACAAACATCTGGTTTTACTTGATACGCACCCAACTTCCATCTACTTCAACATATTTCATGGCGACCCTGCATTCAACGAATTTGGACTTTTGGAAGAGAGAAGAAACATTATTTAAGAAGAATGAAGAAACGCAATTTCGACGAAAATATTATTTTTAAGAAGATTAGAAGAATAAATATCATTTTTTTATAGAAGAAAATATTAAAGAGAAGATTCCCGATAGGTATATTATAGAAAATTCCCGAAACATTATAGAAGAATATGAAGAAAGAAGAAAGAAGCGTACGGGTCAAGGATGGTGTCCAGGGTATAGCCCGGCCCAGTTGGAGCGGAGTCCAGGGATTATCCCGGCCCACGGAGTCCAGGGTATAGCCCGGCCCACTCGTCGAGCAGCCTGCTGCCTGCCGCGCCACGTGCTGCTGCCCGTGCCCTACATCCAGCTGCCTACGTGCCCCGCGCTGCCGACATGTCGTCGCTCCCGGCTTGCCACATCGCTGCGATGCGTTATTGCGTCACTCTTCGATTTATTCACGGTATTTTATTTTATTTGGTAAGCTATTTTTTTAATAAGAAGTTGATTTAAAATTAATTATTGCGCTATTTTATTTTAAAATAAGTATTTAAAGTCATAATAGTATGTTTCAAGTGAGTATAGGTATTGTGTCTCGATTGAATAAGCAATCAAAGTTAGTTTTATTTAATTCTTTATTAATTCAGTACTTGGGGATAAGAATTAAGTTATTTAACAGTTTTAGTGGTCAACGAGCCGTACAAGTATGATATAAGTACTGAGTAATTTTTTAAAGTTGATAACGAGTCAAATAAATAACCAGTAAAATGGCTAAATCAAGTTTTGATATTAAAACGGCAATTGCCTTGTTACCCAACATGACGGGACAAGAGGATATCACGAAACAATTAATAGATGGAATTAGTATGTATGGTTCGATAATAAATGAGGAATCGCAACCATTACTCATAGATTTTGTTTTAAAGACTAGGTTATCATCTAGCGCTAAGTTAAGATTAAAATCCGCTTATGCTAATGTTATAGATTTAATTAAGGACATGCGCAAATTTTTACTTCCTAAGAAGTCAATTGAGGCCCTTCAAACTCAGTTATTTAGAATTAGACAGGGACCAAAGTCCATAGAATCATTTGGGTCCGAGATTGAGGATCTTTTTGTTAATTTGACTATCTCACAAGCAGATAATGATGATAGCATGTTTGAGTTTTTAAGATCAATGAACGAAAAGACGGCGATTAAGCGATTCGCTGATGGTTTGTCTGACACGAGACTTAGCACTATAATTGCTTCGAGGCAATTTTCATCTTTATCAGAGGCTATAAGAACTGCTGTCGATGAACAAGTCTTGTCCTCAGGGCACGACCAGGTCGCTCACTATTCACAGGAGCGCCGTCCCTATCGTGCTCCCCAGTTTTTCAACAATAGAGGTAAGTATTCCTCGGTAAGGGGACAACATTTTAATCGTGGCCAGTGAAACAATTTTTCTCGAAACTATAGCGCTATGAATAGAAATAATATTTCGCAACCAGCTGTGAATAATACAGGTCACAGAGGTAAACGCACTACGCAGTATTTTGCGCGGTCAGCACGAGGTTCGCAGTCCGCCCGCGCCCCGCCCGCCCCGCGGATCCACCAAGTGCAACAAAATGACAATGTAGGTCATTATAACCATAATTTTAATCACGTTTTTCTGCCTAAATTAAATTACGGTATTTTTAGTTATAATAATACGAGCATAGTTAAATGTAAGATAGGTAACAATTTGATTGATTTATTAGTAGATAGTGGAGCTAGTTTATGCGTTTTGAAATACGAATGGCTTCAAATGTATCCCGAATTATTGCAAAGTATACCTATATAAAGAGGAAATCACCATAAAGGGTATCAGTGGAAATTTAGTATCAGAAGGATATATTTATTTAGATTTAAATTTTAATGGATTATTTTTCAAACAAAAGTTTTATATATTAAGGGATTTAACATGTTATGCTGACGGTATTATTGGTCAGAATTTTTTCCAGCGTTACCAAGCTGTAATTAATTACAAGAATAGTTCCTTAACATTATCCAGTATTATCCAGTGATAGAGTCATGCCCGTTTGCACTAAACTCGGGTTGAGCTTGTCATAGATAAGATAGATCTTAGCTTAGAAACAGCCTAAAACAGCCGAGCTAAAATTTTTGTTTGCACTGACAGACTACGTCGTAAATTAGTCATCCATCACCATGAAGTTTGACTTAATACTCTGAGGTAACTGGAGCTCTCACCCTGAATAAAAAAGTGTCGCCACCAAATTTGACATTTATGTATGTAGTGGCTGTCAGCTGTCTCATATGACCATACGTATTTTTTTAAAGTGTAGGTGAGACGGAAGACAGCCACTGTGTTATTTGTGGTATTCAAAAAATTGTTCGTACTGCACGCTCCAGTTACCTCAGTATTAAGTCAAACTTCATGGTCATCACCTTGATAAAAGAATGAATGAATGAATTCAAATATTAATTGTTTATGGATTTTAAACCTGGCGAGGTAAAGTAGGTCACTGGATATTTTTTTGGTTGAAATTTCTCCATGAAGTTCGACTTAATACTGAGGTAACTGGAGCGTGCAGTACGAACAATTTTTTGAATACCACAAATAACACAGTGGCTGTCTTCCGTCTCACCTACACTTTAAAAAAATACGTATGGTCATATGAGACAGCTGACAGCCACTACATACATAAATGTCAAATTTGGTGGCGACACTTTTTTATTCAGGGTGAGAGCTCCAGTTACCTCAGAGTATTAAGTCAAACTTCATGAATTTCTCATTGATTCCTTCGTAAGTTAAAAGGAGACAAAAGCTAAGGCGTTGTCTATTTTATTTGGTAGGAGTAGTTCACCGAGAAAAGAAAAAGTCAACTGAGCTCAACTGTCAGGAAAAACATAAATACAGTGCGCAACCTTTTCTGTTCCGGTGGCCAAAACTAGAACTAACGAGTTTTGTTTTTAATGTCATTTTGCTAATACTTTCATGTTTTGCTGCTAAACATAAGCGCCGCTGTCATGGGAACAGAAAAGATTGTCGATCTGTAATGTTTTTTTTAAATAAATGATGAATGACGTATGTCACATGTGTTGTGTCTCTATCTACAGTCGTCACAAATTAAGATGCCCGTTTTGACACATGGTAATGACCCTAGAATGTAACTTGTTACGAAAACCAAAAAATCAAATATATGCTGATTACTTATCAAAGGCGTATGAAAATAATATGTTACATTTTTTAACGCGTCATAAATTAAGGCAAAGTGTATTACGCGTATTATTTTTGCGTTTATTCTAAAGTAAACTCAGATTCGATTACGAAACGTCTCGAGAAACAGTTACCACAAATTATATAGACTAGTACAGATAGGAATCAAGCCTTATAGCGGCCGTTTGTTAGTGAATGACGGACCCCGATTAGAGTTTGACAACATAGTGCCGCCAGAACTATCGACACCCTTGATTCGTTATCGATAGTTGTGCAAATCATCGACGTTTTGGTGGTACATCCCTAGTAATATATTATTTTGAATTCTGCTCAAATAAAAAACACATTTGTTGAAAGAAGGCATTTATTACTTGACATTATAATTTTATCAAATACAAAGTACATAAGTATAAGTTGAGATTTATACAAGACAAAGAATGAGAGTAATGAAATTATTTACTAAATTGACTTAATAGATAAACTAAGAAATATAAATACTTTATCAGCCACAAGAAAAATTAAACTGCTTGCAAATATTTTTTACGCACAAATGATAATGCTATTTTTCCTAGTAGTTTTATTTAGTATCTGCCATTTCATTATTTACTGTTAATATCACTTTCAATGCAAGACGCAATAACCTAACTCTAATAGTTAAACATTTAATGCAGTAAGTAATCAATATAGCAACTAACAGCAGTAATTTGCACCGTAATTCTGACTTGATAACTTATTACCGCAAGAATAGGCAGACACGGGCATCTTCGCAGCACTCCACGAACCTCGTTGAGACTCAAGTTATCTGAAAAGATTAGATTTGGTTAGTATAGATCTACATATTGTTGCTTTAATCTGCCATAACATTTTATAAACAAATAAGTGATAGTTGAAGTGAAAAGTTTGTAAATCAAGAAAGAGTAGTGTGTATAAAACACATTTTGTTTGTTGTGCCGCTATGCACAAGTTATAGATAATCAATGTTTATACTCGTAGTTAATAACTGTTATTAAGTAGATAAGCTTTGTACATAGACTGATGAGAGGTAGTATATATAATTAAGTAAGATCTAAGATAGTAGGTAGCAGTAACAGTTATAACATAGTCATAAGACAATTACAATAAACCATCATTCGTACCGACAACAATCATATATTATCCCACCGGTACATTTGTTATAATTTTGTTCTGTTTGTCAGATAATCAGAAATATGAATTTGATGATAAGGCATTTTAAATGTTTTGACAAAGTTATTGAATTACTTACACTGTTATTTTCTCTCGACTTGGTATTATCAACTTCAATAAATTGAAACGTTAAATGTGACAACTGATTATTTAAATTTAATCCCAAGTAATCTACTGTGCTTTATCATTATCACCATATGATATCACTTCTAAATTTATATTGAAATAAGGTATTAGGAAGGTTTTTTTTTAACAAAACTAATCAATAATTAATTACACATACCTACTTACATTCATATAAAAAGAATAAACAAACATTACCTACCTTTCATTCATAACTTCTTCTTCAACATGTCAATGACAAGTACAAAATCATATGTTGTTGGCCCAAAACTGTGCCACTCTCACCGCGTTATCTGCAGCCAACATGAGGTCCTCACGCATGCAGGTGTCCCGGCATGCAGAGCAATCAATGAGGTGGGCCATGGTCTGTGGAGTGTAACCACACCTGCACGCGAGATCCGTCTTACTGGTGAAGCCCCACCTGGACAGGTTGTCTTTACTTCAACCAACTTGGGTACGGAGTCTATTTAAAGATCTCCATAATGATCTGGGAAGTTCAAGGCAAGGAGGGAGCTTTTCCTGGATGAGCACGTATGGGTGTGGAAGGGTAGCAGTTTTCCCACAGTTTAACTTTGTTTAAAGAGGCCTCCGTGGTGCCAGGCATGACGCACTTGTAAAAATTATTGCCTTTGATAAATTTCATAACTTTCTGAGAAACCGAATCTTCTTTACTCCGGTTTAGTTGTGAACTGTATTTTCTTTTGTTTTGGTTAGTTTTAAGAAATACAAAGTTGCCTCTTGGAATTACCTACAAAAAACAACAAAACTCAAATTTAGGTTAATGTAATAAATAATTGATACATAAAACTACGTAAATAGATTTACTTACGTGTACCGAAGGCATCTTCGAATAATGTATCCATATTTCTGTAAAGAAATATCTGAGAAATGTGGAAAAACATCTAAAGAATACTAGAAAAAGACTAGAAAACCGAAATGAGTAAAAAAAAACACAAACTAAATAAACGTCATCTTGAAATTCTTAAAAAAGTGACAGCCTTAATTTTAGCCAATGGGGGCACCCCAACAAAATGGCGGTCTTAATTATAGCCAATGAATAGGTATCGGGGCTACCGGCCACTAAGTTTTGACCTATTCTATGCTCTGAGTACTGAATCCTATGGAGATGGCATATTGTTCTATATGAACTATCGGTTATACAAATATGAGCTAAATCGACATTGTACTCATAAACCTGTAGCCATCTTGTTCTATCTTACCTCCAATACTTCATGTAAAAAGAGACAGCAATATATTTATTCGACCTATTTTTTGGCAACATTGAAACGTGACGTCATCGTAATGCATGATTGAAGCCGGTCGCCATTTAGGTTTCTCGGTATGTGAGCTGTCAACGCGAGTTGTATTTGCAGTGTTTTGTGATAAAAGTCTTTTCATTTGAGACTTTCATGTGAATAAAAGGTATTAATAAGTGAGAGAAAGCAACAAGAAACATGTCTAATTGCAGTGTGGTAGTTTGTGACATCAAAAAAAAGTGAAAATCGTCCAAACATTACATTACACCGGTACGTACTATTTAATTTGCAAAAACACCAAAACAATACATTAAATGCCTTGTGTTTTGGTTTTCCTGTGAATAGTTAAACTTAGAATTCATACCAAATGTAGCTTACTACTTATTTTGGTGAGTTTTGTTGGTGTATTTCAAGAAAATATAAATCTGTTTGTTTTGCGCTAGAGTTGCCCTTTTAGCATTTTTCTTATCGAATTATCGATGTTTTCAAATTTCGAGTGTAAATTGAGTGTATTAATTTTAAACTGTTTTTATTGTTTTAGGTTGCCTAAAAATAACAAAAAAAGAAAAATATGGCTGGATACAATGCGAAAGGAAAATTCAAAGACTCGTACGAAAACTATTTTATGTGCTCTTTTCATTTCGAAGAACAGTTTCAAACGTCAACGACAGTTTAAGTTATGAAAAAGACGTAAATTAGGCCACTGGCAAAATCGAAATTATAGTGCGACAACGTTTTCTGTTCCGGTTGCCAAAAACTGGATACTTATATATAACGTGTTTTTTTAATGTCATTTTGCTGTAAAGTTGTTGTCCAACTTACATTCATTCTAGCACATTAAAAGTAAGTATATTTTTTTACCACTAGATGTCGCTTCGCTATTATTCTAAATATATAAAAAAAATATGCTTGCTAGTAAAGATCTCGATTCAAACTGTTTATTATTTTATTACTTAATAATGCTTGTTTTTTTTTTTTGAGACATTTCTTTTTTTCTATGGTAGGTAGGTACCTAGTAGGCATTCTCCTTTGTGATTTATATTGTAATGTGTGTTATGTAAAAAAAAAACAATCCTTGTTGTATAAACAAAATAGATTTTTACAATATGGAGCTTTTTGTTTTATTTCATTACCTTTTTTTACTTAAACTGGTTCTCGCGACCTTTGATCTGAAATTCTATGGAGGTCTCGCATGTGTATAGACGCGTGACTCGGAAAACATAAAAAATTTGATCATACAATTGCAGTTTCTAAGTAAAGGCGAGTAGAGCCGACAAGTGGGGCGCCCTCAATCAAATTTATTGCTCGCTAAGTATTAATGTATCTACAATCGTACAGATTGAAGCTAAGGTCGTGTAGTTTATTTACAAACTATAACCTCAGTAAAATATAGTAGGTTGGACTTTTATCTACTACTACTGCAACATGAACTATATTTTACTAAGGTTAGTTTGTAAATAAACTACAGGACCTTATTTTTAATCTGTATCTGCGTTTGAATTTTTGATACATTATGTACTACTTAACAAGCAATAAATTTAATAATAACATGCGGATCCTCGCGGTTTTACCCGCATGGTTCTCGTTCCCATGGGAATATCACGATAAAATATAGACGGCAATCACACGCAAACCGCCTCTGTACACGATGGCACATCATGATCGGCCATCCTGTACTGGGGGCTTTACAGTTGTTGCGTCTCACGCGCGCGGTCGGGCCAATGATTGTGTGCGTACATGCACAAACACATACACATTGTTTTATTGTCATAAAGAAGTTAATTATGTGCAAACGTAGGTATAATTTAAGCACATTATTAAGTTTTATTATTCTAAAAAACTAGGTATATAACTATACACTATAATTCCGTTTTAAATTATCGAGGTGATTATGAAACTGCTTTTATAAAATATAGGGTGACATAGGTAGGTAGTCACAAAAATACTTGTATCTATAACTTCGTCAATAAATATATCGATGTACAAATAGGGCAGCACTACGGAAAGGCGCCATTTTGGTTTCTCGGTATGTGTGCTTGTGTGTGTGTGTATGCTTCAATTTTTCGTAGGTATGCCATCTCCATAGGATTCAGTACTCAGAGATTCTATGGGTGATTCCAACGCCTGACAGTTACGTTCTCAGTCTTTATTTTTTTAAATACTAGTGTTGTAACCGTTGTGTGCAGGATTTCTCCAGCTTCATTCAATTTTATCGAAATAATCGTTATAACCACTTTAATAGATTAATTTGTAAAATTGATCTTTTTTGTATGAAAACTAGATTGGCGCATTAGTGAAATTATGAATTGGCAACAATGATTTCGATAAAACGGTTTCTAGGCAAACGCACACTTATCCAAGCGAGAACGTTTCGAATGAACCGAATGAAAAAAAAAATCTTTAAATACAACCTAGACAACCTTGCACACCCCACCATCTCGAATCGTCACGTTCACCTTTCCAGAGATTTCTTAAAACACGTTTCGTTTGGCTTGTTCGAAGCGTTCGCATCGGACAAGCGTGCGTTCACCATAAGCGGCCTGTACACGTTGGTCCAACCACTGGCCAATACATCGTACATTGACACATTTGAACAAACAAGACGTTTAAAAAGGTTCTTAAGTGTTAATATACGACGTATTGGCCAATGGTTGGGCCAACGTCTACAGGCCGCTATAATAAGTAATGTAGCAACTCTATGACCATGTCTATGCTGTGAGCTGTAGTTAAAATACTTGCACTTTAAGAGCCAACACGCACTTGTGATTTTTAGTCGACCGATAGTTTAGTCGGAATCGTAAGACGATCGTGATCAAACTGTCGGCCGATAGTTTGGTTTTGAGAACCTGCGAGCACTTGTGATTTTTAGTCGACCGATAGTTGGTCGATAGTTTAGTTGAATCCGGGCGCGCGCTCACATAGTCCTTCATGCACAGGCCGATAGTTGTATAACTGTAACAGTAACTATAACTATAGTTGTAGTAACTATTATTGGCCAGTCATTTTCGATAGTCCGATACTGAATGCGCAGTCTACCGATAGTTGTGCGATAGTTTAGTTGAATGCAGTGCGCGCGCTCACATAGTCCTTCATGCACATTACCGCCCGGCCGATAGTTGTGCGATAGTTTGATCGTACAACTATCGGCCAGTAATTTTCCATAGTTTGATCGGTCGATAGTTTAAGCGCACTGACGATTGCCACTGCCATATAACTCTATACTGTGCCCGTAGTGTAAGTTTTTATGTCAAAAAACGCAAACTATTTCGAATGCGTATTAATGTCAATTTGTATGAAAACTGTATTAGCGCCTCTAGCGGCGAGTAGCGCGCTTAAACAGTTTTCATACAAATTGACATTAATACGCATTCGAAATAGTTTGCGTTTTTTGACATAAAAACTTACACTACGGGCACTGAATTCGAGAACGACCAAACTATCGCCCGATTAAAAATCACAAGTGCGCTTTCGCTCTTATATAAATTATGCAATTTAAGTGGATTCGATTCAAGTTTATATAACATAAAAGGTCAATTTATACTTTAATAAAATGTTTATTAAAAGTATAAGTAAGTACCTATACTTATAGTAAGTTTAACATTTTATAATTATAACTTTAGTCTTAATCCACATAAGATGCAAACCTACTGTAAAACAGCGCCATCTAGCCGCATCGCGTCTAAACGGCTTGTCACTTGATTAACCGCTAAACTGGCACGTACCAGCAATTGTTTAGGTTCCTGCACAGTATATGTGGCAGAGGGCGCTGTTGTTAAGTTTAGTGAATGCATGAATTTATACAAATATATTTATACCTATAGATAGTAGCATAGTATTTAAGGCCGCACAATTGTCCGGCGAGAGGAGATACTATCAAACCGTTTACCTTGCATTAAATAAATAGCCAACCAAAAATCCATTCTTTTCATTCGGCCACCACTTTACATATGGTGACCCCTAGTTTGAGGTCCGGCGAGAGGAGATACTATCACGACACCGTTTACCTTGCATTAAATAAATAGCCAACCATAAAAATCCATTCTTTTCATTCGGCCACCACTTTACATTTGGTGACCCCTAGTTTGAGTTAGGTACAAGTAGTCCGCGAAAAGTTCTGCCGCGTAGGATTTATTTCAGCATATTCTAGCAAATCACTGAGATCTCCTACGGGCCAGGCTGGGTTTGTGGCCAAAATCGGAGCAGCCATTTTGCAAACCTGACGAAAAAGTACCGAAGCACGCACGCATTACAATCTTGAAGAATCTCAAGAATCAACGTAGATGGGAGCCGCTGAATGAAAAACTATCAACGAAGCAAGCGATTAATCGATATTACGAAGCATATTTCACAAAAAAGCCGAGATCCCGGATAAGTACACGCCGAGCACGTGAGTTGAGTTGGCCATCCCTTTCAATTTCTTTATCCCACCACTGTTCAGTATTCCCTTTTTAGTATAATTTAATTAATTAACGTGTTCCTTTTAATACAATTATTCTCTTTTTTGTCGAAAAATGTCGTCCGAGGGCGAACGAGGCGTGGTCCCGTCCGAACCTCGCGGGACCATTAAATTAGAATCAATTAATTTACAATCCTTGAAGAAAAAACGAGGAGTATTCAAGGGAAAGTTAACATTGTATCGAAAATATTTAAATTCAATCACCGCTACGCAGCCTAGCGCTGATCAGCTAAGAGAATTAAAATTGCGTACCGATAGAATTAAATCTGTGTTTGACGATTTCCAAAAATGTCAGGACAAAATTGAAACTGAATGTGCCGATTACGAGGCACAATTAGACGAAAGAGAAACCTTCGAAAATAACTACTTCGAGGCTATCTCTTGTTCGATGCGTTATTGTCAGTTCCAGGAGGAATCGCCTCTGGAGACAAACGCATCCACTATCACGGTAGAAAGTAAGTCTGATAGTGATAATATTAAATACCCAGAAATAATTTTACCTACCTATGACGGGGATATAAAACAGTGGATGGAGTTTCGCGATACCTTTGATGCCATTATAAACCAAAGTAACCTAAAACCGATTCAGAAATATAAGTATTTGCGAACTTGTCTAAAAGACGGTGCGCTAGAAGTCATTGCATCACTAGAGTACAACGAAAGTAGTTATGAGTTAGCGTGGAAATTATTGTGCGAACGATACAATAATCCCAGAATAATATTAAGAAATCATTTAACAGCTTTATTTAACATTGAAGCAGTGCCCGCCACAGCCACTGCATTGAGAAGTTTAATCGATAACATTTCAAAGCACCTGCGAACGATCAAATCTTTGAATGTCGAAACGGAGAATTGGGATTTATTAATCATTTATTTTTTATCTTCCAAGCTCGACCCTTCCCTACAACAAAAATGGGAGGAAAATGTTGGCTCAAAAAATTTACCTAATTTACAGGATTTCAAGACATTTCTAAGGGCACGCGCTGACCTACTGGAAACACTTAAACCAAATAGCAGCCAAAGTCAACCAAGCGATAATAAGCAGAATACAACAAGGAAAACATTTTTGACCACGACTCGGACAGCTCATGAAAAAATGCAAGGTAACCCAAGTAATCGATGCCCTAACTGTAGCGAAACTCACTACATTAGTCAGTGTCCTAAATTTCTAGCCCTTAACGTAGAAGCACGCATTCGAACAATTAAAAAACTAAGATTATGCTTAAATTGTTTTAGATCTAATCATGTTATTCAGAACTGTAGGGCCAGTCGGTGTCGAACCTGTAATGGCAAACACCACTCGCTACTACATAACTCAACATTTACACAACGATTTAGTACTGAAACTTCTCATATCGAACCGAAAAACACGTCGACATTACATAATTTACAATCGAGCGAAGCGGTATCGCATTCTAACCCGAAACCGAATGCGTTGATTAGTCAATCTAGTATCTCATCGCTTGTGCATTCGAATAACGAACAATTCATGCACAAGTCGATTATTTTATCGACAGCGCTAGTCAATATAAAAGTTACCCATAACCAATATAAAACATTTCGGGTACTTTTAGATTCCGGTTCGCAATCGAACTTTATTACGCAACAAGCGTATGAAATGCTTAACTTATCGAAACAACCGATAGACGCGGAGGTCCGCGGATTTAACGATAGCATAGCGAATATTAAATACTTTTGTAATTTAACCGTTCACTCTAGGGACGATACATTCTCGGCTGACATTTCGTGTTTTATCGTTCCAAATCTTTGTAAAATACCGCAAACAAATATAGAAAACATAACGATCCCTAAAAAATATCGACTTGCTGACGAACATTTTTATAAAGCAAGTGAGATCGACATAATAATAGGCGCGGAACATTTTTATCACCTATTGTGTATAGGTCAACACCGATTGGGTAAGGGCCTACCTATTTTACAAAAAACGCGGTTAGGCTGGGTCATATCGGGCCTAGTATCAATGACTCAACCTACTTATTCGAGTTTTAAGTGCAACTTTGTGGTAAATAGTAACGAAGGAATGAACCTACCAGACGATGATACTAATCAATGTGAGAAAGTTTTCCGTACACACTCACGAGGTACTGATGGCAGGTTCATAGTGACTATTCCCCTAAAGAAGGAGCCATCCTCGCTGGGGAGGTCACGACATATCGCGTATAAAAGATTAAAGGCTTTAGAAAATAAATTTAACCGTAACCCAGAATTTAAAGAGCGGTATATTAGTGTTATGCGCGAATTTGAACGAGCGGGCCATATGACGAAGGTACGGAACCCTCCTGATTGCCCATGTAATTTTTTGCCCCACCACGCGGTAGTTAATTATGAAAAAACAACCAGCCCACTCCGAGTAGTGTACGATGCGTCATGTCAGACCGATAACGGCTTGTCCCTAAACGACATTCAATATAAAGGAAACATTACACAGGATGAATTATTGAATATCTTGTTACGATTTAGAATCAATGCTTATGTAGTATGCGCAGACATAAAGGCCATGTACACTATGATTTACATTAACCCAAACCAACGAAAATTACAATGCATTTTATGGCGCGAGAACCCTGATAAACCGATAGACATTTACATACTTAATACGTTAAGTTTCGGGTTAAAATGCGCGCCGCATTTAGCTACGCGTTGTTTACTACAACTCGCACACGAAAACAGTGCGCGATATCCCGACGCAGCAGAAGCTATTAAGACAAGTTTTTATATCGATGACTTGAATTATAGCGATGAAAACGAAACAAAAATAATAGAAACAGTAAGTCAGATCGACAACATTTTACAAAGCGCTAATTTCCACCTTCGAAAGTGGATATCCAATTCACCTACGATTTTAAAAGCAGTTAGCGCAGCCGACACACACACACATACACAAATGCCATTAGGAAACAGCTCAAACAAAATTCTTGGTCTTGTTTGGGACCACGAAACAGATAATTTGAAATTTAAATTGAAACCACAATTACTCGTGGGACAATTAACAAAACGAAAGATACTGTCTATTTTATCATCGATTTTTGATCCACTAGGATTAGTAACGCCAGTCCTAGTCACAGGGAAAATTTTTATACAGAAACTCTTTGCGGAAAAAACCGAGTGGGATGAACCATTGCCAACTTCACTAGTCAAAGAGTGGGAACTTATTTATGAAAATATTTTTACATTAAACTCGCTTAACATACCGCGACACGTAGGAGTGCATGATTGTACTCGAATCGAATTACACGGGTTCGGCGATAGTTCCATATCAGCCTACGGGGCAGTAATTTACCTAAAATCAATTGACAAACACGGTAACATACAAGTGCGCCTATTATGCTCAAAATCGAGAGTAGCGCGCAAAGAAACAATACCGCGACTCGAACTGCGAGCCGCGGCGTTACTAGCCACACTTTATGAAAAAGTTAAAACAGCGAGTAAAATCAACTTTCACAATGTTTATTTATGGTCTGACTCAACCATAGTTTTAGCATGGATAAATAATACACAGCCAGAAAAACTACCCCAGTTTATGCGTAATCGAGTAAAAGAAATTCACGAATTAACAATTATTAGTAGTTGGCACTGGGTCAGTTCACATGACAATCCCGCGGACCTTATCACGCGTGGGTTGTCAGCGGCCGAAATACGTCAATGTCTCTTGTGGTGGCAGGGCCCATCGTGGCTACCAAAACCACGATCGGAGTGGCCACTGTCAAAGGCACCACAAACAATAAGTTTCGAAACAGAAAACGAAATTCAAATGCTTTGTAATATAACAACAGAAACAGAATCGAATTTGTTTATAAATAAGCTATTCAATAAATACTCTAGTGGTACCAAACTGATACGAGTTTTTGCATATTTATTACGATATATTACTAATCTAAAGTTAAAAAATAATAAACTTGTGGGCCCACTTTCCGTAATTGAAATAAACAATTCTTTAAATAAATTAATTCAGTTGTCACAAGTAGAATCATTTCCTAATGAGTACAAT
The DNA here is from genome assembly GCA_949710035.1 of Crambus lathoniellus. Lineage (NCBI taxonomy): Eukaryota > Metazoa > Arthropoda > Insecta > Lepidoptera > Crambidae > Crambus > Crambus lathoniellus. The sequence goes on from OX453310.1 coordinate 20,224,042, forward strand.
TTATTACAACAACATAAATTAATTCCGAAAAAATCCAAATTATTAGATTTGAGACCTTTCATTGAAAATGGAACAATGAGAGTAGGGGGGCGACTAAGTAACTCGAGTTACTCATACGACAAGAAACACCCCGCAATTCTACATCATAAACACCCACTCACAACTCTTCTAGTTAGGGACGAACACGAAAAATTATTCCATGCCGGTCCTCAGCTGTTATTGTCTTCAGTACGAGAACGCTTCTGGCCCACACACGGTAAAAGTCTAGCAAGTAAAATCGTACACCAGTGCGTTAAGTGTTTTAGGGCTAATCCACAAACGACTACACCCATTATGGGTAACCTACCCGCGGCTAGGGTCACACCGTCACCTCCATTCAATACAACAGGTATCGATTATGCGGGGCCTTTTACCCTACGAGACCGTAGGGGTCGTGGTTACAAATGTTATAAATGCTATATTGGTATATTTGTGTGTTTCAGTACTAAGGCGATTCATATTGAATTAATATCAAGCTTGGAATCCCAGGCCTTTGTGTCGGCATTACGTAGGTTCATTGCTCGCAGGGGCAAACCCCAGGTACTGGTAAGTGACAATGCCACTACCTTTGTCGGGGCAAACAACGATTTATCAGAACTATTAGAATTTTTAAACTGTCACTCAGATGAGATAGTAACATTTAATGCAAACGAAGGTATCACGTGGAAATTCTTACCTGTTTATACTCCCCACATGGGAGGGTTGCACGAAGGGGCTGTAAAAAGCTGTAAGACCCATTTAAAGCGAGTCGTTGGACGGGCCTTGTTAACTTATGAGGAATTTTTAACATATTTAATTCAAATAGAAGGGATACTGAACTCACGTCCCCTTTGTCCCGTTCCAAGCTCCGACTCCGATAATATCCTAACCCTTACGCCAGCTCACTTTCTCATCGGGCGGTCACCGACGTGTCTCCCCGACTATGATTACAGAGACATAGCACCAAACAAGCTAAACCATTATCAACAAATACAGCAGATGACGCAAGACTTCTGGCGCTGTTGGTCACGTGACTACATAGGTCTCCTACAACAGCGCACGAGGTGGAGGGCCGCGAAGGGACCACGCCTTAGCGTGGGGACTGTAGTGCTGATCAAGAACGACAAACAACCACCGTGCTACTGGCAACTGGGACTGGTGATCGACACCCACGACGGGCAAGACGACGTCACCAGGGTGGTGACACTCAAGACACACAAGGGAATCGTCAAACGCGCTTTCAACACTATATGTGTCTTGCCACTCAACGGGATAGATTAATCTAAGTATTTATTTTAAGTCGATTTAAGTATAATATTTTATAGAACCGAAATAAAGCGATATTCCGTTTGTTTTTTATTATAAGGTAATACCTGTTTGTCATGGTAATGTTAGTAGTTTGTTAGGTAGGTAGAAGTTTCAGATAATACCTAGTAATTACTAATGATTACTTATGCACTAATGCACTAGCAATATAATTAGTTCTGATAGGTAACTTAGCATTCTAGATTAAAATTAGATTTGGTCAGTATTTGACAAACCGATACTAGTATTTTATATAAGTAGGTAGTTTATTTTGTGATAGGTATTAGGAATTACAACCTAGTAATCTCATTTAGCAATTGATAAGTAATGATTTCCTAGTAATCTCATTTAGCAATATTGATAAGTAATAATTATGTTACCTATTTTATAACCTATTTCAATTATGAGGTATCCCTATTATTCACATTATAACACTTAGTAGCTTGTAGCTGATAAAACAAACCGAAACAGGGTGCCTAGATATTACATACCTATAGTAGTCTTGTTAGCTTTAGATATTTTGCCTATAATTGTTACCTATATGTGCATCATAGATATAGTATATTAAATGTACATAATATTGCAATTCTTGCAATAATAAGGCCCGCAGCATGTAAAACAGCGCCATCTAGCCGCATCGCGTCTAAACGGCTTGTCACTTGATTAACCGCTAAACTGGCACGTACCAGCAATTGTTTAGGTTCCTGCACAGTATATGTGGCAGAGGGCGCTGTTGTTAAGTTTAGTGAATGCATGAATTTATACAAATATATTTATACCTATAGATAGTAGCATAGTATTTAAGGCCGCACAATTGTCCGGCGAGAGGAGATACTATCAAACCGTTTACCTTGCATTAAATAAATAGCCAACCAAAAATCCATTCTTTTCATTCGGCCACCACTTTACACCTACTATAATCAATTAGTTACTCAGAACCTTAATCGATTAATCGCGAGAATCGATTACAGACTCGTATGGTTCATGCCTAATCACGTCATTTTGGCATGTGTCAAAACGGGCATCTTATTTTGTGACGACTGCTCTGAGTACTGAATCCTATGGAGATGGCATATTGTTCTATATGAACTATCGGTTATACAAATATGAGCTAAATCGACATTGTACTCATAAACCTGTAGCCATCTTGTTCTATCTTACCTCCAATACTTCATGTAAAAAGAGACAGCAATATATTTATTCGACCTATTTTTTGGCAACATTGAAACGTGACGTCATCGTAATGCATGATTGAAGCCGGTCGCCATTTAGGTTTCTCGGTATGTGAGCTGTCAACGCGAGTTGTATTTGCAGTGTTTTGTGATAAAAGTCTTTTCATTTGAGACTTTCATGTGAATAAAAGGTATTAATAAGTGAGAGAAAGCAACAAGAAACATGTCTAATTGCAGTGTGGTAGTTTGTGACATCAAAAAAAAGTGAAAATCGTCCAAACATTACATTACACCGGTACGTACTATTTAATTTGCAAAAACACCAAAACAATACATTAAATGCCTTGTGTTTTGGTTTTCCTGTGAATAGTTAAACTTAGAATTCATACCAAATGTAGCTTACTACTTATTTTGGTGAGTTTTGTTGGTGTATTTCAAGAAAATATAAATCTGTTTGTTTTGCGCTAGAGTTGCCCTTTTAGCATTTTTCTTATCGAATTATCGATGTTTTCAAATTTCGAGTGTAAATTGAGTGTATTAATTTTAAACTGTTTTTATTGTTTTAGGTTGCCTAAAAATAACAAAAAAAGAAAAATATGGCTGGATACAATGCGAAAGGAAAATTCAAAGACTCGTACGAAAACTATTTTATGTGCTCTTTTCATTTCGAAGAACAGTTTCAAACGTCAACGACAGTTTAAGTTATGAAAAAGACGTAAATTAGGCCACTGGCAAAATCGAAATTATAGTGCGACAACGTTTTCTGTTCCGGTTGCCAAAAACTGGATACTTATATATAACGTGTTTTTTTAATGTCATTTTGCTGTAAAGTTGTTGTCCAACTTACATTCATTCTAGCACATTAAAAGTAAGTATATTTTTTTACCACTAGATGTCGCTTCGCTATTATTCTAAATATATAAAAAAAATATGCTTGCTAGTAAAGATCTCGATTCAAACTGTTTATTATTTTATTACTTAATAATGCTTGTTTTTTTTTTTTGAGACATTTCTTTTTTTCTATGGTAGGTAGGTACCTAGTAGGCATTCTCCTTTGTGATTTATATTGTAATGTGTGTTATGTAAAAAAAAAACAATCCTTGTTGTATAAACAAAATAGATTTTTACAATATGGAGCTTTTTGTTTTATTTCATTACCTTTTTTTACTTAAACTGGTTCTCGCGACCTTTGATCTGAAATTCTATGGAGGTCTCGCATGTGTATAGACGCGTGACTCGGAAAACATAAAAAATTTGATCATACAATTGCAGTTTCTAAGTAAAGGCGAGTAGAGCCGACAAGTGGGGCGCCCTCAATCAAATTTATTGCTCGCTAAGTATTAATGTATCTACAATCGTACAGATTGAAGCTAAGGTCGTGTAGTTTATTTACAAACTATAACCTCAGTAAAATATAGTAGGTTGGACTTTTATCTACTACTACTGCAACATGAACTATATTTTACTAAGGTTAGTTTGTAAATAAACTACAGGACCTTATTTTTAATCTGTATCTGCGTTTGAATTTTTGATACATTATGTACTACTTAACAAGCAATAAATTTAATAATAACATGCGGATCCTCGCGGTTTTACCCGCATGGTTCTCGTTCCCATGGGAATATCACGATAAAATATAGACGGCAATCACACGCAAACCGCCTCTGTACACGATGGCACATCATGATCGGCCATCCTGTACTGGGGGCTTTACAGTTGTTGCGTCTCACGCGCGCGGTCGGGCCAATGATTGTGTGCGTACATGCACAAACACATACACATTGTTTTATTGTCATAAAGAAGTTAATTATGTGCAAACGTAGGTATAATTTAAGCACATTATTAAGTTTTATTATTCTAAAAAACTAGGTATATAACTATACACTATAATTCCGTTTTAAATTATCGAGGTGATTACGAAACTGCTTTTATAAAATATAGGGTGACATAGGTAGGTAGTCACAAAAATACTTGTATCTATAACTTCGTCAATAAATATATCGATGTACAAATAGGGCAGCACTACGGAAAGGCGCCATTTTGGTTTCTCGGTATGTGTGCTTGTGTGTGTGTGTATGCTTCAATTTTTCGTAGGTATGCCATCTCCATAGGATTCAGTACTCAGAGGACGACTGTAGCAAACAAGAATACAAAAGCCACAAGCTTTTCTGGGGGGCTACCGGCTAAGAAATATGGATATGGGTATGGGCTTCAACTGTCATTTGAATTCCTTATTTTGATAGATTTTTGCTGCTTTGTTCTGTTGAACGTTGCTAGCTAGTTATCGTTTTTCCCGACATCACAAAACTAGGAACTGATAGCGGCTATTTTCTTTAAAAAATTGACTTAAAGTTCCCAAAAACGTATGAAGTTCATACCCATAAAGTTACGCGGTAGCCCCCCTGTTCCGGTGACAGCCGTGACACAGGAGTCACTTGCAATACGAAATTAGCTGTCAAAATGGACTGTCGTATGAAAACTGTTTTAGTTCCAAAGATAATCACCGGAATAGAAAAGTTTTTCGCACTACTCTTTGCTCATAATGCCACAGACAATAATCACTGATATAGGTATTTCTTAAGCCTTAGGCGCTCGATATTGGGCCCGTAAGTTAAGAATAGCCAAAAGTGCATTTAAGAATGTCCTAAGGTTAGTGCAAAGCAATTTTTTGTTAAGAATCTCTTAAGTTAGCTAGGAAAAGACTTAGGCGATTTTTAAGTTTAGTGCAAACGGGTGTTAGAGTTGTTAGCGATAGTACTTATGGGCCACTAAACATTTTAGACCGTATCTTTATGGCAAAAGGTTTAAAATTATAACAGACCATAAGCCATTAATTTATCTCTTCGGAATGACTGATCCATCGAGTAGATTGACTAAATTTAGATTATATTTAGAAGAATACGATTTCGACATAGCATATGTTCCGGGACGGCAAAATGCAGCTGCAGACGCATTGAGTCGGCTACCGAGCAATAGTGATGATCTAAAAAATATGAGAGAAGACGTTGTATCAGTCACAACGAGAGCACAGAATCGTAAACGTTTAATTAATAATGACAAAAGCCACACAGACTTGACAACTGAGGCTTCTGATCAGCCGAAAACTGTGGAAATACTCAAAAGACCACGACAATGGGCGTTTTCACATTGGACGATAACGGTAACGACACGATATCGGCACGATATCGTCGGACTGGCAGTTTCATACAATCACTACTAAATGCTTTCACACTGTGTCGTTACCATCAACGATATCGTCTGTCGTGCCGATATCGGTGACGACACAAGTGCGGAAGATGCGAAGCCGGTTATTAACGAAAGTAACCAAGGGTAATTAACAGTTTATCTGTTATTTACTGCATTTTTGGGTTTTTACGCTAAAAGCCACCGCTAGGTAGCGCTTTTTTTCTTAATTTGCTAGGTGTGAGTTCCGCGACGATTATGCCTGCTTGTTGATTGGTGGAGAGGAGAGAGGAGGTGGATCTCCTCCCGCCTCACCTCTCCCTTCTATTTCGAGTATGTAATATCGACAATGACCGAACGATAGTAATAATTTTTAAGTGACTTCAAAAAAAAGAAGCTTCTCAGTTTGACCTGTATTTTTTTGTATGTTTGTTTGTCCGCGATTATCTCGCTTTTGGCTGAACTGATTTTAATGCGGTTTTCAGGAAAGTATTTGTTACATTTAGGATAAAGTTTTAGTATTTTAACCGACTTCAAAAAAGGAGGTTCTCAGTTTGACCCGTATGTATGTATGAAGGTTTGTCCGCGAGATGCGGTTTTCAGAAAAGTATTTGTTACATTTAGGAGAAGGTTTTGGTATTACAACCGACTTTGAAAAAGGAGGTTCTCAGTTTGACCCTTTATGTACATTATGTATGTTTGTCCGTGAATATCTCACGTTTGGCTGAATCGATTTTGATACGTTTTACATCAGGTGAGTATTTGTGATTGATGCGGTTTATGTGTACATCCTAACATACTATAGGCAGGTATAAATAAAACACTTTCACGGATTTTTTCACGCAATTTATTTAACAACAACCAAGTTGTTAAATAAATTGCGTGAAAAAATCCGTGAAAGTGTTTTATTTATATGGACAGTTCGCGCAGAAATCTAAGATGTGTTTATACTATAGGTACTATTTACCAAGATAATAGGTAGGTACACGAAAATTGCCTGCATGATGCACTAAAAAGAATGACATAAAAAATATTTTTATAAAAAAAAAAGTGCCTTCAAAAAAATTCCGCCAAAAAGTCAGAAATAATACCTCTAACTCTAATACTGTATTCACAACAAATAACTTAAGTAGTACTTTGAAGTGCCCGACGTCTTGAAAGTACTTACTTACGTTATTTGGTGTTAATCCAGTATAGAGGTATTATTTATTTCTTACTTTTTGGTGGCACTTTTAAAGGCGCTTTTTTTATATAGGTAAGTAATATGTGCATGTAAAAATAATGTGCCTTATTGGTGTGGATCTATAATTGGTTTACTGTAGCTATTAATAGTTTCATAATTGGTATTTTAACTGTTGATCCACCAAATAAATAAAATGTCCTCGAAAGTGTCCTGGCTTATTCGAAAAAAATTATAAAACATTTTACTTTCCCTCTAAATATCGCACTTGAAGAATAGGATCAACTCAAAATGTTCTTTGACGATATCGTTTTTTTCGCCGTAAATATAAAAGATAAAGCAAACGTAATTTGTTTACTGCTGCCATTATTACCTCGAATATCTATACTAGTATAATAACTAATATAAAACTTGGAGCCGCGCGGTTACTTTAGCTGGCGTAATGCGACAAACCGCATAGCAAGCTGCTGGTTATCGTTTCACACACCGATATCGTTCCGATATCGTGACGATATCGTGCCGATATCGGCGGACGATATCGGGACGATATCGGTGTAATATCGTGTCGTTACCGTTATCGTCCAGTGTGAAAACGCCCAATGTATAGAATTAGTGCTGAGTAGTAATTTATATAAGAAGGAAAAAGAGGAAATAATAAGTATTAAAGGTAACTTTGTATATGTGCCTTCTAAGTTTTGCATATATCTATTATCCCGATCGTTATCTACCGTAGGCGTGTTAGCGAGGGAATTAGAAGAATTTTGCAGAAAACTAAGTATTGATGAACTAGTTATTGTGAAAGATAAAGGAAATCAAATATTTTTAAAGAAGTTTTTAGAACGCAAATGTGATTATCCTCGTATTTTAGTAACAAAAAATGTTACAACAGTATACGATGAAATTAGACTCAGATGAAATTAGAGTCATACTGAATGATTTCCATTTATTACCGACCAGTGGCCATGCTGGCGTGAATAGAATGTTAAATAACCTAAAACAATATTATTTTTGGCCAAATATGAGCCGTGACGTCCATGATTATGTTAAAAAGTGCAAGGACTGTCAAATCCAGAAACATACAAATAAAAATACCCATGAACCGATGGTGATTACGACGACTCCGAACACATCGTTCGAGCGTATTAGTTTAGATCTAGTGGGCCCCTTAGATGTAGATAATTTAAATTTTAGTTATATATTAACCATTCAATGCAACTTAACTAAGTTTGTAGAAGCGTATCCTTTAGAAAAGAAAGACTCGGAATCAGTGAGTAGGTCATTTGTGAATAACTTCATATTGCGCTATGGTGTCCCAAAAGAGATCATTACAGATCAGGGAACCAAATTTATGAGTAATGTGTTTACGAATATTTGTAGCTTATTGAAAGTTAAAAAATTAAATTCTACTGCTTACCAACATGAGACATTGGGAGCACTAGAAAATACACACAAACATCTAGGTGCTTATCTCAGAATAATGTGTAGTAATAACAAATCTGGTTGGAGTAGTTGGTTAAGTTATTGGTGTTTTTCTTTTAACACCACAGTTCATACAGAGACACAATACACTCCTCACGAGTTAGTTTTTGGAAAGTTGTGTAATTTACCAACTAATTTGAGTACTTCTGTCGACCCTCTTTATAATTACGATAGTTATCCTAAGGAATTTAAGTATAGGTTGCAAAAAGCACAGATAGATGCTAAGAATAATTTGTTAATAAGTAAGGCCCACAGAAAACTAACATATGATAAGAAAATAAATACACTAACATACAAACCTGGTGACTTTTTGTTAATTAAGAATCAAGTTGGCAATAAGTTAGATCCAATTTGGAATGGCCCCTTTTTAGTTATAGAAGAAATTTCGCCAAATGTAAAAATTCTTAAAAATAATAAAGAATATGTAACTCATAAGAATAACACTAAATTGTTTTGTAATTAAGTTGTTTTTGATATAAAAATGTTGTGATATTTTATAAGGACAAAAAAATGTGTAATTTGTTTTTTTTTTCATTTGTATTTTTTTGTGTAATTACGTTCTCAACGATGTACGTCACATTTTTTTTTCTTTTTCTCCGGGGGTAAAGGATGACTTTCGGGGGAGGTGTAGTATAGCCGTATTTAGACTTGCACCGTAACTTACTGTTACGCTCTGCAACATGACGTATGTCGCTGATGACCTACTAATTAGTATAGTTAAATATAATGTATTTTAATTAAATCGCGCTCTTGTATTGTAACCTTTGACAATACAACATGTTACTACAAACATCTGGTTTTACATGATACGCACCCAACTTCCATCTACTTCAACATATTTCATTTATATATTTTATTTTTATACTAAGCAATTGTTTTATTAGTAACGATATGTTTTTTTTTCTTTGTAAATGTCGTTACCTAACTAAGAAACGCTGGCAAGTTTCTTGCGCCCATTCTTCTTGTCAGTTAAAAAAGTCTTGAATGGGTGGTAGGAAAATATTGACGATTCATAAGTACATATTTATTATGTCTAAGTGAATAAAGAATATTTTTATCTTTATTTTATCTTAGTTGAAGCCCATACCCATATCCATATTTCTTAGCCGGTAGCCCCCCAGGATTTCCAAAGTTACAGCGTTGTAAAGTTTCACCAGCATTTGTAAATTTGCTTTCCATGCGCGCTATTGCGATGACGTCATGTCGCAGTAAACTGTACAAAAAAAACTACTGGTGCCCTACCACAAGCTCTAATAGCAGTTATTTTTAAGTTGAGAGAGTGAGACGCCGCTATACGGCGTGTAAAGCGGCGTCTCTGTCTCTCAACTTAAAAATAACTGCTATTAGAGCTTGTGGTAGGCCATCTGTACTACCTACTACCTACATAGAGTCCGTCGGTGCGCAATCTGCGCGCAATTGGTGCGTTTTTGGCGTTAGTTTTAATACATTTTATTCGTTCTAAGGTTATGGTAAATGATAAGTATTCGATTTCGACCGCGCGCAGGCGCACTCTTAAACTGCCACCTACTGCTGTCGATACCGAAAGACATTTATCCCACAAACTTATCTGACCCAGTGGTGAAGGCGCCACTAGCAGTACAAACCTATCGAAATGGCTGTCAGTTTTTAGGGTGCATATTTGACCACCAAGTCAGTTAAGGTTGTAAGTACATTTTGTTTCGACGCTTGTTGTTGGATATTGTACCTTTATGACAGAACTAGCTGACCTGGCAAACGATGTTTTGCCATATAAATTATAGTTTTATAAACCAAAAGTTGCCTTGACCAGACAACAGATAGCGCTAGTTATACACTACCAATAAAGGGGCCCAAGATTGGTCTCTATTTCCTACATATAAAAAACTACTCTGTGAAGTAGAGTGAGTGTCAGCTCTGCGCGCATGCGCGACTGGGGCATTTTTGGCGCTAGTTACAGTACATTTTTTTATTCTAAGCTTATGGAAAAGATTAGTATTCGATTTTGACCGCGCAGACGTCAGTGATTACATACTCTTTGGAAACGGTAATGGAAGAAATGACAGTTTTGTATCGAAGGTCCGACAGTTAAACGATTTTTCATAGAAAATTACAATTTTTACTCAATTTTCCCGAATAATAAGTAGCCTATGTTATTCTCCAGCTCCCAAACTACCCCCTTACCAAATATCACGTAGATCCGTTGCTCCGTTTTGACGTGAAAGAAGGACAAACAAACAAACACACTTTCACATTTATAATATTAGTATGGATACCGCCCGTCATTACGAAAGTTGATTTAATTTAATCACGAAAATAAAACATGTATTTGAAGGTGTTTTTTCACATGGGCTCAATACAAAACTTCTTAACCATTTCATTGATTGACTATAAGAAAAATAAATAAAAATACGAAACCGTGAGAGCGCAACTATAAAAGCCAAAGGATTCTATGTACACTCGACAGCACATCAAGTTAAACAGTTGTACTGCGATAACAGCTTTTATTACGTAGGGCATAAAGGCGGTCTCAAGGTCAACATGAATAGTCTGATATGCTGCCGTGTGTACGTCTGTATACTAAAGTGCGATGTGACGTCACACGTTAATGCCATTGGTTCACCCGAATTTTCTACGGAGGCCGTACTTTTACGTTTAATATCTCAGTCATTTTTGAAGATAGGAAAAAATAAAAACAGATTCATTTTTCTCGAGTTACATATTTTTTAGATATGCGGATAACAAAAATCATTGGTGTGCCTCGTTGAATAATGCCGAAAATGTTGTAGTGCGCGTATTATTGAAAGAGTTTCAAGCTCGTAGCTGTGATAGTGGGATTCTGCGCCCTGAGTGGACTTACTAAAATAAGCGACAACACGCTTCCGCCTTCCCTCATGTTCCTGAAGTAGAATCCACTGATAGAGATCAGTGAGTAGAATCGCACCAATGCCAAATGAAGCCCATGCCCATACCCATATTTTCAGCTGGTAGACCCCCAGGGTAGACCACGTAACTTTATGGATATGAAGTTCATACGTTTTTCGGAACTTAAAGTTGGCATACAACTTTATTAAAAAAATTGCCGCTATCATTTCCCTGTTTAGTGATGTCGGGTCGGGTATAATGCCGGCTCTAAACTATCGTCCAACACTCCAACTGTTCGTCCAACCTTCCACGTGTGAAGAGGTAGTTCGTAAATGTTTGAAGATGTTGGAATGTGTTGGGGCGAGATCGGTCCGATGGCGGTAAATCGTACCCAGATCATAGGAGTTGGCCATCTCACACAAACAGACCCTCCACACATCAGTGTCGTCACTAGCTAGCTAGAAACGTTCAACAGAACAAAGCAGCAAAAATCTATCAAAATAAGGAATTAAAATGACAGTTGAAGCCCATGTCCATATTCATATTTTATAGCCGGTAGCCCCCCTGTAACTTTATGGATATGAATTTGTTCGGAAAAGATCGACATTTCTGAACGCATCCCTAATGTCACGTCAAATTGACATTAGCTGTCACTTGAAGTTGACGCTTCTCACTTGATTGGAATTCTTGAAAGAAAAAGGTCGGATTAATTTTTGCTGAAGTTAAAAAACGCTCGCGTTGAAAGTGCCTGGCATATCGAGTTTGAATTGAATCCTGAATTATCCCTTTGATCCCGTTTTGTACGACCAAGATTTAGACGCCATCTTGACGAGTGGCCCGGTCGCGGTGCTTTGAAAGATAACTTTCCACCACGCGTTGTTGTCGGGACGATAAGTATTAATAAACAAGCCCCGCGTGTGTTGGTGTGTATTGTTGAAGCGCCCAGTGTCTTGGGACCGCTGTGTGGTATTTGGTTTGTGAGTAAGGTGACGAATTGGTAAGGTCTGCAGAAGAAGAAGGAACATCAGAGGGGGCCCCCTCATACCACTTCTGCCCCGGAGACTTTCGACACCACAGACCCGTATGTAAAATTCAACTTAATTTAAATTAAGTCGCTGTGTATCGCAGTTCAATTGTTCAGTTACATCCCGGCTGAAACCAAGTTTTGTCCGGAGTCTCTCCTAGTGATACGCCTTCCACTGCGCTATGCCGGTTCCGCGGGTCTAGGCAGGGGTGTACTGAACATTGCTTGGTAGCAGAGCGTAGTTTGAAGGCCTGACAGGCCCACGCCAAAACTTTGTCTATTAATCAGTGCCGTTTTGATGACCATCTTCCGGACTAGATTAATTTGTACTTGTAAATGGTAATTAACTTGCATTTGAAAAGTAAAGGGCATTCCTTTGTTATTGGTTCCATGTCTTGTAATTAATTGTCATGTATTGAAGTTCCAAAATGTAAACAGATGCCTTTCTTTGTTCATAATAATTATTATTTAGTTTTGTTAGCAAATTCGAGTTGTGAATATTGACAAGTTGTTGCTAAATAATAGCTAATAAAAAGTTGTCCTAAAAAGGCTTGGGTACTTAATAAGTTTGCACTCAATACTTAGTGAAACTTAAATGATTTAAGACATTATTTACACATTGAAACTTATTGAAACTTGTGCTTTGAAATAATTAAAATCAACTTGTTGTATGTTGATATCCAAGTGAATTTCAATAGTCAGTGATTTGTTTGAACTGAATAACTTTTGACTTATAAAGTCAAAGTTAGTTTGTGTCTAAGTTATAACCTCTTGAGAGTTAGAGTTATAATTATATACTTGAGTTTGTTGTTTTCTGATAACCTCCAAATATTTAAGAGTTTGTGTCATTATAAATACTTTGTTGTTGTAATATTGGAATTTTGTGGTTATTAATAACCTCCAAATATTGGAGATTTTGTGTTATAGTGAATATTTTGAATTTGTTGTTTTTGTTGATAAATTTGTGACGTTACAATGACGGCCTCCTCTGCTAAAGCCAAAATACGTTCTGAGTTACGGTGGTTAGCTTCTGCGGTTGCATTGTTGGATCGACCGGATAGGACGGAGGCCTTGTTGAACAGATACGTAGATCTGCCCATACGTTTGGCTGTTGTTGATGAACAGTATGCCTTATTTTTGGAAAAGACTGTTGAGGCCGATGTGGAAATGCGACAAGAAGTCGGTTTGGATGTGGACCAGTGTTATGATTTTGCGGACAGAATTACCCAGGTGGCTCGACCTTTGCAAGTGGCAAGAGAGAATGAACCGAGCCCGTCCCCGGTCACATCTAAGAGTATGCCCCCTCTATTTGCTAGATTGGCCCCCTTAGATTTAAGGCGTTTTGCTGGTCGTCTAGAGGACTGGGAGGGCTTTATTAATAATTTTGATAGTCTCGTACATGCCCGGGATGATTTGACCCAGGGCCAGAAGTTGGCTTTTTATTATTATTATTATTATTTATAGGGGGGACGCCAGCGAAGCCGGACGGGTGATCAGTCACCTAGGTCGGGACCATTTCACCCAGTTCCCCAAGTCCCCTAAAAGCTGAAAAATCAGGGGGGAGGCGGGTTATCATTTACCCCACCGGCGTCGGACCCTCGAACCTACCTGTGCGCTTACAGTACCTGTTGAGTTGACTTATCGTTAACTTCTTTAGATCCTCTTCCTTAAGCTTGTCCGTTCCAAAGAGCTCCCAGCGCAGTGATGCGTACATCGGGCACTCTGCCATGAAGTGGTAGCTTGTTTCTTCTCTTTCTTTGCATTGCGGACAGATAGAGTCTTCTGTCCGTTTAATCACTGATAGGTGTCTGTTTAGTGGGCAGTGCCCAGTGAGTACACCTACAATCGTTCTTATATTTCTCCTACTCTGTTTCAGAACTTCTCTAGTTTTCTTTTTGTCAACCGATTTGATGAAGATCTTAGACTGTCTGCAGTCCTTTCTTCTCATCCATCTTTGGTTGGCTTCCTTGACTGTTCTAATCTCGATAATGTTCTTAGTAATTCTATATGCGATTGGTAGTCTCGGTTCAGGGCCAATGAAGGGTGCATCAGCTCCTCCCCTGGCTAATTCGTCAGCTTCCGCATTACCTTCGTTACCCTCATGTCCGGGCACCCAGGCAACTTCTACCTCGACCAAGTTAGCAAGCTCCTGAATTCTTTGTTTGCATTCTTTTACCAAGGCTGAGGTAGTCTCCGTTTTGTCAAGGGCTTTGATGGCAGCTTGACTATCGCTATATATTATTATTTTTCCTACGTCATAATTGCCTATCTCACTTTTAATCGTGTTCGCACACTCCAGTATCGCGAATATTTCCGCCTGGAAGTTGGCTTACTTGTTATCCGTGTTGGAAGGGGAGGCCCTTGAATCGGTTCAACATTTGGCCCCCTCGGATGAAAACTACCCTATTGCTAGGGATTTGATTGCCCGTCGGTACCAGAACGTACGACGTCTGGCGGACAACCATGTTGCCGCCATTTTGAATTTACCCCGCGTTGCCAGCGTGATGCACTTGAGAGTGGCTTTGTTGAATCCGCTGTTGGTTGCCTACAACGCATTAAAAAACTTAAAACTCCCAGTGGAGCAGTGGTCGTTTTTGTTACTGCACATTGTCCTGGGAAAGTTGCCGGACTCTGTTAAGGTCCGTTTTGAGCAGCAGTATGGTGGGGATAGTGCGACTTATCTGCCACCCTTCTCGGACCTCTTGACGTTCCTGGAAGGAGAGAGTAGACTGGCAGATATTTCCTCTCTGGCCGGTCCTATGGGACCCGAACGACCTGTGCCACAGAGTAGGTCCCCCACCGGACCCCCCCGTAGGGGGCGTATGGCCCCTCGCGCGCCCGGCCGCTATGCCGCTGTCCAGGAGACCGCCCGCTGCTTGTACTGTCGGGAACCGGGTCACAGCACGACCCGTTGTGATAAGTTCCTCGACCAGCGCGTCCAAGGCCGTCGAGCGATCGCGCGACAACGGACATGGTGCTACTCGTGCTTGGGCCTGCACATGCAGCGCGAATGTACCCAAGCGCACCCATGCCGCTTTTGTAAGGGCAACCACCATCCCCTCCTCTGCATGAACAGCCCAGAGGGCGGCGGAGCGCCGCAGCGCGTCGCTGCAGGATCACCTCGTATGGGTGGGGGTCTCGGACCCCCCGCGGTGTTTGCATCCCGCAGCAGTTCTAGTGGCCACCAGAGTGGCCCCAGACGCTCTCCGCCACGTTTGGAGCCTCAAACGGGCGGGGGTCCCAGGGACCCCCCCATGGGAAACCGATCCCCAAGGATGGGGATGAGTTATGCGAGCGTTGCCGGAGGTCGTAGAGGCCCCCCGCGACGTTTTGAGCCTCGCACGGGCGGGGGTCCCACGGATCCCCCCATGGGAAATCGGTCCCCAACTAGGGGGTTCGATTTTGCGAGCGTTGCTGGAGGTCGTAGAAGCCCCCCGCAACGTGTTGAGCCTCGCACAGCCGGGGGTCCCCGGGACCCCCCTTCTGAAAATCGGTCACCGTGCCCCCGCGACTATGGGGCGACGTACACGGTGGGTGCTAGGCACCGATTCTCGCCGCCGCTCGCCGAATACCCGCGTTTGGAGCGGCGCCCGCCCCGTCTTCAAGGGGCCGGGAGATATAACCCGCCTGATACCGGGCGAATTGGACGTAGGCAGTATGTGGGAGAATGGGACCCACTGGATCGCTATGAGCGACCCCCTTACCATGGGGGGACGTCTGGGGACCCCACATACTAGCAATCAACGTGTTTACGGTCGATTGTAGCCACCCCTCCAGAGACCGTTTTGTTGCCCACGGCCTCTGTGCTTGTCAGGGGATTGAATGGCGACCTTGTGGAAGTTCGCGCCTTGTTGGATTCCGGTGCTCAGGGGTGTGTTGTGTCATCTTGGTTAGTTAGGCGGTTGGGCCTCAAGGTGCACCCCCACACGGAAGGCGTGAGAGGTGTTGGCGATGTGAAAGTCCCCGGGTTGTTAGGGCATGTTGACTTCACATTTACATCACGTAATAAGTCCACGCCAGGCATTAAGACCTCGGCGATTGTGTTGGACACAGTTGTTGGCCGTCAACCTTCAGTTGACTTGGGACCGAGTATGTTGTCTTTGGTGTCTGATTCCCCACTCGCCGATCCAAATTTCTTCCGCCCAGGCCCGATTGATGCTCTCCTTGGAGCCGATGTCCTGGGGCGAGTTTTGTTGACGGGGAAGCGAGTTTTGCAGCCAGATGGCTTGGTAGCTCTGCAGACGACACTCGGTACAGTTGTGATGGGCCCTGCTCGCCGCGTTTTGGATTCCCTTGATGAGGATCGCGGTCTTGTTTTTAATGTGTCTCTCTCCGAAGTGGTGCAGAAGTTTTGGGAGGTTGAGGAACCTCCACCAGCCCCGCGGGTCGACCCAGTAGCGGATGAATGCGAGTTGTATTACCAGAATAACACTGGTCGCCTCCGCTCTGGTCGTTTGATCACCCGTCTCCCCTTTCGTGCCGGCCGACCTCCTCTGGGTGAATCCCGACCGCTAGCGGAACGTAGGCTAGTGGCGATGGAGCGTCGCATGAGCAAGGATCCGGTCTTCCGCCAGAAGTATGTTGAATTCATGCGGGAGTATGAGGAGTTAGGGCACATGTCCGTGAGCGATTTGGATTGGCGCTCCGTTGAGCACTTCTTTTTGCCGCACCACGCCGTTTTGAAATCCGGAAAGATTCGGGTGGTCTTTGACGGTTCGGCTCCCACCTCTACTGGAGCGTCCTTGAACCAGTGTCTGCATGTAGGTCCCAAGCTGCACACGGAGATCTCAGACATTTTGACCAACTTCCGGCGGCACCAAATTGTATTTATGACTGACATCCGGATGATGTTCAGACAAACGGTCATCCATCCAGATGATAGGAGGTACCAATTGATTTTGTGGAGAGAGAGTCCTAGGGACCCCTTGTTGATTTATGAATTGAATACGAATACGTACGGTTTGGCTTCGAGCCCGTTTGTTGCGATTCGTTCTTTGTTGGAGTTGGCCGAGAAGGAGCGCTTGAGATACCCTCGCGCCTCCGCCATTTTGGCCAGTGACGTCTATGTGGATGACATTTGCACAGGCGCCTCATCTGTCTCAGAGGCGATTGTCCTGAGAGACGAACTCACCGCCCTTTTGAAGTCGGGAGGTTACGAGTTGAGGAAATGGATATCCAATTCGCCTGATGTACTGGTAGGTTTGCCCGAAGAGCACCAGCAGGACCCCCACCTATTCGAAAATGTGGATAATCCCCATGTGGTGACCGTCCTTGGCGTACAGTACAAACCGGTCTCTGACACTTTCACTTATGGTGTGGATTTACGACCACCGAAAGTCTGGACCAAGCGTTTAGTATTGTCTACTGTCGCACGTACCTTTGACCCCAATGGGTGGATTTGCCCCGTGCTGTTTATGGCCAAGTGTTTCTTGCAACGGTTATGGGCTTCGGGTGTGTCGTGGGATGAACCCCTCTCGGACGAGTTACTCCGAGATTGGTCGAGCTTCGTTTCATCCCTCCCCGAGATTAATGAAGTGCATTTGCCGAGGCTATTCCTCCCTTCTGAAAATTGTAAAGTTACTCTTCACGGCTTTTCCGATGCCTCCGAACGTGGATTTGCTGCGGCCGTGTACCTCCGCACCGTTACTGTTGACGGAGTTGTTGCTGTGCATCTGGTGATAGCGAAAAGCAAAGTCGCTCCCCTTCGGACTCGTCATACGATCCCGAGGTTGGAATTGTGTGGAGCTGCCCTCCTAATGCGTTTGTTGAACCACGTATGGCTCACATTAGGTCGATCTATTAAGATACAAGAGGTTTATGCTTGGACGGACAGTCAGGTCGTCCTTTGTTGGTTGAAGGCTCCGGCGCACACCTTGGACGTGTTTGTGGCCAATCGAGTGTCGCAGATTTGTAATTCCGACATCGAGTTGATTTGGAGACACGTGCCGGGAACCATGAATCCCGCGGATTGTGCGTCTCGGGGTTGTGTAGCCCCAACCCTAATTAACCACCCCCTCTGGTGGGGCCCACAGTGGTTGATGCGGCCTGAGTCGGAGTGGCCGCCCTCTCCAGCGTTGTCGAACGTAGCCGTTCCTGATATGCGGGCATGCGTCCTGGAGACTAACCCCGCCGGGGAAAAGGATTTGTTGTTGGATCGGTACAGCTCCTTACAGAAGCTGCTTGGCGTTACCGCTTGGATCAGACGTTTTGCGTACAATTGCAGAAACCCACGCGCGAGGCGTGATTCGTCGGTTCTCACTCCGGACGAGCGTAGGGACGCGCTCTTGTTTTGGGTCCGGAGAGTACAAGCTGATAGTTTTGAGTCCGAGATTGAAATTTTGCGTTTAGGCCGTCGCAAGTTGAAGGGCGCGGTATCGCGATTGAATCCCTTCCTGGACGAGAGTGGGCTTTTGCGAGTCGGCGGAAGACTTCGAAATGCGAACCTGCCGTATGGAGCTCGTCACCCCCTTTTGTTACCTAAAGCCGGACATTTGACTCAACTGATAGTAACAGATCGCCATGTGAATGCACAACATGCTGGCTGTAATGCTTTGTTGGCCATTTTGCAGCGTGAATTTTGGATTTTGTCTGCTCGTCGAGCCATTCGCACTGTGGTTTTCCGTTGCCTGCCTTGTTATCGATTGAAGGCCGCGACCATGCAGCCCCAGATGGGTGATTTGCCTGCTGATCGCGTCACGGAATGTAGAGCTTTTGCCGGAGTCGCCACCGACTTCGCCGGTCCCTTTACTGTAAAGGCTTCGAGACTGCGTAATGCTAAAACCTATAAGGCGTACTTGTGCGTGTTTGTGTGTTTGTCCACCAAGGCTGTCCATTTGGAAATTGTCTCGGAATTGTCTACCGAAGCCTTTGTCGCCGCCTTGAGCAGATTTGTTTCCCGTAGAGGACTGCCGACATTGATACGTTCCGATTGTGGTACTAATTATAAGGGAACGTGTAATTATCTTAAGGAAGTAGTTAAGTTTTTTGTTGATAATAAAATAGACATTGGAACCACCCTCTCCCGGCGTGGGATAATCTGGAAGTTTAGCCCTCCAGCTTGTCCGACCTGGGGAGGAATTTTTGAAGCTTGTGTAAAGGCTGCCAAGACACACTTGCGTCGCGTGATTGGAGAAACTATTCTCACGTTTGAGGAACTTGATACGGTATTTTGTAAAATTGAGGCCGTCCTCAACTCGCGACCCTTGTGCCCGTTGTCTTCGGACCCGAATGACCTGGAAGCGTTGACCCCAGGTCATTTCTTGATCGGACAGCCCATTTTGGCTTTGCCTGAATATCCGATTCAGGATGTAGGATCCCATCGTTTGTCGCGATACCAACTTTTGAAACAGATGTCCCAAAACTTCTGGGCACGTTGGTCGATGGAGTATTTGCATATCCTACAACAGCGCGTGAAGTGGACAGATAAAACCACCCCACCCCAGACTGGCGACCTCGTGTTGATTAAGGATGCTAACCTGCCGCCCCTATGTTGGCGAAGGGGGCGCATTGTTAAACTCTACCCCGGAACTGACGGAGTTCCTCGTTTTGCTGAGGTTTTGGTTCGAGATTCGGTTTTGAAGAGAGCAGTTAGTGGGCTCTCCCGATTACCCGTAGATTGACGTACCGTTCTTAACGGTCCGGGGCGGGGGGATGTTCGGAAAAGATCGACATTTCTGAACGCATCCCTAATGTCACGTCAAATTGACATTAGCTGTCACTTGAAGTTGACGCTTCTCACTTGATTGGAATTCTTGAAAGAAAAAGGTCGGATTAATTTTTGCTGAAGTTAAAAAACGCTCGCGTTGAATGTGCCTGGCATATCGAGTTTGAATTGAATCCTGAATTATCCCTTTGATCCCGTTTTGTACGACCAAGATTTAGACGCCATCTTGACGAGTGGCCCGGTCGCGGTGCTTTGAAAGATAACTTTCCACCACGCGTTGTTGTCGGGACGATAAGTATTAATAAACAAGCCCCGCGTGTGTTGGTGTGTATTGTTGAAGCGCCCAGTGTCTTGGGACCGCTGTGTGGTATTTGGTTTGTGAGTAAGGTGACGAATTGGTAAGGTCTGCAGAAGAAGAAGGAACATCAGAGGGGGCCCCCTCATACCACTTCTGCCCCGGAGACTTTCGACACCACAGACCCGTATGTAAAATTCAACTTAATTTAAATTAAGTCGCTGTGTATCGCAGTTCAATTGTTCAGTTACATCCCGGCTGAAACCAAGTTTTGTCCGGAGTCTCTCCTAGTGATACGCCTTCCACTGCGCTATGCCGGTTCCGCGGGTCTAGGCAGGGGTGTACTGAACAGAATTTCATACGTTTTTTGGAACTTTGTCAATTTTATAAAAAATAGTCACTTAATTCAATTTTACTTTTTTGCATTCACAATGCAATTTTTATAATGAGGGATTTTTCTGACAGCTATAAAAAAAAGTTGATTTAAAGTGGCGACAGATGGCGCTCGCAAATAAAGAAATGATCAAAAGTAATCTAACTAAAGCCCCCAGTACAGGGGTGCTACCGGCTAAGAAATACCGATATGGGTATGGGCTTCAACTGTCATTTGAATTCCTTATCTTGATAGATTTTTGCTGCTTTGTTCTGTTGAACGTTGCTAGCTAGTTATCGTTATACCCGACGTCACAAAACAAGGAACTGATAGCGGCTATTTTCTTTATAAAATTGACTTAAAGTTCCCAAAAACGTATGAAGTTCATACCCATAAAGTTACACAGTAGCCCGTGGTTGGCCGACCATGGTCGGCGACCATGACCAATACATCGTACATTGACACTTTTGAACGAACAAGTTTAAAAAGGTTCTTTCAAAAGTGTCAATGTACGATGTATTGGTCATGGTCGCCGACCATGGTCGGCCAACCTGTACTGGGGGCTTAATAGTCTCTACACACGTTCCTATCCGACCTCCGATTTGGTCTGCTCCCAGACCATATCGGAACGTGTGTAGCGCAGATTTGGTCTGGGAGCAGACCAATTCGGCTGTCGGATCGGAACGTGTGTAGATACTATAAAAGACTAGAAGTAAGGTCAAAAACACGCACCCACGACGTTGCCAGGCGTGGGCTATGCTTGTCATGTCATGTCAGTCGAGCGCGGGGATTTTACACACTTTTTAATTGCTTATGCTTAAACTAGTAGATTTCCGTTGCGTAATCACTGATATTTTTGTTACTTCGTTGTTATTTTACTGTTTTAATTTAATTTAAGTAGGTAGCACTGTCTAACAAAGCAGCAAAAATCTATCAAAATAAGGAATTCAAATGACAGTTGAAGCCCATACCCATATCCATATTTCTTAGCCGGTAGCCCCCAGGGGAGCTACCGGCTAAGAAATCTGAATTCCTTATCTTGATAGATTCTTGGTGCTTTGTTCTATTGAACGTTGCTAGCTAGTTATCGTTATACCCGACGTCACAAAACAAGGAACTGATAGCGGCTATTTTCTTTATAAAATAACGTATGAAGTTCATACCCATAAAGTTACGCGGTAGCCCCCCTGGGGGCAGGGGCGGATCTACCTAAGGGCTTGATGGGCTTAAGCCTAGGGCCCCGAGGATACACAGGGCCCCCAGCCACGTTTAAAAAACCCTTACAGTTTCAGAACCTCAGTACTTCTGAGGGGGGGCTACCGGCAAAAAAATCTGGATATGCCCCCCCTGGGGGGCTACCGCGTAACTTTATACGTATGAACTTCATACGTTTTTTTGAACTTTAAGTCAATTTTATTAAAAAAATAGCCACTATAAGTTCCTTGTTTTGTGACTTCGGGCATAACGATAACTAGCTAGCAACGTCCAACAGAACAAAGCAGCAAAAATCGATCAAAATAAGGAATTCAAATGACACTTGAAGCCCATACCCATATCCATATTTCTTAGCCGGTAGCCCCCCTGGATTGAAATTTGCCCTAGCGTCATCCAATAAAATGAGAAAAGTCTTGTGTTGTCGACAAATTCATATGAAGCTCCGAACCAGACTCTTCTTGTGCTATCTGGCCTGTCGGCGATTAGTCGGCGACTAGTCGGCAAAAAGTGCCGACCAATCGGCCTAATATTTAATTTGTATTTCTAT
Source organism: Crambus lathoniellus (assembly GCA_949710035.1). Classification (NCBI taxonomy): domain Eukaryota; kingdom Metazoa; phylum Arthropoda; class Insecta; order Lepidoptera; family Crambidae; genus Crambus; species Crambus lathoniellus. Next base: position 20,246,337 of record OX453310.1, read on the forward strand.
GCTAAAACATGAAAAATAAGTGCAATTAGTCAATCATCTTTTATTAATTTTTCTACACTAAGAACTATTAGCATTTAGCACAATAAATCATCAATCAATCATCATTCATCATAATAAAATAACCACCGTTAGGTATATAGTTTGCAATTTAATCCAGAAATTCTTTGGAAAATATTGGAATTATTTGGAATTAAAATTCATAAACGTTACTTAAAGTTATGGGTTGTTTACATATTAAGTGACGAAGTAATTAACAAAATTTTAAGTTAATTTTAACTAAATTCAGGCGTGTAAACAGTCACTTAAGGCGCCGATTCCCCAAATTAGGGTATTTTAAATTATGGATTAGGTACTCGCAAATGACAAGTACTTAAAATTTGGAAAAAATATATGTTATTTTACAGCTATTTATCTAGTGCTTTCGGCCGTTTTTTTCGATTGGATATATTTTACTGTGTCAAATAAAATCCCAAACATCCGTCTTATAATAATTCAAACATCATATTACTTGCAGTTTACTTAATTTTAGTTAATGAAAAACATATGAAAATAATTGTCTTTGAATAGCCGAGGGATTCCGGCCGTCATATTTTTTTATTTTTGTTATTTCATTTTTAATTGAATTTTAAGTGATTTTCGATTCGCTGGGCGCTCGCGAGTTCACAGTTCACTGCCGGCTGCCGCTGGGTCCGCGCGAAGTGTATCGAGCGCGGCCGAGCAAGCATTAGCATGCCTATTTCGGTCGGGAATCCTCGCCTAAACAGCTCTTTGGTCAAAAGTGCTAAGTAAACGATTTAGTGAATAAGTGAGTAAGTAGAATAGAATCGAGTCTATTTTTGCTTAAGTACCGCACCGCGCGTATTCCCCGGTAGGCGTGGTCTTTACTAAAGGAGATCAGTCAAATTGGACCAAAAAAGTAAAAGTGCCGGCCAACGAAAATAAATTGCAAATTACTATTGTAAACAGTGTAACGATCATTTTTTGTTATGACGTCAACAGTGTACGATTAGCGGCCAAGCAGTTATTCAAGTTTGAAAATGTATTTATTTTTTCTCTTTATTTTCAAACTTGAATACAGCTTGGCCAAAGTGCGGCCAACGAAAAAAAATTGCACATTACTATTGTAAACAGTGTAACGATCATTTTTTGTTACGGCGTCAAGTCAACAGTGTACGATTAGCGGCCAAGCAGTTATTCAAGTTTGAAAATGTCATTATTTTTGGTATAAATACGATCGCAAAACGGATTGACTCACCAAGTAAAATGTAATCGTTTATCAGAATATCAGTTATTACATTGAGATCAGTTCCTCGTCAGCATTATAACTGACCCACGAAAGTCTCACCTGCTGGGTACGTGAATCGACTAAACAATAATGCAATACTTTTAGCTAAATAGTAACTTTAACTAAGGTCTAGTACACTACAGAGCCAGAATAAGGAAATATGTCTCCCTAAAATAGATATTGACTACAACACAAAGTGACTTTGGCCAAGCTGTATTCAAGTTTGAAAATAAAGAGAAAAAAATGTCATTTTCAAACTTGAATAACTGCTTGGCCGCTAATCGTAAAGTCCATTCGCTTAGATAGTGTCGCCCTTTTATCGCGCCGCCTTGGCACATGCCGCTTCTCTTCAAAGGATGCCGCCGCATAAATAAAAGAAGCCGCGTGCGGCGTACATCCGCAAATGGAATTGGATTTTGGGATTCGACATTTATTAAATTAATATTATCTTAAATAATCTAGTTTTATTATAAATACAGATTGTAACGACGGTTGTGACTTGTAACAATTCGAGTGATGATGAGCAATCATAATAATCATATAAAAAATTAACAATTATTATTATTATTTGTAAATCACTTAATTAACTTCCTTTATATAAAAATATCCACATTTTCATTAAAATTGACTTTGGTACCCAACTTGAGTGTATTATTTTATATCTGCATTTTATAGCAAGAGCCACAATGCCGTGTGGGTGTACCGACACTATCTAACCGAACGGACTTTACACTGTTGACGCCACAACAAAAAATGATCGTTACATTTTTTACAATAGTAATGTGCAATTTTTTTTCGTTGGCCGCACTTTGGCCAAGCTGTATTTAAGTTTGAAAATAAAGAGAAAAAAGAAATACATTTTCAAACTTGAATAACTGCTTGGCCGCTAATCGTACACTGTTGTCGCCATAACAAAAAATGATCGTTACACTGTTTACAATAGTAATGTGCAATTTTTTTTCGTTGGCCGCACTTTGGCCGTGCGGTATTCAAGTTTGAAAATAAAGAGAAAAAAAATGACATTTTCAAACTTGAATAACTGCTTGGCCGCTAATCGTACACTACTGACGCCATAACAAAAAATTATCGCTACACTGTTTACAATAGTAATATGCAATTTATTTTCGTTGGCCGATACTTTTACTTTTTTGGTCCAAACATGTATGAAGCGTGACTGATCTCCTTTGCTTTTAGTTTGCATGTGAACGCACTAATTTAGCGAAGTAGGAAAGTACCTTCGTCCATTGTGACCAAACTAAATTGAATTTAAGTTATAATACGTGTAAACACTTTACTACTTAAAATTAACTTAAAAATTAAGTTAATCACTTGCTTACTTAATACGTGTAAACTAGGCATTAAGCATAGTTTCAAAGTCATGCTGACACTTTTCTATCAATAATGGCAGATAGAGACAGCGTGATTTTTAAACATTGCATAACTTTATGTATAAGGGTTCAAGTATTATTTTTGAACAATAAATTTCCAACGTAAGTTTAAAGTTGCAATTTGAAAAGAACCTATTGGTAGCCTATCATTTATTTCAGAACTAGCTGTTGCCCGCGACTTCGTACGCGCGGTGTAGTGACTTTTGTGTTAGTTTAGTTTATGTGTGTTTGTTGCTCAGATTTCATAACGCTCTTCTTGAAGTCCTATTCTCTACTAAAAGGGTCTAAAGAATATCGAATATGCAGGCTAGGGTATGAACATGGTATGTTGTTATCATATGCTGCATGAACATAGTTGAGCCCTCATTCAAAGATCTGTCCGTCTGTCAAGAAACTTTTTCTCAAGTATGCGTGGGAGGTATCAAGCTAAAATGTATGTCAAATTAAATACTGAAGTCTGCAATCCCTTAGAGGCGACAAAAAAAACAAACTTCTCTTCTCTTCTTCATAACTCAAATGGGCCACTTGGATCTCGATTTTCTTTTAAATCCCATTTAGCTACTTGTTGTTACCGATCCCGATTTAAATTTAAACCGCTATCTAGGTCGGTTTAGGCTGTCAAATCTCGATTTACAGTAAGTTGTGATAACTTATCTATATTTTCATATGGTTTTTATACGCAAAAATGCATGTATCACACATAACAGTGTATAATGATAACGATTATTTTGAACAGCCGTTCTTCGTTCTTCGACGTTGCTTGCTAGCGGGCAATAGATCTATTCTACGCGAGGTTCATAAGACTGAACCACACCAGACGATCCATCTTGGATTGGCCACGACCTAAGATTGGGGATCATGGATCGTGAATCTAATTTGTTCTCTTGGTGCCCTTGGATCGCACGAGGCACGTCCACTCCGACCACTACTATGGAGCTCCAGTGGTGAAGCGCACTCTTGCCGCGCGCGATAGAGCGCGTATTATCGTTTTGCGCATATGCGCGCTTTCACGATTCAAAGAAAAGTTCTTACTTAGTAATGCATAATATCAGGCCAATCATATTTTTACTATAAAATGTAAAAGAGATTGTGTGTATCCATACTAATATTATAAATGTGAAAGTGGGTTTGTTTGTTTGTCCGTCTTTCACGTCAAAATTGGTGCAACGGATCGACGTGACTTTTGGAATGGGAATAGTTAGGCAGCTGAAAAGTGACATACTTAGGCAGCCATTAGACAGTCAATCTGGATCAATGATCAATGATCAATGATCGCGATGCAGATTGACTGTGTACGAAGGTGATTGACGGCTCGCGATCTTGATCGCAAAATATCTACAAAGTAAATCTCGATCGCGATCAAGATCACGATCAGTGATCGCGATCTGGATGTAATGGCTGCCTTTGGCTACTTTTTATCCCTGAAAAATATCACATTCCCGTGGGATAACGTCGTCGTTTAGTCCGAGCGGGCGAAGTCGCGGGCGGAAGGCTAGTATTTTGATATGGAGACATTTCTTCCTTAAGTAACAGGTATAAAATGTAATGATATACCATTTAATTATTTAATTTTAATCAATCATCACTTATGTAAGCTTTCCTAGTAAATAAATGAATAAATAAGTTAGATAGAAAACTATTTTTAATATTCCTTTATTTTATTGGATGGTACCTACGGCTGAAGGCCTAAGTAGCCAGAGCCGGTTAAATGACATAAAAAATGGTAGGTATAGTGCGCCAATCTTTTCTGTTCCGGTGATTATCTTAGGAACTAAAACAGTTTTCATACGACAGTCCATTTTGACAGCTAATTTCGTATTGCAAGTGGCTCCTCTGTCACGACTGTCACCGGAACAGAAAAGCTTGTGGCACTGTAGGTGTAGGTAACTACGTACTGGCCACTTAGCGTTTGAGCAAAATTTTCAAAACTACATTGGTGACATTTTGTCTACATTGCGACAAACTTATTTCACACAGTGGTTATTTTTTGGTACTAAATATACTGTTGACTGCCGGCAGTCCATTTTGACAGTTAATTTTGTATTGCTAGTGGCTCCTCCAAGACCACTATCACCGGTTCAGATATATTTGTGGCACTATACTTACTGTAGTGACATCAAGCGTCGAGTGGAAATGCGAAATATAAATTTTACATCAATAGGGTAAGAACTTTAGTTTTGGCCACTGCCCCGAGTGCTTACTTAGCTTTAAACATTTTGTTAATAACTTTTGCTTGATAATATACTTTTTATCTATGACTTTTAAGTCATAATAACAATAGTAATAATTCTTTATGACATAGGAATATTATTCAATAAACGCTTTTCAGTTTACATCGAATTAGATGTTTCTTTTATTTTATCTAAGTTAGTTAAGTATTGATTTCTCGATGTATCTTTTAAAATTTGATTGACAAAAAACACATCAATCGGCACCCTTCGCACATTTTAATAAAAAAAAATAGGTTTTTATTTGACTTAAATAAAACTAAATTTCGTAAGTATATGAATACTTAGTTATATGTTTTTACTATGTATGTCCACGAATTTCTCGAAATCTAAAGGCATATCGAGATGATTCTATTTGATTTAAATTAGGTGTATTCTAACTTTGGGAACAGTCTAAGATTCATCAAAATCGGTTTAGTAGTTTTCGTGGGTATGTTATTGTACAAAATACACTAAAACTTAGGAAATAAATAGTAATTTAAAAAAATAAACTGACTGGCACCGACCTCAAAAAGGTACCTTAATTATAATATAAATTATATTTTTCCTTTTCAGTTGACAAATACTTTTTGGAGTCGGTTAAATTTTTTAAGTAGTTTTTTGTATTGTAAATTTAAAAATTTAAAGAAAAGTATAAGATACATTCTTGACAATTTTAGATACCTACTTAAGACCATAGGCGAAAGAAGTGAAAAAAAATTAAAGTGGCAACAGCGGGGGCTTTCACCCTACTTAATATAGGTAATCATTCGAATGTTCTTTTGTGAGAGGTATATCGTAATCTTACTGACTTCCTGCGCCATCTATTGCTTAGTAGATATAATGACGTAAATAACATGAAATTATTTTTATGATTTTATATGAGCCTGGATGGGTTTTAATGTATTCTTACCAAGTTCCCCCACCGACGAACCCGGTCCGAGCAGTGCAGTATAAAAGGCGGCGCAGTCGGCGAGCTCGCTCATTTGGTGCTCGGCTTTCGGATGCGACGGACGTTTTTCAGTAGCGTTATTAGTATTTCGTTTTGTGCTCAATTATTTAATTATGCGGGTAGATGTTATTATTTGAGTTAAATTGATAAGAAAATAAAGTTTTAGGTTGCTGTATTACATTCTTTTTTTTAAATAAATTTCACTTCTGGTTTGTAAAATCAGAAGTGGGATCGCCACGTGTTAATTCAGCTCATTTTTAGCCATCCAAACGTTATTTTCGTGTTTTGTAGCAGTGTTCAGTGTTTTAAAATATCGGTTGTAAATAGTTGTTGTTATTTTTGTGTAAAGTAAGTACTACGTTAATTTAAAATGTCGGATCGTTCCTCTAGACCTGTGGAACGTGATCATCGTAATAAAGACCGGCGTTCAAAGGAAAAATCTCGTGAACGTCGTAGTCATCGTTCTTATGATACGCCGCCATTATCCAGGCGTGATGATCGTTCCGCAGACTACAGGAGCGGGTCGAATAAGCGTCATAAGGCTTCGCATAGCTCGCAAAGTAGAACTCGTGATCGCCGTAATAGTTCAAGCGACCGTCATGAGAGCATACAAAACTTATCATTAGATCGGATTCTCACTAGATTAGATGCTATTGAAAATAGGCTACAGCAACCTACAACAGTAACACCGGTTGATAGTCCGTCGCATCTTCTTGGTAACCACACGCCGACCACATCGCTTAACGTCGCGCCGACTCCTGTCAGCGAGCAGATTTCTGGCATTACTGACGGGGTGACGTTGGCCACTATGCGTGACACCGATGCTAGCACCAGCGGTGATCGCGGCGTGACGGACAGGATTGTTGGAGCTCTTTCTTCCTTGATTCAAGTAAGGTCTCAAAATTATTATATTTCCCCTTTTGACCCTAACATACATGATTTTGACATGTGGTGCGCGGAGGTAGACCGCGGCCGGCAATTAAACAATTGGGACGAGCGAGAGTGCCTTGGGCGTATTGGTGGTTGCTTGAGGGGTGACGCCAAATCTTGGCTGAACGATTGGAACACACATGATCGAACGTGGACTAATTTTAAAATTGAATTTCGATCACTATGTCCACGAAACATAGATTTTGCAACTGTTTTATTCGAGGTAATGTGTTCCAATTCTAATAAATATTCAACCTACGCGGAATATGCCCGCAAGTCACTGCTACGCCTAAATATAGTGAGAGGTTTGTCTGACGAACTAAAGACCTCTATTGTGATACGAGGTATTGCCGATCCGCAAATCAAAGCCGCGGCTACCAATGCTAAACTACAGTCAAAGGATTTAGTAGACTTTTTATCAGTTTATGTAAAACCAAGACATGATTTTCGAGCTACCAACAATGTTGTTCGTCCGCCAAACAACTTAGGGCAAAACCACTCTCGTAAGCGAGATGCACCTAGATTTGGAGACAATTCAACATGCCTTATTTGTGGCAAATTGGGTCACAAGAAGTGGCATTGCCCTAAGAAGCCTAAGACAGACTTTTCTAGTACACAGGCTACCTCTGCCTTGCCTAAGTCGGGTCCTTCGCTGTCTAACGATAATAGATCATCAAAATTCTGTACTTTTTGTAAGCGTAACGGTCACTTAATTGATTCATGTTTTCTTAAACAACGTTCTGATGGAGGAAATAAAAATTCAAGTGAAGTAAATTTTTGCTCCGACCCGAATTCAGACAAAGCAATGTGATGTCAGCACTTATTAATAAGGTACCCGTTGATGTTTTGATTGACAGCGGCTCCGTTATTTCACTTGTATCGGAATCAGTTTTGAAGCATTTTAATTTTAATAGAATTCCAACTTATCGGTTAATGCGTGGCATAGGAAGCCAAGAGATTGAGGCAACATCTTATGTTACAGCCATTTTAGAATTTCCAGAGGTTTCATTAGAAGTCGATTTATACGTTGTACCTAATCAATGTATTAGCGCACCAATTTTGATGGGCACCGATGTCCTTAATCGAAAAGGACTGATTTATATACTGACTGATAGCAAACAAAGATTAGTCAGATCTGACGGCCCTGCTGTTGTGCAGCACGTGAACACTGTGGAAGTTGAATACGTTAAGACACCCTTAGTTGGACACGATAGAGAGCGCCTGCTAGAAATAATCAAAACCTTTTCTAGTTCATTCATTACTGGCACAGCCACTTCCACCGTGAACACGGGCAGCATGGAAATAAAGTTATCTTCCAATTCTCCGGTATGTCATCGTCCTTACAAGCTCTCCCTTGATGAGAAAAATAGAGTACGCGATATAGTTAACGACTTGCTCAGTAAAGGTATAATCAGAGAGTCTCAGTCCGATTACGCAAGCCCTATCATTCTCGTCAAGAAAAAGGACGGGAGTGATAGGATGTGCGTCGACTACCGCGCACTTAATGCAATAACGGTTAAGGAAAGGTTTCCGTTGCCGCTCATTGATGACCACATCGATAAGCTTGGCAAGTTTAAGTATTTTACTAGTCTCGACATGGCTACTGGCTTCCACCAGGTTCCAATGAAAGACCAGGAGTCAATTAGTAAAACGGCCTTTGTAACGCCAGAGGGGCACTATGAGTATCTCAAAATGCCCTATGGCTTAGCTAATGCGCCAATTGTATATCAGAGAATCATCTCTAGAACACTTAAGCCCCTAATAGACGCTGGTAAGGTGTTAACTTACATCGACGATGTGCTTTTGCTCTCTAACACTATTGAGGAAGGGCTACATAACTTAGTCGAGGTTCTTAGGGTTCTAACAGCTTCTGGGTTTTCCATAAATTTAAAAAAATGTACCTTCTTAGACACCGAAATCGAATACTTAGGGCGCCTCATAGGAAATGGTCAGGTACGGCCGAGTCCAATTAAAATAGAAGCACTAGTAAAATCAGCCAAACCTACTAATGTACGGGAGGTCCGCCAGTTTCTAGGGCTCGCGGGATATTTTAGGCGATACATCGCCAATTACTCCTCTAAGACTTCGAGCATAGCTAGGTTACTTCGTAAAGGGGAGCCATTTCTCTGGGGTGCTGAGCAAGACAGTGCTCGTGAATACATTATCCATTGCCTGACCAATGAGCCTGTGTTAGCGATTTTCGACCCTCAACTGCCCACTGAGCTTCACACCGACGCCAGTGCTATAGGTCTTGGTACAGTGTTATTACAAGAACATCCTAATAAAAGAAAGAGGGTTGTAGGATATTTTAGTAAGTCCACCCAGGGGGCTGAAGCAAAGTATCACAGTTACGAACTGGAAACATTAGCCATTGTTCGCGCCCTTCAGCATTTTCGCCATTATTTGATTGGTATTAACTTTAAAATCATAACGGACTGCAACTCCTTAAAAATGACTGAGCATAAGAAAGACCTGCTTCCGAGGGTTGCTCGCTGGTGGGTTTACTTACAAGATTTTACTTTCACTCTCGAGTATAGGAAGGGTTGTATGATGCAACACGCAGACTATTTAAGTAGGAACCCTCCAGTACAAGTCTCTCACATACGTAATCCTGTCAATTGGGCTAAAATCGCTCAGACAGCTGATGAGGAGACACAACAATTGATTGTCAAACTTTGGGAAGGGCAATTAGACCAAAACAGATACATAGTTAAGAATGAACTGTTGTTTTACAAACACACACCTACTGGTGAGGAACCACGACTCCTGTGTTTCATCCCTAAGGGTCACAGATTAAGCTTGCTCCGGGTTTTCCATGATGACCACGACCACATAGGCGTTGATAGAACTACCGATCTCATATTAAGGCACTTTTGGTTTCCGAACTTACGGTCGTTTGTTAGAAAATATATTAGTCACTGCCTTTTTTGTCTATCTCACAAGAGGGTACCCAGGGCTCCACCTCAACCTATTCAATCTTGGACTAAACCAGATGTCCCCTTTTCTACACTACACACCGATGTTCTGGGGCCACTACCGGAGTCTCATGGTTTCAAATACGTTTTGATTGTCGTGGATTCGTTTTCAAAATTTTGTTTACTGTACTCGCTTTACCGGCAAGATGCCGATGAACTAAAACGCGTATTCACAAACGCAGTATCCTTATTCGGTTCGCCTTCTATGATAATATGTGATCGGGGTAGAATGTTCGAGAGTAGTGCGTTTCAAGGCTGGTGTGCTGACCAGGGTTGTCAAATACATTTCATTACTCCGGGCATGCACCGTGAAAACGGTCAAGCAGAAAGGTACTGCAGAACCGTCTTGAACATGTTACGCGTCGAAGCCGGTAATCGGGGTTCTGAGTGGTCAGAAGTCTTATGGAGGATGCAGCTCACGTTAAACATCACTAAGCAGGCTACGACACAAGCCTCGCCGCTGCAGCTGTTGGTTGGTATAGATGCTGCGACTCCGGCCATAAGGAACCTGGTGAGAGACGTTGCGTTAACTGACTGCGAACGTAACCGAGAAGCTCTTATGACCCTCAGAAGACAGCGGGCGTCGGAACTGCTGGCGGCTAATCAACAGCGTCAGGATACCTATGTCAACGAAGGTCGACGAGAGCCACGCAGTTTCGCCGTGGGCGACCAAGTGTTCGTGAACAAGACAACGCAGAGCACCGGCAAGCTGGACTCCGGCATGCGCGGGCCCTACAAAGTTCTACGCGTGTTGCCTCATCAGCGCTACGAGCTCGAGTTGTTGGCCGGCTCGTATGGCAAAAAGACTCAGGCTGCAGCCGAACACATGGTTCAGTGGCGTGGTGAATGGACGCCTGAAACTTGCTCCGCTTTCTTCGAGTGTGGTGAGTGACGACATGCAAACGTGGGGCCTCTGTCGTAGTAACAATTATGTCAAGCAAACGTGGGGCCTCTGACAATGGTTTAGTACATGTACGTGTCATGCAAACGTGGGGCCTCTGACACCTGTGTGTACTCATTACTTACTACTTCACGAACCCATATACGCAAACGTGGGGCCTATGTATGCGTTCGTGAGGGTGACATGCAAACGTGGGGCCTCTGTCATAACTGTAGAATGAAGAAGTATGAGAATATTATGCTCTTCATTCGATAACTACACTTGTACGGGTACTCGACGAATGAAAGTCCGGAATTTCATTTGACGAGGTCACTCGCTTATTGTTTTGTGTTTTGATATTGTTGCATTATTGTTTCCATTTTAAGAGTCAAACTTTAATTAATTCATATTTTGAGTAAATAAACATTCCATAGTTTTCCCATATTACTCTGGTCTCCTGCTGTGGGCGCTTGAGTGCACGCTTGTGCCCGTGACAGGTGATCAGCTTACAAAAAACAAAGGAATAAATAAAAGACTTCCACTTTGATATTTCTTTAATAAATAATTTGTTCTAGTTATTCTTGAGCAACATGTATTAAAGATAAAAAAAAGACAGGCCAAACCCTAAGGTTGGAATGTCTTTAACGCGTTACATACATCTTTCCATGTTGCAGAAAGCGACGAAAATAATGATGAACAGGACATAGCCAGCACGTCGAGTGGATCAGAAAATGCGGTCGAGGACGCCCCGCGGTCAGGAACGGCCGTCTTACCAAGTTCCCCCACCGACGAACCCGGTCCGAGCAGTGCAGTATAAAAGGCGGCGCAGTCGGCGAGCTCGCTCATTTGGTGCTCGGCTTTCGGATGCGACGGACGTTTTTCAGTAGCGTTATTAGTATTTCGTTTTGTGCTCAATTATTTAATTATGCGGGTAGATGTTATTATTTGAGTTAAATTGATAAGAAAATAAAGTTTTAGGTTGCTGTATTACATTCTTTTTTTTAAATAAATTTCACTTCTGGTTTGTAAAAGTATATTATGTTTTGAAGCAGGTAAAAAAAAATAACATGATCCATTATTAATTGAGACAGCGATTAAATATAACGTATTTTCATAATCATGTGGCGCCATCTATTTTAGTAAGAATCAGTATTTGTATTTTCCCGTAGGAATAATTAAATTTCCCGCAATAAAAGGTACCCTATATGTTGACCCGGGTTATAAGCTATTACTACACAAAATTTGGTAAAAATCCGTCCAGTAGTTTTTGCGTGAAAAGCGAACATACAAACAGACAAACAGACAAACAGACAAAAATTTTAATATCTATCGTTTTGGGGTCTATATCCTGTACACATCACATAGCAGTAATTTTTTTTTTTAATATTTCATGTACAGACTTTTTGTCCGTTTCTGTTTTATTATATGTATATATTACAGTCTCAGTTTTTTATTATTTAATATAAACCCAAATTAAATAGTATTATGTATTCATTATTAGTTGTTTAAAACTAGTAGTAGGAACTTTTTAATTATAGTTAAGTTAACAATCATTTTTTTGAGAAATACAACAATGATCGGCGTGGCCGACTAGTCGGCCATTTTATAGCCGTCTGATCGGCCAGTCGGCTAGTCGGCCAACGTCGTAGTCGGCCCATCTCTAATACCTATGGAAAAAGTGAAATTATATAGTGAAAAAGCGCAAGATTGAATACTTTAGCCATGTGCTTAGGCATGGAAGATACATGCTGCTTCAATTATTGATTATCATAGTAAAAATCAAAGGAAAAAGCCGTAGACTTTGAAAGAAATCTTAAGTTAAGATTTTCTAATTAGATTTGTGTGCAATTCCAATTCCTGCGGTGGATATTATCATACCAAAAATAGATCAGCGTGGTAAGACGCATTAAATGAGAATTGTTTGATTTCTGTTGGTTGGTTGGATTTGGGACGCTAAATAGCGTGGTCCTAAAATATTGAGTTTGAGTAATATGTTGACATGGGCCATGTTGCGAAATCCGAAATTAATTTTTCGACCGTGATAGATAGATAGATAATCACTTTATTTTTACCGAGACGACGGCGATCACCGCCCATTTGCCAAGTTATCTTCTATACAAATAAATAAAATTGGAGTGTCTATTTGTAACATTAAAATAACCGTGACAATACCACCATGACCAAAATGACATGTTTTTCAATTTTTGTCTGTCTGTCTGTCTGTTTGTTCCGGCTAATCTCTGAAACGGCTGGATCGATTTTGACTAATAAGGAGTAACTTAGGCTACTTTTTATCCTGGAAAAATATCACATTTCCGCAGGGATAACGTCGTGTAGTCCACGCGGGCGAAGCCGCGGGCGGAAAGCTAGTAAACATATAAACGAACTCATCTTAAATATTTTTTTATTGTCAATTTTTTCTTATACCGTTTATACCCACCCACATCACTATAGAAAACATTTCCTTGAAAATGAGAATTAATTAATAGGCCCCTGAGTAGTATTAGCCCAGGGCCCCACAAATTCATGATCCATCCCTGCCTGGGGGGCTACCGGCTAAAAAATCTGGATTTGGGTATGGGCTTCAAGTGTCATTTGAATTCCTTATTTTGATAGGTTTTTGATTAGCTAGCTATCGTTATACCCGACGTCACAAAACAAGGAACTGATAGCGGCTATTTTCTTTATAAAATTGACTTAAAAATACCAAAAATGTATGAAGTTCATACCCATAAAGTTACGCGGTAGCCCCCCGATCTTGGGCTTTTTATTACCTGTTATTCTTGAATTTCTTGACAGACAGATGAGCAAGGTGTAAATGTGTAAATGCGGTCGGATGATTTATTTATTAATGTTGGTAGCACTGGTTGGAGGGTCAAAGTTTGTTTCAACAAACAAGTTATTTATTTCAAGTACCATTTCAATTTGACCTTTATTTCTGTTCGTACAAGTTCTTTTTTACTTTGAAATGTGTGGTATCTTAAGATGTTAAGATAACATAAATTTAAGTAAATACAACAATACTTTTACATAATGTAATTACGATAAGTATCGCAAACATATTGTATTGTTAAATTCTTTTTTATTTTGCTACCATTATTTGTGGGTGTCGGTATTGAAAATCAAACCATGATTTTACTCAGGGGAAGCAGTTTCATTAGCATCAAAATGTACCCAGCGAGTAAGGTATATAACTAGCAGTTTTCCTTTTCGTTTTTCGTCATTCATTCACCTATCGTCTACATGTGTAGATAGCGGAACTTTGTGACGTTAGATTCTAAGTTTTAAAAAGAGTTTTTTGAATTAAATTTCACTCGATTGTTTTTCTTGTTTTTATTATTCTGTTAATGATTGACCGGCAGTTCTTCAACACTATGGCGAAAGCATATTCCACGAAAGTGTCTCTCAACGAAGTGGTCATCGCATCAGCAGTAAGAACTCCTATTGGATCCTTCAGGGGAAGCCTGGCGAGCATGTCGGCTACACAGCTTGGAGCAGTAGCTGTGAAGGGAGCCATTGACAGGGCAGGCATTCCTATGGAAGAAGTTAAAGAGGTTAATTATATTGACTGTCCACTTTCACTTTAAATATTTCATTTACAGTTAAGCTATTTGGTACAGTTATACTGGACTCTTTAACTGGAAAATTAATAACCCTATCTAGTTTAGTTCATTCTTATAATCCATACATTATCTCACTGATTAAAACATAGATAGTAAATTGTTTTTGTTAAAAAATACTCAAATTGACAAGAGATTTTGATTAGCAGCTAGGATGATTTGATTTGAAAAAATTGTATTTGTTATGAGTATTGATTTTATTGCTAGTGCTAAGTTCAGGACTAAATATCTTATTTTATTTCAGGTGTATATGGGAAATGTTTGTTCTGCAAATTTGGGCCAAGCACCAGCTAGACAGGCAGTTATATTTGCTGGTCTACCAAAGAGCACAATTTGCACGACTGTTAACAAAGTTTGTTCTTCAGGGATGAAATCCATAATGCTTGCCACACAAGGTCTTCAGACTGGTGACCAAGAAGTTATACTGGCTGGAGGCATGGAATCCATGTCAAATGTGCCTTTTTACTTAAAAAGAGGTGAAACTTCTTATGGAGGCATGCAACTCATCGATGGTATCGTGTTTGATGGTCTCACAGATGTATATAATAAATTCCACATGGGTAATTGTGCTGAAAATACTGCCAAGAAATTAGATATTTCAAGACAATTGCAGGATGAATATGCCATAAATAGTTATAAAAGAAGTGCTGCAGCTTATGAAGTAAAAGCATTTGCTGATGAATTACTTCCAGTATCAGTTCCACAGAGGAAAGGTGCACCACTGATATTTTCTGAAGACGAGGAATACAAGAAGGTTAATTTTGAGAAATTCAATAAATTATCAACAGTATTCCAGAAGGAAAATGGTACTGTTACTGCTGGTAATGCTTCCACTTTGAATGATGGTGCTGCTGCCCTGGTTTTAATGACTGCTGATGCTGCTCAAAGGTTAAATGTCAAACCAATCGCTAGAGTTGTAGGTTTTGCCGATGGTGAATGTGACCCTATTGATTTTCCTATTGCACCAGCAGTGGCCATACCGAAATTATTACAAAAAACTGGTGTTAAGAAAGACGATGTTGCTTTGTGGGAAATCAATGAAGCTTTTAGTGTAGTTGCAGTAGCCAATCAAAAAATCTTAGAGTTAGACCCATCAAAATTAAATGTTCATGGAGGAGCTGTGAGCCTTGGCCATCCCATTGGTATGTCGGGAGCAAGAATTGTTGTACACTTATGCCATGCTCTCAAAAAGGGAGAAAAAGGAGTTGCATCTATTTGTAATGGTGGTGGGGGAGCATCATCAATAATGATTGAAAAATTGTAAGTCAATGCATACACACCACTGCCAACTTATATAGTACTAATTATTTTCTGTGCCTTTCTAAAATGATTTGCTATAAGAAAATCAATTATCAATAAGCATACAGTTGTATAGTTATTAGTGTCCGACCGAAGGTCTATTTTTGGCCGAAGCCGAAGCCGAAGCCGATTAATCGGCAATCCCACAACCTTCGGCCGAAGCCGAAGCCGAAGCCGAAGGTTTATAAGCTCTTAGTAATTTTGTTCAATATTGTCTACAAGCTACAATTAATGTTAAAGATTATTTCGAAACTTCAATATTGAAGGTTTATATTGACTGTCTCATATGGAAGTGGATTCAAAGATGATTAAAAAGAGTTTGTTCAATGTGTTCGTTCAATCCCGACGGTTGCTCGGACCTTCGGCGTAACCTTCGGCTTCGGCCGGGTTTTGGGCCGAAGCCGAAGGTTTCGCCGAAGATGGTTTTTTTGGCCGAAGGTGGCCGAAGCCGAAGCCGAAGCCGAAGCTTCGGTCGGACACTAATAGTTATTTAAATATGAATTTAATATTGTTAAATGTTTTAGTATTATATACAATGTTATTTGTAAATATGAATAAGATATTTATATGAGATGTGGCCTGAGAATAAAAATTCATCAACATTGTTTGAGATCTTTTTATTTCTTTACAGAGCACAAGGAGTAGATGGACCTCCTGTCCTCACCTTCTTTACAAAGAATCCATGCCAGTTATGTGATATAGTTATGGAAGAATTAGAACCATTTAAAGATCGAATCATTATAGAAAAAGTTGATATCACAGAGAAAGAAAATCTCAGATGGCTTAGACTATATAGGCACGATATACCAGTATTGTTTCTTAATGGAAGGTTTTTATGCATGCATAAATTGGATAAGGTTCTGCTTGATAAGAGATTGCAATCTATTGAAAACGAAAACTAACTATTATTCAACATATGTACCTATATTTTTATGATTCTTGTACAACTACTTACTAATGTGTGTTATTTTCGATTAGTTCTGTTTTATGGGCCTAATCGAAACCGCGAGGAGCTATGAGGAATCCGTGGCGCAGTGGTTAGTGAGCTCGGCCTGCGATCGTTGAGGTTAAGCAACTTTCGCAATATTCGGTCACGGGATGGGTGACCAAAAGCTTTTCATCTCGAGCTGCTCCATGCTTTGGAAGGCACGTTAAGCCATTGGTCCCGACTGGCGGCCCGGTTAAGCGTCCTTCGTGGTTGGCGTAGCCAGATCACCATGTGCCGACAAAACTGACTAGGACTATCTCATCTCACTGTGACCACTGTGACTGTGCAAACAAGGCATAAGTTATGCTTATGAGTCGAGTCGAAAACGGTTATGAAGTTAATGGACTTCTAAAAATTCAAAAAGCCACGGCCAAGGGCCAGGAATTCCACTTTTGGGTTATGTCGGCGGACAAAAGTTCCTCGTCTGCGCAGGGCGTAATACTGTTTTGTAGATTTTTTAAAATCTATACCTACTACTGAGCTAAGATAGGTACAGCGGTCAGAGCATTCGCTCGGACAGCGAAAGGTCGCAGGTTCGATTCCTGTCACGGCGGGCTACTTGGAAGGCATGTTTATACTTATTCTGGTATTTAAAAATTATGTAAGTAACAAGTAGAATTTGTAGTCTTTGTTGTGATGAATTCTTCGTCGTCAATAAATAAATGAAACTATGTACCTATGTATGTAACACGCTAGTGTTATTATTTTATTTATCCTAATCGTATATTTCCCCCGCTTTTAATGGTTGGTTTGGTATGCATTGTAAAGCCAGTATCAGTATAGGCCACGTATAGGCACAGTATATACTTATATATATAGGCATATTATTCTGTGGTATAGGTAAGTATAGTCTTTATTTTTCAACATCATTTCAGCCGTACGACGCCCACTGCTGGGCATAGGCCTCCCCCAAGGATCTCCACAACGATCGGTCCTGCGCTGCCCGCATCCAGCGGCTTCCCGCGACCTTGACCAGACGGCGTTTTAAAATACGGTAAACAAAATTAAAATATATAAAAAGAAATTAGTTCATTTTAGCTGCACCTCTAATTCAGAACTAATTATACTTATAGAAATAGTAGTTTAATATATAAATTATTCTATGAAAAAGAATCTTGTTCGTGGTGCGCATACGAGGCCTACAGGACTAGTAATAGTCTGGTAATCAGACTATTTACATTACAGCAGAATTTTATAGAAATATAAGATTCCGAAGATGGTTATTTTACTATTCCCGAATCCCAAACTACCTAATTTGGAACCTTTTTTATTCAATAATTTGTAGGTATTAAAAATAAAGAAACTTGACACAAGGAAGGGGCCAGTTTCTCAAAAGCTTGTAACTTGTACATAATATACAAGCGGATGTCACTTTTTGACAGCTTTGAACCTTTGACAGTGTTGAAAAAATTTACGTAAAATTTGTGTTGTATTGTATCGATAGTTTTTCATTAATTAAAACTTTCGTGGCTTTCTACATTTAAATACTGCTGCAGATGTAGTGAGTGAATTTATTTTCATTCATCTTAAAGTAGGAATTGTGCGTAAATAACATATAAATAAGAAAATAGGTATGGACAACCCCGCTATACAAACATTGGAGGCTGCTGCTCAAATGCTGATGGTAAGTAAGCTGATAATTAAACAGTAAGTGTATTATTGTTGCTCCTGAAAGTCATACAATTATCAACTACCTACTTTATACTTCCCAATAATTGGAAGCATGGTATTAAATGGAGATGTTTCTGCAGGCACCACCTAATATGGTGTCATCAGAGCAGCGGCATCAAGCAGAGAGTGTGTTCCTTGAATTTCGGAGTACTAAGAATCCTTACCAGCTGTGTCGGGAGCTCTTAGAAAAATCCACATCAGACTATGTGCTATTTGAAGCAGCTGGCTTACTCAAGTCTGCACTCATTAGAGAGTGGGTTCTATTGTCAGAAAATGATATTTCGTCCCTAAGAGAGTACTTATTAAACTATCTTTTAAACAGAGAAGTACCACCATTCCTCAGGGAGAAACTTTTACAAGTGAGTGTTTTAATGTGTCTTAATATACCATAGAATATGGTAATTTATCTTTGGCATACTTATTGTAAATTTTGCAAATTGTGTTTTAATGTTTCATGATATTATATGAAGTAATCATAGTAATTAAATACTTATACTTGAAACTTATATTTCAGACCATTGCAATAATAATTAAAAGAGGAAGTATTGATGATGGGGGCAGAGAACGGAAAGCCCTACTGGATGAATTAGAAAAAATGATTTTAAGCTCACCTATTAATCACCAAAAGTTAGCTTGTTCTCTCATTTTGGCAATCATGCAAGAATATGCTATAACTGTGAAATCAGCTGATGTGGGATTGATGTGGGAAGTTCATTTTCGTCTGAAAAAGTCTTTCGAGGGTCTAGATTTGAAAAGAATTTTTAGGTTTACTGTAAGTGTTCTGGAGCAAATTGTGAGATCTGGCCATCGTCCTGAGGGAGAACAAGCTTTATTGACTAAGCAATTACTGACCATTGTGGAATCAATTCTTTGTTGGAGTCATGTTCCGACATATTCAAAGAGGTTGATTGGTGCATTTGAGGCTATTTATGAGGGTGAAAGTGCACCAGCATTACGATTAAGCTTAAGTTGGCGAGATACTATATTGCAACCTGAACTTATAGCATTGTTTTTTGAGATTCACATGTATGTGAGGTCAAATCCGGAATTGGCGAATCCCTCATTAACATGTTTGGTTCAGTTGGCCAGCTTAAGAGGAGTAATAATAGGTAACTCAAAACAGCAGTACTTGGAGAACTATGTGAACAGTTTCTTGAATATGATGGCACAGATTCAGCCAATGGTGGGAGAAATGTTGGGTTTATCTGATATTTACAGAAGATTGATACAGCTATTCTCACCTCAAATGATAGCATCCACACCTCCTGCATTTCTGCAGAACTTGACATGCCTTACTTGTCAATGTATTAGAGGTGCAGTAGCAGAAGAAGCAGTAAGTTAAATAAATAATATTCATATAATTTGAACTCGCATTAATTTTAATGAATATTGAATCATGTTAATTTTTTCCCCTATCATTATTCAAAGACTACCTTATTATCATTTATTGTTTCATTTCTTTGATTTAATGTTTTAGCAAAGTGATGAAACAGTGTGGAGGGAGTCATTAAATAAGTTCCTTCACACTTGGAGTTCCATTGTGCATGATGCAGATGGTTATAACAATGGTTTCTCAAATGAAACCCTGATGAATCCATGTATAGAGGTATTTAACACTTATGTCCAATGCCGCTTAGCACCACCTGATGGAACAAGGTAATCATAGTAAAGAGTTTTTGTATTTCTGATTCAAACTTGCCTTCTTTTTTGCAAAGCACTAATTTTTCTTATGAAATTTCCATCAAAGATGACAAGCACTCCAAGTAGTTAGTATGACATCAAATGTTATAAAACAGCAGAACAGTCAGCATCTTCATTCATAAATCTTCCTAATTTTACCATTTTTTTTACAAACATTTTATACTTACCAAGAAGAGTAAAAATTGTTTGCATTATTAGATGAAAACTGTTTTGTTAGAGGTACTTGGGGAATTGAAGAAGACATCAAAGACGACATTGAGGAAGATGATCGCAAGCAGCATAGTAGCGTCTTATTGACAATTGGCGCCATCGCGAGGAAGGCCCCTGCTCACTGTTGCCATGTTTTATTTTCTCTCCTACAAGATAGAAGTAAGAAGTAAGTATAGTGGAAACTTTTTAAATTCTCTTTTTTATGGAATGGACTGACTTTTGAAATCTGAAGGGAAGTTTATTGGTCTATATACCTATTACTGCAGCTTAACATCGCATAATATTACTGATCAATGGATTGGTAGAGAATGCCGAATACGTTAAGTAGGTATATCTTTAAGTGAAAGTTTGTTTGTTTGTTTGTTTGTCCGTCTTTCACGTCACAATAGAGCAACAGATCAATGTGATTTTTGGTATGGGGATAGTTTGGGAGCTGGAAAGTGACATAGGCTTTTTATCCCGGAAAACATAACATCCCGCGGTATACCGTCATGTAGTCCACCGGGCGGAAAGCTAGTTACTTATATTCTTTCAAATTTAGTCCTAAAGAGGAATCTTAAGGCGGTACCCTGACTGAAAGAGGCGCCCTCAGAGGTTTTTATTTAATAAGTTGCTAATAGAAAAGGATTTTTATAAAACTTTACGGGGAATTTTTAGGGCCCATAGGCCTATAGTATTTTTAAGAAGGTATCGCTACATTCCTTCATAGTCATTCATAGAAGTAGATATCAAATGTGTGAAAATCGACAACTTTTAGCAGTTTTGATATCTACGTCTAGCAGTGACTAGCCCACTTAGCCTCTACTCCAACACCGTGCCTACCCAACCCCGCCCTAAACTAAGTCGACAGCTAGCACGCACCCAGCAGTCCACGCGGCGACAGCTATCAGGCACCCAGCTGTCCACGCGCCGACAGCTACTCCCTCAAGGTGCGCGGCGCTCAGCGAGGCGCAGTCTGACGGCAGTATATAAGCCTGAGCATGTCACCTGAGGCCACTAATGTGAACACTCGTCGCGGAGCGCAAAATGCTTCCATCAGCAGTTTTGAGTCGGCGCATATGGATTCGTCACCGGCCGCCGTCGTAGCTAGTGATGCACCGCGCCCCGCTGCCCGCTCCTCCGCCCCGATGACGGAGACGTCACGCGTGAGCACGTCGACCCCTCAACGTGCTTACGCTGCTGTCACCGCTACCCCTACCAATAAACCCGCTCATCAACAACTTGACCGGGCTACAAAAGAGGGAAATAAACAACGATCGGTCTCCAAAGCTGTGCAACCAGCGCCGCGGAGACAGGATGCAGGATGCGATGATGACGGTTTCAAGAAAGTGGAAAGGAAGAAGAAGGCCTCTCGTCGTAACCTGTGCGGCACTGCCCCGACTGGACATAACCACCTGCTGCGGCCGGCTATCCCGACGACGCTGGTGTACGTGTCCCGCTTGCATTACTCCACAAAATCTGAAGACATTGTGGAGTACATGAGAGTGAAAACCAAGTTCAATCTGAGGGTCGAGCGGTTGGAGTCCCGCCACAATGTGAACTTCAACTCATTTGTGGTGAGGGTGCCGACCGATCATCTGTCGACCTTTATGAAAGAAGACTTTTGGCCGAAGGGTGTCCTGTTCCGCCGGTTTCGGGGTCGGCTACCGGACACTGCATTGCGCAACACGTCGCCGCCGATTATACGTGTAAATAAATAATAATTATGTATAATATAAATATAATATGTATGTTAGTCTGTAAGGTATTTATTCTATGGGCCTGATTTTGTAAAATTTCATTGTGTTGCCTGAAATAAATGGTTTATTATATTATTATATTATTATTATAAGCTCGCTTACCCCGCGCTGTCCGCTATTTTATATTGTTACTGTAAAGTGCATCTACAGTGCAAGATATTAAGTCCATATTTGGCTGCTCATATTTTGGTTGGGTGGGAGCGGCTTAAGTGGGCTAAGACCTTTACTTTTTAGCAGAAAACTTGATAGTAAAAACCTTCCTTTAATTGCAGTAAAAATAAGAACCAAAAAGAAGCTACATATTTCAAATCTTTATTATTTATTTATTGCTTACAGGCTGATGGCAAGTCGATTAGAGCAGCATGTGCACATGGGAAAATTGCTTGTTGGAAGTGGGGACGAACTAGTCAGTTTATTTGAAGACTTGCACTGGATCTTGATGATCACTGGCCATTTCTTAGCCGTGGACTGCACAGAAGGTGAAACCGTCATGATGCCACCAGAGATTGTTAGCTATAGTATTCGAGAAAATGCAAATGTTGATGCTTCTCTAAGATATTTGGTAGGTGAAAACCTGAATGCGGAAAATGTGGATTCTATTCTCAAGTAAGTAATAGTTTAAATTTCGTCATGATTACTGACTGATATTTTTATTATTTAACTTTCGTAATTCATTTCAAAATATTTTATAGGTAATATGATTTGGCCTTTCCTCGTTTTGATACTCTCACACACTCTTTTGTCTCAGTAATACAGCTATTCTGTGCTACTGTTCCTATTTATACTTAGAAATAGATTTTAACTATAATGCAATAATGCATAAGTACTAAACTAACTAATTATTAGGTCAGAACTTGATTATAAAAATTGTGTTGATGTGATGGTACATGACTATCTGAGGTAGGTAGTGAAAAAGCGACTTGTGACAATGAATTATTAATTTGTAGATCTCTAAAGCCTGTTCACCGAGAGTTGATAAATTCAGGGTTTCTTAACTCATTTAGTAATTACGGCCCGCGAGTTATTTAAAAAAAGGAAATGCCATATTAGCCGCTGCGTCCGCTCGCCCGTTAGGGCTGCGGTTGACAACAACTGCGTGCCTCCTACCACGCAACACGGCGAAAGCGAGATATAAACGATGGCCTCCATACAGTTTGCGATAATTAAGCGACAGTAACGCTTTTCGGAGACATATCATTATATTTATCAACTTTCGGCGAACAGACTTTACACGCTGTAAAATAATATATATTATCTGTATTATTCTTCTTATTGTGTCAATATCAAAACTTTTTGCTTTCATTCGTGTCTTGATTGAATAGTGTCGCAAGACACGTCCAGTCCAAGGCACGGGTATACTCGGCTTTAATAATTTTATTTTATTGTGAATTATGAATGAATTGACCACTGGAAATTTTATTCTTATATTTTTACTAACATAGGAGTTAAGCTAATTGTTACTAACAAAAAATGGATGTAATATCTGACAATTAAATAAATATATATATATATATATATAAAACCAAAACAGTCAGACCAAAATTTTGTTTTGTTATTTTATAACACAGGCTCGTAGGAGAAATCCTTCGTATAAGTGCGTGGGAATGTGCCGCGTTAGAAGCGGGCCTCGCCTCTGTGTTCAGTCCGGAATTATCGGCCACAATTTCCTGGCTACTGAAGATATGGGCCAACTCGTATTTGATGTTGCAGGCTTCCGACTATTCTGAAGTAAGTTAACAGTATATTTAATTAAGCACCATATTAAAAAGATATAAGTTAAACCAACATTTTAGAGAAATAATTAGTATACAGTATTACAGTCTGTTTTATGTTAATAGTACTAAAAACAAAGATTTTTATTGGCCATATGCATGCAGGATATTAATTAATTAATTGGGGTGTGGTGTGACACTCATTATGCTTATTGCCGTCATTTTAAATTCGTTTTAAATACAACTGTACCAAATCGTGTCTGATGAATAAAGTTAATAAATGTTAAGTTGTTACAAGCCTCTGTCATTAAGATTATTATATTATACATCTTTGGAACTCTTGTTGCAACTGGAGACTTAAATTCCCCTAAAGGAATATTGTATTGTAGACTGGCGTGGCAGTAGGGCAGCGTGGGCTCGATCCTGAGCTATGAATACAGACAGGCCTCACAGCAATTTAGTCCATGTCCGAGTGGTTTTTTGAAAAGTTAAGCTATATATTATATAAAAAAGGTCCCGATAAACTATTGTCTGTTGGTTGCATTTTATTTTCGGTGTAAAAATTTATACACATGATATATGACTAGATACCCTCCCCCTCGTGATTTTTCGCAATTTTTCCGAACCCCTATCAAGGCTAACGTGATAAATGGACGCTCCCTTTCTCCAGATGTCCGGTATACTAGAGTGCGCGTTCGGGCGGTCGTCGCGCGGATCGTCGTGGGTTGTGAGCCGGCTCGTGGCCCGCGTGGGCGTGATCCTGAGACACATGTCGGCGCAACCGGCGGCCGCGACGCATGCGCTGCAACTGCTCACCACGCTGGCACACGCGAGACACAAGTATGTTGTTACTAAGGCTAGTTACACAGTGTCCTATACTGGAGAGATAGTCGTGGGTGGGGGGCCGACTCGTGGCCCGCGTGGGCGTGATCCTGAGACACATGTCGGCGCAACCGGCGGCCGCCACGCATGCGCTGCAACTGCTCACCACGCTGGCACACGCGAGACACAAGTATGTGGTTACAGGCTAGTTACACAGTTGTCCTATATTGGAGAGATCGTCGTGGGCGGTGGGCCGGCTCGTGGCCCGCGTGGGCGTGATCCTGAGACACATGTCGGCGCAACCGGCGGCCGCCACGCATGCGCTGCAACTGCTCACCACGCTGGCACACGCGAGACACAAGTATGTGGTTACAGGCTAGTTACACAGTTGTCCTATATTGGAGAGATCGTCGTGGGCGGTGGGCCGGCTCGTGGCCCGCGTGGGCGTGATCCTGAGACACATGTCGGCGCAACCGGCGGCCGCCACGCATGCGCTGCAACTGCTCACCACGCTGGCTCACGCGAGACACAAGTATGTGGTTACTAAGGCTAGTTACACAGTGTCCTATACTGGAGAGATAGTCGTGGGTGGGGGGCCGGCTCGTGGCCCGCGTGGGCGTGATCCTGAGACACATGTCGGCGCAACCGGCGGCTGCCACGCATGCGCTGCAACTGCTCACCACGCTGGCTCACGCGAGACACAAGTATGTGGTTACAGGCTAGTTACACAGTTGTCCTATATTGGAGAGATCGTCGTGGGCGGTGGGCCGGCTCGTGGCCCGCGTGGGCGTGATCCTGAGACACATGTCGGCGCAACCGGCGGCCGCCACGCATGCGCTGCAACTGCTCACCACGCTGGCTCACGCGAGACACAAGTATGTGGTTACAGGCTAGTTACACAGTTGTCCTATATTGGAGAGATCGTCGTGGGCGGTGGGCCGGCTCGTGGCCCGCGTGGGCGTGATCCTGAGACACATGTCGGCGCAACCGGCGGCCGCCACGCATGCGCTGCAACTGCTCACCACGCTGGCTCACGCGAGACACAAGTATGTGGTTACAGGCTAGTTACACAGTTGTCCTATATTGGAGAGATCGTCGTGGGCGGTGGGCCGGCTCGTGGCCCGCGTGGGCGTGATCCTGAGACACATGTCGGCGCAACCGGCGGCCGCCACGCATGCGCTGCAACTGCTCACCACGCTGGCTCACGCGAGACACAAGTATGTGGTTACAGGCTAGTTACACAGTTGTCCTATATTGGAGAGATCGTCGTGGGCGGTGGGCCGGCTCGTGGCCCGCGTGGGCGTGATCCTGAGACACATGTCGGCGCAACCGGCGGCCGCCACGCATGCGCTGCAACTGCTCACCACGCTGGCTCACGCGAGACACAAGTATGTGGTTACAGGCTAGTTACACAGTTGTCCTATATTGGAGAGATCGTCGTGGGCGGTGGGCCGGCTCGTGGCCCGC
Organism: Crambus lathoniellus; assembly: GCA_949710035.1. NCBI lineage: Eukaryota > Metazoa > Arthropoda > Insecta > Lepidoptera > Crambidae > Crambus > Crambus lathoniellus. The sequence goes on from OX453310.1 coordinate 20,272,183, forward strand.
GTGGGCGTGATCCTGAGACACATGTCGGCGCAACCGGCGACCGTCACGCATGCGCTGCAACTGCTCACCACGCTGGCTCACGCGATACACAAGTGTGTGTGTTGTTACTAAGGCTAGTTACACTATTGTCCTATACTGGAGAGATTGTCGTCATTTTTAATGTCATGAAAGAACAGTTAAAAATTGCATTTTGCTCTTCTATTTGCGCGAAATAACCGAAACTTTTAATCCAAGCCTTTAATAAAATGCAATTGATTTATTTCCATTGGCGGCGCCACTGAGCTCATCGATACACCTTAAGTGAATGTAAGATTACATCATTAAGATCTCTGCCAGTACATAATTGCCTTAAGATTTTTACGACGTTAATTAAGACTTTATCATCTGAAATTCTGAATAATTCCGTGTATTTCAGACAAAACCCACTAGCAAATTGTGAGGAGTTCCTAAATCTTCTCGCTTGGGAAGCGTCAGGAAGCAACTTGCCTGGAGCGTACAGAAAAGAGCTCCACAGAGCTTTTGCCATCACCGCCACATATGCAGAAGGTACGGTTACAGGTCTTAGCCCACTTATATCGCAACGCTTCCACCCAAACAATGTATGAGCAGCCAACTTAATCCCGTGCAATGTAGATGCACTTTAGCTTGCGGCAAGCTAAGCCGCGCGCTGTCTGTGAAGTCTTTTTACTGTGAGGTGCATCTACAGTGCATGATATTAAGTCTATATTTGGCTGCTGATACTTTGGTTGGGTGGGCGCGGTGTGGTATAAGTGGGCTAAGACCTTTATTGTATCCAATTGCCGTTTTTCGAAACGTAGATAATCTTATTTTAAGAACTTCTTTGTGTTTTCGCTCACCATCAAAATTCCTTTAAGTCAATCTTGCTGATAGACGTCACACGTCACTCCTCACCCAACGATGTCCACCATATAGTCGCGCTCATTGGTGTTCTCTATTTGATACGACCAACGCTGCTAAAAAAACAAGTTAGTTTGCCAAAAAGCATAGTGTTCAACGGTTCCGAATCTTTCCATCAAACCTTTCTTTTTAATTAGATCTTAATAGGAATTTGAACGCCATAGTAGTTGGATTAAAGAATTTAGTAATAACATTATTTCTTTGTGATTTAATTGCCTCATTTCAACAATATCTTCATATTTAGGTGACGTGAGGAATAGACTGTTGGCAAGCACTGTGGCGCTGCAAGAGAAGCTGATCAACCTCATAAACATGGAATCTGATACTGAGCCGGTGCGCAATATGCTTGCCGATACGTTGGACTGCTTCATTGGAGTCACTGAAGGTGTGCTCGAGGTATGTATAAAATACTACGCGTTCACTTCATCATTGCCGCTACCTCGCGGCCCGCTTCGGCATACCGCACCCCCTGCGTCGGCCGTGGATGGGCGTGCACGGGCGACGCAGGGGGTGCGGTATGACGAAGCGGGCCGCGAGGTAGCGGCAATGATGAAGTGAGCGCGTAGTACTAGCGGCTGTGGTTCCCGTTCCCGTGGGAATTAGTGATGCCGAACTATCGATAGTTTTACTATCGATAGTTTAATCTAAAAATGCCAAGCTATCGATAGTATCGATCTCTTAGTTAGTACAATACTATCGGTAAGCAGCAATACTATCGATAGTATTGCTATCTAATATTGCAAATCTATCGATACTATCGATAGTATTGCTCCCGAAAGTTACGAAATCTATCGATAATATCCATAGTATCGATAGTTTTGTACAATCGATAGTGACCTGACCTTTAATTCAATAGTATCGGTTCTACCCATCTGCCAGTGTAAATGCAATCAATACTATTGAAATAAAGGTAACAATCGATAATCCAAAACTATCGATAGTATCGATACTATCGATAGTTTATTAATATTGAAAAGTAATACTATCGATACTATCGATAGTTTATTCGCCGTCAGGGATCGATAATCGATAGTTTATTCGCCGTCAGGGATCGATACTATCGATAGTATTGTTTTTTACAGATAGTATTGCACTAAAAGAGAGAACGTAACTATCGATAGTATCGATACTATCGAAAACTATCGATAGTATTGTTTTTTACAGATAGTATTGCACTAAAAGAGAGATCGATACTATCGATAGTATTGTTTTTTACAGATAGTATTGCACTAAAAGAGAGAACGTAACTATCGATAGTATCGATACTATCGAAAACTATCGATAGTATTGTTTTTTACAGATAGTATTGCACTAAAAGAGAGATCGATACTATCGATAGTATCGATACTATCGAAACTATCGAGACTATCGATAGTATCGATACTATCGAAAACTATCGATACTATTGTTTTTGCTTAAACTATCGATAGACTATCGAAATGCTATCGATAGTGGACTATCGAGCGGCAACACTAGTGGGAATACCGGGATAAAAAGTATCCTATGTTTTAATCCAGGCTATCTACTTTCTGTGTGCCAAATTTCAACCAAATTGGTTTAGTAGTTTTTGCGTGAAAGAGTAACAAACATCCATACTCACAACTTCGCATTTATAATATTAGTAGGATGTTTAGCGTCAGCTTGAACTTTGTACAGTCAAACCAACCGAAGAAGATTATTTTGTAACAGATATTCAAATTGAATAAGGTTGAAATTCAAATTTGTTGATTGACCTTTATAGTTTTGGCGCTTTCAAACAAATTATTAGCAAAATGGTTCATGATTCAATTGGTTTGACTGAATCTTATGTTTTTATGATATTATGATGTAAAAATTTTATGATATTTAAAAACCACAATACATAATTGAAACTTAGAAATAGAATAACTCATTGTAATGCAATATTTAAAAACCGGCCAAGTGTGAGTCGGACTCGCACTCGAAGGGTTCCGTACTTACCATCCTTATCCATACTTCCATACTAATATTATAAATGTGAAAGTGTGTTTGTTTGTTTCTTTATTTGTTTGTTTGTTTGTTTGTCCTTCTTTCACGTCAAAACGGAGCAACGAATCGACGTGATATTTGGTATGGGGATAGTTTGGGAGCTGGAGAGTAACATACGCTACTTATTATTCCGGAAAATTGAGTAAAAATTGTAATTTTCTATAAAAAATCGTTTAACTGTCGTACCTTCGATACAAATCTGTCATTTCTTCCATTGCAGTTTCCAAAGAGTATGTAATCACTGACGTCTGCGCGGTCAAAATCGAATACTAAACTTTTCCATAAGCTTAGAATAAAAAAATGAACTGGAAGTAGCGCCAAAAATGCCCCAGTCGCGCATGCGCGCAGAGTTATCTGACACGCACTTCACAGAGTAATTTTTTATATGTAGGAAATAGAAACCAATCTTGGGCCCCTTTTATTGGTAGTTTGTAACTAGCGCTATCTGTGGTCTGGTGTAGGCAACTTTTGGTGTATAAACACACACACAAGATGTTGGTGACCGGGTCCACTATTATATGGCAAAACAACGTTTGCCGGGTCAGCTAGTAATATTATAAATGCGAAAGTTTGTGAGTAGGTATGGATGTATGGATGTCTGAATGTATGGATGTTTGTTACTCTTTCACGCAAAAACTACTGAACGGATCTAGATGCAATTTGCAACAGAGATAGATTATAGGCTGGAATAACACATAGGATACTATTTATCCCGATATTCCCGCGGGAACCACGCGGGTGAAACCGCGGGCGGCCGCTAGGCATTTGTTCTATATCGAGCAAAAAACGGAAAACAAATCACGTTTGTTGTATGGGAGCCCCTTAAATATTTATTTTTATTCTGGTTTTAGTATTTGTTGTTAAAGCGGCAACAGAAATACATCTTCTGTGAAAATGTCAACTGTCTACCACGGTTTATGAGATACAGCCTGGTGACAGACAGACAGACAGACGGACAGTGGAGTCTTAGTAATGGGGTCCCGTTTTTACCCTTTGGGTACGGAACCCCTTAAAACTGATACTGAGACGCGAGTTAACCTTTTCGACCCAAACATGAAACACAAATGCTTTGAAAAAATACAATACAAAGGCATACTTGTATACAAATGCTAAAATCAGAGTGACAAGCTATTGTCATTGAAATGTGCTACAAATACAAGAGGTGAAAGACTGCATTTTTAAGGCGCTACAGGACTGAAGCGAGATAGCAATGAGAAAACGGCGCGCGCGGAAATGAGACCGATTTTGCAGATTCGGCAAAAAAAAACACGAAGTCGCTTCGTAGTAAAAAACTATAGTGATTAAAAAGATATATTCGGTCATAAAATCAGTTTAACGGACAAGTATCGCATCATCATTTCAGCCGTACGACGCCCACTGCTGGGCATAGGCCTCCCCCAAGGATCTCCACAAAGTATCGCATACAGAATTTTAATTGCTTAGTTTCGGCATAGTTTTTCAAATATTTGGTTATAAAAATAGCAAAAAACACATTTTTAAAATAAAAAACTCGAGAAAAGTATTACCAATTGTGTTTCTGTTCTGTATATATTTTGTTTAATGACTGAAGTTACACATACTAAAATATAACGAAGGAAATCTTTTTAGAAGTCCGGCACTATGCTTAAAAAAACACATTTCACTACCAAGCAGGCCTTAAGAGCTTATTTCAGCTATTCTAGATTCTAACATAACAAGCATTTTACTTAGTTGCAATGGCTCACATGACTATGAATTGGTGTTTTCAGGTGGGAGCAATGGATGAACAGTTCATGATGTTAATTGGTGCCTTAGATAAGATACCTGGTATTATATTCAGATATCACAATTACCCTGCGGTAGTCCTCCCTGCGTTGAATCTGCTCGCTAAGAGCGCCAAGAGAATGTTACACTCTGTGCAACCACAAAATGTTAATAAGTAAGTATTTTGAAGTATTGGATAAATTCGACGCTTCTCGTAACGACTCCGTAGCTCAGAGGTTAGAGCAGTCGCCCGTGTAGCGAAAGGTCGTGGGTTCGAGTCCCATCGGAGCTAGTTGTGAGACGTGTCGGTTTTTTCGAAAATACTTAATATTCCATTTTTCAAAGTATTTTGCTTATTTAATGTTGTGTAATTTTAATTTAATAATTTTAAGTATTAACTTGAACTTGCGTCGCAAAATACTATATGACTACGAATTACGAGTTCAAAGTGTCAGTCTCAGTCAGTCATCAGTCTACCTCCATAGTCTTTGGTAATCTGACGAACTTCATGTTTGTTTACATCCAGCGATAATCGGTTTGGAATAGACTATACAGTAATGTTTCACACATTTCCTTTTCTTTTATAAAATAGTCATGTGTTGTGTTTTATTGCAGATTTTTAGAAGTGTGTAACACCACTTTCGAAGTTTATATGAAATGGAATTCTGGGAAAATATCAAGTATCCCACAAGATGCTGAAGAAGAAGCGTATGAGGTAAAAACAATCATTTTCAATCATGTTTTTGTTTGACTGTAATGTAACTTGACGGGTCCGATGACGCAGTACTAATCCTTCCTATTGTGCCAAGGTCGTGGGTTCGTGATTCTCTCCCGGGACAAACGTGAATACGTCCGTATTGATCATGCGACTCGACATTATAATATTTGTAATGCCTCCATTGATTCTGATATTTGTAATACAACTGCTTAAACTCAGTAACTGAATTCGGATCAGTTTGTCCTATGTTTTCTAATATTGATTTATTTACGGAATAACATTTTCCCAGGATATCTGCGCTCTAATGGAAGTGATATGCAGCATAGCGCGGAGCGGTACGGAGCGAGCCGTGGGCGATACTTGCGCGAGAGGACTGCGGTTACTACTGCCTCTAATAACGCCGCCTCTGTTGGCGTTGCCTACGCTCGCGCGGCAGGCGTACAGGATGCTATGGGACCTGGACGCGGCCGACCAGGTATGGGGACGAATGGTTGATGATTGAGAGGCATGGTTTGTAATATAGGCTGCGGTTACTACTGCCTCTAATAACGCCGCCTCTGTTGGCGTTGCCGACACTCGCGCGGCAGGCGTACAGGATGCTATGGGACCTGGACGCGGCCGACCAGGTATGGGGACGAATGGTTGATGATTGAGAGGCATGGTTTGTAATATAGGCTGCGGTTACTACTGCCTCTAATAACGCCGCCTCTGTTGGCGTTGCCTACGCTCGCGCGGCAGGCGTACAGGATGCTATGGGACCTGGACGCGGCCGACCAGGTATGGGGACGAATGGTTGATGATTGAGAGGCATGGTTTGTAATATAGGCTGCGGTTACTACTGCCTCTAATAACGCCGCCTCTGTTGGCGTTGCCGACACTCGCGCGGCAGGCGTACAGGATGCTATGGGACCTGGACGCGGCCGACCAGGTATGGGGACGAATGGTTGATGATTGAGAGGCATGGTTTGTAATATAGGCTGCGGTTACTACTGCCTCTAATCACGCCGCCTCTGTTGGCGTTGCCGACACTCGCGCGGCAGGCGTACAGGATGCTATGGGACCTGGACGCGGCCGACCAGGTATGGGGACGAATGGTTGATGATTGAGAGGCATGGTTTGTAATATAGGCTGCGGTTACTACTGCCTCTAATAACGCCGCCTCTGTTGGCGTTGCCGACACTCGCGCGGCAGGCGTACAGGATGCTATGGGACCTGGACGCGGCCGACCAGGTATGGGGACGAATGGTTGATGATTGAGAGGCATGGTTTGTAATATAGGCTGCGGTTACTACTGCCTCTAATCACGCCGCCTCTGTTGGCGTTGCCGACACTCGCGCGGCAGGCGTACAGGATGCTATGGGACCTGGACGCGGCCGACCAGGTATGGGGACGAATGGTTGATGATTGAGAGGCATGGTTTGTAATATAGGCTGCGGTTACTACTGCCTCTAATAACGCCGCCTCTGTTGGCGTTGCCGACACTCGCGCGGCAGGCGTACAGGATGCTATGGGACCTGGACGCGGCCGACCAGGTATGGGGACGAATGGTTGATGATTGAGAGGCATGGTTTGTAATATAGGCTGCGGTTACTACTGCCTCTAATAACGCCGCCTCTGTTGGCGTTGCCGACACTCGCGCGGCAGGCGTACAGGATGCTATGGGACCTGGACGCGGCCGACCAGGTATGGGGACGAATGGTTGATGATTGAGAGGCATGGTTTGTAATATAGGCTGCGGTTACTACTGCCTCTAATAACGCCGCCTCTGTTGGCGTTGCCGACACTCGCGCGGCAGGCGTACAGGATGCTATGGGACCTGGACGCGGCCGACCAGGTATGGGGACGAATGGTTGATGATTGAGAGGCATGGTTTGTAATATAGGCTGCGGTTACTACTGCCTCTAATAACGCCGCCTCTGTTGGCGTTGCCGACACTCGCGCGGCAGGCGTACAGGATGCTATGGGACCTGGACGCGGCCGACCAGGTATGGGGACGAATGGTTGATGATTGAGAGGCATGGTTTGTAATATAGGCTGCGGTTACTACTGCCTCTAATAACGCCGCCTCTGTTGGCGTTGCCGACACTCGCGCGGCAGGCGTACAGGATGCTATGGGACCTGGACGCGGCCGACCAGGTATGGGGACGAATGGTTGATGATTGAGAGGCATGGTTTGTAATATAGGCTGCGGTTACTACTGCCTCTAATCACGCCGCCTCTGTTGGCGTTGCCGACACTCGCGCGGCAGGCGTACAGGATGCTATGGGACCTGGACGCGGCCGACCAGGTATGGGGACGAATGGTTGATGATTGAGAGGCATGGTTTGTAATATAGGCTGCGGTTACTACTGCCTCTAATAACGCCGCCTCTGTTGGCGTTGCCGACACTCGCGCGGCAGGCGTACAGGATGCTATGGGACCTGGACGCGGCCGACCAGGTATGGGGACGAATGGTTGATGATTGAGAGGCATGGTTTGTAATATAGGCTGCGGTTACTACTGCCTCTAATCACGCCGCCTCTGTTGGCGTTGCCGACACTCGCGCGGCAGGCGTACAGGATGCTATGGGACCTGGACGGGACCGATCAGGTATAAGGAAACGAATTGTTTTTGTTCTACTGAAGTAATATTTCACAGTATGTGATTGAATCAGGCGTTACCTGGCGGAAGTCCCTAACCATTGCGAAAAAAGAAATATAATGTAAGTATATAATTCGGTGCTGGTTTTCGCACGCCTAGGTCTTGAGGTCGGGTCGGGGCGAAACACGTGTAGAGAGTAGTCTAATCGGTGAACGTGCAATGCTTCTTGCTTTCCTAAAGCAGGTGTATTGCTGTCTTGCTAAATGCAGGTATTGTGCACTGGTATTTTCGTGGTGTGCATCTTGCATGTTGTGTTTTTTGCGGAAGTAAGCTACATAATATTACTTTTTTCACATAATATTTCCCACTTACGCGAAATATAGGTAATTTTCACGTACATAATCATTATATTTCGTATATTTTGTTTGTTACAGCTAACAAAGCTTCCAATAGACGACTTTAATATGGTAGTGAGTGCGCTACGAATCGGTCTCACCGCCGTCTCTTACGACGTGTCCACTTTGTGCTGCGACACGATCGTGGGGCTCTCGAACAAGGCGCGCACTCTAGGCGAAGACAATCCTTATGCGATGTCGCTCTTATCTCTTGCAGAGCTACTACTGATGCTTATAATCAAAATGGAGATACCGCGGGACTCGATCCCCGCCGCCGGCGCCGCCATCTATGCTTTGACGTGTGTCAAACCAGCTTTGTTAGAAGGCTTAGCGAGACAGCTGATCGAGGCATTCGCGATCAATGACCCCGCGAACGTCCCCAGACTAGAAGAAGCGTTTAGAGTCCTAACGAACGGTGTTTTGTTCGACGGCATGAGGCCGCACAAATTCCGCTTTCAAGACAACTTCGATAAGTTCCTTGCCAATGTCCATGGCTTCCTAATTGTAAAATAAGTTTTAATTAGAAACTGACTGAGTTAACGTTTCGTAAGTTGCTAATGCAATTTGGAATTTTATGAATCTGACGTGAATAGATGCGGTTTCGCCGCGAAACGCGAGGATGATGGAGTTAGCTAGATATTTTATGAAATTTTTCGATGGATTCTGTGAATTTTAATGAAAATTCATATGCTAGCTGAGCAATGTGGCTGTTTTAGTGTAAATTATTATGTAATTTTTGCGATTTCTATTGATTGTATTGTAATCTTTCGAAATTGAGTAAGCTTAAGAATGATGGATTAAAAATATAATGCTTGATCCAAATGTTTGACGATGAATTCGAGCGCTCAAAGATGACAATTACCAATATCATAAATTAATGTCCATGAAGAAACCGACTAATAAGTTTTAAGTGCCACGATCGAGCAAAGTTTAATAATTGGTTGAACTGAAATGTACAGTCGCGATCATAAACATTTACCAGTTATGATTTGTTAGAATCGATGTTTCCTCTACTTTTAGGCTTTATTGAACAAATAAAGCCTAATTAAAATTTAAAAACTGATGCGCATTTTTAGACCGCGACTATACGCTGCTGTAAAATAATCTATGGCCTAAATAACAGGGTGCTTCTGGACTCGAATATATCTGTTAAATTATAATTTATTACGGTTGCCGTTTTTTAAGGAGTCTATGATTAGTTTTGTTTCTTTTAAAAATCTACTATGTTAACAGTTAAAACATGTATTTTATTTCACAACGAAGACATAAGTAAAAATTTATGAAAGTGGTTGTGAATGCGTAAAGTGCAGAGGTTACGATATACCTACATACTGTGGTAGATATACTTACATACTGTGGTATTACATTATTATTATTAGAAGTTAGGATGGATAAGTACACATAGTACTTACGGCTAGTTAGAAAAATGTGATTTCTGCTACGCTAAGTATTTGTAAACTTATTGAGTTTACACAATATTTTAAGAGAAGTGTTAATCACTATAAGTATTTATTGCAGGTTTTTACTCCGTCTTTATTGTACTAAGAATAAAGTCGATTTAAAAGTACCTTATACTTGGAAATTTTACATTTAGCATATCATTTCAATTTACAAGTCCTTGCTTAAAAATCTCATTTTGTACCAAATTAAAACTTCTTTGAACTCATTGCACTTTATAGAACTATTAAAATAATGTAAAAGCTATAAATTTTACAGTTACTTAAATTCTTGTACATAATATGTAGGTAGAATATATTTTTACATAGCTTCCGCCCTCTTTCTATCTCTCTTGCACTCTGTCTTACATGCAGATATTGTAATATTACATTTAACAAAGACAAAAAGTGAATCATCAAACATTTATGTAAAGTATTGGCTAAAATTATGGACTGATCCAATAAGAACGAAACGCAAAACGTACAGAAAGGCTATTTTATTTATTGAAAATGGTTCTCTATACTATCTTCTTCGATATAATCTTCGTACGGAAGTCGCTGTGATTAGCTATAAGGATCTCTTTCCAAAACGGAATTCGAATGAGTATAGAATTGAATATTATTAAAAGTAATAATTACTAGTCTAGAAATTTATTTTCATTTGATAGAGAAATAAAAAATTGTTGAAAATCATTAATAAAATGAGTAAGTTGTTCGATTTTCTTGAATGCTGTTACTTCATTTGAAGTTTGAAACGACTCCAATATATTTAAACATTTTACGATGATCATTCAACGCCTGCGCCGTACGTTTGTGAAACGGATAATGACAATTCAAATAGTCTGTGTATGGATGTTACATTACTATAGATGATCTACATAAATTATATTTTAATATTGACAGTACCTAAATATGAAATATCCAAATTACAAATAGAGCAAGTTGAGAGCTGAGATGAGAATACTAAAACATAATTTGCAATAAAAATAGCCTTATTGTCATAATTTATTAAAACACCGATCGCAATCACTACTGAATAAACGGTAAACTGTTTATAATTAAGATAGACTTGTATAGATTCTGTAATAAATTCGATTCAGTATTATTGACGCATTCAATAGCACATACAAGTTTTACAGTTGCTCTATGAATACTGAAGTACGGTCGCGGAGCACGAAGAATCTCGTACAACAACCTGTTATTACCTGTCCCTGTCGCTTCCGCGTAAATAATAGTTAGTCCCCGCCCCGTCTCAAGGGATCTGTGCAAGCGTGACGAACTATATTTACGCGGGAGCGACAGGGACAGGTAATAAAAGGTCAATGTAAAGGTGCTGATAAACTTAAGCATTCACTTGTAATGAGCATTCTTGCGAATGTCACATTACAAAAATATAAACGGGAGCGTTTTGGCGAGAATTCTAGCGAAAAGTCAGTAAATTTGCTTCGAACTTTTTGCCGAGTCGAGCTTCTGTCATTGTTCCGCCGCCGCGCCGTCCCTCCCTGCTGATCAAGCCTGACATCTTCGAGAAGAATATTTATTTTGACGAGCATCTACTAGAGCGTTCGCTAGAAAGATCATGATAATGTTCGTAGCTATGTTTAGCTCTATGCTTGGTTCTGTTCGTTGTTTATGAACGTCAAGATGACGGGATCACTGCTTGTAATTACCAGACTTTCCCATATTTCTTATGTACTCGTTTTGTACCTTTTTGTACCTATAATTATAATTTTGGTACCTTCTTGGTTTAAAGGATATTAAAAGTCGATACTGATCCCGCCATTATGACGCATCAAAATGACGGGATCAAGCTGTTACCACAAAACTTCTATTAATTTTATTGAACTAATTACTCTAAGATTTAGAACTCATTTAGTACCTCCCGAAAGTCATGTAACATTACTGGAGTTTCGTTAAGCTTTTTTGTTATTTAAAATCTTCCCTTTATCAGCTTTTACGCCTGAAAAATTGTCAAGAGCAAAGTTTGAGTTGAATAAATGTTTGCTCTTCAATTGTTAAATAACAAAAAAGCTAAACGAAACTCCAGTAATGTTACATGACTTTCAGGAGGTACTAAATGAGTTCTAAATCTTAGTGTAGTTAGTTCAATAATATTAATAGAAGTTTTGTGGTAACAGCTTGATCCCGTCATTTTGATGCGTCATAATGGCGGGATCAGTATCGACTTTTAATATCCTTTAGACCAAGAAGGTACCAAAATTATAATTATAGGTACAAATAGGTACAAAACGAGTACATAAGAAATAAGTCTGTTTAAAACAAGCAGTGATCCCGTCATCTTGACGTTCATCGTTGTTTAGTTCGACAAATTTAAAAACGGAGAATGCTCGATGTTCTGTTACAAGTGAATGCTCAAGTCTATCTGTACCTGTAGGATTCTTCGTGCTCCACGACCGTGCCAAATTATCTGACTCGGTGATATGGAACCAAATTTTCTTACAGCTGACAGCCATTTCGGTAATTTTGTATTGCTAGTTGTCAAATATGTTTGTGCAACTGAAATTTGAAGTGCGACTGTAGGTACTAGACAAAAATTGAGTGCGAATAAAGTATTGTATGAGTCAGTTCGATTCTTACTTTTTGGCGTCTTAGCACATCGCGGTAACATAATATTATAGAATCTATAATACAGATGTTTGCGAGTGCGAGTGAGGCTGCGGAGTACACTGCATATAGCGGCTAACTTTACAACTGCCATTAAGATTGAATCGTACTGTAGTTATGTATTTTTTTTAAATTTATAATAATATGTAGGTACAGGATAAATTTTTCATCAGTGCACAAATTTTTAAGATCACCTCAGAATCGGTAAGTGAACAACTTTCTCCTAGAAACATAGGTCGAAATTTTTTGGACTCTTCATACAAACCGGTCTGATCACGTGATCGATTTAGTATGGGAAGTCCAAAAAATTTTGTCATATTGCGACCCATGTTTCTAGGAGAAAGTTGTTCACTTACTGATTCTGAATCGATCTTAAAAATTTGTTATCCTGTATATCCTTTCTACTATGTATCGATCGTCAAACACAAGTCATACGACAAAAATGGAATGCTTTACCGCTTTTTATGCGGCAATCCAAAAAAGGGTTTCAGCGAATATTTATTACACACTCTCAAAAATTAACTGGGTTTTTAAATACCTGAGCATACTAAAAGCTTGCGTTTCGTACCTGTTAATTATATTTCGTGGAAAATCATATTGTTAATTAAACAAATGGTATGTTAATTAAAAGTTAATCATAAGCCGGTTTAAGAAAAGCAGTCCTTGATATTCTCCAATGAGGCTTATTGTCTTAGGGAATGTTGGTTATACTTTTCATTAGCAAATATCCATCAAGTAATGGCCTGTTGTGTAACTTAATAGTGTCTATCACAGTTGATGTCAATTTGTGAATGCGAAACAGCACATCAGATTCTAAAAATAATGTAAAATTTCTTCAATTGATGGTGAACCTTAATACGAAAGACATAAGGTTTGCAATTGATGGTAGAATTGAGCATGGCTGTTAATGTATTACAGTGCGCGCAAAATAACTTGGCGCGTGTCGATATCTGGAACTAAATTATGACATGGGAATAGGGCTTATTTTTGACGATCAGCGCCCTCTGACACACGCCAAGTTATTTTGCGTGATCTTGTAACTAGATTAAAGCCAGTCGTTATGGACCACCAGTCCCTTTCACATAAGAATGCGCTTCGTCGATGAAGTGACAATACCTCCTACCTGTGGGTGGATATGCTATTTTAGAAGATAGGAGATATTGCCATAAAACATACGTTCGCAAATATTTACTAGTCATATGGCAGCTAAGTATTTCCTGAGTTTTAAAAGTTGTTAGTCTACGTGAAATTGAATTTTAAGTCAATTACATTTATAAAGAAGATATCATCAAACATTATAGTTAGGAGGCATTGTCACTTCATCGACGCCTTGCTTGAGAGAAGCGTAAAGCCCCTAATTCATCCCCGCTGATTCAAGAACCGTCTGAAACGTAATCGTTTCCAATTCTGTGCTTTGTATTTGTTTATTCTAGAGTGAGTGAGAGCGTTTCCGACGGTTCGTGAATCAGGTGGCCGGATCGCCGATCACGTTGGCTGAGTATGATCGGCGATCGCGTATAGGGCCAGTTTGTGTGCATTTGCAACGGCAAACCTTCGCAAACTAACCCTGTACACGATCGCCGATTATGCTCGGCCGACGGGATCGGCGATCCTGTACTGGGTCTTTATAGTCGCTTTCTACATACAATGTATGTACTCGTATGAAGAGACGTTATACGAAAATGAGGCCTATTGCAATAGTAATAAGCAAACCAAAGAGAGACTGCTTATATGAAACGACCTCTACAGCTTTAGGTCTACCTACACTGTCAAACTGAAAGCAATTATTGTAATACATGTAATAGTTATTGCAAGTGAGGGCCAGTTTACTGCAGTAAAGTTATATCATTTCCAATGTCCTGTACATACCCTATGTCAAATAAATTGTACAAATCTAGTTTCCTGGTTTTATTTATTTGTAATTTCTCAGACATGCAAATTAACGTTGCACAACACAAACGCAATGAGCATGCATTTTCTTAGTTGACTTAGAAGGTTTTGGTTTCGGTAAGTAATACAGGGTTATTTTGAAACCAATTTATTTTTTACTTTTCATACAAATCATACTGGTGAAGTGATCGATTTGTGAACCTTAATACGATAGACATAAGGTTTGCAATTTGATGATAGAATTGGAATTAGAATTAAATAGTATGGGAAGTCCAAATTTTTTGGTGTATTTCAACCCCTTCATGTCTCTAGGAGAAAGTTGTTTGCTTACCGATTCTGAGTCGAACTTAAAAATTTGGCCAGTGGTTTCAAAATAACTCTGTATGTTATTTTGAATAATAACAAAAAGTATTATAAATGCGAACGTTTGTTACATTGTGTGTTACTCATTGGGAATGGGTAGGTACCACCAAAACCGCCCGAAACCACAGATTACTAAATAGTTACTATGTAACAGATAGTTCACTCCGCTAAGTCATTTAAATAAAAAGCAACTCTAACTGTAACGCAATAAAGTAGAATTCAGCTTGTACGTCGCAAATTACGAACGGCCAATCGTTGCATCTCTTTCTATCGCATATATTCTAGCTCTTTTGCGGACTTAATTTCTATGGATTTACACCGCCGCCGGCGCCGGCGTTGCCGCCGCGTTTTCGAGCCGACACGGGGAGTGAAATAGGCCGGCCTGAAATAGTAACACAGCTACTTTGTTTAAATGTGCGAATGTATCATGCAAAGCCAGACCCAAACTCTTTAACGGACAATTAGTTTTTTCTTATTCTTGAATAAATAAAATTAATGTTTTTGTAATGATTCCTTTTTTCTTATAAATTCGTTTAGAAAAATCTGGGTACAAGCAAACAGATAGAGTTTTATTAGTGACGAAAAATAAACAACATTTTAAACAATAGATTTTATTGTAAGTACATACATCATAATGTAATGTAAAAAAAAGAAAAAGTTTTTTGGACGGAATACGTAATTTATGGTCGGAAACATTTTTAAACTAATCGCTATAAGTAGGTAAGCACTTAAACTAAATAATACTGTAAGTCAGATTACTATAATATTCATTTATTCTCTTGTCTTTTTCCATTTATTTAGGATGGGCGCAGTATGTCTCTTACTCCACTTATCCTGTAATAGCTGTCAAATCTGCAGTCACCCCTTTCTTGCACATGTCATCACATCATTCACGCAATCCACATCCACCTTTTATTTGGCCTTCCTCTCCCCACATACCCATCCACATTCAAATTCAGAACCTTTTTCACTACATGACATTAAAATTTATTCCTGCGCATCACATCACAATTTGATGCAAGAAAATGTGTAATCAACTGTGCATACCTTTTGACCGCCGATATCTTCTATAGAAGACAAAATAAAACAAAAAAATAAATTATTAGTTATCATCTTCATATTAAAGTCTTAGCGTGGAGGACACAAAAACGTTTGTCTTCTATAGAAGACATGGCGATCAAAAGGTTAACGAGACGCCCTGACTTGAAAATCTATCGAGTTTCAAATCTGACGAGTTGAAAATCTCTGTCGAGTTGGAAATGAGGGGGCTATAACCAGTGGTGGGCAAACGTTTTTGATTAAAAATGCTTTTAGTGGGATCGCGCATCGCTACCGCAGCACATGAACAACGCGGCTGAAGTGGCTGGACACATGAACTATTCTTATTTATACTTCTGGACTGTCAAAATATAATTATCTGAGGCATTTATTCATTTTGGAGGACCTTTAGCGGGCCGGATTAAAATGCCTTCGCGGGCCATGCTGGCCCGCGGGCAGTACTTTGCACATCACTGAGCTATACCATGCAAGTCGATTTCTTCTCATCTTTTCTGTCACTGGAGTTACTGCCTTTTAACCGCCAGTCCGCCACACACAAGCAGCCCCACGCGACACCTTTGCAGCTAGAAGCTGCTACAAAGGTAGCTGAAGCGCGCGACTGAAACTTGTGTCCGGTAGTAGACACTTGCGGTCGGTATACTTTTTCTAACCCATTTGCTTGCAGTATTTTGTGTCGGCCACCGGCTTCACCGTGTACGGCGAGTTCATATTAAATATATCACCAAATATCACAACGGGGAGGGGGTGTATTTAGATATTTCGATACATAATTATAATGTTGCGAAATTGCGTAAAACTGATAACGCCAAACATTTTAATTTTTTACAATCATTTAGTTTTAGTCTATGAAGACTTTCTAGGATTCTTATAGTTTGTAGATTCGCAGTGTCGTTTAAATGTTTCACGCCATCGCGCCACATAATGTACAAAAATACACGTGATCTTTGGTGGGGGGGGGGGGGGGGGGGGGGGGGTCTAAAAAGTTGCTAAAAAACATCACGTGATTAATGGACAGCCCCTTAGTAGCTGAGGTCGGTGGCCCGTGTGCGGCCAGTGTTATACACTCATTCCGTATCTTGTCCATTCTAGTTCACACATCCATCTCAACATCTCAGTTGCATGCAATCTCCTTTCGTCCATCTCTTTAGTGGCTACATTCCGATCCATACATGACTCCAGATCTAATGATCGTCTTGTATAATGTAGGTATAATGTTCATTCTAAATATGAAAGTAAAAAAGCAACTTCGCTGAGATCTTGAGGTACGGATTCATGATAGCAAATGTACAGTTCCCTGGGTTCTGGCTCGCTGAAGACGCGGCTGAAATGAAAAAAAAAGAGATTAATCAAACTTCTTTCTGCCCTGAAGTTCTACGGCAGAGGTGGAGGCTTCCGAGGATCAGTGAATGCACTATACTTATTACTTTATGAAATTAAAAAACATATTAAAATTATTTCTTGTTCAGACGCCTACAAAATATTTCTTCCAGTTTCTTAGGGAACAAAAAGTAAATGTTAATTACCCGACTGCCCAAAACTGGAAAGGATCCATATTTTTCTTATTTATACCGCATTGGTTCATGATATTAGTCGGAGCTTGGAACAGCATACCATACTCTTTGACTGCTATGAGTATTTTGTTGAGCGGGGTGGATGGCGCTTGGTTCGTCTTAAATCTGGAATGAAGTAAACTTTATGTATACTATCTATTTATTTTTTATTTTTTTTATTAAACTTTATTGTACAGTTACATCAAGTAGAGTACAAAAGGCGGGCTTAACGCTAAAAGCATTCTCTACCAGCCAACCTTTGGGAAAAACGAGACAAGCGAAGGCGGTACAAATAAAATAATAAAAAAAAAATCTGATTTAAAAATGAATACAATTACCTAATATACGTTTAAAATACTATAACATTTAATACTTATATACATACATACATATATACATGAAAATATATTTTACATACATACAAATAATTATAATATATACATAAATAATACACAGTGAACACAGAAAGGAATGATGACTGATATGATATTCCACTTCATGTGCGTAATCCTGCGAGAAGAACAGCGCGAGCATTCTTTTTGAAGGAGAACTTGCTTAGAGATCTCCTAATAGAGTCTGGGAGACCATTCCAAAGACGGATAGCTTGCTGTGAGAAGGAATCGGACATATAGCCGTGGTGGGAGAGAGGGGTAGAGAGAGCTAAACAATCGGAAGAGCGGAGTTGACGGTCATGAGAATCGCAGAGGTATGAGAACTTGCATTTCAAGTAATCAGGTGAAAAAGGATTATTTAAAATAGAGAATAGCGTACAAAGCAACCTTAGTTGTCTGCGCTGACGGATGGGAAGCCATTTAAGCTGCGACCGGTATGCCGAGACGTGATCGAATTTGCGAAGGCAGAAAATAAAACGGATGGCATAATTAATAAGCCGGTCGAGCTTGTTGAGAAGATCCTCATTTAAATTAGAGTAACAGACATCAGCATAATCAATGAGTGGGAAAATGAGAGAAGTGACAAGAGTGACCTTAGTTTTGATGGGGAGAAAATTTCTAAAACGATTTAAGAAGCGGAGGGAACATGTGACGACTCGACTCACCTCGGTGACTTGCGTTGTCCAGCTAAGCAAGGAGTCAATGCATATTGACTCCTTGCCGAGATTCTTGACGCTGGAGCAAAAGGGAATGGCAGTGTTATCCAGCACGATAGGCGGAATCAAGTTGTAGTTAATTTTAGCAAGTTGTTTGGTCCCGCCAGCAATTATCGCCTGGCATTTTGATGGATTCACTGCTATGCCGAACTCTGTCGACCAGGTGCTTATTGTATGCAGAACACTGTTTAATTTCGTGACTAGCGTGTCGACATCCTCGGCTGGCGCTTTCACATAAATCTGCAGATCATCGGCGTAGAAATGGTAAGAGCAGCTCAGCAAGGAGGAGAGGGAGTTAATAAAAAGGGAAAACAGGAGAGGGGATAGGATACCACCCTGAGGGACACCAGCACAGAGGCTATTCCAACGTGATACTTCTGGTCCCACGCGCACTGCCTGTTGGCGACCGCGCAGATAGTGAGAAAACCAGTCCAGCGAAGATGAGGAAAAATTGAGAGACTCGAGGATAGCGAGCAAGATGTCGTGATCGACCATGTTAAAGGCGTTAGAGAAATCAATAAGAACTATGATCGTCACCAGCCGACTCTCCATCCCCAGCCTTATATCCTCAGTAACTTTAAGCAGTGCTGTTGTGGTGCTGTGACCAGGGCGGAAGCCAGATTGGAAGGGAGAGACGAGGCAGTTGGAATAGACAAAAGAGGATAGCTGTTTTTGAGCAGCAGCTTCGAGGATTTTAGATAGGAAAGGAAGGATGGAGATGGGCCTGAAGTTATTTAATAGTTGAGGAGAGGAAATTTTAGGTAAAAGAGTGACGTAGGCCTTGCGCCAAAGGTGCGGAAACTGACCGGACTGGAAGGCGAAATTTATGATGTGGACTATTATCGGAAGGAATTGTTCAAGGACACAGAGAATCATTTTCCTGCTGATGTCATCACACCCAACTGCATAAGATTTAAGAGACTTAATGATCTTGGTGACATCATCGATGGTGACTGGGGTGAAGGAAAATGACTCTGTATGCTGAATGCCAGTGGAAATGATAGAAGAGATAGTGTTGGACTTAATAGAATTAGACGAAGAAAAGTGATCATTAAATTCATTTAAAGAAAAGGGATAGGAGCTGGGATTGAGAGAAGATCTACCAAGGCCAAGAGAGCGAAGGAACTTCCAAGTGTTGGCAGGGGAACAGTCGGTGACATTGTCAAGGAAGTATTGACGCTTAGCTGCTCTTACCATCCTGTTACAGTTGTTACGCGCAGTCTTATATAAAGACCAGTTATCCTCAGTCCTAACTTTTTTATACTTGCGGAAGGCACGGTCCCGTGTGGTCATAGCAATGCGGACGCCGCGGTTAATCCATGGGGCAGGTGGTCGTTTGATTCGCACAGCTTTTAATGGGGCATGAGTATCAAAAAGTTGAAGCAAATGCCGATTCAGTGTACTCACTTTAAAATCAATAGACGAGGACAGAAAAATCTCTTCAAAGTCGAGCTTGCTAGCATCTTCTCTTAAATTATCAAGGTTGAGTCGAGCGAAATTACGCATCCAAGCAATGGACGGTTTGGGCTTGGGGGTTTCAAACGATATTGGAGAAAAATAAGGTCATGCTTAGAGAAGCCCGGTGCGGGTATTTGGCCATGGTGAAGAACGTTATCTTGGGAGGTGATGATCAAGTCAAGCCATGTATCACGAGAAGAAGGATTATGATGCGTTGGCTCCAGAGGAAGAACAGCGAGATTGACAGATTTGACGATGTTAGAGAGTTTTGAGGACTGGGGAGAGGTGCAAGAGAAATCAGAATTGAAGTCACCCATGATTATGTGATGCCTGTAGTCCGAGCAAAGTGGCTCAAGAACGGACTCAAGGTCGGAGAAGTAATCGATATTAGGAGGGCGAACCGATGGCGTAGCTTCTATGACGTTCACAAGTATTGTAAATAACAATCTAAATTGAATAAACAAATTTGAATCTTGAATCTTGAATCTTGAATAAACAACTGCAAGAACCGCTTTAGTGCCTTTGACACAGATTTCAAGAAAGATATACTCAGCTGATCCCGAATAGGCAGAGGGAGAAGATGCAAGTGTTTTGTAGGGGATGTCACTACGCAGATAAATGGCAACACCACCACCACGAGTGCCCGTGCGGTCATTGCGAATTAGATCAAAGTTGGGAAGTGAGTAAGACAGAGAGGGTAGACAGGGCTTGAGCCAACTCTCAGAGATCAGGACAGCGTGAAAACAAGACACCTACACATATCTACACTATCATCTTTACATACACATACTAATATTATAAAGAGGAAAGATTTAATTGTTTGTTTGTAATGGATAAACTCAAAAAATACTGGACCTATTTAAAAAGCTTTATTCTTTCTGAGTGCCATGGGATATATATTTAATCCCGATAATACCACGGGAACAAGTACCACGCGGTTAAAACCGCGCGGAACTTGTAGTGATCACCCCGGATACATTTTGATTAAATATTTTTGCACATTTGTATGGAACAGCTGTTTTTTTTCGCGATTTCAGTTTTGGTTCCAATGAAGATGATTTTGCTCAAAACAGCAAACCCTCCATAGATACCTTTTACGAATTTGAATTACTTTAGCCCCGCGCACGTAACTAGCGGGCGGGGCGGTGCGAAATCCATAGATAGATATAATAGATAGAGCAAAAAAGCTAGGATATATGCGATAGAAAGAGATGCAACGGCTGGCCTTTCGTAATTAGCTCCGTACAAGCTGAATTCCACTTTATTGCGTTGTAATTAGAGTTGCTATTTATTTAAATGGTTTAGCAGAGTGTAGCTTCGGTAGCTGGGTACTATTATTTATTCTGTGCTGATAGTCTGTGGGGCCCTTTACAAATAATAGAAAGAACAAACCTTATGTTATGCTGTAACAACTCGTGGATCCTTTGACAGGCAGACCTAAACGTCTTGAGAATGTAAGAATACAAGGCATTGTTAGCTTGTGCTTCTATGCTCTTCACTGGCGCTATCAGTACTCCTGTTGCAGACTCCAACTGCATAAAATGGAACAAAACATTGTCGTCCCCAGCAGTTATCCTGAAACGGTAAAAAAACAAGTTATTATTTAAAACTGGGACAGCGTTAGATTTTTTTTTGAAGTGAAAGCTTCTTTAGCCGGGTTGTGCACTTTTTGTGATGGGTAAAAACTTGTAAACTCGCGTCAAGATCCGTAAGACGCCTGATCGAAAAACTGTTACAATGTCATTAGAATACGAAGGCAAATTTCGCCATTTTTCCCAATGTTGTGATGGCTCTGGCACCTCGGTTAAAAAACAGGCGGCGCGCGGCGGCAGAACCGAAGACCCTCGGTTCAAATTCAGTCCGTATTATTTTATTTTTATTGTCCAAATTCCTTTTTTTTTGTGAAAAAGTCTAGGGACCCCCTATATCAACGCATCTAATTCATCTATAAGTATATTTTCTAAAAATCCATGAGTTAAAAAAATTAAAGAATATCAAAAATGCACAACGTTAATTTTCAAGTTTTTACTTCTGCCGGCACTCCCGGAGTGCAACTCGCTGTTTTTTTTTAATTAAATTATATTCTAAATGACATAATTCGTTTTAATCGTTCTTCTGTTAATATTGTGAAGTTGATTTTAAAAAAGAAAAGGTCTTTTAATAATTTTTACTTTTTGGCATTCACAATGCAATTTTTATTATTGAAAAATTGTACATATTCAGTGCAAATTTTATTATTGAAAAATTTAAAATGAAGTAATTAGAAAAAGTAGACCCATTTCACAACTAGCTCTGATGGGACTCGAACCCACGAGACCCATCGGTAGCTAGTTGAGAGACGGATCGAATTTTATAAATACTTCATTTTAAATTTTTCTATAAGAAAAGTTCTAATAATGTTACTTACCGGTGGGTTGTGACTTGATCTATTTCATTCAACAGCGATTTTCTGATATCAGACACATCAATACTGCTGCTTGCTCTGCTGCCGTCCTGCATTATAAAATAAAATATATTAAGTTATATCTACAAAATATTTTTTTAAACAATACAGTTTCCTCCCTTCTCTCCCTAAATACCTGCTTATCCCAATCTGAATCGGAACCAGAAGAATCTCTTCTCGACCTCTGCTCCCTATCAGCTCTTCGACCTTGCACACGGTCATCGCTTATTTCGCTAAAAATAATAAAAGCGTATTCACTAACCATTTATTTACAACTAGTCTTCCGCCCGCGGCTTCGGCCGCGTGTACTACACGATATTTTCCCGCGAGAATGTGATATTTTTCCGGGATAAAAAGCCTATGTCACTTTCCAGCTCCCAAACTACGTCAATCACGTCGATCCGTAGCTCTGTTTTGACGTAAAGATGGACATACAAACACACTTTCACATTTATAATATTAGTATGAATAAGACCTAAATAATAAATTATAAAAAACACACCCGATCACGTAATCGATAGATGGGAGACTGGTACTTTAGAAATTAGAATTAGTACTACTTTGTTTACTAGCTTACGAACTGCAGTATAAGGCTGCCTGTCCATTGACGTAGTGCGAGGCGCGGAGCAGAGAAAGAGGAAATATTAACCAATAGGATTGCATAAAATCACAGCTCCGCAGATTTTATGAAATCCTATCAGTTAATATTTTACTGCATTTACCTGTCTCTGTCGCTCCCGCGTAAATGTAGTTGTCACGCTTGCACAGATGCGATGACCGCCGTCTCAAGGGATCTGTGCGAGCGTGATGCACTATATTTACGCAGGAGTGACAGGGACAGGTAATAACAGGTCATTGTACGAGATTCTTCGTGCTCCGCGACCGTACTTTATTACCTTAAATTAGGCCACACATTGTGAATGGATACAAAACGAAAGGTGAATTTTCTATGTGAAATTTCAGATTGACGCTTCGACTCTGCGCCAGTGTGAGTTGAGCCTAATGCAAGAAGTACTTCTTAGTCTTCTTACCTATTACTTTTCAGACTATTAGAATCTTCTGAATAGCTGACATCCAAACTTGAATGTCGGTACTGTTTCTGTGGTCCACTGTACCATTGATTGTACAAAGTATGATGACTTCCAAAACTGTGGATATTACTTTCACTAGTACATGAGCCAACGTTCAACTGCTCCGAAGAACTGTGACGCTTTTTAAGATCAGTTTGAAACTTGGGAAGTTTTAACGTCGAATTTCTTAAAGTAGCATCTGCTTTCAAATCTGTGAAACAAAATAGATTATTTGTAACAAACAGGTTTTATCACACCTGATGATAAGTGGTGATAAAGCTGAAGCCGGAATTCTCAACCACTGAGGAACTGGCTATCTTGTCTCTCACTGCCGGAACACAATAATGCTGTAAACATCATTGTCTAAAGCAGTTAACGATAAGTCAACTCAGCAGGTACTGTAAGCGCACAGGTAGGTTCGAGGGTCCGACGCCGGTGGGGTAAATGATAACCCGCCTCCCCCCTGCTTTTCAGCTTTTTAGGGGACTTGGGGAACTGGGTGAAATGGTCTCGACATAGGTGACTGATCACCCGTTCGGCTTCGCTGGCGTCCCCCCTATAAATAATAATAATAATAACATTGTTATGGCATCAGGCTTAAGGCTCCCACAGACGATCAGTTCGCCTGTCGGCCTAGAACGGATCGGCCATCTGACGTTCGACCTCGATGTGAAGGTTAACATCGGTGTGATGAAGGCTAAGTGCTACCCTGTTGTGGATTAAAAAAAACTCATTCCCATGTGCAAACATTGTCCAGCTCCTCCGGGCAAAGCCGCGAGCCGAAAACTAGTAAGATATAGATAGATAGAAATATAAAACTTACTGTTAAGATCTTTTAATTTTCTTCCAACCTTAGTCAAGTACTCTGGTGATGTTACCACTTGAGGCATAGTGTTTGATGAAAACCATGAAGATAAGTATTTGTTTAGACCAACATCATAAAGCAGTTCTAGGCAGCTTTCACACTCTTCAACATAAAATGGCGATGGGGGAGTGACACCTACTGCCTGCAAAATAATAAAGGTAAACGACTCCGAGGCTCAGTGGTTAGAGCAGTCGCCCGGATAGCGAAAGGTTCGAGTCCCATCGGGCTGGTTTTTTCTAAATACTTCATTTTCCATTTTTCAAGGTAAACATTTTTAACAATTAGCAATCCTAAATCTACATGGAATTAGGTGTAGAATAAACAAAATTCGTGCATACCAATACTAGATAATTTGTTTCGATTTGATTATGGAAGGTTCACGTAAAAGTAATAAAAGATCGTTAAATCTTAAGAGCGCGCAGACTGCACACTAGCGCCGCCATTGAAAAAAAATCATAGTGCTTAAATAAAGACGAAATTGTGAATTATCTCTGTGTAGTGCACTCCGAAGAAGCTTTGTGGTAATTTTATTTGTATTTGTACTTATATTTATTTTGTTAGCCTGTCGTTTAGTTTAATTCAGTTTTTTTGCGAAAAGTGGACACTTTTAGCAATAAAACTCTATTAAATTAAACGACAAGCTCGAAAATATAGATCCAGCAATAAAAAGTACCACAAAGCTTCTTCGGAGTGCACTACAGAGAAATAATTCACAATTTCGTCTTTATTTAAGCACTATGTTTTTTTTTCCAATGGCGGCGCCAGTGTGTGCAGACTATACGCCCTTAATACTTGTCTATACTAATATTATAAAGAGGAAAGATTTGATTGTTTGTTTGCATCGAATAGGCTCCGAAACTACTGGACCGATTTAGAAAATTCTTTGAGCATTAGAAAGCTGCATTCTTCCTGAGTGACATAGGCTATATTTTATCCCAATATTCCCACGGGAACGGGTACCACGCGGGTGAAATCGCGTGGAACCGCTAGCTAAACATATACATAGATTCACTGGCAATTTCAAGATATGCTTCCGAAAAATACATACATCTTCAGTACATCCCCCTGCTTCCATCAATGTGGCTAATATGAAATGTCCTTTACCAACAATTTGTAGGAACCATCTACCATCTGGTATTCTGAAACAAAACTAAATATATTATTGATCATGAAGTATCAGAAAAAATCTACCCCATCTCACAACTAGCTCTATGGGACAAGACATCATGTCCCATCGGACTCGGAGCTAGTTGTGAGACGGGTAGATTTTTTTGTAATAAGTACTTCATTTTCAATAATGAATAATTGCATATTGTGAATGCATAAAATAAAAATAGTTAGAAAAAAAAACCAAATCCTACTAATATTATAAATGTGAAAGTTTAGATGTTTGGATGTTTGGATGTTTGGATGTTTGTTACTCAATCACGCGAAAACGGCTGAACGGATTTGGCTGAAATTTGGAACATAGATACTTTGTAGCCTGGAGAGGAACATAGGCTACTTTTTATCCCGGAAAAATATTACATTCCCGCGGGATAACGTCGTGTAGTTCACGCGGGCGAAGCCGCGGGCGGAAAGCTAGTAAGTAATAAAATTGAATGATTAATTATTTTTTAAACAAACATCTTTGAATATCAGAAAAAAGGTAGGTAATGGCAATATAATTTGGTTACCTAAATTCATTCCCCTCATTTTTATTCTGTTTTCTGTGCTCATTGATAAAAACCTCTTTCCATACTACTAATTTTTCTAGTTCTTTCTCGACACTAAGCTCAAGTATACCTGTCAGTCTCAAATAAGCATTTATTTCCTTTAAATCTTCATTTTGTAAATGCGAACTTAATAAATGTCCTGAATAATAAAGACATGAGCCAATGACAGTGTACACTCTTTGAAAATTTTCTACATCATCAGTCTGTAAATAAAAATTATAAAATTAATTACATTTACATTTACATACTGCATACTGTTTATGCATTCACTGGCATACATACATTTGTGGTTACACTAAATTGAATGTGCTGGCCATGCTCAAAGTTTTTTAAGTCTTGTATCCATTAGACAACATTTGACGCACAGCAGTTGCACATGTTCCTTGTCATGTTGAGGGACTATTGTTCAGGCGCGTCATGTTGCGCGCCAGCTGGCAAAACGTCGCGCGATGTTGTGCATCGTTGTCAAAAATGTCGAGGCGTAACGTGTTGCGCGTCAAAGGTTGCCTAATGGAATCGAGGCTTTATTGTACTTTACACTACACAATTATATAAAGGTTCAAAATATGAATAGAACCCGTTTTGTAATTTTTTTGTCATGGTAATGATAAATTATTCAGTGAGTAATTCAAGTGTCTAGCTTAGCAAATATTATGAGAAAGAGTATTAGATAAAAAGCAACCAACCCATTCTCGATAATCAGCCGCCTCCAACTCAGTGATAGCATCATCAACTTGAACCTTAGCTTCAAGTGGTAAAGTAACCGTGTGAGCTGCCATAAAGTCTTCAAAGTTACAAGAGCTCATAGGAGTATCACATTTCAGACTGCTCTCACTATCTCTAACTAGCGTAAGAAAAATAAGGGAAAAGAGATTGTCTAACTTATCAACATTGTTCGGCTTCGTAAAACAATACTTGAGTGAGCCATACAAAAAATCCAATATTCTAACAATGTTGTAACACACATTGTTAGTAGCAAACAAATCTACTTGTTTATTTGGAAAAGCAACTAATAACAAGTCACTGTGGTAAGAAGTGTAAGATACATTTATCAGGGAACCATTATGCAGTACAGTTGAAGTGACCGGCTCGCTAGTTCCTAATGTTTTAGGTGCTAAATGATTAAGAGTTACATAAGCACCTCTTGTGTTATATAAAAAATTCTGGTTGAATGGCCTTGGATAGCAATAGAGCACACCCTTGTCATCATTGCTGTGATATTCTATATCATTACAGCAAATATAAAGAACAGAACACATGGAATCTCTCAAAAATTGTGTCAATGTATTTCCCGGAGCAGTCTTAGAAGTCAACAACTTTTCTTTATTAAAATGAAATTCTTCTGTAGGTACTTTAAAAGTCAATTTAGGATTGCAATGGTCTTCTATCACTCTTTCTAAAACTTTGTTTATATTATTAGAGTTGACTTCAATACCATTTATTTTAATCAAATAGTACCCTTTTTTTACTTTAGAACAATATATAGCTCTGGATTCAACTAAGAAATCTGAGACCATTAATGTTTTCTCATCTGGATGTGTTTCTAGACTTAGTCCAAAAAGCATTTCTATTTGGCAGTTCTTTTCACTGGAAAATATCATATTTTTGCTGACCTGAAAAAGTTAAGGAAAAACAAAATATATCTCTCTATAAAGAGCTGCAAGTGTACCTATATTTAAAATGCAGACTTACTAATTTAGAGTCACAGATTTACATTTTATTTTTTATAATTGTTTAATGTCTATTATTTTACCTGATAAATAAATTAAATTAAATTCCCACCTGCACAACAATTAACATGTTATTGTCTTCTCCAGGCTGATTAGTGCTACATTCACCACTTTTTTTCTTTCCTACATTATTATCCATATTCCTATTTTTCCTTACTTTCAATGCACGAAATATACGGCCTGAAATATAAAACAGCACAGCATATTAATTCAATTAATCAGACTAATAATCTAGAGATAATTACTGTCTGAACTTATATCGCACAATACCTTTGGTAGAATGCCGTGCTGATGATCTCTTAAAATTATTCCTAAGTTTGAATGTTTCACAATTCTCAAGTAATGGTGACTTGTTCGCATTATTTGATGCACTTGGTTTTGTTTTGATATACACAAGTTCCCCGTCTTCTCCTACATCCGAATCCCATTCTGGCACAGAACTGAAAGAAATACACTTTGTTTTAGAATAACTTTCTGGGAAATTACTGTTGATTTGAACACAGATAGACTTGGAATATACAAGAATAGACAAAAGTTTATTGGGTCATTTAGATAACTATTTACCTTTCAGAATCAGAATATTTGGAGTCTGAAGAATCAGTCCAGTCGTGATCAGAGTCACAAGGACTATCATATTTAATGTTACTTTTAAAGTTATTCATAGCGGATGGTTTTATCTTCTGAAACGTAACAGACTCCTACTAACAATTAATGAAATGTGACAATATGAAAATAAATGGAAACATATAACTACATAATTGATGCTATTTAATAGTAAACATTGTTTTGTTTTTGATTGATATTATTACAAAATACAATAGCCAAAACTTTTTGCCGAGTTCAATAACCTCTGACGGTTTTGAACATGACAATGACAGTGAAAGTCACAGATTAGATATTAGTTCGTGACAGTGACAGATGACATCTTATCACGCAAAATAATGTAAATAAAGTAGTGCGACAATTTTTTCTGGGGGCCTACCGGCTAAAAAATATGAATATGGACATGGACTTCATTTGAAGCCAATATTTTGTTCTTATAAGGATACTATATCTATGTTATAAGGGCATAATATGCGCTTCACATAGATACTAAGAGGAGCCCGTGGCGCAGTGGATAGCGCGCTCGGCCTGCGATCGTTGAGGTTAAGCAACGTTCGCAATGGTCGGTCACGGGATGGGTGACCAAAAACTTTTCATCTCGAGCTCCTCCGTGCTTCGGAAGGCACGTTAAGCCGTTGGTCCCGGCTGCACTTGCAGTCGTTAATACCCACCAATCCGCACTGAGCCCGCGTGGTGGGTCATGGCTCATTCTCCTTATTCATCCATAAGGAAGGCCAGTGCCCCAGCAGTGGGGACATTAAATGGCTGATGATGATGATGATAGATACTAAATTAACCTACAATAACCATATTTTTTAGCCGGTAGCCCAAGGGTAGCCCCCCCCCAAACTCCCGTTCTAGTAGGAATATTGGGATCTTATGTCACTCACGAAGATCGTCTGTGGGGTCCTTAACTAGAGTCTGTGGTTGTCTGTGGGCCTGGGCGGGCACTGGGCTATTTTGGCACAAAATTTAAAAATGGCTAAGTCGGTGGGGCGAAAAAACTTTTTTCAAAAAGAATTTCATCATAAGAATTAACATTATAATAGCTCGTCTCGTCCGAAATCTTCTTGGTTATTATTTTGAGTAAATTATAATGATGAAATAAAGATTTACCTACTCAAAATGATAAGGTATGAAGAAGCCTATGAATCGGACGAGTCAAATAATTCTTCCTTCACAAACAGTGAGCCGAGAAATACCACAGGAGAACAAGCAAGGGTAAAGGAAGGCGACTTGGGTGACTTTGTTGATCCAAACCTAAGTTTAGCGTGTCAAACACTTAAAAAAACTGAACAGTCGACTGCACCATCACGCCCAGCCACTTCAAGAAAAACAGAAAACGAAAGAAAAGACAGTGAGGAAGACTGTTACCAGTGTAAGGGCACGACTGAGCCTTACTGTCACGTAAATTTGGTAATTATCGTTTTATTTGTTAATTTGGGATGGCAGGGACACCTGCCTTTTGCCACCTGCGCAGAGATCACAGGTTTAATCGCCACACAAGGCAAATAAATGTGTGATGATTTTGTAGGTATATTATTTTTCTTAGTATGACATTTTCTTCCTCAATCAGTGAGATTATGAGAAAAATACATTATTATGCTTTTATTGTAAAGATTATCCACCCACAAACAATCGGAACATGCTTGTATTTCAGAACTCAATAATAAAATTGAAAGAAAGTACTAAGAAGTTACTCAGTGTATTGGAAGAAATTCAATCGAAAACTCGTGGGAAAAATATTAAAATAGACGATGCTGATTTTAATAAACTGCTCAAAACCAATCCTCCAACAAAAAATGTATGATTCTTGTGGTATTTTATTTAATTGTTTGTTTTATGTATTCGAAAACAAATTTATTTATTTTTCTTTTTTTTTACTTCAATTTTTCAGCCCGGCTCTGTGACTGACTTACTAAATTCAAATGCTTTAAAGAAATTGGAGCAACAAACGAAAGTTTTGGACTCAATTTATATACAGGTAGGTACCGCGCTAAATATTAAAGACTCCCCTGTGTGGTTTAGTTGTTTGATCAACGGGACCTAAAGATTTCCAGTTTCTATAGAGGTACTTCATTTGGTACGCACATTAGTTTTGCGAATTAATATTAGTTTTTTGTAGGCCTGAATAGCTTATCTTTATTAAGTACTATCAGACAGAACAATCTTTTTACTCTTATTTCATTCACAATCAGTTTATGTCACTGCAGGAGCTACATACATTACTCCGTCAGGGACAAAATGTCCTCTTTAGGCGATTTATGTAGGACTGGGCATTAAGGGCTACTGCCCTGAGTAAATTTGAGCCTCTAGCTAGGGGTGAGGGGGGGCACCTGCATAACCATTGCCGCTGCTGCTCCGATGCCCTTGCTATAGCTCAGCCAGCTCATTGGGATGCCGAATGCTGGATGCTGGACAGGACAGATGAGCATTATTCCTTTGTAGTAGTCCCTTCCTCCTTAATTGAAATACCTAGATACTGAGTTAGGGTCAGTTCCTTAGTACCCAGTTACACATATTATAATTTTTAGGATGATGATGACGACTGCTCTGTGTACAAGCGATTGACAAGAAAATGTTATTGTTTGAACCATCACGAATACAACGACTTCATGATACATTTCAATGAAGACACAAAGTACCGGACCAGCGTCGCCGGCGAGGTTATTAAGAACATGCGGATCCTCAAGAAGTTCCTCTACATGAATGGGAAATACACTAAGAATGCGCTCCTGTTTCTTAACGAAGTAAATATATATTTTAGATTGTTCGAATCTTCTAAACTTATGAACAAGACAATAACCAGAGCATTGTCACAGATTACTAAATAAGAAGTTACTAAGTGCATTGCGGGCGGTAGTGCGATGCGGGCAGCGCAGGACCGATCGTTGTGGAGATCCTTGGGGGAGGCCTATGCCCAGCAGTGGGCGTCTTACGGTTGAAATGATGAAGTGCATTGCAGCGGTTTTTAGACATGTGGCCGTGGCCGAGTGGTGTACGCACCGGTTTCAAGGTGCCGCTATCTATATAGATCCCGGGTTCGCTCCCCGGTCGGGTAAATTTTGAAAACGAACTTTTCAATATACCCGTCATTGTTTCCAATTTCCATAACAATAGTGCTACTATTATACCTTGACCATGGTATTGGAACAATGTATGTGATGGTGTCTGTGTCTCCAATATTTATTTGCTTTTATCATCGTTGTGGAGATCCTTGCGGGGAGGCCTATGTCCAGCAGTGGGCGTCGTTCGGCTAACATGATAATAGTTAGTTAGGGCTCGTCCAAGGAGAGGCGGCGCGTCATCGTCAGGCGGGCGGGCGCGGGCAAATTGTGCTATCATTCCGCGCTCGCGACAGACGTATATAGGTAACCAAATAAGTTAATGTGACGTACCAACTGATGATGCACATTCACCCGCGCCGACTCCTTGATCGAGCGCTGAAAGTTCACGGCACGTCCGTGTGCCTTGTAAAATTCCAGCATGATGAAATAGCTTATGATAAGGTTATCTCCTTTAGTTCATGTGGTTCATGCTACTTTTTATGGGAACGAGAAACATGCAATACCTTTCCATCGTACTGGGGGCTTCATTCATTCGTACCGCGCAAATTCTATCTGTAATGTAATGTGAAAGAAAGAAAGTGGGCCTAAAGTAATGCCCAACTAACGCTGAATATGAATGTTTGGTCCGGGAGTCACAAAGGGGTGCACTGAAAACAAACCATTTGTCTTTGCAAATGGTATTCTGGCATTTTGCCGGCCGCTGCCGCTGCACGCTCGTTTTGCTCGCTCGGCTCGCGCTTTTCTTGGTCACAGTACTCGCAGTTCAAACATTTATTTTATTGGGTTTTGGAAGTCCTGCACACCCCCTTTGCTAACAATAACTGAATGTTCTTCATCGCAGGGATTAGCAGGAGGTGCACACACGGAAAAGGTGGAAATTATCCAAGGTTGCGCACACGCAGACATTTGCAATGTTTTCGATGATCACTCCATCGTTGTTTTGTACATTGCATGGCCATGTAAATACGAACATTATGGAGATACTGTCACGCAGGTTAGCATTTCTTTGTGAGTCGACTTAAAAGCATAGGTAAAGTGCCATAAATTTAGAAAATGTCGACCCGTCTAACCACTGAGCTACAGAGTCGCTGTGGTTAGAGCATTCGCCCGGAAAGCGATAGGTCGTGGGTTTGAGTCCTATCGGAGCTAGTTGTGTGTGAGACAGGTCGACTTTTTCTAATACTTCATTTTCAATAATAAAAGTTGCATTGTGATTGATGATTAATTATTTGTACTTGATGAAAATATAAATCTAATCTAATAATTTAATTTATTTAACTTAAACCTAAAATTATGGAACTACTTATCTTCTAGGCCCTAACAGCTAGTTTTCTATACAAACTAGCGCAACTGGAAGAAGGACGAAGATATTTAAATTACAGTTCTAAGATCACAAACGATCTAAAAAAGGTCATAAGAAAGAAATCCACTGTCTTAGAGTTCGACACTTTAGAAATATTAAACGCCACATTGAATTTGTTAAATCCTCCTTTGATGCAGAATATGAATATAACCTACTACTACAAGCCGGTTGATGAAGGTAAACAAAGGTTCATTAACTGGACCTCAAGTCCAAAAACAATGAGATATCAATACCACACAAACGACTCGAATTTGAACCGGGTAACCGAAAGTGTTAACACTGATATAAATATGACTCGACCTAGTAGACGAGAAAAGATAAAACCAATGTATACTGATTAAAGTTAAACTAAGCTATTGTCAGCGTTATCAATAACTTTAATTTTTTGTAGGTAGGTGCACTCAAATTGACTGTACCTATCCAAGTAAAACGTTCGTAAATAGTCATATTAATGACTGACTTTTTTCTAGGAGTGATAAAGAAGACATTATTCGCCCTTATTGATTATAGACAGTATATGACATTAAGTGAAGTTTTTGCACATTTAGAATTGCTATACGACCTGAGTACCAAGGAAACAGGCAAATTCGAATTAACATCAAACTTACCCCTTTTACTAACACTATTCAAAAGACTACTTGTAGAATATGATAACAGTGAAATGAATATAGTGCTAACAAAAATACTTAGTAATATAGTGACGAAGAAAGTTGCCAAGGAAAATGAGGAATCTAAGGCACTAGTCATAGCAGATATAGAAACAGAGGTACCTATTGAATTAATTACTAAGTATGATAATTGTTTAATATGATGTTTAATGTTGGAGAATCTAACTATATTAAACTTTGGAAATTTTTCAGCCAATACGTATGAAATCGGAAATAATGCAGTATCCGCCGAGAAAAACCCATGTACGGAAACTTAATAAATCTAAATTAGGCTTGGGTGTAGCTCCTACTAAGTTGCATAGCAATCCAACAAAACAAAAAGGTAAGTAATTATAAGTACTACTTTTCCAAAATCGAAAGTAAAATTGAAATGTAAGTAATGTCATTTCAATTTTGTGTTTGATTTGTTTTGCGTAGCTTAGTTTCAGACAAAACCGGCGCGCAAATTGCGCGCCGGTTTTGTCTGAAACTAAGCTATGTCTAACTGTTGGCGATATGAACATCAGGATGGCGGGTGTACTTCTCAGATTAGCTTAAATTTATTGCAGATATTTGGTACCTGCTGTGTACCTTTACGTACCTCTTTTAAAAATCTGTGTACCTCCGTATTTACTAAGATATTCAAATCGCTAGGTACACCCGCGGACCTGACGTCAGGTCCGCGGGTGTACTTTGAACCAATGAGTGTATCGTAGTGAATTTGTGTATAGATTTGGTACCTTCTGTGTACCTGCAGAAACATGTATTAGACTTCCATAATTCGATAAGGTATCGAAGATATTCAATACAATAGGTACACCCGCCAAACTGACGTTAGGATTTTTTTGAAACCGATGAGTGTATCGTAATGGTTTTGAGTATAGATTTGGTATCTTCTGTGTACCTGCAGAAACATGTATTAGACGTCTACAATTCGATAAGGTATAGAAAATATTCAAAACAATAGTTTACCCGCCATCCTGATGTCAGTATGGTGCATGCACACTGGTTCCATATTGTAAAGGTAGGGACTTAGGTTGCACGTTTTTTTAGCAACCACAATTTGATATCCAAGGAAATTAAATATATATGTGGAGTGTAAATCATATGCCTGTGTTGACATGTTAAGGGTAAGGGTTTCTGAAAGACGACAAAATATTTCTAATAGCGCCTACATGATGGGGTCATATCCTCTGCTAAATGTCTAATGAACAGTCTACGGTTAATTTGTATTTTTAATGTTAATAATGAACAAACAGTCACAAATAATATCTTAATAGCTACTGTAATTTGATAATTAGACTTCAATATAAATATTTCTTATACTCTTATAAGTTATTACTCGTAGATTTATTAGTTTTTTTTATAAATTTGCGAAGGCAAACTGTTTATATATCTTATCATACAACTTTTTCCGAGCGATCATAATTAGTCTATTACTTTAAGGTACAGTCATCTATAAGGAAAGTTGAGCCACTTGCATTGCAGCATTAATGAACATTCTTAATTTGGCCGTCTTATGAAAACGTTTATCAGCCGCATGCCTGAAAGATGCCCTATAAGCATTACACGGCTAGATAAAAAATGTTGTGAAGTAACTAAATTTTCCCTCTATTGAGATCTAACTCACTAAATACAGATAGGTAGTCTTACACATATAACATTAAATGACTTTACTCGCGAATCTACATTTACAAAGCAAGCCAACCTAAATACATATGCATTAAACAAAGTGGTCGGTATCAATCCGTATGTATGGTTGTTTGTCTTGTTACATTTGCATGCAATTTGTTGTACGATGCAATCAATAATTTTGTTGATACATAGTGAACGTTGTTCGTCGAATTTTATTCGTCAGCCAATTGATTGATGCCTATGTCGATTTCAACCATACACTGACCATAAAGTCTATAAAATGTTTCAAAATATCCAAATTTAACTGTATGCGTGTTAAAATTCTATCTACAAAGTATTCTTAAAATTCTCCAAATTGCTTCCCACAATATGTGTTATTTAAAGCTAAATAACACATATTGTGTTATTTAGAGCCCTCCGCTCTTGCTATCATGACCGATTTGGCGCAGGGGTAAAATTACCTGCCTTCTGCGCCAGAGGTCTCGGGTTCGATTCCCGAACAAGACAAATATTTGTGTGCATGAACATGTCTATTTGTCTTGGTCTGGGTGTTTTCTATGTATATTAGGTATGTATTTACAAACAAAAAAGTATTTAAGTATATATTTATCCGTTATCAAGTTCACGTACAAACAGTTTCTTAAGAAATTTACTATGGGCTTAGATAGCTGGTGTGATTGTAAAAAAATCGGCCAAGTGCGAGTTGGACTCTCCCATGAAAGGTTCCGTACACACTTAACGTACCTATTGCCTATACCTTGCCAAAATTCCAAAATATTTTTTTGTCAGCAAAATATAACTTTGTTTTTCATAGTGTTTGTATGAATGACAAAGTTACATTTGCGGTTTTTGAAAATGTGTTATATCTCAAAAAGTACTCACTATGTATCATTCAAACCAATTTTCGTTGAAAGTTTTTATTAAAATCTACAGCATATATTTTTCCTAAATTTTTCACTCTTTTATTTCAAAAGTTAGAGGGGGGACACACATTTTACCACTTTGGAAGGCTCTATCTTTCAAAATATTGAGTTTGAGAAAAAATGATTTGAGAAACCTCCATGTTATTTTCAAAGACCTATCTATAGACACCCCACACGAATATATTTGATTAAAAAAAAATTTTTTAGTTTAAGTTCTATGTATAGGGGGGCCCCCCTTAATAGACAGACAGACAGACAGACAGACATGACGAATCTATAAGGGTTCCGTTTTTTGCCATTCGGCTACGGAACTATTTATTTATTATGTCCTTACGCTGCATTGTAATTTTTTTATTTTTATTGCATTGTTATAGTGAGCGCCCGCCCGAGTTTTTAAAAACCTTCAGTCGGAAATACGCACTTTGATCGTAAATGTCGCAGCCATTTTTTAAGATATAAAAAAGTAATTACAGTTTTTCTCGTAATTTTTTGTAGATTTATTTGGCATGTAAAATAAAAAAAAACCGGCCAAGTGCGAGTCAGACTTGCGCACGAAGGGTACCATACCATTATCTATACAACATTAGACACTATATTTATTATCGAGAAAATAACGGTAAAAAATTACTATTACTATTAAAAGTCGCATTACATAATGAGTCACACCAATGATTTTTATTATCAGCATATCTAAAAAATATGTAACTCGAGAAAAAAGAATCTGTTTTTATTTTTTTCCTATCTTCAAAAATGACAGATATTAAACGTTAAAGTACGGCCTCCGAGGAAAATTTGGGTGAACCAATGGCATTAACGTGTGACGTCACGTCACACTTCCGTATACGTCTACATAGAATCCTTTGGCTATATAGTCGCGCTCTCACGGTTTCGTAATAAATTTATTTATTTTTCTTATAGTCGATTAATGAAATGGTTAAGAAATTTTGTATTGAGCCCATGTGAAAAAACAACTTCAAATAATGTTTTATTTTCGTGAATAATAAAAATCAACTTTCTTAATGGCGGGCGGGATTCTGTCAATACATATAGCAACCGTCAAAACAAAATGTACTTACTTACAACCTCATATGAATTGGTGGTTAAATATGCACCCTAAAAACTGACAGCCATTTCAATAATTTTATACTGCTAGTGGCGCCTCCACCACTGGGTCAGATAAGTTTGTGGGATAAATGTCTTTCGGTATCGACAGTACCTACTGTCGATACCGAAAGACATTCACCTGACAGACAGTCACCTGACAGTTTTAGAGTGCCCCTGCGCGCGGTCGAAATTGAATACTAATCATTTACCATAACCTTAGAACGAAGAAAATGTACTGTAACTAGCGTCAAAAACGCACGAGTTGCGCGCAGATTGCGCACAGACGAACTCTATGTAGGTACAGTTAGACGGAAATCACCCGCAACAGCCGCAATCGGAGATGTCAGTGCGACATGACGTCATCGCAATAGCGCGCAAGGAAAGCAAATTTTCAAAGGCTGGTGAAACTTTACAACGCTGTAACTTTGGAAATCCTGGCCAGATTTCGATGAAACAAAAACTATTAGTACTTGCACGAGTACGCGCATTAAATGCAGTAATTTTTATAGTCATATTTTGATGTGTTGGTGTGACTCATTATACTACCTAATCCAATACATTTAAAAATCAAAAAAAGATAAGGTCTGGCAGCACTGGGATATTGTTCTACCTAGAGTGCGTGTCAGATAAGTCTGCCCGTGACTGGGGCGTTTTTGGCGCTAGTTACAGTTCATTATTTGATTAAAAATATAATAAAAGTGATTGCGCAATTATACATTTTGTCGTCTCTTGGAAACCTTTACCCTTGAACATTGGTCTGCAGGTACACAAACCGTACCAAATCTATACCCAGAGTGTAAGTTTACCAATGCAAACGTTACTATTGCGTTTAAATTAAATTGTATCTAAGCCTTATTTCTTGAAAATAAAGTAAGTAGTCAAAATTGCACCATAGTCCCTATTTTTACAATATGGAACCAGTGTGCGCCATCCTGTCACCAGGGCCCTGTTAAACGAAACTTACAAGTCTACAATTATGTAAAAAGGGACTAATTTGTAGACTTGTAATACAAGACGTGCTGTTTAACCAAACTTACAAATAATATGTAAGAATTTTACAACTAAAAATCTTACATATTTGTAAAGTCTAATTGATGATTAAACGAACTTACCTTAGTGACGTTCTATCACAATGGGAGAGTTTCCTACAGTAATTTTTCTATGCACTAGATTACGCTGTAACTGTAACACAACCACCTTTTTTCAGCATATTATGGCAAAGGATTCGTTCATTTAGCCTAAAAACACCTCCCACCTCACCTCCGGTTCAAAGGCTCCTTGCAACTTTTTGTTGATATTCGGAAACGATATATTTGTATGGTGATGTCAGACTATTTTCTTTGCGATTTTCTACTACGTTCTAGTTCGTTTACTTCTTCATTCAGATCTTTTATCAAACCCTTAATGACATTTTTGGTGCGAATTGTTGCACCTAGATTGTATATTCTGAACTAATCTGAAAAAGTTAGGTCGCTATGGTTGGGTAGCGCCATCTAGTACAATTTTTTGAACTAACGATGAAACGTCAAAAGAAACTCTCATTATACGAAGGCTTCATCCGAAGATATTATTGTACACATGTAGTTCCCCGTAACGACTCGCTAGTCACACACTAGAGTTAAAAGATATTTAAAAAAAAACATACATACAGACGAATAGAGAACCTCCTCCTTTTTGATTTAGAAGTCGGTTAAAAATTAAAGTATCTTTCATTTTTTTCTCATCATCAAGCAAGATTGAAGAAATCTCTTCTAATTTCCCATTGTCACTACATAGTATAAAACAAAGTCGCTTTCTCTGTCCCTATGTCCCTTTGTATGCTTAAATCTTTGAAACTACGCAACGGATTTTGATGCGTTTTTTTTAAATAGATAGAGTGATTCAAGAGGAAGGTTTATATGTACTTTTTATCCCGATATTCCCACGGGAACGGGAACCACGCGGGTGAAACCGCGGGCGGCCGCTAGTTAATGCATAAAACATAATTAATGATACTCTACTGTACTGTAACTGTTTTTAACTGTACTTAACTGTACTTGGCTGTAGTTGGCTGTACTTATAGGAAAAATGTGATAATGATAAGATGAAACAGCCATATTGAGATTTTATATAATTTTTATGCATTCACAATGCACTTTTGTAAGTGTAGGTGTAGCGGAGAGGGATTGCAAAAATGAACTCGCTTATATTTGTATAAAATCGTGTTATTTATAATATTTACAAAGATAAAACTTAAATCGCATAGTATTGTCGCAAGAGAAAAAAGTAGAGTGAAAAAGGCGGCAAATATTCGCATGAAGAAAAAACAGAATTAAAAAGTAAGAACACGGCATTGGCACGTCGAATAAAAAGTCAAATGTACACGGAGCAGATATTTTAAATTTAGAACGGTCTTCCAAAGAGGCGTGAACATGCCCCCGGCCTTGAAAGCTGTGGCTTTCAATGATGTTCCTCTTCTTCTCCTGGAACCGGACACATCTTCAACTTCGAACGTCGATATAGCATCGCCAGGAACGAAGTCCAGTATCCTGCGTAGTCTCGTCTTTGGGATTAAACTTCGTTTTCCAGTCAATTTCGTATGCAAGTAGCCGCGTCACGAACTCTTGGAACCAGCACATCACTGCCAAAGGGGCTGCCGTGTTTGTTCAACTCGCTGTTACCCGCCGCTAAACGTGTTTGTCTTCTAGATTAAGGCAGAGCAGATCGATGGTATGATCCCGACGAAATGTCAGCTGGGCTGATCGGTGACAGGTCCCTCGGGTTTCGAATAGAATGATGGAGAGGTGTTAATTTCAGAAGCCGAGCGCTTTGTCCTGTTTCCATAGTGTGCTCCTCGAACATCAAATGTGCATTATACCTAGCACTCGCCGGAAGTGATACATACAGCACCTGACTCCGATCTCGCATAATTCACCAAAATGAGACACATATGGTGCATAAGACAAAAAGTAATAAAGTTAAGTCTGATGCCTAGACTAGTCGCATGAGAAAATTAGTAATTTAAGAATTAAGTCATGAGCTCTACAAAGTTATCGAGTTATTAGAAAGTAACGAAAATTAGTTATTAAATAACGTCAAAAGAATAAATAAGTAGTAATCGCATTAAACATTGTTAGGTTTTATTAATTTATTGTGAAGATTTTGAACGCCTAGAAAATAATATTACCCATAGGTTTCTTCGGTAAGAGTACTAACCGCCTTAACTAGAGAGAACGAATATCAAGACATAATAATATGTACAAACATGTACATTCGCATTGTTGCCTCTTAGCTCCTATACCTTTGTGTTTAATACGAACACTGGATGAGCCTACAGTGGACATCGCGATACAAAATCGGGTAGCCAGGACTTAATCGCATTTTGGGTAGGTTACGCATGATAGAGATTGCGCATGGGATACAATAATTAACTAACAATATTTATCGAGTATTGTGTCTGCCATTGGCCAACGGTTTTTATAAAAGTAACAATGGCCCACATTTAACAAATAAACATATTCTAGTTTAAAAATATTAACTTAAACCTATGGACTATACATGAGAATTAAAAAGATCGTTAGTTCTTATTATTGTCGACAAAGACAACCGCAGACACGCATTAATAATTATAAACGCCTATGAATTGATAATTAATTTATGTACACCTAAGTTTAACGTATTAATAATTCTAATAATTAAAAAAATAAAGAAACGATTGTATAGTAGCGCAAAATATAATACATAAATGAAATAACGCACTCGCAATTTAATGATACAAACTATTATAATTAATTAACTAAGAACCGCATTATTAAGAATAAAGTATTACGTATGTTTAAAAGGTTTACTTTCGAATAAGTGCCTACGTACTAACTTTAATGGCTTAAATTATAAAATTCGCAAATAAAATCAAAAGTCGTATTCTTATATGCTAGATATCGCTATATTTACGATTCGCTTTATGAAAAGTATGGGTATAATAATTCGTACGAGTGTCTAAAACGAAATAGTATAGGTAAAATAAACGCATTGCCTTTTCGAATGAATATTTTTCCGCAAGCTAACTTGCCATAAAATATATAATTAGATTTTAGAAGCTACCTACTTCAAAAAAT
Organism: Crambus lathoniellus; assembly: GCA_949710035.1. Taxonomy (NCBI): domain Eukaryota; kingdom Metazoa; phylum Arthropoda; class Insecta; order Lepidoptera; family Crambidae; genus Crambus; species Crambus lathoniellus. Next base: position 20,313,293 of record OX453310.1, read on the forward strand.
TTTTAACACAAGTATTTATTTTGTAGGACTCAGGTTACGTCAACTAACCGATCGCTTTTTAAAGTGTTAGATCCAATAGATCCAGATAGAATCCACCCTAACTTTGTGTTTTGTAAGTAGGGACCGTGTTTTAAACGCATTTTGCCTTCGCTTAATAACTGCCAAAACCTATCGGCACCTATTAAAATGTCAATAGGCCGGCTTTCGTGAAACATCGGATCAGCTAATTGTATATTACTCGGCAAATCTATGTAATCTAGTATATCGCTATGTAGAGTAACCGGAGGTGTATAAGATGTAATTTCGGGTAAAATTAAACAGGGAATTCGCGTAGTAAACGTGTTATGTAGCGCTTTGATTTCAATATTACTTGACTGTTTGCTTTGAATAATAGAAGTTCCAACACCTTTTATTTGAGTAGTGGACTGTAACGCATCTAAGTTCAAAGTATCGCATAATCTCTTTGTGATAAAACTTCGTTCGCTCCCACAGTCAAGTAAGGCGCGTACTACCTGATGTTTTCCGTTATTACCCTTTACTTCAACTAACGCCGTTGACAACAAAACCGATTGCTCACTACTAGATAACTTTTCGCTATGTAATAATTTATTATCTAAGTGTGCCGCGTGAGTGTATGTGCAAACATCAGAGGCCGCATTCGCATTTGAGCTTTCACTGGGAGAGGACACCGGTTCGCTGTCAAATGAAGCTGTCGTCACGGGCGCAGAGACAGTCGCATGCTCGCTGTGAATCATTGTATGATGTCGATGATTGCACTTACGACAGTAGCTAAACCGGCAATTTGCTAAAGTATGTCCCGATCGCAAACAGTTTCGACATAAGTTTTTATTTTCTACAACTTTAAGTTTATCTTGTAATGAATACTTATTAAATATGTTACAAGTGTAAATAGGATGATCATTATTACAAACAACGCAAACGCGAGTAAATCGTTTAAACTGAGGCTGTATAACGTTATTGCTAGATGAAGTATGACAGTACGTTTTGGAGGCAGGCGGCGGCGAAGACTTTAAATTGTGACCGTGTGTGACCTGCAACGTCTCTAACATATCAGCTCTATCTTTTAAGAACTTGATCAAGTGACTAAGTTTAATGCTAGACAAAGTATTATTCGAATCGCTGTTTCTATGGTCTACGGAAATCGTACCCCTGTACTTTTCCCATTCGCGTTCAGTTACACTGTCAAGTTTCGAAACAACCATATATATAATCAATGTATCCCATTGGTCTACTGGCTCATTAAGTAGTTTCAGGGCGCGTAGGTTTTTCAAAATAGTGTCAATTAGCCTCCGTATGTGTACCGGTGACTCTTTGACAATATTTTGTATCGCAAATAACGCCTTTACATGATTATGAACTAATAATCTATTATTATTATAGCGATTGCATATTAATTCCCAGGCTACCGTATAATTATTCGAAGAGAATTCTAAGGAATCAATAACAAGCGCCGCTACGCTTTTTAATGATGATTTCAAATAATGAAACTTTTGTATAGGTGAAATATCCTTATTGTTGTGAACGAGAGACAGAAAGGTGTCTCTGTACTCTAACCAGTGCTCGTATGACCCATCAAAGGTAGGCATGGTGATGGTTGGTAGCTTAACAGAATGCAAGTTCGTGTTAGTACTGGCAACTGTAGTCTCACCAGACGAAAGTAAGCTCTTTGCTTGCGCTATAGCTGAATAATACGAGCTTTCAAAATCTTCACGCAATTCCAATTGTTTGAAAAGCTCATCTTCGCTAACTAAGACCTCAATCTCAGACTGAATCGCATTAAATTCGTTAAAAAATAATGAAGCCCGTTGAATACGCATTTCTAATTCAGTACGCTTTTTTACATTTAACTGTTCGGAATCTAATGAGTTAATAAATTTCATAAGTATCGTTAACCTACCCCTTATTACTCCCCTTTTCTTACTTAACGCGTAAATTTCAACATCGTTGTTCGAACTAGTAGCCGTAGTAGTAGGACCCATTTTGGTGAAAAATGAAAGAATACGGAGTACTTACAGTTCTGCAGGCGCACCCCGACGAGCAAAGATATTGTCTTATTCCGCACTGCTAAGGGATATAATATCCAGTGGTTATGGAGGAGACACACAGAAGATCGCTTATTTTCGCAAATCACCTCGTCCAGTCGCGTAGTTATCGAAGAGGTCGCGTCGTATATATCCAGCTCCGAAGGTCCAAACTATGTAGCGGAGAGGGATTGCAAAAATGAACTCGCTTATATTTGTATAAAATCGTGTTATTTATAATATTTACAAAGATAAAACTTAAATCGCATAGTATTGTCGCAAGAGAAAAAAGTAGAGTGAAAAAGGCGGCAAATATTCGCATGAAGAAAAAACAGAATTAAAAAGTAAGAACACGGCATTGGCACGTCGAATAAAAAGTCAAATGTACACGGAGCAGATATTTTAAATTTAGAACGGTCTTCCAAAGAGGCGTGAACAGTAGGAAAAATTTTCTTACCACATTTTTCCTATACTTACAAAATTGCATTGTGAATGCATAAAAATAATATAAAATCTCAATATGTCTGTTTCATCTTAATCGATTGTTAAACATTTGTAAAAATGTTTCTTTCGGATGCGAGGGTTTCCTCACATTGATGAAGCAACGCTGGCCTACAGCGTAACAAGTGATAGCAAAATTCGACTAGTCGTGTAAGCCTTTCGGTAGCTTAGTTGGTCAGAGCATCGGGCCGGATTCCCGGAGGCGCGGGTTCGAATCCCGCCTGAAAGCTACTTATGGGGCTCGTGGTTTTTTACTATCACATTTTCCTATACTTACAAAATTGCATTGTGAATGCATAAAAATTATATAAAATCTTGGCTGTACTTGGTTGTACTTGGCTGTACTTGGCTGTACTTGACTGTACTTGACTGTACTTGAATGTACTTGACTGTACTTGACTGTACTTGACTGTACCTGACTGTACCTGACTGTACTTGACTGTACTTGACTGTACTTGACTGTACTTGACTGTACTTGACTGTACTTGACTGTACTTGACTGTACTTGACTGTACTTGACTGTACTAGACTGTACTTGACTGTACTTGACTGTACTTGACTGTACTTGACTGTACTTGACTGTACTTGACTGTACTTGACTTTACTTGACTGCACTTGACTGCACTTGACTGCACTTGACTGTACTTGACTGTACTGGACTATACTTGACTGTACTTGACTGTACTTGACTGTACTTGACTGTACTTGACTGTACTTGACTGTACTTGACTTTAGTTGACTGTACTTGACTGCATTTGTCTGCACTTGACTGTACTTGACTGTACTGGACTATACTTGACTGTACTTGACTGTACTTTACTTTATCAACCAAGTTTCTACTGTAAAAAACTGTAAATGAAATAAAATTTTAATAAATATTTTTACTAGCTTTCCGCCCGCGGATTCGCCCGCGTGGACTACACGACATTATCCCTCGGGAATGTGACGTTTTTCCGGGCTAAAAAGTAGCCTATGTTCCTCTCCAGGCTACAAAGTATCTGTATCCCAAATTTCAGCCAAATCCGTTCAGCCATTTTGGCGTGATTGAGTAACAAACATCCAAACATCTAAACATCCAAACATCCAAACATCTAAATTTTCACATTTATAATATTAAGTAGGAAGTAGGATTTGCTTTCAGTGAATATTCCGATGATTAGTTACGTGTTACCTACATTATAAAGTTAGAAGTTTTTCTTAAACTTGTAAAATAAAATAGTATCATAAACCTTAGAACTATCTTGTCTTTGAAAACTCTTTAAAGTACCTAACTAAATCCAACTAGTGATCTATCTGTAATTTTATTTTATTTGCCCTCAGTGAATATTCCGATGATTACCGTGTTACATTAAGATTATTTTTTTATTATTTTTATGCATTCACAATGCACTTTTGTAAGTATAGGAAAAATGTGATAGTAAACTACTTATGGGGCTCGTGGTTTTTTACTATCACATTTTTCCTATACTTACATTAAGAAGTTGAAAGTTTTCTAAAACTTGTAAAATAAAATAGTATCAACCTTAGAACTGTTTTATCCTATGAGTAATAGTATTTATCTAAAGTCCGCAGCTACCGATGAGTTGAAAGGTACAGGGGCAAAACAAGAAATGTCACAAACTGGTTTTTTGTTTTGTATTTTTTATTTTTATTTTTTTTTATTTTTGGCTTGCATAATTATTTTTTATTAATTTACTGATAGGAACCTAAGTTTACTGTACAAAGATCGGCTGTAAATACAAATAAACTTTTGAGAAATGTTCACAAATATACTTACATTAAAATGTAAATTCCACAAAAATCTGTTTTGTGACATTCCTTGTTTTGCCCCTGTACCCTTCAGTTGATCAAAATCTTACAAAGTTAAAAAACCGAATAATAGCAGTGGCTATGGACATTTAAAATTTAAAGATTCTAACAATATAATGGATGTCCCAGAGTTACGGGGCATGACATGAAGGGAAAGTACTCTAAAAATATCTCTGAAAGAAAACATTCTTTTATTTTTGACAAGAAACAAAACAATGCCTTCTTCTACACTATGTGTCGACCCCCTACGCACATCGACAAAATATGGTACGTGTGAATAGTGTCGATGCAGCTTTTTGCAGTTGCGTTGTCGTTGTGCGAAAAAATGTTGATGTTAATCCGTTTTCACTAGTAGTTGTGATGTGGTTACGTCGTATACAATGAGGCCGGCCGCTAGTTCGCAGCGTCGTCGTCGCTGGTAGTTGCGTTGTGATTGGCACTCACGCGCTCGTAAATGACGGCAAAATATACATTTCGAATACAAAATGCGCCTTGCCCACGTGTTGTGGTTGTAGTACGTGTGGGTTGACACTTTAATGAGTTGAAAGAACTATATAAGAACTACATACAAATTAAAATAAATTAAATGTAAGTATATACGTAAATAAGCACAAAAAACGAGATCACGAGACTGATCAAAATCTGAAAAATAGGTGATTTAAGGTGCGACGATTTTTAATAAGGGATCGTGACGTTTCACGAAAACTTTCTTACCATCGCAAATAAATTTTAAAATGTTGCTACAAATATCCAGCTATCTAAAACAGTTTTCCGTTTTTCGTAGAAGTACTTCAATAGAACGTAAATAGTGTTTTTGTAAACGTTGCGTCATGCACCCGCGGAGGGGCGCGGGCGATAAAAAACCCTGCTCTCCTCCGTTTGTGAAATCCGAGACGGGCCGCGCATTCAGGTCGTTAAAGAGAGTCGGAGCTTGCAGACGTTCCACGTAAAAATATTTATTTTTAAATAATCTAAAACTCAGCCGTTTATTTTTCGATTTTAATATTTTTCTGATAGTTTTTAGTCTTGATCTATAGTTTAAATTCTTTATAGTGAAACATAATAATATCAATATAATTAAACTTACTCATAGTAGGATTGTAACGTTTGTTAAACAGGGCCCAGGATGGGAAACGGTCAAACTATCGTATTGAATATTTTTGATACCTTATCGAACTGTGGAAGTCTAATACATGTTTCTGCAGGTACACAGAAGGTACCAAATCTGTACTCAAAATCATTACGATACACTCATTGGTTTCAGAAAAATCATAACCTCGGGTTGGCGGGTGTACCTATTGTATTGAATATCTTCGATACCTTATCGAATTATGGAAGTCTAATACATGTTTCTGCAGGTACACAGAAGGTACCAAATCTATACACAAATTCACTACGATACACTCATTGGTTCAAAGTACACCCGCGGACCTGACGTCAGGTCCGCGGGTGTACCTAGCGATTTGAATATCTTAGTAAATACGGAGGTACACAGATTTTTAAAAGAGGTACGTAAAGGTACACAGCAGGTACCAAATATCTGCAATAAATTTAAGCTAATCTGAGAAGTACACCCGCCATCCTGATGTTCACGTTGGCGATGATGATAAATTTTATAGAAGCATATTTTATTAAACCTCCCGACGTTAGCATATTCAAAGGCGGTTAAAAATCAGTGTAACACAGACATACTTTCGATATAAATAGGGATTACAGCTCATATTAGCAGCACTGCTAATCGCCGTTCGCATTCCGTGATACGGCGCCGTACGGCTCCGTGTCGGCCGGGCCGATTTGTGTGAATCTAAGCCTCCCCCAAGGAAGTCCATATCGTCGGTCCACCTTGTAGGGGGCCTGCACACGGAACGGCGTCCGGTGCGCGTGAGCCATTGGTGAACCTTCCCGCCCCAACGGCTTGCGATTCTTCGCGTACCACACCACATATACCAGCGTAATATTACCTAACTACAGTAAAATTTAAAAAAAAATAAGTATTTAGAAAAAATCGACCCGTCTCACAATCAGCTCCGACGGGACTCGAACCCACGACCTTTCGCTTTCCGGGCGACTGCTCTAACCACTGAGCTACGGAGTCGTTACGAGAAGCGTCGAATTTATCCAATACTTCTTACTCGCTGTATAGTCAGCGTTAATTTCATCAATGTGGAGATATTACTACCCTCACACGCGAAAGAAATACCTTTCCAGGTATTTGGCAATCGCTAAAGATGAAATTACTATTGCTAGTTATTTTAATTTTTAGTTTTTTGCATTCACAATGCAATTACAGTAAAATTGTTACAGATCGTCACGAAACCGGGACTTCACGAGTGGAACCCTCGGATCTGGTGAACAGATCAAGGAAGTTTAAGAATGGTACAAATAAAAATGTATAATTAGGTTGCTTTCTTTCTCATCAGACATATTTTTAGAAAAGGGCTTTCTATCAACATCAGTAAGAATGTGCTGAACGAACATAGTACTGCTTGGAGTTGGTGGAAAGGACCAGTAGAGTAGCAGGCATGAGGCTTTATCATTCGTCTACAAAGGCAAGTAGTAGTTCAAGTAATTAGCTGACACCAAAGGTATGGTAGGTAAGTGACAAAATGAAAGAACATACTGAATAAGGAAAAGTAATTTGTGTTATGTTCATTAATTAGTAGTTCTTTTTGGTATAAAACCTATGCAAATATTTAACGAAATATTATGAAAATCTATTAAAATGGTATATAATGCAGTTATTTTCTTTTCAGATAAGCATAGAACTTCAGTCATTATTGTTCCAATTCAAAAAGAAAGAAATGAAGTTAAAAGCAATTAATTTATTCACATTACAAATAAATTATAAAATACAGATATAAAAATGTAAATCTAAACAAAATATTTATAATAATATAAAAAAGTTACATATACAATTAACCATTTGTAATCATTGAACCCAAGTTAACAGCTGTCACCTCATAAAATCCCATTTATTCCTGGAAGTGGAGTACAATAATATCATAAATGCATCTTGTGGAATTATTAAAAAATTAGGTATATCTCTAAAAAGAACAATATTATAAAAGTAGGTATCCAGAATCTGGCATCTCTAAATAGACACTTTGGCATGAATTGCTAATAATTTTATTTATGCTATACTGAGATCTAAAATCATAAACTTAAGGATGAATCACTACATAGTATAAAACAAAGTCGCTTTCTCTGTCCCTATGTCCCTTTGTATGCTTAAATCTTTGAAACTACGCAACGGATTTTGATGCGGTTTTTTTTAATAGATAGAGTGATTCAAGAGGAAGGTTTATATGTACTTTTTATCCCGATATTCCCACGGGAACGGGAACCACGCGGGTGAAACCGCGGGCGGCCGCTAGTAATAAATAAACGTTAAGTTTCATTACTAGTATATGATGTTGCAGTGATATAAATAATGGCAGCTAATGATTTACCACCCGCATTGTATGAAGACAACTAGCACCAAATAGAACTGGTAAATTAATAGGTAATTTACAAGACAAAGTCATTGGTACTAGTAAGTACATACTGGTTGGATTCAAAATATGCAGAATTTCTGCAATAGCTGCCTACTTTTTATCTATTCCACACCCAAAAAAGAAAAAATAAGATCATACTTTTTTAACTTATATAAACTGATTTTCTAATCAAACTGTTTATCATCATAATGTTCCACAGGTGGATACCGTTGTTGGTAATATGGAACATTTCTTTGATGTGGAGGTGGATGATTTTGCTTAAAAAACATAGCCAAAAGTATGTAAAAACCACCTACAATCTTGCTAAAAAAGTCTAATAAACCCAAAAACATTGGGGTAGAGTTTTTAATGAGTATTGACATTTCTCTTAGTAAGGCCAAAACAAAATTGCCTAAGAAATTTACAAATGCCGTACTTCCTGTGAAAATTGCAATCACAAGTGCAAAGAGGAATTTCACAAACTCTTTGACATTTCGTATTGATAAAGCATCCTTCAAAACTGCAACAATATCATTGTAAGATTCACTCAATGTCTCTACACTGTTGTCTATCCTAGCAACTCTTGATTCTTTGCTCTTTGTTGGTGCTGCAGTTCCAGTAAGTATTGGTTCTATTACCTGATAGGCTTCAGATATATACCTCATACATTTCACAGACACCATGACTTCATCTGGCCTGAATTTTATACTTTTGATTTGGAACCAGAAGGGTCCAAAGGGTTGGTTTTCAATTTCAGTGCAAATACAGAGACTGGTAGAATTTATTTCAAGTAATTCAGCTTCAATTATACCAATGACGGGTTTGTGGCTCTGTTGAGATGCCACTTTGAGTTTGTATCGAACGTCTATTAAATCTTTCCGTAACTCAACTTCTGCTGGACTCAGCAACACAACATCTCGATAGCCAACACGCTGGTCGATCAGGCGGCGTTCTACATAACGCCCTAGGAAAATCCGCGCCTTGAGCGTTTCTCGAGCATAGTTTTTCACTTTTGTCGTTTCGACATCATCACTGCTATCAAAGTGCGATGATGCTCCAGACGAATTGAATGAAGGGTTATTAAGTCCGACACTCATGATGGAGTAAAACTTTATATGAAATGATGAAATCACAAAATAAACAAATAGATAATTTCAAAACAATGACATTTCAGTGTCAACTACTTTTTTAATCTTGGTCAACTACTATGAAACTACCGGCTAAAAATATGGATATGGGTATGGGCTTCAACTGTCATTTGAATTCCTTAATTTCATGAAGCTCGACTTAATACAACTGAGGTAACTGGAGCGTGCAGTACGAACAATTTTTTGAATACCACAAATAACACAGTGGCTGTCTTCCGTCTCACCTACACTTTTAAAAAATACGTATGGTCATATGAGACAGCTGACAGCCACTACATACATAAATGTCAAATTTGCTGGCGACACTTTTTTATTCAGGGTGAGAGCTCCAGTTACCTCAGAGTATTAAGTCAAACTTCATGCTTAATTTGATAGATTTTTGCTGCTTTGTTCAGGGGGGCTACCGGCTAAGATGGATATGGGTATGGGCTTCAACTGTCATTTGAATTCCTTATCTTGATAGATTTTTGCTGCTTTGTTCTGTTAAACGTTGCTAGCTAGTTATCGTTAAACCCGACGTCACAAAACAAGGAACTGATAGTGGCTATTTTCTTTATAACATTGACTTAAAGTTCCCAAAAACGTATGAAGTTCATACCCATAAAGTTACGCGGTAGCCCCCCTATTGAACGTTGCTAGCTAGCTATCGTTATACCCGACGTCACAAAACAAGGAACTGGGGGGCTACCGCGTAACTTTATGGATATGAACTTCATACGTTTTTGGGAACTTTAAGTCAATTTTATAAAGAAAATAGCCGCTATCAGTTCCTTGTTTTGTGACGTCGGGTATAACGATAACTAGCTAGCAACGTTTTACAGAACAAAGCAGCAAAAATCTATCAGAATAAGGAATTCAAGTGACAGTTGAAGCCCATACCCATATCCAGATTTCTTAGCCGGTAGCCCCCCTGATAGTGGCAAGTTTTTTTATAAAATTGACTAAAGGTAGAAACACATTTCGCTGGCGCAGCGCGATCGGTTTCATACATTTCACAGAGTACTATATATTAATATACATTTAGTATGGCTAGAAACACATTTCCCTAGCGCAGCGCAGCGCAGCGTTTCCGCCCGGCTCCGATTGCGCCAGGCCCCCCACCACTTTCTAGCATTGTATCGTCAGATGCATAGAATAATATTACTCACAAGGAGAAGAATGTCAACTCCATACAAAAAAATGGTAGACCATTTCGACTTACGCCATCTGTCGTAATCCCCAACGAAACTAGCATGGCCGGGAATTTCAAAAAATAGTAGGCGGGAAATTTGAAACCCAACAACTTAAAACTAGAGTTTCAAGCGTTTCTTCCATGTACTATTCTTCCGTTTGAAGTATAAGTTATACCTCAAACGGAAGAATAGTACATGGAAGAAACGCTTGAAACTCTAGTAAAAACAACATAGTAACAGTTAAGGTTATGGAAAACAAGTGCATATAAATTTTATATGTTTTATTACATTCATTTTTTCCTAATATCGTGGATGTCGCTTCCTTGAACAGGCGATTTTTTAGAGTAGAGTGTCTTCTGTCATATGAAAATTACATTATTTACATTAAAATGAAAATCGAGTTTCTTCTTGTTTTAAAGTGTTCCGCAACTTCCATATTCTTTTGACATAAGAGTCTACACTTCTTAAACAATTCTTGCTGGTTTTTTTATTTCCCTTGATTACTGGAACTAATATACTGAAATAGAAATAAATAAATATTAACTTTGATGCACACTCGGGGACACAAACAACAAAATAAGATAAGGGATATCAAAACTATGGTGCACAAAGTTTCTAATACTTCATGGTTTGATGGTTATAATTTATAAGTAATTGTTAATTAGGATGAATAATTACTTTTACTTTTTGCATTCACAATGCAATGTTTATTATTCAAAATGAAGTAAGTATTAGAAAAAGTAGTTGTGAGACGGGTCATTTTTTTCTAATAATTTCAATTTCATTTCATTTTCAATAGGTTGAATAATTCAAATTATTACACTCTAAACAACAAATATATTTTGAAATGTAAACAGAAACTATAGAAAATAATGTGTTCCTTATAAAGTTAATTTTAAACTTGGATTCATGCCTTTCCTACCAAAAGACATATATTATGGACAAATCAATAAACAGCAATTGTCATGAATAGTAACTCTATTATTATTAAAATTTCAACAATAACACTTGGTTCTATAATTCAGTAAAAAGGCAGTTACCTCCACTCATTGAACATCTGGAACAGCTTGTCACTTAAACTTTTTCATTGCAAAATCAATAAATGAAAAATATTTTAAATGTTTGTTGCATAACAGTTTTGATGAACATCCTCGGACTGCCTCTCGCTGCCATGATAACAAAACTTGGCCCATGCTACACAACTAAAACAAAACAAATTTATACATAATATTATTTTAGAAAAATCCAACTACTTAACTACTATGTATTTATCTAACTATGTATTGTAATAAACTCTATGTGGAGTTAGTGCAGTCAAACCGCCAACAAAATAAACTATTTAATGTGTAATGGTGCTCGGGGAGGCCTATGCCCAGCAGCGGGCGTCGTTCGGCTGACTGATGGTGCTCCCACATCGGTACCTATCTATTTGCAACTCTTGCAAAGTTTGCAAGAGTTGCAAATAGGTAGGTAAGGCAAACAGATTCCAACTTTTTTGTTTGCTATGAAAAGTTTATGTTCATGCCCCGGGTGGAGCTCGGATATTGTTAACAAATATAATATGTGGGAACTCCAAATGATAAACGGTTAAACTAAAAAAACAAAATTGTTTAAAAATCATATTGAAAACTCAGACCAATTATTGTATTCTCCTTACCGCAACTTGTTAGTTGGTCCAGTCCAGAGTTTGGAATTCTATACAACTGAATGTCCGAGTCTTTTTTCGGTGTTCAGCCACATTTTAAACATATTTGTCTAATGTTATCAGCCTTATTTACAATAATATAGAAACTATTCACAAATTATATAGTGTAGAAACTATTTAACAAAAGAAACAACAAACGCCCGCCATTTTATTTGCTTGTTTTTTTTTGGAAAGTTTTTTAACGGCACTGGGTTTTCGAGCCCTTTTATGCCCGTCTTGATGTTAATTTTGAGTTTTTGACATTTGACATTGACACTTCACTGTGTTTGTTTACTGTTTGTTTGATTGTTTTTTCGGATATTATTTTAGAGTTTGTCGATTGTGTTGCTGATAAATTTGTAAAGCGGCATGAAATTACTATAATTTGCTAAAAGATCTTCTAGTTTCTGTGGTATTTTCTTGTGGATATCTGATAGTTCCGCGATGAGAGTTAGACGGTGTAAGTTAAATCTTCTACATGTGAAAATGATATGGTTTAGGTCTTCGTTCACATCGCAGACAGGGCACCTGGGGCTATCTGCCATTTTCAGTCTATGCAGGTGAGTGCGAAATTGGCCATGGCCAAATCTCAATCTATTTATTGTTGTTATAAATTTTCTTTTGGGCACTTTTTTCCTGTACCACCAAGGTTGGGCGGGCGGGCTTCCTTGGATTGATTTGTAATGCTGACCCTTTTCTCGACTAAGGCTTTCCCAATACTCTTTCCAGAGCAGTGTCAGGTGTTCATTGGTTTTGGACTTGTAGTCGGTGAATGGAACTTCCATAGAACAGGTATGGTCTACTTTTGTAGGCTTCCTTGTTGCTTCATCTGCTTTTTCATTTCCAGTTATGCCACAGTGCGAACGTACCCACATAAAATGTACATTTTTTCCACATTCATGTAAGTTATGCAAAAGTTCCCTAATGTAATAAACTAAGTAATTTACATCATATTTACATTTGTTATTTTCTAGAGATTTTAGTGCACTCAGTGAATCAGTTACAATAAGAAATGAATTATTACTATTTACATTAGATATATACAATAAGGCTTGGTATATAGCATAGCATTCAGCTGTATATATTGAACATATATTTGGAATTGCAAAACATTCATTGAGGTTTTGTTGTGGATCATAAAAGGCAGATGTTACACTATTATCAGATTTAGATCCATCTGTATAAATACTATAATAGTCTTTATTTTCCATAAATTGTAATAATTCAGCATTATTGTTAATGAGCTCTGTATTTATTACAATATTGCAGTTTATTAGAGCATTATATTGGATTTTATATAAAGGCCATTGAATATTTTTATGTAAATTTTCATAAAGATAATTCATGTATACTATAATTGAAACGAGTTCTGGTGTATGTCCTGATTTTAGTAACTGACAATTAATATAGTTAGTAGGTTGTGAAATTTCTAACATTTGTGGAGATAAGAGTCTATTTACTAAACATGGATTTTGGGATGATATGGCTTTTAAACAAAAACTTTCTGCTAATTGTAAACGGCGAAATATAAGTGGTTTGATGCAACACTCACTTTGCATTACGTGGATCGGGGTGGAGCACATTGCTCCACTTATAATTCTTAGCGCCTTATTTTGGATTACGTCTAGTTTTTTCAAAAGACTAATGTTAGCATTCATATAGGCTAAACTGCTATAGTCAAAGTGACTTCTCACTATACTTTTATATAACATAGATAAGGTTTGGGGGTCGCCTCCCCAATGTACTCCAGCTAGTGATCTTAACACATTTAAGCCTTTTGTAGCGCTACCAATAATTTTATTTACATGATCCTGAAAATTTAATTTTGAGTCTAAAACAACACCTAGGAACTTATGGCTTTGAACCCATGGTAAAGGATGGTTATCATACATTACATCATTATTAATCAAAGAATTTGAACATTTTTTTGAGAAAATTATTGCCGAACTTTTAGAGCTGCTAATTTCAAGTTTAAGTTTATTATGATAAAAGTTAGAAATCTGCATTAATGCTCTATTCAATTTGTTAATTGCAATATTTACATCTTTATGGACAGTATATACAAGTAGATCATCTGCAAACTGTAAGAAATGTACATTGTTCTCTTTTAAGAACTGTTTTATTTGACAAGTGTAAATATTATATAATAAAGGAGAAATAGTTGCCCCTTGCATTGTTCCTTTGTATATACTTCCTGGTCCATGTATAATGTTGTTATATTTTACATACAGAGTGCGATCATATAGAAAATTAAATAACCATTTTGTTATTTTTCCAGGAATACCAATTTCAAACAGGATCTGAGATAAAACAGATGGAACGACATTATCAAAGGCACCTTTGATATCTAGAAAAGCACATACAGTAACTGAGTGACTCAAGAAAGATGTTTTTATGTCTGATATAAGTGATACAAAGCTTTCTGTTGCACTGTGACCCTTGCGAAATCCAAACTGTTCTGCAGGTAAAATATTGTTTCTTTCTATGTAATAATCTAGTCTTAATTTCAACATGTTCTCAAATACTTTACCTACACAAGACGACAAAGAAATAGGTCGATATGAGTCACTATCTTCAGCAGGTTTATTAGGTTTTAAGATTGGAATTACACATTGAGTTTTCCAGGCAGAAGGTATGGTTTGTGATTCCCAAAGCAAATTATAGATTTGAAGAAGTACTTTTTGAGCATTTAAATGTAGTTTTTTTAACAGACTGTATGTTATATCATCTAGACCTGGAGTAGTGTCTTTTCTAGACTGTAATGAAGTTATTAATTCTTGTAAAGTGAAAGGTACTGTAAGAAAATGAGCATTTGATTTTCCATTAGATTTAAAAAATGTTTCTAATTCAACTAAATTAACATTTTTTTCAGGGGCTGAAGGTGAAGCATATTTGTTTATAAAGTCTGGAATCCATTCATCATTCTTAGGCTGTTTTGGCGAAGATGCTCTCTTGAATCGTCTCATGTAATTCCATATATTGCTAACTGGAGTATATCTATTAAATGATTGACATAATTTTAACCAACTGTTTGATTTCTTTTCGCTGATAAATCTCTTTTTTGCTGCATCAATTTTTTTGTATTCAATATAGTTTTCAATAGATGGGTTAGCTCTATAAAAATTTAATGCTTCTTTACTTTTAATGACTGCATCTTCACATTCATTATCCCACCACGGCACTGGTATTCGTTTACGATATGAGGACTCCTTTTTAAATTTCGGTACATATTTTTCTTTCAAATTGTTAAGTATGTGACAAAATTGATCATAGGATTTTAAAGGGTTACTATTATCTAAAAATAAATCATGAAAAGCATTTTCACTTTCTTTTGTATAATTTATCCAATCTGCTTTGTTATAAATGTAGCGTTCTGTCGGTGATCCTATCTCGTATTTTTCAATGGAGACCTGAATATCTATGTGAGTGGGATAATGATAACTACCCATCGCATCGGGGTGAACACTCCAGTCGCACAATGGAGCCACATTAGGGCTTATACAAGAGACATCTATTGCAGATTGATTATAGCCTGGCCGGCCGACAGTAGTCGGTGAGCCCGAGTTCAAAATACATAAATCGGATTCATCAAAAACATTATAAACTTCATTGCCTCGGCTGGTACAAGACAGGCAACCGAATGCTACGTGATGTGCATTGAAATCCCCAGATACCATGATTGGTTTCGGTAGGTTGTTAATGATGTTTTTAAGCTTATTGCTCTGGAAAGTCGAACGCCCGTGTTTAGGAGGGGGACAGTAAACACATAATAGAGTCAATTTGCCAGCGCCTGTGTATAATATAATAGCAACAGATTGCAGTTCGTCGTAAAATGGTACTGGTGCAACGGAAAACTTATAACTATCCTTGATCAAGATCGAGACTCCACCTCGACCACCTATACCGACCTGATTAATTGTGTAATAGTTAGGTATACGTAGATTATTGTCTTTAAGCCATGTCTCATTTAGTAAACAAACATCTATGTCATTTTTTTGGAGGTAATCAATGAAGAGTGGTTTTTTGTTATATAAACCTTCAATATTATATTGAGATACTTTTAAAATGTGTTTATCCATTATGGATTTGGTTTAAGTGATTTTAAAAGTATCTCTTGAATAACATTATTGGTAATTGCTCTTCCTTCATTAGCAATAGAGACTAAAGCGCCTACAATTGCTTTACGAATAAAATCATTATTTATAATTTCATCTATAAGCTTTTCATTAGATAATTTGGGGAGAGTTTTGTTCTCTTCCAAGGTATTTACCGTAATAGTTGGTGGGGTAGGTGTGGAGCCTTGAGCTTTTGGAATAAATGGTTTCATTGGTTTGGTGTTTTTTAACTCAGGAAAGTTAGTTTGATAATTTTTATATAAATTGTCAGTCTTTTTGCCGGCTAAAACCGCATTAGAATAAGTCGTTCTATGTTTCTTATCTTCGATTTTTTGTTTTTTAATAGGACAGTCTCGTGAAATAGCAAGATGAGGACCTTGACAGTTAATACATTTAATAATTGTATTATCAGGACATTGGGAATAGTGGTGTTCTTCAGAGCATACAGAGCATTTTTGCGTCGACTTACATATTTTAGCACCATGGTTGAACTTAAAGCATTTATAACACTGTAGCAGCGGTGCATTGTATTCATGTACTCTGAAGCGAAATAAGTCCAAAAACACATAATCCGGGAGACCCCTGGATAAGAACGTTATACAGACCGTTTTAAATGCTTTAACAACGTTATTTTCTTTTTTTGTAAATCTACGTACAGCGACAATTTCGAATGGTGAACCTAGTTTCTTAAAAAGTTCTTCATTGCTAATACTTGTAGGTACGTATCGCAACACACCTATTGTTTCGACTGCTGCTGCTGGTATGTATGCCTTAAATTTGTGTCTTGAAAGAAATTCTTCACTTCTCAAAAAGTTGTTAGCATTATTTGCTTGGGAAAAAGTAATGCAAATTTTGTTTGGGTTCATCCTTTTGATGTTATTGATGCCCTTTATCTCATTTTTAAATAAATTGGTGGTCACAATCGGGTTGTTGTTGCCCAACTTTTCATCCTCTTTATAACTCTCGACAAATACACAATATTCAGCACTCACCGCATTTTCTGGAAACAGCCTTTTGTATCCACTTTTTACATACGGTTTATAGAAATCATCCGAAACGCCTTGATCACCATCGCTTGATCTATTGGGAACTTTTCGTTTTTCATTCCCGCCGGGCGGGTCGTGCCCGTCCGGCATGGTAAATGATTTATTTACACTTGTATTAATTAGTAGAATAGTATTTACAACAATTTACAAAGAAAATTAAGAAATTAGATTATTTAAGAAATTTTTTCAAAAAGCGCGCCTAGTTCGTTCAAATTCCCGCCCGAGAGCTTATTTGCTTGAAAATTTCAATGTTGCCATTGTACTATGCAAATAATATACTACGAAAGGTAAATTCAGTAAATATTATTAAAATACATGTTTTTTAAACCTATTACTGTAATGGTCCGATACAGCCATTTAATTTCCAGTTAAAGTAGTTTAAATTGATAAAAAATAATAACAAAAAAACCAAATTTAAACTACCAATTTCACTTTAATAAAATAATTCCTTTAGATTGCCACCCAGAACAATCCCCAAAGGAATGTCGCCAAATTCCCATGACTGCGTAGCGGAGCTCTGCATTTTGCTTTTTACTACTTATGTTCTCCGATTTCTCCGTCAATAATGGGCCAATTTAAAAAATATTTTTTTTTGTTTAGAAGAGTCACCAATTCATTATCATGTAGGGTTGTTAGATATACTGTTAAAACAGTATTAAAGTGTTTTTAGTACACTATACTTTTTAATTTTATAACAAATTGAATGTATAATTCTGATTTGAAAATAAATTACACTAAATATTTCTAAAATCGGTTCAGTATTTTTTGAGTTTATCTATTACAAACAAACAAAGTGTATTTATAGTATTAGTATAGATATAAATTGCATCTCGTAATCATTCATCATCATCTTATCATCGTAATCATCAACATATTTTTTTTTTTTTTGGATTTAATATGTTCAAGTAAGAACAGAAATTGTTTTCAAAATTAGAAGAAAACATAATGCAGATGTTAGCTCGGCAACGACTCGATTGACACTGATCAAAAATTTCGTCAGGAAACGCTGCGCCACGCTAGTAAAGTGTGCACACCCCGGTCGACGCTGCGCTGCGCTGCGCTGCGCCAGCGAAATGTGTTTCTAGCTTCAAAATTCCAAAAAACGTATGAAGTTCCTACCCATAAAGCTACGCGGTAGCCCCCCTATTCGCCTTCGTCTTTTACAAGCCATGCCACAGCCGTCTCTATCGTCTTCTACAAGCCATGCTATGATACGGAACGGCAACATTGCTGTGAACCGGTTTACTCCTCTGAGTACTAAATTCTATGGAGGTGGCAAACCTACGAAAAAGTGAGGTGTAACTAAGTCACAATGTAAGAAAATCTTGGAATTCAATTTTAAACTTCTTCTAATTGTCGTATTAATCGATCCAGCCGTTTCAGAGATTAGCCGGAACAAACAGACAGACAGACAAAAATTGTAAAACATGTCATTTTGGTATATGTACCGTATATTTAATCATATGCACGTAGTAAAAAGCGGTTATTGAATGTTACAAACAGACACTCCAATTTTATTTATTTGTATAGAAGTATAGAAGATATGCCATCTCCATAGGATTCAGTACTCGAGGTTTACTCGCTGTTGACCTGTCAAACGGTGCAAACGATGTCAAATCGGTTCACTAAACTACGTTGCCAACTTTATGCGCATGGCTTGTAGAAGACGATAGAGATGGCTGTGGCAAAGCCATCTTCTATCTCACTGGTTGCACTCGCAAGCAGCCGAGAAATAATAGCGGGCCATGGCTGTGGCCATGCGCATAAAGTTGGCAACGTAGTTTTGAGTGCGAACGTACCCACATAAAATGTACATTTTTTCCACATTCATGTAAGTTATGCAAAAGTTCCCTAATGTAATAAACTAAGTAATTTACATCATATTTACATTTGTTATTTTCTAGAGATTTTAGTGCACTCAGTGAATCAGTTACAATAAGAAATGAATTATTACTATTTACATTAGATATATACAATAAGGCTTGGTATATAGCATAGCATTCAGCTGTATATATTGAACATATATTTGGAATTGCAAAACATTCATTGAGGTTTTGTTGTGGATCATAAAAGGCAGATGTTACACTATTATCAGATTTAGATCCATCTGTATAAATACTATAATAGTCTTTATTTTCCATAAATTGTAATAATTCAGCATTATTGTTAATGAGCTCTGTATTTATTACAATATTGCAGTTTATTAGAGCATTATATTGGATTTTATATAAAGGCCATTGAATATTTTTATGTAAATTTTCATAAAGATAATTCATGTATACTATAATTGAAACGAGTTCTGGTGTATGTCCTGATTTTAGTAACTGACAATTAATATAGTTAGTAGGTTGTGAAATTTCTAACATTTGTGGAGATAAGAGTCTATTTACTAAACATGGATTTTGGGATGATATGGCTTTTAAACAAAAACTTTCTGCTAATTGTAAACGGCGAAATATAAGTGGTTTGATGCAACACTCACTTTGCATTACGTGGATCGGGGTGGAGCACATTGCTCCACTTATAATTCTTAGCGCCTTATTTTGGATTACGTCTAGTTTTTTCAAAAGACTAATGTTAGCATTCATATAGGCTAAACTGCTATAGTCAAAGTGACTTCTCACTATACTTTTATATAACATAGATAAGGTTTGGGGGTCGCCTCCCCAATGTACTCCAGCTAGTGATCTTAACACATTTAAGCCTTTTGTAGCGCTACCAATAATTTTATTTACATGATCCTGAAAATTTAATTTTGAGTCTAAAACAACACCTAGGAACTTATGGCTTTGAACCCATGGTAAAGGATGGTTATCATACATTACATCATTATTAATCAAAGAATTTGAACATTTTTTTGAGAAAATTATTGCCGAACTTTTAGAGCTGCTAATTTCAAGTTTAAGTTTATTATGATAAAAGTTAGAAATCTGCATTAATGCTCTATTCAATTTGTTAATTGCAATATTTACATCTTTATGGACAGTATATACAAGTAGATCATCTGCAAACTGTAAGAAATGTACATTGTTCTCTTTTAAGAACTGTTTTATTTGACAAGTGTAAATATTATATAATAAAGGAGAAATAGTTGCCCCTTGCATTGTTCCTTTGTATATACTTCCTGGTCCATGTATAATGTTGTTATATTTTACATACAGAGTGCGATCATATAGAAAATTAAATAACCATTTTGTTATTTTTCCAGGAATACCAATTTCAAACAGGATCTGAGATAAAACAGATGGAACGACATTATCAAAGGCACCTTTGATATCTAGAAAAGCACATACAGTAACTGAGTGACTCAAGAAAGATGTTTTTATGTCTGATATAAGTGATACAAAGCTTTCTGTTGCACTGTGACCCTTGCGAAATCCAAACTGTTCTGCAGGTAAAATATTGTTTCTTTCTATGTAATAATCTAGTCTTAATTTCAACATGTTCTCAAATACTTTACCTACACAAGACGACAAAGAAATAGGTCGATATGAGTCACTATCTTCAGCAGGTTTATTAGGTTTTAAGATTGGAATTACACATTGAGTTTTCCAGGCAGAAGGTATGGTTTGTGATTCCCAAAGCAAATTATAGATTTGAAGAAGTACTTTTTGAGCATTTAAATGTAGTTTTTTTAACAGACTGTATGTTATATCATCTAGACCTGGAGTAGTGTCTTTTCTAGACTGTAATGAAGTTATTAATTCTTGTAAAGTGAAAGGTACTGTAAGAAAATGAGCATTTGATTTTCCATTAGATTTAAAAAATGTTTCTAATTCAACTAAATTAACATTTTTTTCAGGGGCTGAAGGTGAAGCATATTTGTTTATAAAGTCTGGAATCCATTCATCATTCTTAGGCTGTTTTGGCGAAGATGCTCTCTTGAATCGTCTCATGTAATTCCATATATTGCTAACTGGAGTATATCTATTAAATGATTGACATAATTTTAACC
The DNA here is from genome assembly GCA_949710035.1 of Crambus lathoniellus. Taxonomy (NCBI): domain Eukaryota; kingdom Metazoa; phylum Arthropoda; class Insecta; order Lepidoptera; family Crambidae; genus Crambus; species Crambus lathoniellus. The sequence continues at coordinate 20,334,238 of OX453310.1, forward strand.
AACTGTTTGATTTCTTTTCGCTGATAAATCTCTTTTTTGCTGCATCAATTTTTTTGTATTCAATATAGTTTTCAATAGATGGGTTAGCTCTATAAAAATTTAATGCTTCTTTACTTTTAATGACTGCATCTTCACATTCATTATCCCACCACGGCACTGGTATTCGTTTACGATATGAGGACTCCTTTTTAAATTTCGGTACATATTTTTCTTTCAAATTGTTAAGTATGTGACAAAATTGATCATAGGATTTTAAAGGGTTACTATTATCTAAAAATAAATCATGAAAAGCATTTTCACTTTCTTTTGTATAATTTATCCAATCTGCTTTGTTATAAATGTAGCGTTCTGTCGGTGATCCTATCTCGTATTTTTCAATGGAGACCTGAATATCTATGTGAGTGGGATAATGATAACTACCCATCGCATCGGGGTGAACACTCCAGTCGCACAATGGAGCCACATTAGGGCTTATACAAGAGACATCTATTGCAGATTGATTATAGCCTGGCCGGCCGACAGTAGTCGGTGAGCCCGAGTTCAAAATACATAAATCGGATTCATCAAAAACATTATAAACTTCATTGCCTCGGCTGGTACAAGACAGGCAACCGAATGCTACGTGATGTGCATTGAAATCCCCAGATACCATGATTGGTTTCGGTAGGTTGTTAATGATGTTTTTAAGCTTATTGCTCTGGAAAGTCGAACGCCCGTGTTTAGGAGGGGGACAGTAAACACATAATAGAGTCAATTTGCCAGCGCCTGTGTATAATATAATAGCAACAGATTGCAGTTCGTCGTAAAATGGTACTGGTGCAACGGAAAACTTATAACTATCCTTGATCAAGATCGAGACTCCACCTCGACCACCTATACCGACCTGATTAATTGTGTAATAGTTAGGTATACGTAGATTATTGTCTTTAAGCCATGTCTCATTTAGTAAACAAACATCTATGTCATTTTTTTGGAGGTAATCAATGAAGAGTGGTTTTTTGTTATATAAACCTTCAATATTATATTGAGATACTTTTAAAATGTGTTTATCCATTATGGATTTGGTTTAAGTGATTTTAAAAGTATCTCTTGAATAACATTATTGGTAATTGCTCTTCCTTCATTAGCAATAGAGACTAAAGCGCCTACAATTGCTTTACGAATAAAATCATTATTTATAATTTCATCTATAAGCTTTTCATTAGATAATTTGGGGAGAGTTTTGTTCTCTTCCAAGGTATTTACCGTAATAGTTGGTGGGGTAGGTGTGGAGCCTTGAGCTTTTGGAATAAATGGTTTCATTGGTTTGGTGTTTTTTAACTCAGGAAAGTTAGTTTGATAATTTTTATATAAATTGTCAGTCTTTTTGCCGGCTAAAACCGCATTAGAATAAGTCGTTCTATGTTTCTTATCTTCGATTTTTTGTTTTTTAATAGGACAGTCTCGTGAAATAGCAAGATGAGGACCTTGACAGTTAATACATTTAATAATTGTATTATCAGGACATTGGGAATAGTGGTGTTCTTCAGAGCATACAGAGCATTTTTGCGTCGACTTACATATTTTAGCACCATGGTTGAACTTAAAGCATTTATAACACTGTAGCAGCGGTGCATTGTATTCATGTACTCTGAAGCGAAATAAGTCCAAAAACACATAATCCGGGAGACCCCTGGATAAGAACGTTATACAGACCGTTTTAAATGCTTTAACAACGTTATTTTCTTTTTTTGTAAATCTACGTACAGCGACAATTTCGAATGGTGAACCTAGTTTCTTAAAAAGTTCTTCATTGCTAATACTTGTAGGTACGTATCGCAACACACCTATTGTTTCGACTGCTGCTGCTGGTATATATGCCTTAAATTTGTGTCTTGAAAGAAATTCTTCACTTCTCAAAAAGTTGTTAGCATTATTTGCTTGGGAAAAAGTAATGCAAATTTTGTTTGGGTTCATCCTTTTGATGTTATTGATGCCCTTTATCTCATTTTTAAATAAATTGGTGGTCACAATCGGGTTGTTGTTGCCCAACTTTTCATCCTCTTTATAACTCTCGACAAATACACAATATTCAGCACTCACCGCATTTTCTGGAAACAGCCTTTTGTATCCACTTTTTACATACGGTTTATAGAAATCATCCGAAACGCCTTGATCACCATCGCTTGATCTATTGGGAACTTTTCGTTTTTCATTCCCGCCGGGCGGGTCGTGCCCGTCCGGCATGGTAAATGATTTATTTACACTTGTATTAATTAGTAGAATAGTATTTACAACAATTTACAAAGAAAATTAAGAAATTAGATTATTTAAGAAATTTTTTCAAAAAGCGCGCCTAGTTCGTTCAAATTCCCGCCCGAGAGCTTATTTGCTTGAAAATTTCAATGTTGCCATTGTACTATGCAAATAATATACTACGAAAGGTAAATTCAGTAAATATTATTAAAATACATGTTTTTTAAACCTATTACTGTAATGGTCCGATACAGCCATTTAATTTCCAGTTAAAGTAGTTTAAATTGATAAAAAATAATAACAAAAAAACCAAATTTAAACTACCAATTTCACTTTAATAAAATAATTCCTTTAGATTGCCACCCAGAACAATCCCCAAAGGAATGTCGCCAAATTCCCATGACTGCGTAGCGGAGCTCTGCATTTTGCTTTTTACTACTTATGTTCTCCGATTTCTCCGTCAATAATGGGCCAATTTAAAAAATATTTTTTTTTGTTTAGAAGAGTCACCAATTCATTATCATGTAGGGTTGTTAGATATACTGTTAAAACAGTATTAAAGTGTTTTTAGTACACTATACTTTTTAATTTTATAACAAATTGAATGTATAATTCTGATTTGAAAATAAATTACACTAAATATTTCTAAAATCGGTTCAGTATTTTTTGAGTTTATCTATTACAAACAAACAAAGTGTATTTATAGTATTAGTATAGATATAAATTGCATCTCGTAATCATTCATCATCATCTTATCATCGTAATCATCAACATATTTTTTTTTTTTTTGGATTTAATATGTTCAAGTAAGAACAGAAATTGTTTTCAAAATTAGAAGAAAACATAATGCAGATGTTAGCTCGGCAACGACTCGATTGACACTGATCAAAAATTTCGTCAGGAAACGCTGCGCCACGCTAGTAAAGTGTGCACACCCCGGTCGACGCTGCGCTGCGCTGCGCTGCGCCAGCGAAATGTGTTTCTAGCTTCAAAATTCCAAAAAACGTATGAAGTTCCTACCCATAAAGCTACGCGGTAGCCCCCCTATTCGCCTTCGTCTTTTACAAGCCATGCCACAGCCGTCTCTATCGTCTTCTACAAGCCATGCTATGATACGGAACGGCAACATTGCTGTGAACCGGTTTACTCCTCTGAGTACTAAATTCTATGGAGGTGGCAAACCTACGAAAAAGTGAGGTGTAACTAAGTCACAATGTAAGAAAATCTTGGAATTCAATTTTAAACTTCTTCTAATTGTCGTATTAATCGATCCAGCCGTTTCAGAGATTAGCCGGAACAAACAGACAGACAGACAAAAATTGTAAAACATGTCATTTTGGTATATGTACCGTATATTTAATCATATGCACGTAGTAAAAAGCGGTTATTGAATGTTACAAACAGACACTCCAATTTTATTTATTTGTATAGAAGTATAGAAGATATGCCATCTCCATAGGATTCAGTACTCGAGGTTTACTCGCTGTTGACCTGTCAAACGGTGCAAACGATGTCAAATCGGTTCACTAAACTACGTTGCCAACTTTATGCGCATGGCTTGTAGAAGACGATAGAGATGGCTGTGGCAAAGCCATCTTCTATCTCACTGGTTGCACTCGCAAGCAGCCGAGAAATAATAGCGGGCCATGGCTGTGGCCATGCGCATAAAGTTGGCAACGTAGTTTTGAGTGAACCGATTTGACACCGTTTGCTCGTTTGCACCGTTTGACAGGTCAACAGCGAGTAAACCTCGAGTACTGAATCCTATGGAGATGGCATATCTTCTATACATCTATACAAATAAATAAAATTGGAGTGTCTGTTTGTAACATTCAATAACCGCTTTTTACTACGTGCATATGATTAAATATACGGTACATATACCAAAATGACATGTTTTACAATTTTTGTCTGTCTGTCTGTTTGTTCCGGTTAATCTCTGAAACGGCTGGACCGATTTTGACGGACCGATTAATACGACAATCAGTACAGGATGGCCGATCATGGTCGGCGACCATGTTGGGCCATCGTGTACAGGGCCGGTTTGCGTGTGATTGTTGACTGTGAGCAATGATCGCCGGCGATCCGTCCCGTGTCGGTTTTTCGTGCACGATTCAAAGGGAGTTTGTCGCAGGCCACAAAGAGCGTTCACAAGTTGGCCGATCATTCAGTTCATCGGAATATTTCTGCGTTGACTGACGTGTAGGATATTTTAGATTTATTGTTTTTTTCGCAATCAGGCCATTTTGTGGAGCATATTACACTGTCAAAAATATCCTTAATGTTGTATATCTTTGATAATTTTTTTTTTATTCAAATGATAATAAAATACACTTAAATTCACAAGATGTAAAGGAGTATTCTATTTTGTTACCTAAAATTAAGTAAATAAAAATAAAATGAAAAAAACGTTATTAATACATTATTATTATTATACTGGGTTCAATCCCCGCCCAAGAAATATTGATATGATGTAAGTATTTGTTTTTTCTGTGTCTAGGTGTTATGATATATATGTCTATTATTACTTTAATGCATAATTACATTTATCTAGACATATTATACAAGATCCAGAGTCTATTAATATAGAATAATTCTCGTAATAAATTAAAAACGCTGTAAATGTAAATTGCATAAGCCGTCATTGCATACACATCCATCCTCACGGCCAGTCCAACGCAGAATGAAACCGGCGATCGTGTGAACACTGTCACTAAATGATCGCCGGTCATGGTCGCCGACCATGGTCGGCCATCCTGTACTGGGGGCTTCACATTGTGACTTAGTTACACCTCACTTTTTCGTAGGTATGCCACCTCCATAGGATTTAGTGCTCAGAGGAGAAAACCGGTTCACAGCTATGTTGCCGTTCCGTATCATAGCATGGCTTGTAGAAGACGATAGAGACGGCTGTGCTGTCGGCAACGGCCTGCCAGTCAGTACCCCTAGAGTTGATTTTAACCACTGACCTCTATCTATTATACCTACCACTGGACTGGCTGACGTAAAATATTTTTGTGATCATTTGAGTATCGCCATTTTGGCGCTGTAGGCTGATACGATGGTACATGGAACTAACATTAGTGATGTTCTTAAGTCGACTGTGGTAATGATAATATATCGATGATAATAAATATAATAAATATTTTTTTTTAACAATCTAAGCCCATAGTAAATTTCTTAAGAAACTGTCTACATGAACTTGATAACGGATAATATATACTTAAATACTTTTTTGTTTGTATTTACATTATTTATTTCGATAGAAGCGTGGCCGGGTTGGGTGGGTCCTATGCATTGCAGCCCGGCCACCAAAAATGTGTTATAACTGTTAAAATACTGTGGTACTCTTTTTTTTCCATCGAGGTACTACAAGGTACGTATCCGTACCGTTTACTGACACACACAACTACAGCCTTAATTGACGTTATATTAGGTACTTAATTCATCTTATAAAGGGGTAGCTTATACAAAATAAAAAACAGAAATAAGTACTGCTCAAGCAAGTTTATTTAAAAAAAAAGGTGTTATGTGTGAAGAAACACTAGATGTCAAAATGTTTTGAAGAAAGTGAATCTGTTTCCTTCGGGGTGCAGCTTAGGGCTTTCATATTTTCTAACCATCTGTATCTTGGACTCAATTCGGAAGGAAATAATTGATCAAATTTTAATTAAGATCTACAAGTGTAATTTTATAAAAAAGATTTATTACTAAAACCACGGCTATTTTCTGCATACGTATTATAAGACTCGAATTTCAATTGTCGAATAAATCGAACTAAACTACTTCTTTTAAAAAAATATGGGTAGCATAAAAAAAAACCTGGGTCGACCCCACATGCTATGCGAGGTCGATTTATTATAAAAGTAGGAAGTATGTGTTACTCAATCACGCCATAACGGCTGAACAGATTTGGCTGAAATTTGAGACACAGATATTTTGTTGCCTGGAGAGGAACATAGGCTATTTATTACTTTTTATTCCGCAAAAATATCATATTCCCACGGGATAACGTCGTGTAGTTCACACGGGCGAAGCCGCGGGCCGAGAGCTAGATACTACCATAATGCCGAAAGACGGGTGTACAACAGCTACTGAATAAGCCTGTGCTCTATCAACATTTGGTATTGAATATCGACATTTTATCGATAAGAATTTGTCAATCACTAGTGAATTATAAACAAAACATTTTTTTCAAATTTCTCTCAAAATTCATTATTATGCCTAGATATTGATAAGATATCATTGCAAACAATTTTCAGATAGTAATCAAATGCTTTACACACAGTTTTAGGCATAAACTTATTTATACTAGGGGTAATAGACGGACAATGGTGCGAGTGAGAAACCAGTCCTTACGGCAGAAGCTATGTGCGAGAAAGAGTTGGAAGAAAATGACAGCAGAACCCGATTTGACTTATTTAGCGTCTTTTATCATCTTGATGAAAAGCGTCCACTCGATTATTTTGTGATTTTTATCGCGATCGCGTGAATTTGGCTCTTATAACTATATAAATCAATAATGGTGTAGTGTTCTGTGTTGAATTGTAATGTTACTTACGACAATAAACCAAATAAACACTAATTTTACAGGTAAATAGGATTGTAGAATTACCATTTTCATAGTTCATATTTTAGTTGAATATATTCCCAAATACACTAAGTCACACATTAATATCATACTATTTACCGCCTATTTTCTAAATAAAGGCTGATTTTTAAACTTTATGTGTTAGATAAAAAGATATTATATCCGTGAACTTGAGAAAATATGACGTAGAGGTTGATCAAAAATTATCGATATTATTATCGATACTCATGTCGATGGTTTCCAATATAACTTTGTTTGTCTTTGAAAACACTGATAGTTTTATTAAAATCAGCTTGATTTTAACCGACACTTTGTAAATAGTAAATTATACCTACTTCAGTACCAATTTAACAAAATTTTCAGGTTTCCTGTAAATCTAGTGATTAAGTTAAACTGGATAAAATTATTAAATAGAATAGACTGGGAGCTTCGCCAAAACTCTGTGGTGTTCAGCAAATATTTCAAGCAAAACTGCAAAGAAACCTTGAGAAATTATTTAAATAAAATTGTTCTCTTCAGAGGACAATAATTAATGTGTACCTAAATGTGCAATGTGTTTGGGAAAGGTATAATTATTTATTTATTTTTGAAATACATACATTTTAATTTAAAATATATCATTATTTTCAAAATACTTCACAATGAATTTTTAAAGATTCGTAAAAATGACCACCAAGTTAAATGGAAAATAAAGTATTTAGAAAAAATCGACCCGTCTCACAACCAGCTCCGATGGGACTCGAACCCACGACCTTTCGCTATCCGGGCGACTGCTCTAACCACTGAGCTACGGAGTCGTTACGAGAAGCGTCGAATTTATCAAATACTTCTTACACGCTGTATAGCCAGCGTTAATTTCATTAATGTGAGGATATTACTACCCCTACACGCGAAAGAAATACCTTTCCAGATATTTGACAATCGCTAAAGAAGAAATTACTATGGCAAGTTAATAAGTTATTTTTTCTAAATACTTTATTTTCCATTTTTCTATGATAAAAATTGCATTGTGAATGCAAAAAAGTAAAAATTTAAATAACTGACCACCAAGTTATTTAAATTTTATAATTTTTGAATGCACAATGCAGTTTTTATTATTGAAAAATTGAAAATGAAGTATTTAGAAAAAATCGACCCGTCTCACAACCAGCTCCGATGAGACTCGAACCCACGACCTTACGCTATCCGGGCGGCTGCTCTAACGACTGAGCTACGGAGTCGTTGATCGTTGTATTGGAGCTGGTTGTGAAACGGGTCGATTTTTTCTAAATACTTCATTTTCAATTTTTCACGTGCTAGTGTTTTCGTGACAACCACAATGCGTGCTTGAATAATACAATATTGTATAGTCTTATACAATATTGTATTATTCAAGAAAGTTATCAACATGTCCTCACAAAGTACCTAAGGTATTTAAATACTGTATTGTGCCTCTATGTACGAATACTTCAATCAAAACGCAGACTAAAAATATTTATTCGTAAAAAATCGAAAAATTTGGTGCAATGCGATGAAAAGGGACTCCAAAAACTCCAGAACTAGTTTTATTAAAAAACAAGATTTCAACCAGTGCAGTGCGAGTAGGTAAGTATGACCGTCCGGTGCGGTATACGGGCGGTCGGGAGGAATGACGTCGAACGTGGTAAAAGCCGATTGGTAGCGAACAACCGAGGCAATAGTGTTTTAAGCAAATTAATTTTTACAATAGCTTTGTAAATACTTATCGTATTGAAGTGAAATGACCATTACTAATGAAAAATGGAAAATTAAGTATTTAGAAAAGAAAATCCATTTTCCACTTTTCAATAATAAAAATTGCATTGTGAATGCAAAAAAAGTAAAAATTTAAATAACATGAACTTTATTTTTATTTTCCCATGTCCGATGCGATGATTGAACAGGGAATGATTTTAGTTGTACCACGGGAGAGTTAGTCTATCGGAAAAAAAAATCCCCATGGTACTACCAGTTAGACCAACGGTTGTACCACGGGGAACAGGTGCATTAAAGTATAATTCATATCATATGAATTATTAAATCTTGATTGTGTTTTATTTACATTATTGTTATCGACAATCTAAAATGGGCTTGAGGGCAGCTCTAAAACTCACACACACGTTTACAAATTACACACACTACAGTCGTCACAAATTAAGATGCCCGTTTTGACACATGGTAATGACCCTAGAATGTAACTTGTTACGAAAACCAAAAAATCAAATATATGCTGATTACTTATCAAAGGTGTATGAAAATAATATGTTACATTTTTTAACGCATTATAAATTAAGGCAAAGTGTATTCCGCGTATTATTTTTGCGTTTGTTCTAAAGTAAATGCAGATTCGATTAACTACGAAACGTATCGAAAAACAGTTACGTTCTCAGTCTTTATTTTTTTAAATACTAGTGTTGTAACCGTTGTGTGCAGGATTTCTCTACCTTCATTCAATTGTATCGAAATAATCGTTATAACCACTTTAATAGATTAATTTGTCAAATTGATCTTTTTTGTGTGAAAACTAGATTGGCGCTTAAAGCATTAGTGAAATTATGATTTGGCAACAACGATTTCGATAAAACGGTTTCTAGGCAAACGCACACTTATCCAAGAAGAACGTTTCGAATGAAACGAATGAAAAAAAAATTAAAATTCTTTAAATAAAACCTAGACAACGTTGCACACCTCATCATGTCGAATCGTCACGTTCACCTTTCCAGAGATTTCTTAAAACACGTTTCGTTCGGCTTGTTCGAAGCGTTCGCATCGGACAAGCGTGCGTTCACCATAAGCGGCCTGTACACGTTGGTCCAACCACTGGCCAATACATCGTATATTGACACTTTTGAACGAACAAGACGTTTAAAAAGGTTCTTTCAAAAGTGTTAATATACGACTTATTGGCCAATGGTTGGGCCAACGTGTACAGGCCGCTATAATAAGTAATGTAGCTACTCTATGACCATGTCTATGCTGTGAGCTGTAGTTAAAATACTTGCACTTTTAGAGCTAACGCGCACTTGTGATTTTTAGTGGACCGCTAGTTTAGTCGGAATCGTAAGACGATCGTGATCAAACTGTCAGCCGATAGTTTGGTTTTGAGAACCTGCGAGCACTTGTGATTTTTAGTCGACCGATAGTTGGTCGATAGTTTAGTTGAATCCGGGCGCGCGCTCACATAGTCCTTCATGCACAGGCCGATAGTTGTCCGATAGCTGTTGTATAACTGTAACTATATAGTTGTAGTAACTATTGGCCAGTCATTTTCGATAGTTCGATACTGAATGCGCAGTCTACCGATAGGTGGGCGATAGATTAGTTGAATGCAGTGCGCGCGCTCACATAGTCTTTCATGCACATTACCGCCCGGCCGATAGTTGTGCGATAGTTTGATCGTACAACTATCGGCCAGTCATTTTCGATAGTTTGATCGGTCGATAGTTTAAGCGCACTGACGATTGCCAGTATTGCCACTGCCATATAACTCTATACTGAATCCGAGAACGACCAAACTATCGCCCGATTAAAAATCACTAGAGCGCGTTCGCTCTTATATAAATTATGCAATTTAAGTGGATTCGATTCAAGTTTATATAACATAAAAGGTCAATTTATACTTTAATAATATGTTTATTAAAAGTATAAGTACCTATATAGTAAGTTTAACATTTTATAATAATAACTTTAGTCTTAATCCACATAAGTTGCAAACTTACTATAATCGATTAGTTACTCAGAACCTTAATCGATTAATCGCGAGAATCGATCACAGGCTCGTATGGTTACATGCCTAATCATGTCACTTTAGCATGTGTCAAAACGGGCATCTTAATTTGTGACGACTGTAGCTCATGTCATTTTCGGTCTTACATACAACCAAGCGAACTCTGTCCGTCTATTACTAGAGTATAATAAGTTTATGGTTTTAGGTCAATTTTGACTAAAAACAACAATTTAATACCCTCACCTGTGAAATGACCTTTTACTCCCTTTTTTCGTACCGAGTTTTACAAACACACATTTCCTCATGTTTATGAGCTTAACTTTCACAATAACTCTCAGAATTAAATATGAAATCACACCAAAATAACAAAAAATAAAATAAAGACTTTTAAAAATCTCGCGGCTGTCACAATCTCACGTCAAAATTAGTCCTCAGCACCATCGTAGTGACACTAGTAGTAGTACAGACAGCCCCCTTTTTAATATACTATATCTATGGAGACAGCCTATCCCATGAAGTTTGACTTAATACTCTGAGGTAACTGGAGCTCTCACCCTGAATAAAAAAGTGTCGCCAGCAAATTTGACATTTATGTATGTAGTGGCAGGTAGTGGCTGTCAGTTGTCTCATATGACCATACGTATTTTTTTAAAGTGTAGGTGAGACGGAAGACAGCCACTGTGTTATTTGTGGTATTCAAAAAATTGTTCGTACTGCACTCTCCAGTTACCTCAGTATTAAGTCGAGCTTCATGGCCTATCCCATGAAGCTCGACTTAATACTGAGGTAACTATTAAGTCAAACTTCATGGCCTATCCAGTGGTAGAGTGCGATCCAGATAAGTCTGCGCGCGACTGGTGGCGTATTTAATGTTGCCAGTAGTTGTAAATAATTTTCCCATCACGTGTAGATGAGGAAAAAATCTAACTGGCTTTTGTCCGGTTGCTATAATTGAGAATACAGTAAATTTTATCTAGATACTTCCATTTATAATAGCAATATAAAACTGTAAGACATTAAAAACACTTTTATAAGCAGATAGATTTTACATTGTTTATTATAATTGTAAGTAATTTAGGAATTAAATAACAACAAAATAAATATATTTCGAAATATTTTATTTAGTAACTATAGTAACTATAGAGTAGATAATAAAAGTAACTAAAATACCCCAAGCGAAAGCAAAATATCACATAATGGTCACCCTAAAAATGACCTATCAAACAAGCAGTCCGCGCAGGCGTTGGAATCACCCATAGAATAGGTCAAAACTTAGTGGCCGGTAGCCCCGATACCCATTCATTGGCTATAATTAAGACCGCCATTTTGTTGGGGTGCCCCCATTGGCTAAAATTAAGGCTGTCACTTTCAGGCGTTGGAATCACCCATAGAATAGGTCAAAACTTAGTGGCCTGTAGCCCCGATACCCATTCATTGGCTATAATTAAGACCGCCATTTTGTTGGGGTGCCCCGATTGGCTAAAATTAAGGCTGTCACTTTTTTCAAGAATTTCAAGATGTCGTTTATTTAGTTTGTGTTTTTTATTCATTTCGGTTTTCTAGTATTCTTTGGATGTTTTTCCACTTTTTCTCAGATATTTCTTTACAGAAATATGGATACATTATTCGAAGATGCCTTCGGTACACGTAAGTAAATCTATTTACGTAGTTTTATGTATCAATTATTTATTACATTAACCTAAATTTGAGTTTTGTTGTTTTAGGTAATTCCAAGAGGCAACTTTGTATTTCTTAAAACTAACCAAAACAAAAGAAAATACAGTTCACAACTTAACCGGAGTAAAGAAGATTCGGTTTCTCAGAAAGTTATGAAAATCAAAGGCTAAAAGAGTCACAATAGTTTTTATAAGTGCGTCATGCCTGGCACCACGGAGGCCTCTTTAACCAAAGTTAAACTGTGGGAAAACTCTGCTACCCTTCCACACCCATATGTGCTCATCCAGGAAAAGCTCCCTCTGGCCTTGAACTTCCCAGATCATTATGGAGATCTTTAAATAGACTCCGTACCCAAGTTCGTTGAAGTAAATACAACCTGTCCAGGTGGGGCTTCACCAGTAACACGGATCTCGCGTACAGGTGTGGTTACACTCAACAGACCATGGCCCACCTCATTGATTGCTCTGCATGCCCGGACACCTGCACGCGTGAGGACCTCATGTTGGCTGCAGATAACGCGTTGAGAGTGGCACAGTTTTGGGCCAACAACATATGATTTTGTACTTGTCATTGACATGTTGAAGAAGAAGTTATGAATGAAAGGTAGGTAATGTTTGTTTATTCTTTTTATATGAATGTAAGTAGGTATGTTGTGTAATTAATTATTGATTAGTTTTGTTAAAAAAAACCTTCCTAATACCTTATTTCAATATACATGTAGAAGTGATATCATATGGTGATAATGATAAAGCACAGTAGATTACTTGGGATTAAATTTAAATAATCAGTTGTCACATTTAACAAGTTTCAATTTAGTGAAGTTGTTAATACCAAGTCAAGAGAAAATAACAGTGAAAGTAATTCAATAACTTTGTCAAAACATTTGAAATGCCTTATCATCAAATTCATATTTCTGATTCTGACAAACAGAACAAAATTATAACAAATGTACCGGTGGGATAATATATGATTGTTGTCGGTACGAATGATGGTTTATTGTGATTGTCTTATGACTATGTTATAACTGTTACTGCTACCTACTATCTTGGATCTTACTTAATTATATGTATTACCTTACATCAGTCTATGTACAAAGCTTATCTACTTAATAACAGTTATTAACTATAAACATTGATTATCTATAACTTGTGCATAGCGGCACAACAAACAAAATGTGCTTTATACACACTACTCTTTCTTGATTTACAAACTTTTCAGTTTAACTATCACTTATTTGCTTATAAAATGTTATGGCAGATTATAGTAACAATATGTAGAATCTATACTAACCAAATCTAATCTTTTCAGATAACTTGAGTCTCAACGAGGTTCGTGGAGTGCTGCGAAGATGCCCGTGTCTGCCTATTCTTGCGGTAATAAGTTATCAAATCAGTATTATGGTGCAAATTTCTGCTGTTAGTTGCTATATTGATTACTTACTGCATTAAATGTTTAACTATTAGAATTAGGTTATTGCGTCTTGCATTGAAAGTGATATTAACAGTAAATAATGAAATGGCAGATACTAAATAAAACTACTAGGAAAAATAGCATTAGCATTTGTGCGTAATAAATATTTGCAAGCAGTTTAATTTTTCTTGTGGCTGATAAAGTATTTATATTTCTTAGTTTATCTATAAAGTCAATTAAGTAAGTAATTTCATTACTCTCATTCTTTGTCTTGTATAAATCTCAACTTATACTTATGTATTTTGAATTTGATAAAATTATAATGTCAAGTAATAAATGCCTTCTTTCATCAAATGTGTTTTTTATTTGAGCAGAATTTAAAATAATATATTACTAGGGTTGTACCACAACCCTAGTAAACGTCGATGATTTGCACAACTATCGATAACGAATCAAGGGTGTCGATAGTTCTGGCAGCACTATGTTGTCAAACTCTAATCGGGGTCCGTCATTCACTAACAAACGGCCGCTATAAGGCTTGATTCCTATCTGTACTAGTCTATATAATTTGTGGTCACTTTTTTCAAGAATTTCAAGATGACGTTTATTTAGTTTGTGTTTTTTTACTCATTTCGGTTTTCTAGTATTCTTTAGATGTTTTTCCACTTTTTCTCAGATATTTCTTTACAGAAATATGGATACATTATTCGAAGATGCCTTCGGTACACGTAAGTAAATCTATTTACAAAGTTTTATGTATCAATTATTTATTACATTAACCTAAATTTGAGTTTTGTTGTTTTAGGTAATTCCAAGAGGCAACTTTGTATTTCTTAAAACTAACCAAAACATAAGAAAATACAGTTAACAACTTAACCGGAGTAAAGAAGATTCGGTTTCTCAGAAAGTTATGAAATTTATCAAAGGCTAAAGAGTCGCAATAGTTTTTACAAGTGCGTCATGCCTGGCACCACGGAGGCCTCTTTAACCAAAGTTAAACTGTGGGAAAACTCTGCTACCCTTCCACACCCATATGTGCCCATCCAGGAAAAGCTCCCTCCTGGCCTTGAACTTCCCAGATCATTATGGAGATCTTTAAATAGACTCCGTACCCATGTTGGTCGAAGTAAAGACAACCTGCCCAGGTGGGGCTTCACCAGTAACACGGATCTCGCGTGCAGGTGTGGTTACACTCCACAGACCATGGCCCACCTCATTGATTGCTCTGCATGCATGCCCGGACACCTGCACGCGTGAGGACCTCATGTTGGCTGCAGATAATGCGGTGAGAGTGGCACAGTTTTGGGCCAACAACATATGATTTTGTACTTGTCATTGACATGTTGAAGAAGAAGTTATGAATGAAAGGTAGGTAATGTTTGTTTATTCTTTTTATATGAATGTAAGTAGGTATGTGTAATTAATTATTGATTAGTTTTGTTAAAAAATATACATTTAGAAGTGATATCATATGGTGATAATGATAAAGCACAGTAGATTACTTGGGATTAAATTTAAGGTTTAAAGACATTTATTCTCATAAAAACATAAAATGTTCACTTAAAATGAGATTACAAAACAAAACTTAACATTAATTAAAATTAAGCGCAGCGCAACTGCATTAAATCACTACATAGTATAAAACAAAGTCGCTTTCTCTGTCCCTATGTCCCTTTGTATGCTTAAATCTTTGAAACTACGCAACGGATTTTGATGCGATTTTTTTTAATAGATAGAGTGATTCAAGAGGAAGGTTTATATGTACTTTTTATCCCGATATTCCCACGGGAACGGGAACCACGCGGGTGAAACCGCGGGCGGCCGCTAGTTATAAATAAACAAAACAAACCAAGTACTAATGGCTGAATGGTTATCAGATTAGCTTCGTACGCACACAGGCGCACACACACAGCGCATCTTTTTTTGCAACATATTCACCAGCCTGCCTACAACCGGTCTTGGGTCCGGCAAGGCCGGCGCATGCACAACACAAATAAGATTAAGGAATACATTGAGTCGACATGAAAAAAAAAAATATATTTTTATATTTATGCTTATGGGGTTTTTTTTTTTATTTTATTACAGTAGGTAGCTTGCTTTATAAAAGTAAATATTAGTAGTAGATGATAGTGATTAGTGTTGCCAGGTCCCATTTGTTTGAAATCGGGGCATGAGGTAAAACAAATCGGGATTAAGGGTTGAAAATCGGGACAAACATAAAATAATGTGTTTTTTAATTAAGGTGGGCGGGCAGGTATTGCGTTTTGCAACTACTACGGGTGGGCTTTAAAAACCCGCGGCATTATTATGTATGTAATGTAGGCTTTAATCTACCGGATGACTTTGAAGTCGTTAGCATTCTTTTAAAACATGAACGTACGCATGATATAGAGTCGTTTCCCCAAATAATACCTATGTCGAGGCAAATCCAAGATGTAAATAGGTATATTTTTTGATCCCTGAAAAATCATGTAAAATTTCGGTAATTGATCACTATAACAGATAATAAGAAAGATAACCAAAAATAAGATTGAATTGAATAAAAAATACAATTCAAATGTCCTTTAAATCTAAATCATAATCTAGTTGCTTTTAACGCGAAAATGCGTAGTTTTTGGAAAACAGAATTTTTATTATTTAAGGTTATTTCCAAAAAAAAATAGGAGTGGTGAGTTGTTTCATTTTGACATCTTATTGTACGCAACCATATGACTACGTATACAGGTAAATATACCTACCTTGTACGAACAGGGATTGGTAGGTTGGAGGAGCAAAGTGACGAGCATGTTAGGTTTACATGAACAAATCGCGCAAGCCGAGCAAGCGTAGCGAGCGTGCAGCGGTAGCGGCCAGTGAAGTATAAGTAAAGGCTCCAAGATCGCCACAAAATCGATGCACTGGAGATGTGGTGTTGGAGACGACTGTTAAAAATACCCTGGACAGCGTTCCGCACCAACTTATCCATCCTCAAAGAACTTGACATAAGAAATAGGTTATCGTCGATTGTGCATCTGCGAATACTCAAGTTCTTTGGGCACATATCTCTAGAAACTCGATGGAGAGGCTCGTTGTACAAGGTCACACAGAGGGGAAGAGACCACGAGGCCGTTCTCCGACGCTTTGGATCGACCTTATTAAGAAGACTACGCAGTCGACCGCAGTACAATGTTTTCGCAGCGCTTAAAGTCGAACAAAATGAAGAGACATCGCTCCTCGACGTGCGGCCGCCCTGGGAGCGAGTTGGAGTCGCGACGGCGAGCCGCAACCCTCTCCATCGACAGCCACGACCACTCTATTAAGAGTGCCCGACTAAGAAGAAGTAGAAGAATAACATTAACAACAATCAGACTTGCTGGACTAGTAGAAATAATGAAATAAAATCGTAGCTCTATTAATAAATTGACACGGTTGAGAAGTTGTTAGATTTTGCCCCCATTTTTTAATTGAAACAGTTATAAAATTTACTGCTAGCCATGCAATTGATTTATCGGGACATTTAGTGTCCCGATCAGGTGCAAATCGGGACGCGTCCCTAGACCCCTGAAAATCGGGACGTCCCGCGCAAATCGGGACACCTGGCAACGCTAATAGTGATATGTACTATTATTATATATTTATTATATACTTATTCTATCACACTAATTATTATAAACGCGAAAGTTTGTGAGTTGAGTGAGTGAGTTACTTTTTCACGCAAAAATTACTGAGCGGATTTAGATGTAAGTTTCATCATCATCATCATCATGTCAGCCGAACGACGCCCACTGCTGGGCATAGGCCTCCCCCAAGGATCTCCACAACGATCGGTCCTGCGCTGCCCGCATCCAGCGGCTTCCCGCGACCTTGACCAGATCGTCGGTCCACCTTGTAGGGGGCCTGCCCACGGAACGTCGTCCGGTACGCGGTCGCCATTCGAGAACCTTTCCGCCCCAACGGCCATCAGTTCTCCGCGCTATGTGTCCTGCCCACTGCCACTTCAATGATGCAATCCTTCGAGCGATGTCGGTCGTTTTAGTTCTCCTGCGGAT
Source organism: Crambus lathoniellus (assembly GCA_949710035.1). Classification (NCBI taxonomy): domain Eukaryota; kingdom Metazoa; phylum Arthropoda; class Insecta; order Lepidoptera; family Crambidae; genus Crambus; species Crambus lathoniellus. The sequence goes on from OX453310.1 coordinate 20,351,903, forward strand.
CTCATCATTACTGATTCGATCGAGCAGGGAAATACCAAGCATCGCTCTCTCCATTGCTCGCTGGGTGACTTTGAGCCTTCTTATGAGACCCATAGTAAAAGACCACGTCTCACTTCCATAGGTCATTACTGGCAACACACACTGGTCAAAGACTTTCGTCTTGAGACATTGAGGTATTTCGGACGCGAATATATGCCGGAGCTTCCCAAACGCTGCCCATCCGAGTTGGATTCGACGAGAGATCTCTTTCTCAAAGTTGGACTTACCTAACTGGACCGTCTGTCCTAGGTAAACATAGTGGTCAACAACTTCGAGTGTAATGTTCCCAACATTAACTGGAGCGGGTGCAACATGGACATTGAACATGATTTTCGTCTTGTCCATGTTCATCTTAAGACCCACTCTTTGCGAAGCATTACCGAGATCTTCGAGCATTGTGTTCAGGTCTTCCAAGGTCTCAGCCATAAGAACTACATCATCGGCAAACCGTAGGTGTGTTAGGTACTCGCCATTGATGTTGATGCCGCATCCTTTCCAGTCCAGCAGCTTAAAAATATCCTCCAACGCAGCTGTGAACAGTTTGGGAGAGATGACATCTCCCTGTCTCACACCTCGCTGTAGTTGGATAGGATTAGAGCTCTGGTTCTGTAATCGGACCGACATGGTGGCGTTTTGGTATAAGTACCTCAGCACCTCGATGTACCTGTAGTCTATTTGGCACCTCTGGAGAGACTGCAGCACCGCCCAAGTCTCAATCGAATCAAAGGCTTTCTCATAGTCCACGAACGCCAAGCAAAGTGGCAAATTATACTCTTCGGTCTTCTGTATAACTTGCCGCAGCGTATGAATGTGGTCTATGGTACTGTAGCCTTTCCGGAACCCGGCTTGTTCGGGAGGTTGGAAGTCGTCGAACCTGCGAGCGAGACGATTCGTAATGACTCTCGAAAACAACTTATAGATATGGCTCAGAAGCGAGATGGGTCTATAGTTCTTCAAGAGAGTTTTATCACCCTTCTTGAAAAACAGCATCACATCGCTTCTGCCCCATGCCTTTGGCGTTTTGCCCTCAAGGATGACTGAGTTGAAAAGCTTCTGGAGGACCTTAAGTATCGGCTTACCGCCCGCTCTCAGAAGCTCTGTTGTGATTCCGTCATCGCCCGCCGCCTTGTTGTTTTTAAGCTGCTTGAGAGCCATTCTAATCTCGTACAGGCTGACGTCCGGGATATCTTCGGTATGGTGTCGGGTAAGCTTGGCTCTAGGGTCTGTAGCCTTGCTTTCAACAGGTGTTTGCGTGGAATATAGCTGTCCATAGAAACTCTCAATCTCCCTCAGGATTTCAGGTGTTGACGAAACGATGCTACCTTCCTCAGTTTTCAGCCTCGTCAATTGACTTTGCCCGATAGACAGATCTCTCGCGAATACTTTGGAGCCTTTGTTCCGCTCAATGGCTTCTTTAATACGCTCGGTATTAAATTGGCGAAGGTCGCGCGTCAAAGACTTAGATATCTGTCTATTGAGCTGTCGATAACGATGGGCATCCGCTGAGTTCTGCAGCTTCATTTCGTGTCTCTGATCCATGAGTAGGAGAGTCTGACTGGAGAGTTTCTTCAATTTGGGACGGCGGGTTTTATAGTACTTAGACCCTACCGTGCGGACAGTATCCACCACCATGTTGTATACATCGTCCACGTCTATGCTGTTCTCAAGGGCTTCGAAGCGGTTTTGAAGCTCGAGCTGAAAGCACTCGGGGTTTTGAATTTGAGCTGGTATTGGTCGGAGCGTGGATTTTATCAGTCGCGATCTTTCGAGCTTGACATCGATATTCAATGTGCCTCTCACCATACGGTGATCGCTTCCTGTCTTAACAGCGTTGATCACACTGACATCATTAAATATGTGCTTCTTCGTCGACATGATAAAATCGATCTCGTTTTTGACTTTACCGTCCGGACTGATCCAGGTCCATTTGCGGCTTACGGGCTTCCTAAAGAAGGAGTTCATCATATAGAGGTTCTCCCTCTCCATGAAGTCTGCCAGCATCTGGCCTCTATCGTTCCGTTGCCCAAATCCAAATTGCCCCACTCTCAGCTCATCACCGCAACGTTGCCCCAACTTTGCATTGAAATCCCCCATCACAACCGTGTAGTGGGTTTTATAGCTATGCATGGCTTTAGCGATCTCCTCATACATAGCCTCCACTTCGACATCGTCGTGTTTCGAGGTCGGAGCGTAGACCTGGATAACATTCAGCGAATATCGTTTCGATAATCTGAGTATCAGGTACGCTACCCTGCTCGAGACACTTCCGATGGTGATCACGTTGTTGACAAGGGATTTATGGACGATGAACCCGACACCACCAATGGACTGTTGGTCGCCCTCCCGGTGGTAAAGTAAGTTACCGGATTGCAGGGTTATCGAGTCCTCCCCCTCTCTTCGGACTTCAGATAACCCAATGATATCCCAATGTAACTTACTTATTGCCTCTTCCAACTCTACGAGCTTCTCGTCGAACCTCAGTGTGCGCGTGTTGTAGGTTGCCAGGTCGAGTCGTCGGTGTTGGTAGCCGGAACCTACCCGGGGATTCTTAGCACCCCCTGCCCCGCCGTTACCATAGCCGCTACCGTAGCTAGGAATAGCGGGGCCGCCGGGGACTGGGGGCCGATGTATTTTTTGTGTAAGCATTCAGGGGGGGGGGGGGGGGTTTGCCATAATCGCCACGCTTGGCAGGCGGGTTGGCGATCGCAGTATAGCCTGTTGAAGCCTGGAGACGCTGCTGCCCATCTCCTGATGGCAGTTTTCCCTTTGTCGCCTCTTACGACACCCACGGGAAGAGAGGGGGTAGTGCTATTCTATTTATGTGCCGGCACTACACGGCACGGCGATGTAAGTTTACATTATTACAATTTATATTTATATATAAAAATATAGGAAATATTTTGTTTTTTTTTAAATTATTTTTTATTTATATATATACATGTATTATTAATTATTCATATACCTATATATATTTATACATAAGTAATTATACTTTTTTTTGTTAGTTTTTTTTTTATTATTATTATTATTCTGTTTGCAAATAACTAGCCAGATGTGCTTTAAGTTTTTTTTTTAAATGTATATATACTTACTAATTTTTATTCTTAAAAATTAAATATTAGAAAAAAAAAAAATTTTAGCCTTCTCATAACCTTTTTTTTGTTAAGTTTCTTTGGACAAATATGTTCGGAGTTGTTTTTTAAATTTGAACAATCAGTTGTCACATTTAACAAGTTTCAATTTAGTGAAGTTGTTAATACCAAGTCAAGAGACAATAACAGTGTAAGTAATTCAATAACTTTGTCAAAACATTTAAAATGCCTTATCATCAAATTCATATTTCTGATTCTGACAAACAGAACAGAATTATAACAAATGTACCGGTGGGATAATATATGATTGTTGTCGGTACGAATGATGGTTTATTGTGATTGTCTTATGACTAGGTATGTTATAACTGTTACTGCTACCTACTATCTTAGATCTTACTTAATTATATATACTACCTCTCATCAGTCTATGTACAAAGCTTATCTACTTAATAACAGTTATTAACTATAAACATTGATTATCTATAACTTGTGCATAGCGGCACAACAAACAAAATGTGCTTTATATGAAATATGAAATATACACACTACTCTTTCTTGATTTACAAACTTTTCAGTTCAACTATCACTTATTTGTTTATAAAATGTTATGGCAGATTATAGTAACAATATGTAGAATCTATACTGACCAAATCTAATCTTTTCAGATAACTTGAGTCTCAACGAGGTTCGTGGAGTGCTGCGAAGATGCCCGTGTCTGCCTATTCTTGCGGTTATAAGTTATCAAATCAGAATTATGGTGCAAATTACTGCTGTTAGTTGCTATATTGATTACTTACTGCATTAAATGTTTAACTATTAGAATTAGGTTATTGCGTCTTGCATTGAAACTAAAGTGATATTAACAGTGAATAATGAAATGGCAGATACTAAATAAAACTACTAGGAAAAATTGCATTAGCATTTGTGCATAAAACATATTTGCAAGCAGTTTAATTTTTCTTGTAGCTGATAAAGTATTTATATTTCTTAGTTTATCTATAAAGTCAATTTAGTAAGTAATTTCATTACTCTCATTCTTTGTCTTGTATAAATCTCAACTTATACTTATGTACTTTGTATTTGATAAAATTATAATGTCAAGTAATAAATGCCTTCTTTCATCAAATGTGTTTTTTATTTGAGCAGAATTTAAAATAGTATATTACTAGGGTTGTACCAAACGTCGATGATTTGCACAACTATCGATAACGAATCAAGGGTCGATAGTTCTGGCAGCACTATGTTGTCAAAATCTAATCGGGGTCCGTCGTTCACTAACAAACGGCCGCTATAAGGCTTGATTCCTATCTGTACTAGTCTATATAATTTGTGAGTCCGCGACTGCACTTTAGCAAATGGTTTAAGTAGCCTGTTATTGTCCTGTTTTATTTCGCAAGCACATTTCACCTGTAAAACAATCTCTCTTCCAGCACTTTTGATAACTATTGGCATGACGATTACTAAATAAACTAATAAAACACAATGACACTTGACACACTCATTTCGCCTGTCACAACAAATACCATGGCGACCTGCCAAATTTGAAATTAGTTCCTAATTTGACCGCGCGCAAAGTTATCTGGCGAGCGCTCTATAATAGAGATCAGTGATTTTAACCCACTTTTAACCCTTAGTTAATATACCTATTAACTTTATGGTTTTAACCACAGCCTTCTCTATAGAATAGAATAGAATAGAAAATCATTTATTTTGACAACACATAACACTTAAAAAAAATATAATGAAAAACAACAGATAGTGCAGGTGTTATGTGATGTCAAAACCGGCCTCAGTTCAGTGTACGCAACAGATAAGATCTGTTGCACTGGTATTCTGCTGAGTCCAGTTGTGACATCACGGTAAAAAATAAATAATAATAAACCAAATACATAACGATTACTATACATACACAATTATACAACCAAAATTACTACACAGTATAAAACAAAATAGTAAACAACAGACCACATCAAAAACACAAGTAGGTTCAGATGAAGGCCCCACGCCGTCTTTCCTTTGCCACATCCATTTTATACTCTGAGTACTGAATTTTATACATACAGCTAAACACAAAAATTAAAAAATAACAAAAGCAAACTGCGAACAAAATGTTACTCTGTGGTAGTTTTTTGTGACATTTGTGATTGTATTTGTACTATTTGTAACAAAGGTAGGTAAATAAAAATTCATTAAAATAATCTTGTGTCACACACACACATTACAACTAACACACTAAAAACCGGCTATTGGCGCAAACCAGAAGCGAAACTCTATTGTATAAAAAGAAGAAGAGAAAAAAAAAACATAAATATATATATATAAATACAAGCATTACTTACAGTGAAATATTTCTGTTTTTACGGGATGGCTACACATAAAGAATGTTTAAACTAAAACATTTTAAGAAAGAGCAAAATCGTATATCGTCTTCTTCTACAGTGCCACAACCTTTTCTGTGCCGGTGACAGCGGCGCTACCATGAAGCTCGACTTAATACTGAGGTAACTGGAGAGTGCAGTCTCACCTACACTTTAAAAAAATACGTATGGTCATATGAGACAGCTGACAGCCACTACATACATAAATGTCAAATTTGCTGGCGACACTTTTTTATTCAGGGTGAGAGGTCCAGTTAGAGTGTGTGTCAGATAACTCTGCACGTGCCTGGCGCGTTTTTGGCGCTAGTTACAGTGCATTTTTTGTTCTAATGTTATAAAAAAGATTAGTATTCGATTTTTACCGCGCGCAGACTTATCTGACGAGCACTCTACCTCAGAGTATTAAGTCAAACTTCATGGGCGCTAGATTTGGGCACTACGTACGTTTTTCTTTTTTTTTTGTAGTAATTTAACCGGCCCTGACTTCTAAGAACTTCAGCCGCCAGCAGCGCTATGGTTGGACATCAACTTGACAGCAAAATGACATTAAAAAATCACGTTTGTTTCACATTTTGGCCACCGGCACAGCAAAGTTTGTGGCACTGTACAAGCTATGCTATGAAGCGGAACGGCAACATTGCTGTGAACTGGTTTATTCCTGAGTACTAAATCCTATGGAGATGAATACCTACGAAAAAGTGAGGCATACCTACACATACCGAAAAACAAAAATGGCGACCGGTCACCGGCCTCACACCCACTTGCAGGAAGCTCCATTATAGTTAATGCTTCATTAAGTCTATTGCTGTCACTTTTCGTTGTCAAGAAATAAAAAGTGACAGTCATAGATGTATTAATACATCTATGGTGACAGTAATAGATTTGATGAAGCTTTAACTTTAATGGAGCTTCCTGCAATTGGGTGTCAATCATGCATTACTATGACGTCACGTTTTAATGTTGCCTAAAATAGGTCGAATAAATATATTGCTATCACTTTTTACATGGAGTATTGGAGGTAAGATAGAACAAGATGGCTGTTTATGAGCACAATGTCGATTTAGCTCATATTTGTTTAACGGATAGTTCATATACTTAGGCCCGATTTCACCAATGATATTTAAACGCGATTAACGCTAAACGTGTTTAAAACGAATTTCTGTCCCAGTCACATTCAAACAGATGACAGAGGCAGAACTAAGTATTAAACACGTTTAGCGTTAATCACGTTTAAATATCAGTGATGATAGGTGTCGCCCTTAGAACAATTTAATTTAATTTAATTTAAGTTCGAGGTTTACTTGCTGTTTACCGGTCAAACGGTGTCAAATAGGTTCACTTAAAACTACAGTGCTCGGTTCCGGTGACAGTCGTGACAGAGGAGCCACTTGCAATACGAAATTAGCTGTTAAAATGGACTGTGTCGTATGAAAACTGTTTTAGTTCCAAAGATAATCACCGGAACGGAAAAGCTTGTTGCACTTTAGAAATGTGACGATGCAAACCAAGAAAACTGTATGTTGTTGTAGTATGGAAGCCACACTTCGAACAAAAGATTGAAGACAAAATTCTGTGACATTTGAATGTTTTGGAGGCCCCGCCGTCTCTTTCTAATGGGAGCATAGATGTATTATTCCTGTAGATGGAGCATAAAAATATGAACGATTCCTTCTATAATCGACTCTCTTCTCTCAAATGGCGACATTTCGTGTGTTAAAAAGAGATGACAATAGCCCAACGTGTGCGTCTTAATGAGCCGCGCGCCACTTTAAAGTGAACGTAATATTTGTTTGTTAACCAGCTGGTTACAAATGCTTCAGAAAGAAAATCTTTTTTTGTAGTAAAATATAGAAAGATTTGATGGTGTGGTGCGGTAAATATGTTGTTTGTTAAGAATGGCCTGTACTGTTCCCGGTTATTCAAGCAGAGTGAGTGTTTTGAAAGAGAATAATGAACACATCATTTCAGAGGTAAGTCACACTCATTGTTTTGTGTTTTTGCGAACACATTTTTATAGCTTACTGGTCCGTATTTGCAAAAACTAAATCGCTGTACGTGTATACACAGTTTAACATTGACTTGGTTGAAGAAAATCGGGTGTTTTTAGGCTAAAAATATATAATTTAAAGCCAATTGGGATTTTTTGACATTTGACCAACCTGATAGTGTTGTAGTCCTATTTTATTATGTAATATCGATAAAAAATTGTAGTGTTAACAATTTTGTATTTAAACTTAATTTTTCTCAATTTTAAACAGATCCACCGCCGCGCCGCCGTCGATGTAAAGGAAACGTGAATAAGAAACGTAAGAAAAGGCGACGATTGGAGACCTTCGCAACAAACAAGAATATGCTCGATGCACTTATTAAAGCAAATTGTGGATTTATACTTTAAAAAAATTATACATTAAGAATATAAAAATTAGCGTGAAATCTGTATTTTTTTAGTTGATATCATTCAGCAGATTATTTAATTTAATAAATTGATTAGAAATCTCGTTCAGTTTTACGACTATACCTCCTAGTATAAATAGTATAATTATCATCATTATCATTATTAAATGTCCTCACTGCTGGGCTGTAGGCCTTCCCTATGCATGAAAACACCACAGATAGAACGGGCCATAAGTGCCATAACCCACCACGGTGGGTGGGTGAGGGTGCCAACCACTTTTAATGCTACCGGGACCAACGGTTTAACGTGCCTTCCGAAGCACAGAGTAGACCGAGATAATAAAGTTTTGGGTCACCATTCAGGGGGGCAATTGCGTAAGATAATCGTATTAATTTGACAGTTCATATCGTATTCAATCGGCTGCAATTTGTATGGAATGACATTTATTATGATACAATATGAACTGTCAAATGAATACGATTGACTTTACGCTATTCCATAGCAGATGTCAAACCGCAACGAATGTTTCTTAACATCAACCACCGGATGCAGAATGTGCGTACCAATGAGCCATCGATCTCCTCAAGTATAATTATAGTACCTACTTCATATTTGGCACTGATTCAAAATTAAAGGGCTTGCTTAGACCATGAAACTGAACAACTTTCTCTTTGGAGCATAGCATACGTCGAAATATAAAAAAAAACAGCTGAGCGTGCGCTTTTGTCTGGAGGGAAGAAATTTTTGCCATATTTCGACCTATGCCGAAGTTTAATAGCATAAACAAAATTCTAAGGCAGTGAGAACTTTGGACACGATTAGTACTAAAAACTGACAGAAAAGCGGATTATGAACCGCCCAATTACATTAAGTCTCTAGCCGCATTAAAAAGCGCGAAGCGCTCTATTCAATGCGGCGTAGTTTCGATCAGCCGTATTGAATACAGCGTATCTTGAATCCGCCGCATTACAATGCGGTGCTGTTTTCCAAAACAGCTAGTTGCTATGTAATACGGTGAAATATACAGTACGCCTGCGATATATACATATGCATTGTAATTTTATGTATCGCATTGCATTCAAATTATTTTTAAATCTTTTATCGATAACTTGTTATAAAAAAACCACAGCACTATCATTGCATCATCATCATCTAGCATTGCATAGTCAAAATGGAGACATTCACTAATTACGACGCAACAGATTAACATGTATGTCTCTTTCTATCTTATGACAATTTGATAGTGTTAGAAGGGGTAAAGGATGGGTGAGTTGTAGCTTATTTTTGTGATCCATCTACAGGAATAATACATCTATGAATGGGAGAGTTTCCTGCAGTTATTTTTCGATGCACTAGATGGCGCTGTAACCCTAACACAACCTACTTTTTTCAGCATATTATGGCAAAGGATTAGTTCATGGAGCCTAAAAAAGACTTTTGTGTCGGTCGGTTGTACTGTCAAATTAATCTGTCTGTGGTAAAGTTTTTCTTCTGTCAGATCTGCGGATTGCTTTGCTTCCATGCGTTGGTGTTGGTGGTGTTTTGTGAGCGTATTCGTATTTCTTGATAATTTGATTCAAACCTGGCATTGAATACTCCGTTAATGGGGAGAAACGTACAAAGCTTTTGGTAGATGCCATTTTTGTGATTGGAGCATGGATTGGAGTCCACTTTCTACCGACTCTATGGGATAATAATGTACTCTTTGTCTAATTTGACATTTACAGTGCCACAATCTTTTCTGTTCCGGTGAAGTTCCGGTGGCCAAAATGTGAAACTAGCGTGTTTTTTTTATGCTATTGTGCTGTCAAGTTGATGTCCAACCATAGCGCTGCTGGCGGCTGCAGGTCTTAGAAGTCAGGGCTGGTTAAATTTCTACAGAAAAAAGAAAGAAGTACATAGCGCCGTTGTCACCGGAACAGAAAAGATTGTGCCACTGTAGTACTTATTGGCCATTTATTTAGTGGCTGTCTGTTGTCTCTTAAGACCATACGTTTTGTTTCAAAGTGTAGGTGAGACGGAAGACAGCCACAGTGCCACAAAAAAGTGTTAGTACTACTCGCTCCAGTTACCTCAGTATTTAGACGGATCCCAAACTGCACCGCACGACGCTCCGGTTTGTGGTAGTGCGCTTCTTAACTATGGCTGTAGAATTTTGATGTGCATACAAAACCCGCAGTGTATGATAAATCACGCCGCATCCGCATCTCCGTCCGGTAGTGCGGAAACCGGAGGCAGTGTGTTGGACGCCTTAGTCTAAGCTCTTTGTCACAGAATATAATAGTACTATAGTCCCACATGCCTGTCTGTTCCGATGACAGCCGTGACAGAGGAGCCACTTGCAATACAAAATTAGCTGTCAAAATGGACTGATGTACAGTCGCCTGCACTTCAGACTACCACAAAATGTCAAATATCTACAAACGGTTTTGAACTTAATGCTCCAGAGCTAAGGTTGAAAGTCGATTGGAGAATTTTGACAGTTTTGTGTAGTCTGTAGTGCAGCCGACCGTACAAGGAATTTATTAGTACTTATAAATTCCTTGCTGATGTATTAAAATATTTTAGTTCCAAAGATTATCACCGGAACAGATATGTTTGTCGCACTATAACGTCTTTGCTATTAGTCTACCTATTAGGCGCCCATTAGACGGTAGGTTTTAACCAATCAAAATGAACCATTCATAACACCGCCCGTAGTTCCTCTATACCGATTAGTTAGATAGTCATGACGTCATGAGTGATGGAATTGACTGGTGGTTGCATGACCGTCTAATGTACGCCTTACTACCAGACAGACTATTTTTCTTTGATATTTTCTATTAGGTACCTACTTTTTCGTTTACTTCTTTAGAAAAAGTTAGGTCGCTATAGTGGGGTAGCGCGATGGCGCTATCTAGTACAAATTTTTGAACTAACGATGAAACGTCAAAAAAAACTCTCTCATTCATTGTAAATGTCAACATTTGATTGAATGATGTCAAATTTTGAATTTCGTTCGAAATGGTGGATGTTTACTAGGTTGACCAAGAGTGTCCCCATTTTTTGGGACGTCCCGTTTTCCAGCTATAAATTTGACCGTGTCCGTTAATTAAAAAAAAACCTATGTGGGACTGTACTTTAATAAATACAGTTAATAAATAAAGGATATCCAAACCTCTGTGCCATTCAGTCGTCAACAACATTGCCCGTTTATGCTTTCCGGCATCCAATGCGCACGTAGAGAGAATTTTTTCTTGTGTTACTACGCCTGGTTCAAAAATAGCAACCGCTTGTCTGATGACTGTAAAGGCTTAGTTCCAAATTAAAGCTATCATTGATATAATATAAATAAAAACCGGACAAGTGCGAGTCGGGCTCGCCAACCGAGGGCGCCGTACCTACATCTATACAAATTATAAAGAAAGAAACCATTAACCGACTGTGTTGTCACTACTTGTTTGACCGCAGAAGACCGCTTGTTTGGCTCCCCTGGGGGGCTACCGCGTAACTTTATGGGTATGAACTTCATACATTTTTAGGAACTTTAAGTCAATTTTATAAAGAAAATAGCCGCTATCAGTTCCTTGTTTTGTGGCGTCGGGTATAACGATAACCAGCTAGCAACGTTCAATTGAACAAAGCAGCAAAAATCTTTCAAGATAAGGAATTCAAATGACAGTTGAAGCCCATACCCATATTTCTTAGCCGGTAGCCCCCCTGGGGGGCTAAGAAAGAACACCCTGTTAGTATATACCATGAAATATTTTTTCAATCCAAACCGAAGGGGTAGGTCATTTAACATGCTTAGAATAAATTTCGTGATTTTTTATATATTTTTTTACGGTATTTCTAACTTACTGTCGATCGATGTTTAGAATATTAAAATAAAACATTTCAAACAATAAAAAAAAAATAAGAAAAATAATCGAAATTTATGCTATACATGTTAAATGACCTACCCCTTCGGTTTGGATTGAATAATATTTCATGGTACATACTAACAGGGTGTTCTTTTATTGACACATTTAATGAGTAGAATCAGGGGTAAAAATAATTGCCCGTATTACTACTAGACACATCAGTATCAGTAGTACAACTGGCAAAAAATGTCTCCCATGGTACTACAAGTAGGACTACTGGTAGTACCATGGGTAAGCACTGCAATTTATTTTGCTGTGCACACTTTTTTATTCAGGATGAAAACTCCAGTTACCTCAGTATTAAGTCTAGCATGAGTCTAGCCTAGCTCCATGGTCGAAGTCGAACGAATGGGCGATTTTCTGAAAGCTCGCTCACTAGATGGCGCTCTCCCACCTATACTATTAAGCCCCCAGTACACGATGGCCGATCATGGTCGGCGACCATGACCAATTCATCGTACATTGACAGTTTTGAAAGAACCTTGTTAAACTTGTTCGTTCAAAAGTGTCAATGTACGATGTATTGGTCATGGTCGCCGACCATGATCGGCCATCGTGTACTGGGGGCATGAATCTTTAAATTTCCCTATTTCGTTTCTGTTCTTCACAGTAGTACTTATCAGTACTTATTTAATTTATTTTAAGTTTCCTTTGGGTTTTTAAAAAGTAATTAATTTAAATAATATTCATACCAAAATATACCATAGACATGTACATACATCTGAGTACTGAATCCTATGGAGATGGCATATTGTTCTTTGAACTATCGATTATACAAATATGAGCAACATTGAAACGTGACGTCATCGTAATGCATGATTGAAGCCGGTCGCCATTTAGGTTTCTCGGTATGTGAGCTGTCAACACGACTTGTATTTGCAGTGTTTTGTGATAAAAGTCTTTTAATTTGAGACTTTCATGTGAGTAAAAGGTTATTAATAAGTGAGAGAAAGCAACAAGGAACATGTTTAATTGCAGTGTGGTAGTTTGTGGCATCTAAAAAAGTTGAAAATCGTCCAAACATTACATTACACCGGTACGTACTATTTATTTTGCAAAAACACCAAAACAATACAATAAATGCCTTGTGTTTTGGTTTTCCTGTGAATAGTTTACTTAGAATTCATATCAAATGTAGCTTACTACTTATTTTGGTGAGTTTTGTTGGTGTATTTCAAGAAAATATAAATCTGTTTGTTTTGCGCTAGAGTTGCCCATATAGCATTTTTCTTATCGAATTATCGATGTTTTCAAATTTCAAGTGTAAATTGAGTGTATTAATTTTAAACTGTTTTTATTGTTTTAGGTTGCCTAAAAATAACAAAAAAAGAAAAATATGGCTGGATACAATGCGAAAGGAAAATTTAAAGACTCGCACGAAAACTATTTTTATGTGCTCTTTTCATTTTGAAGAACAGTTTCAAACGTCAACGACAGTTTTAGTTTTGAAAAAGACGTTAATTAGGCCACTGGCAAAATCGAAATTATATTGCGACAACGTTTTCTGTTCCGGTTGCCAAAAACTGGATACTTATATATAACGTGTTTTTTTAATGTCATTTTGCTGTAAAGTTGTTGTCCAACTTACATTCATTATAGCACATTAAAATTGCTTGTTAGTAAAGATCTCGACTCAAACTGTTTATTATTTTATTACTTAATAATGCTTGTTTTTTGAGACATTTCTTTTTCCTATGGTAGGTAGCTAGGTACCTAGTAGGCATTCTCCTTTGTGATTAATATTGAAATGTGTGTTATGTAAAAAAAAAAATCCTTGTTGTATAAACATAATAGGTTTTTACAATATGGAGCTTTTTGTTTTATTTCATTACCTTTTTTTACTTAAACTGGTTCTCGCGACCTTTGATCTGGAATTCTATGGAGGTCTCGCATGTGTATAGACGCGTGACTCGGAAAACATAAAAAATTTGATCATAAAATTGCAGTTTCTAAGTAAAGGCGAGTAGAGCCGACAAGTGGGGCGCCCTCAATCAAATTTATTGCTCGCTAAGTATTAATGTATCTACAATCGTACAGATTGAAGCTAAGGTCGTGTAGTTTATTTACAAACTATAACCTTAGTAAAATATAGTAGGTTGGTCTTTTATCTACTACTACTGCAACATAAACTATATTTTACTAAGGTTAGTTTGTAAATAAATTACAGGACCTTATTTTTAATCTGTATCTGCGTTTGAATTTTTGATACATTATGTACTTAACAAGCAATAAATTTAATAATAACATGCGGATCCTCGCGGTTTTACCCGCATGGTACTCGTTCCCATGGGAATATCACGATAAAATATAGCTTATGTCACTCGGAAAGAATGTAGCTTTCTAATGGTCAAAGAAATTTCACAATTAGTCCAGTAGTTTTGGAACCTATTAAATTCAAACAACAACCAATCAAATCTTTCCTGTTTACGATATTACTATAGATGAGGAAGCACTTGGCGGCTCTTCTCGCCTTGAAGCCCCCAGTACAGGATGGCCACTCATGTTCGTCGACCATGATGGGCCATCATGTACAGGGGCGGTTTGCGTTGCTCGCAGGCGGCAATCACACGCATACTTATTACCGGCCCTGTACACGATGGCCAACATGGTCGGCCAACTTGATCAGCCATCCTGTACTGGGGGCTTAAAGCCACCGGTGTGGGAGTTTGCGTGTGATTGCCGCCTGCGAGCAACGCAAACCGCCCCTGTACATGATGGCTCATCATGGTCGACGAACATGAGTGGCCATCCTGTGGCCCCAGTACAGGATGGCCGATCAAGTTGGCCGACCATGATGGGCCATCGTGTACAGGGCCAGTTTGCGTTACTCGCAGACGGCAATCACACGCAAACCGCCCCTGCCCATCATGGTCGGCCAACATGATCGGCCATCCTGTACTGGGGGCTTTACAGTTGTTGCGTCTCACGCGCGCGGTCGGGCCAATGATTGTGTGCGTACATGCACAAACACATACACCTAGTGTCATTGTCATAAAGAACTTAATAATGTGCAAATGTAGGTATAATTTAAGCACATTATTAAGTTTTATTATTCTAAAAACTAGGTATATAGTTATACACTATAATTCCGTTTTAAATTATCGAGGCGATTACGAAACTGCTTTTATAAAATATAGGGTGATATAGGTAGGTAGTCACAAAAATACTTGTATCTATAACTTCATCAATAAATATATCGATGTACAAATAGGGCAGCACTACGGAAAGGCGCCATTATGGTTTCTCGGTATGTGTGCTTGTGTGTGTGTGTATGCTTCAATTTTTCGTAGGTATGCCATCTCCATAGGATTCAGTACTCAGAGGTACATACTACGTTCAACGCCATCTAGTGAAGCTTTTGGAACCTTTTTTTTTTAAAATGGCCTCTCAGAAAATCGCTCATTAAGGTAGAGACAGACTGATCCTACGTACCACAGCCATCTCTATCGTCTTCTACAAGCCATGCGCATAAAGTTGGCACGTAGTTTTAAGTGAACCGATTTGACACCGTTTGCACCGTTTGACAGGTAAACAGCGAGTAAACCTCGAGTACTGAATCCTATGGAGATGGCATATCTTCTATACATCTATACAAATAAATAAAATTGGAGTGTCTGTTTGTACAATTAATAACCACTTTTTACTACGTGCCTATGATTAAATATACGGTACATATGCCAAAATGACATGTTTTACAATTTTTGTCTGTCTGTCTGTTTGTTCCGGTTAATTTCTGAAACGGCTGGACCGATTAATACGACAATTAGAAGAAGTTTAAAATTGAATTCCAAAATTTTCTTACATTGTGACTTAGTTACACCTCACTTTTTCGTAGGTATGCCACCTCCATAGGATTTAGTACTCAGAGGAGTAAACCGGTTCACAGCAATGTTGCCGTTGATCATAGCATGGCTTGTAGAAGACGATAGAGACGGCTGTGTACGTACGCAACGATTGCATCGCATTATGACATCTAGACCATTAAATTTGTATGACTAGAAACACATTTACGTATCCTACGTAGGCGTATGATAAGTGTGTTTCTAGTCATACAAGTTCAATGGTCTAGATTTCATAATGCGTTGCATACGTTGCGTACGTAGGATCAGTCTGTCTCTACCTTAAAGGATCGCGCACATTTTGCCGGGGCGCAGCGGAGCGGGCCGCAGCGCATTGACGGATTTTGAGTACAACCAAATTCAAACATTTAATTTCTTCTACTACTGCCGGTTATACCCGTCCCTCTCACTCTCCGGGCATGACAGATTCAAGTGAAAGAGACGGGTATAATTTGTAGGTGTCATGTTATCTGACCGAGTAGTACGAGAAAAATCCACTTGCTATAGCACACTGGGTCGGGGCGCAGCGGGGCGGGGCGGGCCGCATGGCATCGCACGCACGCAACAAAATCCGCGGCGGATTATGCGGCCCGTTGCGCCCCGGCATAGTGTGCGATAGTTCATTTAAAATACATGCGAGCTATTTGGACGGATTTTTGCGCTGCGGCCCGGCCCGCTGCGCCCCGACATAATGTGCGCGAACCTTAAATTTACTCTGTGTCGTCGATCGACGATCGACGCCGTGTGTGTCGTTCCGTTCATTCATTTCATTTCATTTCATTCATTCTTCATGACACGATTGCTTTGCTTTGGTTGGTTTGGGTGGGAGAATTGTGATTTCATTTCAGACTCAGTCAAATTTCAGTCATTTCATTGGAAAAGTGACGTGATGGAAAAGAATAATTGATTACTTTGCGGCTGTAATGTGAAAGAAAATTGTGTTACTCATAAATAGAACTCTTGTTTACTGTCTGAAATATGATAACGAAAATGCAACCTCAAGCAAATGTTGCCGTGCCACAATCTGTCACAACGCAACCTCAACAAATTGTAGGAGTTCCAGCGAATGCTGTGATCTTAAAAATGTCCGATATCCAACAGATATCAACAGTGGGTAAGTAAAGTTTTCGTATAATACGACTGTAGTGGCATGATCCTGAATTTATTTCCGGTGTCGTGTAAATTTTCCATGGAATTCATCAGCGTCATATTACGAGACATTTACGCTGCAGTATGATGGAGCTTTTTGACGAGTAGTTGAACAACGTTCCTTGTTCAGGGCTTTTGGAGCTTGCTCATCGGGAGTACCAGGCGGGTGACTACGAAAGTGCCGAGCTGCATTGTATGCAGCTGTGGCGTCAGGATGGCACCAACACTGGGGTCCTCCTATTACTGTCTTCCATTCATTTCCAATGTCGGAGATTGGATAAATCTGCACACTTCTCTACATTGGCGATAAAACAGAACCCTTTGTTGGCTGAAGCCTACAGGTATTTCAATATATATTATTATATATTAAATATATATAGCCATGGAAAATATATATTTTTATAAATTTATGTTATTTTAATCGGACAATGTTAGACTTGAGTCACTTTTGTGTATAATACTAGTGTTTACATAATATTTTTTATAATAGTCATGACACAGTCATGTTTAGGATAGTTGCACTTGTCACATACAATTTAATCAGAGATCAAGAAAGCAATTCAGATGGCATTGAAATCTTGTCTTTTTGGCACTGGCAA
Source organism: Crambus lathoniellus (assembly GCA_949710035.1). NCBI lineage: Eukaryota > Metazoa > Arthropoda > Insecta > Lepidoptera > Crambidae > Crambus > Crambus lathoniellus. The sequence goes on from OX453310.1 coordinate 20,369,296, forward strand.
ACTATTAAGAATTAGGCCGTTTTGTATTTGTGACCATCCCATTAATCTATTAGATAGAAACTATTTTTAAATCTTAACACTTCTATGCAAACATTTGAAAAACATTTATATTCATTTAGGTAAATGTTAACAAGTCTATCCAGTATATTGAGCAGCAAAATAGAGACAAAGAACCAATATTTTGATCTCATCTTTGTAAAAGAATTATAAATGAATTTTTTCTACTTTAGTAATCTTGGCAATGTGTACAAAGAGCGTGGACAATTGCAAGAGGCTCTGGAAAACTATAGACATGCGGTGAGACTAAAGCCTGACTTTATTGATGGCTATATCAACCTGGCCGCCGCACTTGTGGCTGCCGGTGACATGGAACAGGCAGTGCAAGCATATGTCACAGCATTACAATATAATCCTGTGAGTATATTATTCCTTTCTTCTTCACTTTAGGGTGTCAATTGTTTGGAGCTAAAGTTAAGATTAATATTCAACCTATACTTAGTTAAATTCTGTGCGAAACAAAATAGGGTCTGTGTTGTCATTTTTTAAACTTTTGTTTTCTATCTTCTATTCTTTTATGATTATCATAAAAGATAACTTTTGTTATCTTTTATGATAATCATAACATTAAAAAATAAATAAACAGACTATGCTAATGGCTACCTTGTCTTATTAATGAGCCACTAGTTTATAAATATCTGTTCAAGAAAATTCAATACCTCGAAAGTATGTTGAAATAAATGTAAAGGTGCATACGGATTAGAGGCAGCCGTGCCCGAGACACGCACGGCTCGCCTGGCTCGCCCTGTTGCCTCAAGTGCTTATGCGCCTTAGCCTGAGGCATGCACCAGCCCGAGGTTGTTTAATTATTTACTGAGGCTGTCTCAACACAAGCCGTGCATGGTGAGGGAACCTTCCCCCTGAGGCTGCCTCTAATCCGTACGCACATTAAAAAACAGGGTTGGCTGGTTTTGAGCAGTACACTATACAATATCATTCAAACTGAAAGTGATTGTAATGTAATAGATGTTGACTTAAGCCCCTTGTTTATACCATGTGGTTGAATTAGAAGGAACTATGTATATGGCAAAAAGAGAAAGAGATTTATACCTTGACATACCAATAGAATGTGGGAAGCTGCTGGATACTGGCAGTGCAAAACAACTTGTTGTGGAGATCCCTGGAGGAGGACTATGCCCAGCAGTGGGCGTTTTACGGTTGAAATGATGATACCAATTGAGTGCATGTTATAAGTAGATATGCAACGAAAATTCGGCAACTATTCGGTATTGGGCCTATTCGGCCATTTTTTAGATAAGTATTTGGTATTCGGCCTTTTTTTTAGATAAGTATTTGGTATTCGGCCATTCTTTTAGATACCTATTCGGTATTCGGCAGAATAGTGACGATATTCCGTCCCAGAAACTGTCATAGATTTCCTCTAACGTTGTTGCATCCTGATCAGTGTTTCGTCTTTTACTTGGTGGGAATATTATGGGAATATTATCATCGTTTTCGCAACTAGCAGACTCATCACGACTATTCTATTAAAAATTATTACTAAATAATTTTTAGTCTTGCTCTCTCTGCCAGAACAGTTTCCAGGAAACTAGATTTGATTTGCCCGTCGCGTCGCTCTCGCGCGCACTGCGTCGCGTCGAGACAGGGACATGTACGCGGGAAATACACGGACCTGCCGCTTGGCTATTCGGCCAAGAGCTGCGCCGAATATTCGGTGATCGGATTATTCAGTAATCGGCCAAATCAGCATTCGTTGTATCTCTAGTTATAAGTGCTTTAATATTTATTTCCCTGGGTTGTATTTATGTTTTTTCTTGGCAATACTTTGTGACACAATACTAAAGAAACTTTCCATGAAAGTTTTACTAAGCTACCCATTGTCTGTTATGAAAATTTATCATTATGTTTATTTATACCATTCTTGCAATCTATCATTCATTTCATATACTTACTTGGCGATTCTTATCAAATAACTAAAGATGGATTAATGCTTGTTTTCTTATCTTTCTAAAGATATTTACAATCATAATCTTGTATGAGTTTTAAGTTTTGTTTATAGATAGATAAAGCAAAATAAGTTTTTTTTATATAGGAACTAAAAAACTGTTTGAAAGTAAAGAACTGATCTTTATAATATACCATACCAGCCTGCCTAGCATGACCATCATTATATCACGCGATGATACAGCACGTCATGCTGTCTTGCTTACTCCACTAGGGTGTATGTAAGCAAGATATAGGCTCTTTAACATGCGTCAATAGTCGATAAAAGCGCTCATGCTAGGCCGGCAGGGCACTAGGGTTCTCTGCGCGGTTCTACGCGCATGGCACCTTTTCTCGTGGGGATATCGGGATAAAATATAGCCTATGTCACTCGAGAGGAATGTATAGCTTTCTAATGTTGCAATAATTTTAAAATCAGTCTAGTAGTTTGAGTTATTAATTACAAACAAACATACAAAAAGTCAAATATTTCTCGTTAATCATCATCATCATCATGTCAGCCGAACGATGCCCACTCCTGGGCATTAGGCCTCCCCCAAGGATCTCCACAACGATCGGTCCTGCGCTGCCCGCATCCAGCGGCATCCCGCGACTTTGACCAGATCGTCGGTTCATCCTGTAGGGGGCCTGCCCACAGAACGTCGTCGTTTTACCGTGTGGTACAATCCCGTCGAAATATCGGGATAAAATATAGCCTGTGTCACTCAAAACTGAGGGCCTACTCTGAAACGCAAATCCGAAACTTCGGTTAGCCCCGCCCCTTTCACTCGATTCTGTCCCGGCTAGAGAGTGAGAGGGACGGGTATACCGAAGTTTCGAGTTTTGCGTTTCAGAGTAGGCCCTCTGCTTCAGTGAAGTCCGAAAATTGTTCGGAATCCTTTTCTTCCCATACTACACTGAAAGATATTGTTAAACGCTAGCTGCTCTGTTCAAATTGTTTTACAATTTATACAGTTTTTTAAACAGATCACACAGTAGAGTTGAAAGATAAATGATTACTACCTTTGATCGCACGCAGTAGTTCCATTGAGTAGTTCCATTTAGACCGGGCGGACACGACTGTTGAAGGTGTACAATTTTTTACAGTATGCAAATTTGCGAGAACGTCTTAGACGACGACATTTGAAAGCACTATCAAAGTTAGATTTTTTATTCTTGTGCATCACACTTGAAATTAAATGTTTAAATGTAAGTAGTAGTATTTTTTCAGTATGCAAATTGATGTATCGATAAAGTTTCTAGTATAAGTGACAAATATTTGCATACGTTCATGCATACTTTTCACACGCGTACTTTTTTGTTAATTACATTTTAAAATTAAATTTCAAGTGTGATGCACTACAATAAAAAAAAAAAATTTTGATAGTGCTTACATATGTCGCCGTCTAAAATGTTCTCGCAAATTTGCATACTGTAAAAAATTGTTCACCTCTAACTGTCGTGTCCGCCCGGTCTAATTATGGAACTAGTGGGATTTATATAACAGTTATTCCATGGAACTGGAATGACGTTTATGCTTATCAAACTTAGTCCCATTAGTTCCAAAACAATCACAATTAAAACATATATTTCTAACTACGAATTAAATAGGTAGTACGTCATCAAAGTTACTAGATTTTTTTTATCCACAATGGTGTAACGGCGCCAAGCTTTCATCACACCCCCCAGATATTAAATCGCCCCTTTGTGACACCCGGACCGGTAAAAAATCTACATTAGTTATTTTGTTACTATTTTTGTTAAACATTTTTTTTTACAGGACCTATACTGCGTCAGAAGCGACTTGGGCAATTTGCTCAAGGCTTTAGGACGTCTGGACGAGGCAAAGGTAATTACGATTCCGTGCCCATTGTCTGGTTTGCTCGAAGTTAACAGGATTCGCCGTCTCTTCACATTGTGTTACATTAAATTAGTGAACTCTCTGTTTCGCCACCAGCGTACTTTGCGATTGCGTATATTCCAGCTTTCAGAAAAAGCATTAAGCGTTCAATTTCTCGTAATGGTCTCAACAACTTTGACGCTCCGGAAATTACGTACGTTCGAACCAATTGAATTATGACGTCAAAACTATAAAGGTCAGTGCCAAAATGTCAATGTAAACAAATTTGAATTAAGACCTTATTGAATTTTAAAATCTGTTAGAAAATTAACTTATGTCGGGTCACGATTCAATTAGTTTGACTGTACTTAACATTGTTTAGACCGTTACTGTAGGTGTGAAAACAAGATAGAAGTTGTTCAGAAGATGGTTGGCTAACTTAGACTTCTGTCTTGTCTTTCACTCTTCTATAATGTATTCGCGAAATATTGAAACTTTTGTTTTAATATTTTGCGAAAGCTATTGCGTAATAGTTATCAACTTTCTACACTGCGATAATTTTCCTTAGCATGTTGACGGAAAAATAAACGGTGTTGTTGTCAGTGGGACTTGGAATTAATGGAAAATACCGTGAGTTCATGCTCGGCGCTGATGTTTATGTATTAGTAACCTTGCAGTGTACGATGAAAATGGTTCTGTTTTATTGCGTGTTAATAGGATGAACATAGATTAAAGTAAAGCTTTATTGTAGAGTTTAACAAAAGTTAAGTTGTTTTGTTACTTCTTTTGTTTTGTATCTTCTAGAAAATCTCTTTTAAGGCGCTACTCGGAAAAAGGATGGACTCTTTGATATAAAACTATAGGACGGTTAGAGTTGTTATAAATCTGGTAATAAGATATATATTTTTTCATACCTTTATCTAGAATCGTATAGTTTCAGAAACACGATTTTATGATTTTGGCTCGACACTTTTTATTTTCGAAAATACCTCTAAAAAATAAGAAATTGGTTTATTTAGTGGACACCAATAATATTTAGGATCGTATAGAAGCATTTTTTAAAATCGCTATTGTTTTTGAATACGAAGTGATTTTGTGTTTTTTTTGCGTAATCGGCAAAATCGGTCTCGCTCCCGCGCGCGTCGTTTTCTCATTGCTATCTCGCTTTAGCATAATTTTTCCGAGTATCGCCTTAAGAATGTGCGTTCCCTATAATTTAGTTGAACAACTATTTCCGTAACATCAGCCTTGAACATTGAACTCGATGCCATCGCATAACATTTATTAATAGAATCTAAGTTGTTTTATAAAACGCGACGTGTAGAAAGTTGTTTAAATAGAGGGTACACTAATGTTTATTTTTACATTTGTATTTAACACAATGCAATCATAATAATAACATATCCTGTTTCCTTCTTTATAAGTTAGCTACATTTTTCCTTATGCTTGTAGTGATTTACTATACATACATTGAATATGAGGATCAAACAAAGGAGTCATGAGTAGTGATAATAATCATTTAGAGGTATGACGTAGTGAATTCGTTAATTCGTAACATAAATTTCGCCATTCGCCTGTCGCTATACTCAGCTCGATGTCGGCGTGAGTGACAGAGACAGAGATCCTCTCGAACATGTACATTTTATTTGCAATACGAATTAAGTTGATCGGGAACTAGTTTGACTCAAAATCAACTAATTCTGTTATATTTTCACAAGGTGTTGTCTGGTAAGACACTAGGTGTGACCGGTGCTGTTTGTAGCTGGGTAACGGTTGGTACCACACTCGCTACTCGCTAGCCCGCTGCGTTGGCCACGTGTCTGCTGCAGGTAAAGTGGAAAAGGTTTGGAGAAATAAAACTTTTGGACAGGTCATTGGATTATACTCGTACTCTTTGACTATCATTCTCGTGTCCATCTTCTCATCGGATAGGAAGTGGAAGCGCTGTCGTCTTTCACCGTTTTATTTTTGGCTGTGATATTTGCACAGGTACATTAGAGGCATTGTTTACGAGTGAAATGATTCGTTTGCATTTCCTACTGATGTGTGTGGCTCTCGGCGTAGTCTCGTGTTGTTAGGGTGCATTTGGCGTAATTAGTTTTAAGACCCTGTTTGGCACTCGGTCAATAGCATTTGGGAACGTTTGACCCAGTGCCATTCAGCGCTATGGTGTAATTTATATCTAGTGGCGTAATGAACATTTCAGACTGTCATCATTGTTTCATACAGTTTAGTCCAAACGATAACATGTGTCTTTTTTCGTGTGTTTAGGCTTGTTACTTGAAGGCCATCGAAACAAGGCCAGATTTTGCCGTGGCATGGAGTAACTTGGGATGCGTGTTCAACGCACAGAGTGAAATCTGGCTGGCCATACATCATTTCGAAAAGGCTGTGGCCTTGGATCCTAATTTCTTGGATGCTTACATTAATTTGGGCAATGTTCTTAAGGAGGCGAGAATATTTGACAGGTAATAAACTAAATATTTAATAGATTATCTTCCTTAGCGGGCGTTTGTCTGTTGACATCTAAATCAAAATGTTTTATCTTTTAATAGGGCTGTGGCAGCATATCTCCGTGCGCTTAATTTGTCTCCAAACAACGCGGTCGTGCACGGCAATCTGGCGTGCGTTTACTACGAACAAGGACTCATTGACCTGGCTATCGATACTTACAGGAGGGCCATAGAACTTCAACCCAACTTCCCTGACGCCTATTGTAATTTAGCTAACGCTCTGAAAGAAAAGGGCCAGGTAGCCGACGCCGAAGAGTGCTATAACACAGCTTTACGTTTGTGTCCATCACATGCTGACTCGCTCAACAATTTAGCTAATATTAAGCGGGAGCAAGGTTACATCGAAGAAGCAACGAGATTGTATCTTAAAGCGTTAGAAGTGTTCCCCGAATTCGCAGCTGCCCACAGCAATTTAGCGTCCGTATTGCAACAGCAAGGAAAACTCAATGAAGCACTTATGCATTATAAGGAAGCCATTCGTATTCAGCCCACTTTCGCTGATGCGTACAGTAATATGGGCAATACGCTTAAAGAAATGCAAGATGTTGCCGGTGCATTACAATGTTACACGAGAGCTATTCAAATTAACCCGGCGTTTGCCGACGCCCACAGCAACCTCGCCAGTATCCACAAAGATTCGGGCAATATTCCAGAGGCGATACAATCTTACAGAACTGCGTTGAAACTGAAACCAGACTTCCCTGATGCGTATTGCAATTTGGCACATTGTTTGCAAATCGTTTGCGACTGGACGGATTACGAAGCTCGTATGAAGAAGCTAGTGAGCATCGTCGCTGAACAACTAGAGAAGAATAGGTTGCCCTCGGTCCATCCTCATCATTCAATGCTCTATCCCTTGACACATGATTATAGAAAGGCGATCGCTGCACGTCACGCTAATTTATGCTTAGAAAAAGTCCAAGTTCTTCACAAACCTGGATACAAGTTCCCTCGTGACCTGCAAAGCCGTTTGCGCATCGGTTACGTTAGTAGTGACTTTGGTAATCACCCCACTTCGCACTTGATGCAGTCTGTACCTGGGCTCCATGACCGTGCCAAGGTGGAAATCTTCTGCTATGCTTTAAGCCCTGACGATGGTACGACATTCCGTTCTAAGATCGCTAGAGAAGCGGAGAACTTTATTGACTTGTCTCAGATGCCGTGCAACGGCAAAGCTGCTGATAAAATATATGCAGACGGTATTCATATTCTTGTCAATATGAATGGATACACTAAGGGGGCCAGGAATGAGATATTCGCGTTACGGCCAGCCCCAGTCCAGGTGATGTGGCTGGGTTACCCTGGGACCAGTGGAGCAAGTTATATGGATTACTTGGTGACGGATGCTGTGACGTCTCCACTGGAGCTGGCTAGCCAGTACAGCGAAAAACTCGCCTATATGCCACACACCTACTTCGTTGGTGACCATAGACAAATGTTCCCGCACTTGCAAGAACGTCTCATTCTCAGTGACAAGATCAAGGGCCACAACAGTTTAGGCGGCGTCGCCGATAACGTGGCGGTGATCAACGCCACTGATCTTTCGCCGTTGGTAGAAAACACAGATGTCAAAGAAATTAAAGAGATCGTAAGAGCAGCTAGACCAGTTGAAATTTCCTTGAAAGTGGCAGAGTTGCCTACCACCACACCAATTGAAACCATGATTGCTTCAGGACAAGTTCAGGTAAATATATCTTTTCGAACTATATTGAATATTGATTTGTCTTCTATATCAAAAACTTTTTGCAAGTACTTGAATGTTTCAAAGCTTTGAATGAATGCAAAGGAAACAAAATGATATCTAGTAATCTTATTGTTCTTGCATTACACAATCTATGTATTGTTGCGAGTTAATTACCCGTATCCGATAACCAATTGCGTCACCTGTTTGCCTTATTCATACAATAGCCATACGTCGTATCACACTTCCTAATGAATACTATAATTTTCAGACATCAGTAAACGGAGTTATCCTACAAAACGGCTTGGCTACAACTCAGACTAACAACAAAGCGGCGACAGGCGAAGAAGTACCCCAATCTATAGTAATAACGACTCGGCAGCAATACGGGTTACCGGACGATGCTGTAGTTTACTGCAACTTCAACCAACTGTACAAGATCGACCCGTTGACTCTTCACATGTGGGTGTACATACTGAAACACGTACCGAACAGTGTGCTGTGGCTGTTGAGGTTCCCTGCTGTAGGAGAACCTAATCTTCAAGCAACTGCACAACAACTTGGTGAGAATTTCACATTTTATTTGAAAGCTAGTCGCGACTTCGCTCGCGTTGTACTTTACATATTTTTTACCTCTTTTAAGGCTTTTACAAAATTTTCCTTTCGCTACAAAATATGTAAAAAAAAAACATTAATCTAGTATTAATGACTAGTACTAACGTAGTGATTTCATTTGATGGTCTGAAAAATAATAGAGAGTTGCCTGCTGCCACCAAATTAGAGCGGAATTGCGGAGCGATAGGCAGACGGGAACTTTAAGAAATAAGAATTGCATATAATTATGTTCACTGAAGAGGAGATAGTTTTTATAATATTCTGTTGGTGGCTTTTTAACTCTCGCACTGCTCCGCAACTTCGCTCCGCTTTAGTGGATAGGCTTTAGACAGCAGGCAGCTTTAGACTAATGCAATTTGTTGACACTAACTACTTACATGGTCAAAATAGTCCTGCTACGCTTGTTAGGTAAGGCTAAATTGATATAATTGAATACTAATCTTTATTAATATTGCTACAGGTCTCCCCCTGGGCCGCATAATATTCTCAAACGTGGCTGCCAAAGAGGAGCACGTTCGCCGCGGTCAACTGGCAGACGTTTGTCTGGACACTCCCCTGTGCAACGGACACACCACCAGCATGGACATCCTGTGGACGGGCACGCCGGTCGTTACGCTACCTGGGGAGACCTTGGCTTCCAGGTCAGTACCGATACTGAGCGCTATTAGCATGTTTAACAGTACTATTGCAAGGAACGACCCACCAGCCGACGTTGTCTGGACACTCCCCTGTGCAACGGACACACCACCAGCATGGACATCCTGTGGACGGGCACGCCGGTCGTCACGCTACCTGGGGAGACCTTGGCGTCCAGGTCAGTACTGATACTGAGCGCTATTAGCATGTTTAACAGTACTATTGCAAGGAACGACCAACCAGCCGACGTTGTCTGGACACTCCCCTGTGCAACGGACACACCACCAGCATGGACATCCTGTGGACGGGCACGCCGGTCGTCACGCTACCTGGGGAGACCTTGGCTTCCAGGTCAGTACCGATACTGAGCGCTATTAGCATGTTTAACAGTACTATTGCAAGGAACGACCAACCAGCCGACGTTGTCTCGACACTCCCCTGTGCAACGGACACACCACCAGCATGGACATCCTGTGGACGGGCACGCCGGTCGTTACGCTACCTGGGGAGACTTTGCTTCCAGGTCAGTACTGATACTGAGCGCTATTAGCATGTTTAACAGTACTATTGCAAGGAACGACCCACCAGCCGACGTTGTCTGGACACTCGCCTGTGCAACGGACACACCACCAGCATGGACATCCTGTGGACGGGCACGCCGGTCGTCACGCTACCTGGGGAGACCTTGGCGTCCAGGTCAGTACTGATACTGAGCGCTATTAGCATGTTTAACAGTACTATTGCAAGGAACGACCCACCAGCCGACGTTGTCTGGACACTCGCCTGTGCAACGGACACACCACCAGCATGGACATCCTGTGGACGGGCACGCCGGTCGTCACGCTACCTGGGGAGACCTTGGCGTCCAGGTCAGTACTGATACTGAGCGCTATTAGCATGTTTAACAGTACTATTGCAAGGAACGACCCACCAGCCGACGTTGTCTGGACACTCGCCTGTGCAACGGACACACCACCAGCATGGACATCCTGTGGACGGGCACGCCGGTCGTCACGCTACCTGGGGAGACCTTGGCTTCCAGGTCAGTACTCATACTGACCTGGAAGCCAAGGTCAATAATATGCTAATAGCAACACTGAATGCTATTAGCATATTATTTTATTTTTTGCATTCACAATGCAATTTTTACTTATTTTCTACTTTTTTTAATACTTTATTTTCAATAAAGTATTAAAAAAAATGTGAAAGGTCTCGTGGTTTCGAGTCCCATCGGAGCTAGTTGTTAGACGGGTAGATTTTTTCCAAAACTTAATTTTCAATATTTTCGTAATTACTTAATTAGTATGTTAAACAATACTATTGCAATGAGTGACGAACTGGCCGACTTTTGTCTGGACACTCCCCTGTGCAATGGACTCGCCACTAGTATGGATATGGACATCCTGTGGACTGCACGCCGGTTTACGTATATGTTTTTACTAATAAACTATGTTTGTATCTTTTTAGGGTTGCTGCCTCACAACTAAACACACTTGGATGTCCCGACCTCATTGCGAGAACACGACAGGAATACCAAGACATAGCTGTAAGATTAGGAACAGATAGAGAGTAGTAAGTATCTTCATTATACAAGATTTTAATTTTTTATTGACTTTTATTCAAACAAGTAATATCAACAAGAAGTTTTGTGTCTGTTTCGTAATTAAAATTCGCTCTTATTTTCAGCTTGAAAGCGATTCGTGCCAAAGTATGGACAGCACGCACCGACAGTCCGTTGTTCGACTGTAAGGCATATGCCACCGGTCTAGAGATGCTATACAACAAAATGTGGCAAAGGCACGCCCGTGGCGAGCGCCCCGACCACATACAGGCCGTGGACAAATAGACCACGCACTCTGAACACGCGGAATGGACAGCTAAGAAACGCCGTTGGTGCTAAGTGAGGGAAAAGTGATTCGAACAATTACCGTTTCTCAACTCCATCAACCTTGAAATTAGAGGTAGTGTTAGAGTGATTAATTGCCATGTTTTACTATTCCATAAGAAATAGAACATGTTGGCGTAACATTAATACATTAATGTATAAACTCATCAGAGTGGAGAAACGGTACGGAACTCATTAGTGTGTGCCAGTGAATAAATTAATGATTCTCATTGAATGTGTGAAGTGCGGTTAAGCGAAATGGAGACGCCGATTTGGACACTAATTTAAATAAATAATATTTAAACACTATGTATCACAGTTGATTCATCTGCTAACAAACGTCATTAGACAGTTTCTAGTCAAGTGCTAACAATATTATTAAATACTAGATTTTATGGACTTCCATTTTAACATAGGGCACCTCAAAAGTTCTTTTAATCGATTGCAACATTATTATTAGAAGAGATTACATATATTTTTGAAGCAATAAAATGTTATACAAATGTTAATAGAATTGTGGCCTTGCTAGTATTTACAGATTTCTGCTATAATTCAGCTGACATTGTGTGGTCTGATGAATATTCAACTGTGTCGTCGGTATTCAAAAGAGAATTATCCATTGGGAAGCTTATAACTTATGAACTCATCCGCCTCAAGTGATCATGTAGGTATGTGTAACATTCATTTTGATGTAATGTGTCATTCAGGAACTGTTCTGTATTCGGATTGTTAGTGTAGCTTAATCTTAATATTGGCATGTTAATTCAATTGTAACGTTTACAAAAAATCAAATGCAGTAAAACGCCTATCACAATTGAATATTAAACCTACAAATGCGCCATGAGTAATATGTTACTAGAAAGCATTAAGAATTTTGCAACTTCTCTCCGTTATTTAATCAGAATGTTTTGAAAACAAATGTTATTCAAACTGTGTGAATGTTATGTGTTACGATTACAATTTGACGTGCGAACCCATGTAACACCGACTTAACAGGAGAAGACCGGAGCCTAAATAAGACTGAATAAAAAACACATGAACTGTACTGGCGATTTTTTGCGTAGTTCAATTACTTAGTTGATTAGTTAACATGACGTTTAGGAGCTAAGACATTATATACTTTAAGTAATTCGAACGGCTATGTTATACATAAGGCGTGTAACTTTTGCTCTTAGGAATATTGAATTTGTTTAAACCAGTGATTCTCAAAAACAACTTCATAGTAAATGAGATGTATAGTGTTTGAAACATCGAATTATAAGTAATTATTTGTAGATAATTATACTTTGTATATTTTTTTGACTAAATGAAATGCAAGTTGGTTTTTTGTTTTTAACTAACTTACTTCTTGACTTTTTTCAAATCATCATTCAATATAATGCATTGAGTTTGCAAGAAAACATTACTTACCTACTTAATAAATTGCTTTTAGCAACAGCACAGATAAAATCATAATTATTTATTCATAAAAACATGGATTTAATGAAAGCGATAATTTTGTTAACAATACTTATGATGTAATGTTTTCTTTTAAAAACATACAATATCATCATTTGAGTCTGTTACTTAGAGATGATATATTTTTCTCTGTATACGGTTTAGTTGATTGTTGTAAATATAAATCTAATTATTTAAGCTCTAATGTAATAAATTCGAAAAATATGCATAATGTTGTTTTATTTGCCGAAACTTCGCCGATCTGAGAGCAATTTTTTTAACTTGAGTACTATGGGGGTGCATGGTTACTTTAATGCCGATGCTTTGAAATGAATCCGTAACTTGCTGATAAGATATTATCATAAAATGGATAAACTCTTGTTGACTATGAAAAGGCCTTCGGGCTTCGACAGTGTCGAGCATTGGGCTGTGTTTGATTCTCTCTCATCATCGCTGCCACATTGACACCCGGTATGTCGATCTGTATCGGCACAGGATACTAGGCAGTATCGGGAGATATACCTACAGGTCGGCAACCATGCAAGTACGGCTACTACACAATGTTGACCAACGGGGGTGCGACAGGGGGACACAATATGTATCGCCCAAGCTTTTTAGGTCTGGAAGATGTTAAAACGCTTCCTTGGGATCAGTGCGTTATAAATGTGAATGGTGTCTCTTGTCGCTTTGCCGATGATATTGTATTGTTCGCCAAGACAATGAGCAACTTGGAGACCATGTTGAATGAACTTGTCGCCATGGTCGGTTTCAAGTTGAACATGGCCAAGACCAAGATTATGTCGAACATACCTGGAGTCTCAACTCTGAACATTGCTGTTGGGTTGGGGGCGAGAGGCTAGATGTGGTCGACTCGTAAGTTATGTGTATCTTGGTCATGTTTTATCTTTTGAGAGAAGGTATCAGCTGAAAGAAGTGTGCAGCTGGGCTAGACAGCATTCGGAAAGTTGGATGCAATTTTCAAGTCTGCTCACGACATCCCACAATGTCTTAAAACACGGCCTTCAACCAATGTGTCCTGCCTACAATGACATTCGGCGCTCAGACCTGGCGGCTCGCTAAGGGAGGCTGAGCATAAAATTATTTTAGTGTTGCGCAAAGAGCCATGGAGCGCGCCATGCTCGGCGTCAAACTCTTATCTAGATCAAGTCCCTAACACCTAAATTCGCAAATTGGCGAAAGTCCAGGACGTCAGACGGACACGTTGCGAGACAAGAGTGACGGCAGATGGACCAAGGCACTTGCCGAGTGGAGACGAGACACGGGTACAGAAATAGGGGTCTTCCATCAGCAAAGATGGGTCGACGATATTGTCAAGACCGCGGGGTGCACATGGCTAAGAATTGCTCAGAACCGGTAGCCACTGGCATAAACTAAGAGAGGCCTAATGCTCGGCAGTGGGTCGAGAAAGGCTGATAATGATGATGATGGATGAACTCTAAATCATACGTAGTATCTCGAGCTACTCTTCTAGTCTGTTCAAACCGCCTCTGTAACCACCGTAAAGTCTTGTAACCGCCTCTGTGGTCTAGTGGTTCACGCCACCGATTTTAGACCAAGAGGTCCCGGGTTCGATTCCCAGTGGGTGTACATATTGTATTCGGTTAGGTTGGTGGTAGGACGTTCTTAGACCGCCTTAGCCAGGCAGCTTAGTACCACCGTCTTATCTAAGTTTGACGCCATAACAATTATGTTTTCTGCTTTATTGTGTTCCGGCAGTTACAGATAAAATAGCCAGTTCCTCAGTGATTGAGGATTCCGGGAGTAGTGCGCTTCCACCTTCAGCCTTATACGCACACACACACACACGCTTCAGCCTTATACACATACACGCACACACACACCCAATTACACATTTTTACTATTTTTACTAATTTCCTAAGTTTTAAGTTATGTAAGCACCATTGTGTCTATAATCATGTTGCTTGTCCATAAGGAGGTGGGCGCTAATAACTGTGACACAGTCTTTGACTTCTACAGTTATTACCGTATTATATGTTTCTGTACCTATGTCATGATTATAAATAAAGATTTTATTATTTATTATTATTTCCTTTATTACATTTTAAATACTTACAAAATTATATTTCTAAACATTAAATTTTTACAATGAATAACACTAAAAAATATAACATTTAAAAATACAAAAATGCAGTTCCCCAACGGCAGCAAGATCAGGGTCCCGGCTACCGATGGTTAAGGATCCAGAGACAGGAACCTTCTCACTATACGGGCCGTGTCCAGAAGTACTGCCTTCTGCATCTGACTCCCGATCCATCCACCTAACGCGAGCCTCTTAAGGTGTTTATCGAGGCTCTTGGCTATCAGCCCATGGGCAGATATGACTATCGGAACAACAATTGCTGAATCAATGTCCCACATGTCAACAATCTCGTGAGCTAAATCAAGATATTTGTTTTCTTTATCTTTTTCAGCTTTCACAAGGTTGTCGTCATGGGGAACAGTAACATCAACAATTATTGCGCGGCGTTCGTGTCGATCTATCAATACAATATCAGGCTTATTAGCTACAATAGTCCTGTCTGTAATGATAGATCGATCCCAATACAATGTGGCATGGCTATTTTCAAGGACCTGTTCTGGTACATACCTGTAGTACGGCACCTCGGATGCCACAAGACTATGTTTTAGAGCAAGTTGTTGGTGTATTATCCTGGCCACTTGGTTATGTCTATGCAAATACTCGCCGTTTGCGAGACGAGAACAACCGGAGATTATATGCCTAAGGGATTCACCCGGACGATGGCACGCTCGGCAAATATCCACTGTGCCATCCCTTAGGATATACTTTCGGTAGTTATTCGTCATCACAACCTCATCCATAATTGCACAGACAAAACCTTCGGTTTCACCAAAAAGATCACCGAAACGGAGCCAGGATACTGAGGCTAATAAATCTACGTCGGGCCCATGGAGAGCCCGGTAGAATCTGCCATGTAACTCCTTGCTTTGCCACACAGTGCTGCGGTCGGACGTACTAAGTACTACAGGTTTGCGCCAGTTTTCTTTTGCTAAAAATAGAGGCGTCAGTCCATTGTCAACAGCAACTACATCTCTATGAGACCCCATATCGACTTGGAGAAAATACTCCCTAAGATTGCATATCTCGCGGTTATGCAATGTCTTAGCATTTAAGAAGCCACGACCACCGCACTTCCGCGGGATATACAATCTCATGGTCGATGAACGTGGGTGATGCATGCGGTGTGCTGTTAGCAATGTACGAACTTTTCTATCCAGGGCATCCAGTTCAGTTTGAGTCCATTTAAGTATGCCAAAGGAATACATCAGTACCGGCATGACCCATCCATTGTATGCGCGAACCTTGTTTCCGCCAGACAAAAGACTTTTAAGTACTTTTGAAAGGCGCCCCAAGAAACGCTCACGCAACGACTGTTTCATGTCAGCATCGTTGATGCCTAATGCCTGTGACATACCTAAATATTTATAGGTTTCGTTTACGGAGAGAGATCTAAGATGAATAGAATCCGAGAGTTGTATACCCGTAGATTCCATTATCTGACCACGCTTTACATGCATTACTGCACATTTATCCACACCAAATTCCATTTTAATGGCATTACTGAAAGCTTCAGTAACCTTCAGTAACGCTGTAAGATGAGAACTGCTATGGGCAAATAGTTTCAGGTCATCCATGTACAGCAGGTGTGATATTACTTGACCATTTCTCCGTAAACGATAGCCTAACCCTGAACTCTCGAGAAGTGTACTCAGAGGGTTCAAGGCCAGACAGAACCACAATGGACTCAAACCGTCACCCTGGAAGATACCTCGCTCTATTTTTATAGGATCGCCCTGACCTAGAATCCGTCGAGATCCTGGATAGAAAAGGACCGTTCTCCATTTTCGCATGCACGATATCAAGAAAGTGCGTAGAGTTGTATTTATTTTATACAACTCCAGCACCCTCATGAGCCACGAATGCGGCACGGAATCATAGGCCTTCTTATAATCTATCCAGGAAGCCGATAGGTTCTTCCGGTTTCGACGAACCTGTTGGTTAATAGCCATGTCAATGAGGAGGAGCTCCTTAGTACCACGGGCCCCATTCCTACATCCATTTTGAGAGGCGAACATAATAGAATTTTGATCAATGTGTTTATTAATCTTCGACCTCAAAATGGACGTAAGAATTTTATAAATTGTTGGCAGACAGGTGATAGGTCTATAGTTTTTGGGGTCCGCAGTACTACCAGATTTATGGAGCAGATGGGTTATGCCTGTTGTCATAAATTCTGGAAGCGACTGAGATAATAAAGCACATTGAAATTGAGATGCTAAGCAAACGTGCGAGCTAGGTAACCATTTATACCAGAAATTGTGCAGTCCGTCCGGGCCTGGAGATTTCCAGTTGGATAAGGAGCGAACTGCACAAACTACGTCTTGGTAGTCAATGGTTACTTCATTCATATCAGGTATAAGCTCACACGAACGCTCAACATCCTCCATCCACGCGCCTTCAGAGTGAGTGACAGGCACGGACCAGATGTTGTGCCAAAAAGAAATCATGGCATCATCATCCGGCCGATGCATATCAGTATCACTCCGATCCGATCGCTCCCAGGATGCATAAACACGTCGTTGATCTCTCTCGAACATGCGGTTCTGTGTAAAGCGATCGACTCGCACCCTATATCTTCGAATACGATTAGCCCATGCACAAATTTTCTGCTTCAGGAAGTCGATGCGCTCTGTGACGCATGAAATATAATTTTGAGGACTAATACCAGTTCCCAAGAATGCACGTTTCACAAAGCGCATGACCCTAGGGCGCATGTTGCCCTCCCTAAAGCAGCTGAGCTTACCGATGAGTACCCTAGCCTCACTGATACGACGCTCAATCCTACACTGCCAGGCTGGTACAGCCAGGCGAGGGCGTGTTGCTGTGTCAGTATTTGGAAATTTGACATGAGCAACACGACAAGCTGTAATAGCCGCACAGTACAGGATCGAATGAGTATCAGCCAGGTCTTCACTACTATCAAAGTAATTTGGTAGTAGCAAATCTAAAGCACACATCAGCGCCCTATTTTTTTTGTGCATGGGAAAACGCGGAAGCCGAGGTCTAAGGTGAACCGAAGTCGATCGAAATTCCCGAACCACATCTTCAAGAGTACTCCTCAATATATCATTGTATTGGGGACTTACAGTAGTAACCATATCATCTCCACCATCACTATCAGCAACGCCAGCTTGCAATGTGGCCGCGGCAGAAGCTTGAGTTGCCGCCTGCGATACAGTAGTAATGATACGGTTACGTTGTACCTCTGTACGGAGCCGATCAAGTACAGAGTCATCCAACAAGTGACCCCGTTGAATGGCTCGCACCTGATCCGACAGTCGTTGAGCCGAAACGTTGATTGATAGTTCAAGAGCCTGAAACAGAGAAAGCATCCGAACACGATACGCAGTAAGATTAGTTCCTGCCTCTGTTGCCTCAAAATATGCGCGCATGACATTTTCGTTAATGGATAATGTCCATCGCATGCGCTGCACTCCACCGGGAGCGGGGGCCCTGACCGGAGCCGATTGCCCCAGAAGCCCCAAACTCTTCGGTGGCCGGCCCCTCCTCCGGCGTACAGGTGGTGGCGACGACGGCGGAGAGAAGTACTCGTCAATATCGCTCGACGCAACTGCAGATGTCAGCTGGACACACGGCACTGATATAGTTGCCGACAACTGCGAGGCGGAGCGAGGTGACGAGTCCGGAGGTCTTGAGCGTGCTGCTCTGCTTCTCGTCAACATATTTTATTTCTTCATCCTTTTCCATTAACTAATTTTGATTGTTTTGGTACTATGGTGATGACATTCAAATGTCATATATGAGTATTCATTGTGAATTTTTGAGCAGAATTTCTATATTTCAGGTATTTCTTTTTGGTATTGTAATATGGTATGGTTAATGGTAATATTGAGTAATTATGGTCTTGCAGTCTAAATGAAATATTATAACTCTGAATAAAATATTATTTGTTATAATGGAGAAAGAATGTCCTGTCACGTTGACGACATTATTATTATTATTATCACCACTATCATCAGGTGTGATGAAAGGCTAAGTGCTAACCCTTTGTGAATAAAAAAAATAATATAAAAAAATAACAATTAAGTACTTAAGTCATTAGGTAGTAATTTTATCGATAATTGTCGAGGTTACCTGCAAAATATAGATAGGTACTAGACTTCTGCAACAAAGCCATAATATACCTAATATCCGATCTGGTATTAGAAACAGACGTCCCGGGTTCGATTCCCAGGGGGGGTACACATTGTATTTGAGAGCAGGTAACGAAGAGAAATAAACTCATTTTTCATCTATGATTTTCTATTTATTTTATGGGTAAGTACCTACTCAAATATAATACGTCATTAATGATAACACGAATGTACCGAAGTAGGAAGTAGGTATGCGGCTGGTTTTATGTTCACGATTACGATAATGGTTTCTTTCTGGGGATTCTATGGGGATTTCTGTGGAGCATCATTATCACTATCAGCCCGTATTCGTCCACTGCTGGATATAGGCCTCTACCTATTTGCGTCACTGAGCTCGTTCGTCCACTGCTGGACATAGGCCTCTACCTATTCGCGTCACTGAGCTCGATCTTCATTTCATTGCATCCAGCTAATCCAGCCCCAGCCTGCCATCTTTTGCAGGTCGTCACCCCACCTGGTAGCAGATCGCATTACGCTCCGTTTGCCTAAGCGCGGACTCCACTCAAGTATCGGTTCTTCGAGCGATATGACCAGCACACTGCTTAGTAAGTACCTACCTTGCAGTGGGCTGGTCATATCGCTGAAGAAGAAGAATAAGCAGGCTGAAGTCAGCTTGCTTAGTCTTTGAATCTCTGTTGGATAAGTTTGTTCCTAATTTTATCCTTCAGAGAAACACTGTAACCGTAACCGACACCGACATAGCTCTCTCCATAGCTCGCTGGGTGACCTAAAATTTGTGGACAAGTCCCATCGTGAGTGTCCGTCAGCGTTTAGGCCGGGGCCGTAAGTCATTATAGGTACTGGTAGGACGCACTGGTCAAATACTTGGTCTTTCGGCGGTACGGTATTGACGACAGTTTAGTTCTATTTTTTTCGGGGACTCCCGCGTACTTTTGTCCAGTCCAGTCTCTCGGTGTCAACGTTAATTTCGGGGACTTTTTGTACGGGGTACTTTTAGTTCCTTCGGTGCGTTATTCGATACAATTTATAAGAGATCTATATCAATGGACAAAAAAGTACCCGCAGGACAGTACCCCGTCTGATCAGGCCTTTATCGTTGAGTTTAAGCAACTTTCGCGATGATTGTTGACTACGGGATGGGTGACCAAAAACTTTTCATCTCGAGCTCCTCCGTGCTTCGGAAGGCACGTTAAGCCGTTGGTCCCGCCTAAATTTGCAGTCGTTAATTCCCACTAATATAATACGCACTGGGCCCGCGTCATGGTGGGTGGGTCATGGTCCATTCTCCTTAATTATCCATCCATATGGAAGGCCAGTGCCCCAGCAGTGGGGACATTAAATGGCTGATGATATCTCCACCGACACAAACTCTCCCGTTAGTGTGTAAACTTGTATAGGAGGTCTAGAGTTCTAAGGAACTATACATACACCTCCTTCATTCATGCTCTAAATAGGTAGGTTACCTTACCTACCAAGTAGGTTACCTTTCTCTCCCAAAGCCACCCTGCGGCTGATACACGAGCACGAGATAGTTTCAAAATGGAGCCGAATGTATGAAAAATCCTTTGCGATCACAAACTTTTTTTAATGTGTGTATCTATAAATAAAGTCGTTTCTTTTTGGCGCTTCGCCGGCCGCTGCCGCGGCATGCACGCTTCGCTCGCTCGGTTCGCGCTGTTGGTTCATGTAAACCTAACATGCTAGTCGCTTCGCTCCTCTCACGCACCTATCAGAAGTACGTGAGTCACTACTTTAAACTTAATAAACCGTAGGTGTGTTAACCGTAGGTGAAATTACCAGTAGTTCAATCAACCGTACCGTACGTGAATAAACCAGTGAGATAACCGTAGGTTAGTTGAGTTGAGGTTAGTGAGATGACCAGTAGTGATTTCATCCATTGGTTATTTCAAACAAAGGTGTAATGACCAGTAGTTATTTTGAACAGGTCTTTTGACCGTTGGCGTTGTTATTTCGAACACAGTCGAAACGACCGTAGTTATTATGATACTTACATACCCTTCTATAGACGTGGCCTGGCCTGCCCACCTCCATTTAACTTCTTATTCTTTCGAGTATGTCACTTACCTGTGTTTCTTTTCTTATTCTATTTTATATTTTTTTACATAACATACTTATGATTTCTTTTAAGCTCCAATATTTCTTCCAAGCAGTAGCTATACCTACGTCTGTTTATTTATTTTTCTGACTGATTACATACCCAATTTGTTCACCATATTTTATTCTAATACCTACTTTGTTCTCTACTACCGTTTGTAATAATTTTTGTTTTAGAGGTATTTAACAGTCTCCCTTTTACACTCGTTCGCTAACTCGTCCATTATATTGTCTAATTGAGAACTTTCTTCGGCAAATATGGCAATGTCGTCTGCAAATCGCAAATGACTTAGATATTCCCCATTCATCCCATCAATTTCAATTAATTTGTTTTCCCAATCGACATTTCCAAATGCCATTTCTAGAACTGCTGAGAATAACTTGGGCGAGAGCGGGTCTGACACTTTTTTATGCGAAATTCTGGTCCAACACTCTCCAACCAAATTTTGGCCGAGCATTTATTAGAATATATCGTCCCCGTCGTGTCAAAACTAAATAACTCCTCTCCATGAAGTCTGCCAGCATCAGGCCCCTTTCGTTCCGTTGCCCAAATCTAAATTGCCCCACTCTCAACTCATCACCGCAACGTTGCCCCAACTTAGCATTAAAATCCCCCATCACAACCGTATCTTGGGTTTTATAGCTATGCATGGCTTTACAGATCTCCTCATACATAGCCTCCACTGCTTCATCGTCGTGTTCGAGGTCGGAGCGTAAACCTGAATGACATTCAGTGAATATCGTTCCGATATTCTGAGTATCAGGTACGCCACCCTGCTCGAGACACTTCCGATGGTGATCACGTTGTTGACAAGGGATTTATGGACGATGAACCAGACACTACCTTGGGACTGTTGGTCGCCCTCCCGGTGGTATAGTAAGTTACCGGATTGAAGGGTAATCGAGTCCTCCCCCTCTCTTCGGACTTCAGATAACCCAGTTCAGATAACAATTAAATTTAGGTAAGTAAAAGTGTAGCAAAATTAAACAAGTTTGCTTATTCACTGGAAATATTCGTATTTGTTATTTCTTGGCTGTGGCAAAACTTAGTAAGTAACATACAAAAGCATTATAACTGCACCATGGTTGTAATAGTAGATTGTTTAGCAAGGGATGTAACCACTCTACTTTTCATTTTTAATATGAGGAAAGTAAAAATAAACAGAAATAATCTAAAAAATATTTTTCCAATGGCCGCGGAATTTTCGAAAGACTATAACTTTTTTGTTCATTTTCTTTCTCTGTTTTAGGGAAGGCAAGGGAAACTAAGTCCATACAGCCTAGTTTGGTGTTTGACCCGTACTCTATGCAATTCCATGAAATTAATAGCCTCATTTTTTATGTTACATATAACTTATTTGGTTTAATCTGTTTCTAAAAACGCATTCTTAAAAAAAAACTATGTTTTAGATATTAAAATAATAATTCTACTAGCCTTTATTAATTAAATTAATAATAATTTAATTTAACATATCAAAAGACCGACATTAAACGACGTAAATTATCTTCACCTTAAAAAGTTATCGCTACTTTTAATGAAAAAAAACAGAAAAACGTGAATATCTAGAAACTTTAGTTTTGTCAGTTATTTAATTATGACACGAAGGGGACGATATGCTGTGTAAAAGTTGAATGTAGGTACTTTACATCTATACCTTGTTGTAGGTAGGTACTAATGCCTTCCAAATGGAAGAGTGCTCCAAAGAGTTAAAAGCTTTGGTAAAGTCAATGAAACTAAAAATAAGGAAACAGAGTCTCTCTATATTCTTGACACTTCTCTTTTAGTTGTGTCATTACATAAATGATCAATAGTTGAGAAACTTTTCCGAAGTCCAGCCTGTTCCCGCGGTTGATTCTCATGCAGTATTTTAGAGAGTTTGTTCAATAATTTTTGCAAATACTTTTCAAACATTAGTTATGACAGTGATAGGTCTATAGGTAGTTGTTAAAAGTAGCCGTATCGCCCTTTTTTATGTAGTAGAGTTGTTGTAGACTTAGACCACTGATTCGGAGTTTCTTTTGCTTCTAATATATTTTTAAACATATTTGTCTAGGGTCCCTGTTAAGATTCACATATAGATTTTAGTAGGTACCTACTTAATTCGTTGGTAATTTTACCTTCTCCAGGCGATTTGTCACCTTTCTGAGTTTTTTTGCCAATCTATCTCTGCAGCTATTATTGACGGTAGGTACCTACCTATATTATCAATTTGTAAATATTTTACAGATAACTAAATTCGTGTACGTACATAACCAAAGTCTCTACACTAAAAACTTGTAGAGACTATGCTTAAACGAATTTGCTTAATATAGGGGTTGATTTGTATGCCAACAACATTCCATGTAGAGTAGGGGCTTATAATCAATCAGTCACACAGTTTGTAGCTCAAAGACGGTTATTACTTTAACCTAACTAAGAAGTTAGTTATAATAAAATTGGTAATATGCCACAGTCCACTTACTTATTATCTTCATCGTATAGTTACCGTCAAACCAATGTTTCTTTTGGTCTACTTGAGTTTCTTATACCTAAGTAAAAGGAAAACAAACTACCGTATCTACAACGTAAACAATAATATGATAACTTTCCTTCGTAATTTTAGTCATAAGTAGAGTTGAGTATTTTAGGCTATTATTGTTTGACCGCAGAAATAATTTAATAACAGTAATGACCACAGAGTCACGTAACGGTTTCCGGTTTGTACAAAAGTCGAAAACTACGGGGTTACATTAATATGTGCGGCAATAGAAATGGTGCGATTGTGCGGTCCGTTCCCTTGCCGGGCCAAGCCGCGCATTCATGGCATTTCATTGTACGCGGCAGTCGCGGCCGTGCCACCGCGGGGGGATCGCGCGCCGCTCGCACCATGCCGCGCCGCACGCACTCCGCTCTATTTACAACCCCGCTCACAATCATTGTTAACGAAACGTTTCCCATGGTGCTACTTTCGTGATCAGCTGAACATGACAGTGCAACGTACACGAACTAAACTCGCGCTCGGCGATATTTGACAAGTGATGAAAATGATATGGACACAGTGCGGTTTAAAATGATAATTACCGCGATATTCTTTTGTTTAGTGATGGGCGCGGTGCTTACGGAAGCGCCATACGATGCCGATGCCTGTTTCCGTGTGTCCGGTGAGAGTAGTGCGGTGGAGTGCAATGTACGGACGCTGTCGGCGGACAGGGACGTCGGTTCGATGCACTCGGACGGCGCGCTGCGAGCCGTGATCCGCTGCAGCCCGCTGCTCCTCGAGAGCACGCTGCGCGACCACCACTTCGGGAAAATGCAAGGTTTGGCCGAGATCTCCATTAGTAACTGTAAGATCCTCCGGCTTCCTGGTAATGTTTTCGAAGGATTGCGAGGACTGAAGACTTTAAAGATACGCTCCATGAATAACGAATGGGGCAACAATAAAGAGCTCGAGCTTTCGCTTGGCGCTTTTAACGGCTTAAGGGAATTGCATACTCTGGATTTAGCTTACAACAACATCCGGAAGATCCCGTCAGACTTGTTTTGTGCACTGGAAAACATTATCTCACTCAACTTGACGCAGAACAAGATCAAGTTCGTCGATGAACTGGGCTTCGGTCATAAATGTGGCTCCACGTTACAGACGATAGATCTGAGCCATAACGACATTATGTCCCTTCCAGCTGACTCCGAAATTTTGCATTTACGAAGACTGACACAACTATTTTTACAGAACAATAAAATAAGCGAACTGCCAGGGGACGTCTTCAGTGATTTGCTATCATTGAAAGTTGTAAATCTGTCTGACAACGCAATAAATTATTTACCAGAAGGGTTGTTTTATAACACGAGAGAAATTCGTGAAATTTATATGCAGAATAACGAGCTGGAAGCTTTACCCAAGAGAATATTTAATCGGTTGGAACAATTGCTCGTTTTAGATCTTTCGGCGAATAAATTGAGGAGCGACCACATAGAAGATGAAACGTTCGGTGGTCTAATAAGATTAGTCGTGCTCGACCTGTCGCACAACGCGCTCTCCCGGGTCACACGCAACATGTTCAAAGACTTATTCTTTTTACAAATACTCAATTTGAACAATAACACCATCGGCTCCATAGAGGACAACGCTTTTTCGCCACTATTCAATTTACACACCTTAAACCTGGGCCAAAACAAATTACTTGTAATAGAAGACCACGTATTTAATGGACTGTTCATATTGAATAAGCTTAATTTAAATAGTAATTTATTATCATATATTAGTGAGAACGCTTTTAAAAATTGTTCAGACCTGAAGGAGCTAGATTTAAGTTCCAATAAGATGACTAAAATTCCTGAAGCACTTTTGCAATTACCGTTCTTGAAATCGCTAGACTTGGGTGAGAATTTGCTAACTGAAATAACGAACAATTCGTTTCAGAATTTATCGCAGTTGACCGGGTTGCGTTTAATCGACAATCAAATTGGAAACCTTACAGCGGGAATGTTCTCAGGGCTGCCTAGCCTGCAAGTGCTCAATTTAGCGAAAAATAAAATACAGTCTATAGAGACCGAAACCTTTCAAAGAAACACGCAATTGGAAGCCGTTCGGTTGGATGGTAACTTCATTTCTGATATTAATGGAGTGTTTGTGGCCTTAACGAAATTGTTATGGCTGAATTTGTCAGAAAACCATTTGGTCTGGTTCGATTACGCCTTTATACCGGGCAGTTTGAAATGGTTGGATATCCATGCCAACTATATTGAGATATTAGCGAACTATTACAAAATTCAAGGCGAGCTTCACGTTAAAACTTTAGATGCGAGCCATAATCGTTTAGTTACACTATCCGCGATGTCTATACCGAACAGCGTCGAGCTTCTGTTTATAAATAACAATTTGATATCGAGTATAGAGACCGACACGTTTTTAGAGAAGAGAAATTTAACTCGCGTCGATATGTATGCCAATGAGATTGAAAGTTTAGACATAAATAGTTTGCGTGTTTCGAGAGTGCCCGATGATAGAGCGTTGCCAGAGTTCTATATTAGTGCCAATCCCTTTCGATGCGATTGCACAATGAAATGGCTGCTGCTGATAAACTCGATTACAACCAGACAGTATCCACGTGTTATGGATTTAGAAAACGTGATATGCAAGGAGTCCTACGTGCGTGGCGTTAAATATCTCCCGGTCAGTGCATTGCTTCTCAAAGACTTTCTGTGTAAATACGACTATCATTGCCCAGATGACTGCAGCTGCTGCGACTTCAATAACTGTAATTGCAAAATCGTTTGTCCAAATAATTGTTCCTGTTATCACGATTCTGCTAAATCCACCAGCGTAGTTGATTGTTCAGTTAAACAATTGAAATTTGTACCTATTGACTTTCCTACAGACTCGACTCATATCTATTTGGATGGAAATGTTTACACGGAACTGAACGAAACTGTTTTCAATTCAATGCGTGGAGCACTTGTCATTTATCTAAATTCCAGTAATATCATTCATATTCATAACAACACATTTAGTGCGCTCGCTAGTTTGAAAATATTGCATTTGGATAACAACAAAATCACACAACTGAGAGGGTTAGAGTTTACAAAACTAAGTAATTTGAAAGAATTGTACCTCCAGAGTAATGTGATCGAGTATATATCTAATGATACATTTAGTTCCCTTGGTGCTCTAGAAGTTTTACGCTTGGATGGAAACAGGCTCGTAAATTACGGCTTGTGGCATTTAGATAATAACAAGAAATTGCAGACGTTATTCATTGGGAGTAACCATTGGTCGTGTGATTGTAAATACTTGCAAGGCTTCCTTACCTATGTATCACAGAATGTCGAGAAAGTTATCGATGTAAATAGTTTGTGGTGTTTCAATGAGAAAATGACTCCAGTGAGAAAACATTTGAATTTGAACGTGACTGTATGCAGTGAAATAAGTGATAGTTCGGTGATAAGTGCTTTTTTTGTATCCCATAACTTGCCATTACTAGCATCAGCTCTCACTGGGTTCATGCTCATTTTGTTAATATTAGCGTTAGTGTTCACGTTTAGATACGCTTGCAGAATGTGGTTATATTCCAACTGCGGCATTAAGCTTTCTCCCCTCGCGGGTGCATTTAAGGATGCTGATAAGCTTTACGACGCTTATATTTGTTATAGCCCCAAAGACGAGGAGTTTGTCGTAGAATCATTAGCTCGCGAGCTTGAGAACGGTTATCCGTCTTATCATCTATGTTTACATTATAGGGACGTGCCTCAGTTCGAGGCGACGTACGCCCAATTCCCCGACTTGGTGGTCGAGGCGACGGAGGCCTCGAGGCGTATTATAGTAGTCTTAACAAAGAATTTTATCTTGACGGAATGGTCACAGATAGAATTTCGACAGGCCCTCCAGAAGGCACTTCGAAAGAACCCACATAAATTAATAGTAGTCGCCGTAGGGCTTGTTCCGCGGGATCCGGAACTGAAATCATACTTCAAAACTGGTTTGGAGATAACGTGGAAAGAGAAACGTTTTTGGGAGAGATTACGTTACGCGATGCCGATGTCGAAGCGCCACGGTCAAAAGTTAAAAAGACTTAATTATGGGAGGAATTCTAATACTTATACCATGGATGCTTCTGTATTGAATAGCACATGCCAGACCCTGTGTGGCAAGTCCGCCAACTCGGCTGAGCGCTCGCCTTGCGACCGGCCGCTGTCCGAACATATCTACTCGACGATAGATTCGGATTATTCGTCCACTGATTTCCAAGGGAGACACAATCAGCCGCAGTCTGTGGTTCTGCAGCACACCGTTCAAACATACCTGGTATAGGATACCTCAGTAAACATGAATCCACACGATCTCGTTATAAATGATCTGTAAGCCTGACCTAGGCGAACTCTCCAAACCTCCTTTTGTTATAGACGATAATCGTCGATGTGTAAATAATAGAGTTTTATGATCTATGTATTTCTAATAGTTCGTAACTTTTGTACAATGATACCAAATTTTCGCATTTCTAACGATTTGCTTCTTCGTATTTATTACTTTTTTAATAAAAGAAAACTTTTAAAGTATTAAATTGGAAAGACTGTAAATTATTGTGTACCTAGTAGTAATTATTCGGCTGATGTTTGTATAGGATTGTAATTAAAGAAGTTAATGAAAGCCTCTGTAGTTTTTTTGAAAGACTCTTTTCTGTTTTGGTGTATATTGATATTATTGTCAATGGCGCTATAAAATGTTGCGAGAGTAGAGACATTAAAATCCCATGTTTTATTCCGTTTTCAATTTGGTTTTTACGAGCCGGTCTAGAGATGGAGCAGCTGGTTCGTGTAAACAGAATAAAAATGAGTGGAAGCGCGGCCCATATAATGCAGCAATCCATATGCGGAACTTCGTTTCATTACTGGAATTCACACAATTTGGCTCGCCCACAAAATGAGGTTAGAAGAAAGTTTCACTAACGAACTAGGGGGTGCTTTTGGGATTTTTCGTTTAATATTTAGTGATATTTTAGTTGCCCTAAATAACTAGTGCCAAGGTACTTCTTTCGTTATATTATTTATAGTGTTGTAGAGACGGGCGGCGGCGACTGAAAATCTAACATTAAAATCTTTTTAAGAAGATTTTGACGTAGTTCATAGGGGAACTTCGTCAAAATCTTCTTATAAAGATAGTAGTTGTTTTTCTATATATTATATCAAACATAGCATAGCATCACAAACTTACAACGTTGACCGCCAAGCTCAAAAACAGTGTTTTTAATTTTTTACACTTAACTTTTTTTATACTATACCTACTCTAAAAAGCTTATTTTATTCACGCAAAACAGTGAATAAAAAGGCCTTTTATTCACTTTTTTGTTTTTATTCACTATTTTGGTGTTTGAATTTGGAACACAAAAATATATCCGGTCTCTATTTCAATGCTTACACAAACTCCTTGCGCTAAGATTCGAAATTCAAAACTCTTTGGTGCAAATAAATTCTCGAGATTTGATTGGTCGATATTTGCGACAAGGAGTTTGGCATTAGATTAAAAACTGTTTTGTGTTCTTTGCTGCCTTTATAGAAAAAAAATATTGAATTGGCGCCATTTCAAATACTTACTGTGAATTGTACGGACACAAAGTTTAGTGTTACTTTATAATAAACTAGCTTCCGCCCGCGACTTCGTCCGCGTGGACATTCGAGAAAATACTTAGGGGACCAATAACCAGGATAAAAAGTATCCTATGTTTTAATTTAACAAAAATTCGATCAGCCGTTTTTACGTGATGAGGCGGGTCCTCCTTCACCAAGCGAGCAGCCTCGCGCGAGGCAGAACGTTTGCCACGTGCGGCGGGCCTCGCACGAGGCTGCTCACTTGGTGAGGGAGGACCCGCCTAATCACGTAAAAACGGCTGATCGGATTTTTGTTAAATTAAAACATAGGATACTTTTTATCCTGGTTATTGGTCCCCTAAGTATTTTCTCGAATGTCCACGCGGACGAAGTCGCGGGCGGAAGCTAGTAAATAATAAGTGTCTGTCTCACAATCAAAAAGTTAGTTCTAAGTAGCTTAGGTACCAAGAACTTGTTAGGTACCAAGAACTTTTAGGGTACTTAAGATGATTTAGGTTTCTATACCCTATTTACCCCCTGGGTTTGATGTTCGGAAAACTACGAAATAGGTTGCCTATTTGTTTTAAGAAGTAAGCCTACAAAATTTCAAGTTGAAATGTCTATTTTACCCGTGATTTTTCATTCAAAATTTCACCCCTATTTCAACCCTTTAGGGGAATCATGTTCAGCGTCCAATAAAACCTCAATAACGACATCCATATCAATCTTTAGGTTTATTTATCCCATTTTACCTCTAAAGGGTTGATTTTCGAAAAAATACGAAATATGTGTTTGCTTATTTGTTTTACTTTCCGACCATAAGCCTAAATAATAAATTAAATGAAGGACTTTCCAGATACAACATTTCATCCCCCTTTTCACCCCTTCGGGGGTGGAATTGTCAAGAACGCTGACTTAGGTAAATATTAATTTTCAATTGCCAGTCTAAATACAAAATTTGAAGATCCTAACTTCAAAACTGACGGACTTTCATACACATATTCATCCCCTATTTTACCCCTTGGGTTTGATTTTCGGAAAACTACGAAATGGGTTGCCTATTTGTTTTAAGAAGTAAGCCTACAAAGTTTCAAGTTGGAATGTCTATTTTACCCCCTGATTTTTCATTCAAAACTTCACCTCTATTTCAACCTTTTAGGGGTTGAATCATGTTCAGCGTGTTAAACATCAAAATAAATGCCATTTTTGCAATCGTCATCCCATAAAACCCCAATAACGACATCCATATCGATTTTTAGGTATATTTATCCCATTTAACCTCTAAGGGGTTGATTTTCGAAAATATACGAAATATGTGTTTGCTTATTTGTTTTACTTTCCGACCATAAGCCTAAATAATAAATTTAATGAAGGACTTTCCAGATACAACATTTCATCCCCCTTTTCACCCCTTCTGGGGTGGAATTGTCAAAAACGCTGACACAGGTAAATCTTAATTTTCAATTGCCAGCCTAAATACATTGTTTAAAGATCCTAACTTCAAAACTGACGGACTTTCATACAAACTTTCATCCTCTATTTCACCCCCTTAGGGGTGGAATTTCCAAAAATCCTTTCTTAGTGGATGCCTACACTGTATAACGTATCTATGTGCAAAATTTGAAGTCTCTAGGTTCAGCGGTTTGGGCTGTGCGTTGATATCTCAGTCAGTCAGTCAGTCAGTCAGTCAGTCAGTCAGTCAGTCAGTCAGGACTTTGAATTTTATATATATAGATAAATATTGTTTCACAAGTTGACCACCCTAATAATAATAATAAGAAAATTTCGCTTAATTTCAGTCATTGCTCTAATTTTAATGTCCATTTCAATTAATGTAACAATTCTTATTTCTTGATTAAATTTTTATTTTCGCTTAAATTATGTCTTTTCTCGTAGTCATGGTATAAAGTATAGTATGCAACTCCTGAATAAAGTAGGAATTTATATCGAGGGCCATGAATAACTCGCGTCGTTCAGGATTCTAACAGTTGAATCACGAGCGCAGCGAGTGATTCAACTGTTTCAATCATTAGAATCCTTCACTTGCTCGTGACTCATCTACGGCCCTCGCTTTAAATCCGTCCTTTATTCACTAGTTGCATAATATACTATTGTTTCGTTTTTATTTTATGGCGTAGCCGGCGATCGGTCAGCTCCCCATACTAACGTAATACCAAAATGATTTGAAATTAGAGCAATATTTTCTATATTTGTGGTGGTTTTCGGATAAAGACAGTATTTATCTAGGTTTACATTAAAAAAATAATCCTAAATACGATCCTCCAATCCTAATGCGAATTGCAGTTTTGTATGCAAAACTGTAATCGGCATTATTTTTTTATTGGGTAGATATTTTGAATTTAAATTTATATTATATGATATTATGATATTTTGAAATTAACCTAGATAAATACTGTCGTAATCTAAATAACATCACAAGGACAAATTTTGGACAAAAATCATGCACAAATTTTAAATTATTTTGGTATTACGTTTGTATGGGAGACTGACGCGTCGCGGGCCACTTAAGTTGTACAGAGACCCCACTGGAGGAGTGGAGGCCAGACGAATCAGATTCTATAATAAATTGTACTAAAACGTGATTGCCGTGTGCCGGAAACACTGGCCTCGCAAATCGCAATGAAGCGCTGCCTGTGTGTCCAAAAAGATACACATGGCCCCAGGAGGTGGCACTTTGTGTTTCCAAAAGGATACACATGGCGCTCAACGTGTTAAATGCATACACTTGCATACTATTTACAACGCTGGGCATACGTCATCAGCCACTAAGTTTAGGTGGATTAGTGACCGTAGTAGCTGCAAAGGTTTCGGAAGACGCCTCTGCCCATCCATTTAAAAGACATGAAGGTACTCCCGTCCCTTCCGTTCTTACGACATCCAAAGTACACATACTAAGTACCTAAAAGTCGGATCGAAACTTTACATTGGAATTGCAACAAACAACTATTACAAAAGCAAGTAGGTTAAGTGCTTATTTGAAAGAATTCATTCCATTGCCTCAAGTCCTTTTGAGCTATGCCGTCTAACAACGTAATACTGTTATGAGTAGGAAGGTAATTTGTATCTACTCTACGTAGGTGTCAAAAGTAGGGCTTTAGCTGATCCCATTTGAACAAAATCCATTATTATTTAATTGTCTGGGAACGAAAGAGTCGGGTTATAAATTAAACATTCATTTCAATGGAGTTTCGCGTGGGACGGGACAAAGTTATGGCGCTGTCATTTTATAAATCACGTGAGCTATTGACAACTTTGTACGTGTATTTTTATGGGAAGAGAAAATTTAATTTAGCATTTTCCAGCATGCGAAATAGGAGACTGTAGAGGATTTTACTTTTATTCTTAAATGGAGAAAATCTTAATGTAAACTTTTTCTAGTAACGAACACTTAAGCGGCGCTGCAAAAGATAAAGTAAGTATGCCTACCTAATAAATTACATGTAGGTATTTCGATTAGACCAACTTCTTATTAATGCAGTACCTATTCTATTGTGCACTATAATTATATTATTACGATATATTGTTGTGTAGGTATATTAAAAACAAAAGAAATCAAATACATATAAACTTATGCATACTAACACATGTTACCTCACTAATGAATTTATGAGTGAGTGTGCTTGCGTAGAAAAATTACAAGGTAACTTTTGTCAAAATATGGCGTGGATAACATCAGTATTATACCTAGTTGATTACCTACTCCTGGGTGTGTAATCCATCAACTCAATAACTCTTATTTAATCATGACCAAACAAACATGAACGAAATAATAACCATTAGTTCAAAAGCCGCAATAAAGAATTCCGTAGAGATGCAATAATTTTCGTACCACGCCTGTTGTTGCCACAAAAAGTGAATAATTTTTCACTGTTTGATTACTTAAGGGCAGGATCTATTTTCATTACTCTTCACACATAAAGAAAAAGTTCTTTATGTGTGAAGAGTAATGAAATGAGAATAACCTCACTTTTTCATTTTTCAATGTTTTTGTTGTTATTTTGAGCATAAATTAACTTTTTGAAAAAGTAGCCTGACAATAATCTGCTATATGTCATTGCCTATTTTTCTATATATTATTAGTGAATTAGAGATTAATAATCTAAGTATAAAACCAAAAAAATATAAAAATCATGAAAATTTTCTTTGTTTTAGAATTTTTTTATAGTCGAGTGAAGATACGAATATCGTGTTTCTAGCCCCAAAATAATCAAGATCGTTTATGAAACTTCAACATATATTTTTATCTGCTCAAAATAAAGAATATTTGACTATTTACTTTTTAATCAAAAATAGGTTAATTTCGAAGATCCTGCCCTTAAGTGCAATTCGTTTAGTTACACGATGACTTTACGTTCACGCCTTATTTCAAAGCATTAAAAAATATGTTAAGACCTTATAATAAAGTTCAGTAAATACTTCCTCTAATTTTATAGCTTTTAAGATTAAGGAACCAAGTTTTTTCCCGAGGAACGACAATGACAAGCAACTTCTGTAATGTTGATGTAATTTAGGGAAGCAACGGCATCCGCTCTTTTAATTCAATATAACTACGCTCTATGTAAATAAAAGAATTTACGTTAAATGGACTATAATGGATATCCAACGTAGCGTGAATGGATAATAGGACGGTGTACGGTGTACGTGTGCTACGGACTTTTGGACACAATGTTGACCTATATTCTGGGTATTGGCTTACATAATTATAATAAGTAGAGTAGATTTTACACGTGACTTTTCATTGAAATACAACTGTTCAATGGATTAGATTGAACTTGATTGAACATTGACAATACAATATTTAAGTACAGTCAGCAAAAAAGATTGTCATAAAAAAAAAATTATTACAAAAAACTTATTCTGACATATATATCGGCTTCTTGCAGGACCCGTAGTCGCAGGTCAAATAGGCTACGTATGTACTTAGCTAATACATTTTTTTAAAGGAAATTATTTTACTTCTTGGTTTTTGCCCTAACCACGGCTGTGAAGTTCAAGTCTAAGTCTAAATATCGCGATGTTTTTAAACAAAATCGTGTTAAGAAATCCGTATTTTTTTATTTATTTCTATTTAATAATTTATTAAGAGTTATAGTTTTTTGTAGTCTTAAGCTCTAATAAAACTTTATAACATCTTATTAGTTACATGATAAGTAAGAGCACATTCAATTCTCAAGATCGACATACCTACTACCTACAAGGAAGACAATAAAAATTATGATTCAGCAAGAAAAACATGAAAACAGGCAAGATTTCGACCAATTTAATCGACAAATACTTACCTCTAAGTTTGTAGTGAGGTAAATATATACTTACCTAAAATACTTAATTAAATTGCAAAAATACATTTTAGTAAGCAACTAGGGCTGTAGTTGGTTCCATGCATCGTATTATTTTTATTTTGTTAGATACATAAAGATTTTTAAAAGTTTTCAGGGTAATTTCATACATAATAATAAGGTACCTACGTAAGTACCTAGTTATGTTTTGCACGAAAAGAAAGAAGAAATGTTGTTGTACTGATAAAAATGGTTTTTCTTTTCGCTAATACTCCAGAAGATTTTACATAATTTACGTACTTCTTTTATCTTTATCCCTTGTAAAACCTGATTGAAAACCATTCATTGCAAGTCAGTGTAGAGGCAAAATGAAGATTTTTTTCCTTACCATCGTGGTATAATTTGGTACGCCGTGATAACTCGTGACTAAAGCTAAAGCACAAATTAAAAGAAACCTCTCCAGTATAATACGGAAAAAAGTTGTTTTAACTAACCAAGTTTGTACAAGCTTGTCTCCGTTTTTGAAGCGGAACTTCGTTGAACTTCTTTTACTTTTGTGCTTTGCAGTATTCTATTATTCTACTTCTGTACTAAATTGTAGTGTCCGCGTTAAATAATTGTTTCGTTGAACAAGTATTTAATTTTCTTTGAATAGGTTTTCAAAATGGTTTTTAGCGCAATAGTTACTTCAGAAAAATTAAAAGTTTCTAGGTACAATAACAAAGCTATAAAATCCGCATCACTTAAAATATGTTGGGGTTTTTTCAGTTATACATAGGTAAGTAAGTAAGTACCTATATCTTTTCGGAGTTAAGTCCGGAAAGTTTAAAAAAAAGTTAAATAAGTAAGTATCGGTATAATTTTGTGATTTAAATGCTACGTAATAATTATTTAACAATTTTGGACATACGAAGTGTTGATTGTTATTAAGTGTTTAGCACCCTAAGCGGCCTAAGCCAATTGAAACACTAATTTGAAATTGGCTTATTGAATACAACCGAGTGCGTTTTACCTTGGGGGCTAATCCCAAGTTCGACGACAGAAAACTTGATTACACAACTTGATTCTGTCGCAAGCCCTTCAAGCAACATAAAACCATCGCCAATTTTTCCAGGCAAAATTGAACTTTATTGTAATTTCTATAAGAGCATAGGTGGTAACTCTATGTGTTGATTCGAGGAACCAAATTGTCGCAGAGTTAAAATTTAAAGCGTGACTTAACCCCCTCGTGGGGGCCTATTAAATTTATTGCTTGTAAAACGACGAGCTAATTTAGAGTTACATTTTATTGTGTTAGCTTAACTACTTTACTGGCGCGACTTGCGCTGCGGGTGTTCGAGAAACAACGTGGCGAATTGTCGGAAAAACCAACACACGATTTTCAACCTTTTGAACAAGACTTTAGAGTGCAACGAAAAAGTTAGCTATGAATTATCGATATAAGAATTGACTACCAACTTACAATTAATGCGTTTTATGAGTCTTACCTACAGTTTCGCTGCAATAAAGAATTAGTAGCTTTTGTGTTTTAGTAGGCTATAACTTTAGCTTTTGCTGCAACCCATTAATTTTCTGTTATGTTTTGTATGATAAAGAGTTTTAGATGTTAGTACCTATTACTATTATAACAACTCCCAGCCGAAACCGTGACGTTAAAATAATGGGACTTTGCTGAAATGTTAGAACTATGAATAATAACGCTGTTTAGTAGGTACTGTAATGTAAGGTACACTCGACAGCACATCAAGTAAAACAGTTAAACTGCGATAACAGCTTTTATTACGTGGGTCTTAAAGGCGGTCTCAAGGTCAACATGTATGGTCCGATGTGCCGCCGTGTGTACTTTCAATGTACCTATTATAATAATAATATAACACTTACAATCCTTTTCAAATAATTTATCCATAATATTTAGAGAAGTAGGTACATAGGTACCCATTTACCGCAATTATTCGGGTGCGTAATGAATGATATAATTTAATTTGGTATAATTTCATTTCAATAACGTTCATATGACATAATACACGTTTGTCATAACAACACTTCAACTAATTTCATTTTACATAATGTTTTTTTCATATAATCATCATTTTATATTAATATCATTTAACATAACGCTCATTTTATTTAAAAATATTTTATTTGAAACACATTTGCTATAACGGTCATTTATATAATTTAGTTTCATATAATCATCATATGTAATAATTTTATTTAATATAATTTTGTTTTATAAAATCATCAATTAGTCAATTAAATGTATAGGGAAGGCAAAGGAGCAGGGGGCACGGGGGGCACAGTACCCTTGAAAGGGGGGCTTGGGGGGCGAAACCCCTCGCCATAAAAAGCCACAACGTAGACAAAACAATTGATGATAGGTTAGGTTAGGTTAGAACTGTGAACAAAACAAGCGAGCCGAGCGAGCGAAGCGAGCGTGCCGCAGCAGCGGCCGGCGAAGCGCCATAAATAGTAGTTCGTTGATTATACTAAATGAACGTTATATGAAATGATTTTATGTTATATAACCATTATGTTTTAAATATTATACAATGTAAGTGTTATAGTAAATGTTTATTATATGAAACGTTTTTATATCAAATGTTCATTATACGGTTTAAAATTATATATTTTAAATTTATATCATTCGTTGATTATAGAAAATGAACGTTATATGAAATGATTTTATGTAATGTGTTGTTATATTTTGTGAGTATTATACGAAATGTTGTTATATCATACATTACACACCCCAATTTATTCCAATGAAACGTTTAGATTTCGCGACCTTTTTTTTAATACTTACACAACTAATACTTACTTAAATAAAAAACATATTTCTTATCCCGAATTTTATCAGCATAAATTTTTGTTTACTAAAGCTGCCATTTCGATAAACAAGGTGTAAGTATTTATATCAATAAAGTGGTTAAATGTCACAATATCCCGTTTCGGCGGCGGCGATGCATTACCAACGGTTACGAGGCCCAATTTTAGGGGTCTACTGACAAAATCTGTAAGTAATTCGAAGGTACGAAAGAAATGAAAAAATGGAGAACAATTTTATTATTTTGAAAACATTTTATAAAAGTAAGCTAAAATCGCAACAGTTGAATTAATGAATTTAACGGTACAATTTGTAGTAGGTACCTACCTACATACACGATTACACGTGTATAAATAAAACAAAACTCAACTTTACTTGTAGATGATGAAATAAGTAAGTACGTAGGGCACACTGAAAGTTCTGCGCTCCTGGCCGCTCATAAATGTTTGAACTTCGAATGTTAGTTACGCAAAACTTTCAGTGTACGCCACATTTAAAAAAAAATATGATTGATATCGGAAATATATACCTATTTTGTCACCCCAAACTCTAGCTTTCTAATAGACAGACACGAACGAGTCTTTTAGCAAAGACGTGGAAAGACATTTATGCTCCTGGCGAAACTATAAGGTTTATTATGGAATCATAAAAACCGTATTGATAACAAGTTGCCAGCATTATCGCTAACCACAAGTTTTTAAGAAAAAGAAACTGTAGTAGGTAGGTACTGTGGAGCTCTAACACTCCACAGGTAACTCTTGAGATATAAAATGAAAACGTAGGTCGACTTTAACCGTATTTATTCCTAGAAACTGTTGAAACTACATTTTATTAGTGGTTTGAAATCAATATACTCTCCAAACAGGCTTAGGTATATAAAATATCACAGCATAAACATTTCTTATTAAATTGCCCACAGAGTACAAATACACTCTACCAGTACCTACATAATATAATTAACGCAAATGAAAAGAGAACACGAACCTAATCGAAAATAACGTCCGAAACTACGGACTTGATGTCGA
Organism: Crambus lathoniellus; assembly: GCA_949710035.1. Lineage (NCBI taxonomy): Eukaryota > Metazoa > Arthropoda > Insecta > Lepidoptera > Crambidae > Crambus > Crambus lathoniellus. Next base: position 20,407,464 of record OX453310.1, read on the forward strand.
GTACACCCCGTGGTGTCGTTGACTCGACAGCTTTCGGCATCGCTGCGTGCCTGCCAACACCACCGGTCATTATTTTCGGCAACTTCTGATACTTGCTCCTACCTATATCATACTTGGCGTTACAATAAAAAATTGATATAATGATAACAATCGGTATCGAATTGCAAGAGATTCATACAAATGACATTTTAAAAATGTAAAGCAAAATGTTGAGAGTTATAAGTTAGTAATTAATTGATCTGATTAGTGGTTGTTTTGTAATCTTCTTGAAATGAAATCTTTATTTTGCTAAAACAGAGTCTTTTTATCTTTATCATGTTAATATTATTTTAACGTTTCGACGCTGCCGGCCTGGCCGAATGGGGCCACACAACAATGGAAAATATATTGAGTCATATTTTCCCAGGCTTGAAGGATTAAACGGAATTTTTGCCGTGTAAATGGCGCATGCAACTACGCCGAAATATCGGAGACTCGACAAAAAACAAAGGTAAATCCTCGTTTTCCAAAATAGTTACTTTTCCAGTGATTATGTGCATGAATGTTTTATTGAGTATGACGTCACATCGACAGATCGCTCTACCAATACTAATGCTACCTACCAGCTTGGAGCGCGTGTGCGCCACGCGCCAACGATCCTATTATTCTCACTGTTATCGCATAAGAATGCGATACATAGGGTACGCGTTCTTGGAACAACGATGCGTTGTCCATATCAAATGAGCACTAATCCGATATGTGTACCTAATCAAATAAAACCTGCATAATCTGTTTATGTTCGAAAAAGGAAGGCTTTCTTTTTTTCTTAGTGGCAGGCAATGAATTTGTTGTAGTTGGGGAGACTTTTGCCAGTTTCAAGTTTCAAAAACCATTCTGCTTTAGTGTTTTTGAATAAGATTTTACGTTATTGGGTGCCAATAACTATATCGATTAGGTATGCCTCTTCGGCTAAGTTTTAGTACCTATGCGCTTAGTACGCATAAAGTAGATACTATTACTTCCAATCCAATACGGGACAGTAAAAAAACACCCCGTCTAGAACTAACAAGACTTTAAAACGGAATTCAGCACTTATAGTTATATCTGCGTTTCATTAAAAAAAAGAAACAGTTAATGATTTTGGAAGTTCGTTTATGTCTTTTTCTCTTTTGTTGGCGAAAAGAGAAAAAGACATAAACGAACTACCTACACTGTAGCTTGCTACTACAGGTGATCTGTGAGTTCTGTGACCTACACAAATTCGGGGTATGCAAACCTTTTCTCAAAGTTCAAATACTTATCCTGAAACTAATTTCAAGAGCTAACGTTGAGTTTTCATGTTCGGATTGCGATATCGCCATTCAACATTGATTTGGGTCAGTTAGTAGGTACATAGTGGACTGCAATCGAATATACACATAAAGTACAGTATAGACCAAACAATGGACTAACGTTCGTATCGAAGATGAAACATTTTACTGAAGCGTTGTTTCATGAAAAGTTGACTTAAAATTCAAAAACTCTGTAAAACATTTTTATTACAATACCATTGATTATTCCATTGTGTTCTTTTAGTTCCGCTGTTTCAAATGTTGGAAAGACAAAAAGTGGTTTTGATTTGAACTATGGTCTCTTTTAATTATATTTAGTTCTTTTTATATAAATAATTTTAAAACTCTACTAGCTGCACAACCCGGTTCTACCTACGTAGTACCCGTTCCTGTGGAAATATAGCCTGGAATAATGTAAGTATATTTCTAGTGAATTAAGATTTTAAATTGTTTTTACGCATTCACAATGCAATTCTGTAATTATAGGAAAAACTAAAAAAACTAAAAAAATAAAAATAAAATAAAAATAAAAATAAAATAAATATACCTTTATAATACCCCTATTTTTTTGGTACCCCGACCGAGAATTTTCTATTATATTTTTATTTCATTCTTTTTAGATCACACACAAATTTTGTGTGCAAATTAGTACCTAAGTAGGTACTCATTATGCGTGTAAAATCCCTATTGCAGCTAACTGAAAGAGCTAATGACCATGAAACGTATAAACAGATCTTTACAAAATGTAGTTAAGAACCATCTCGATCGTCAGCTTCAAACAAAACAAACTGTATCAAAATCGGTTCATCGGTTCAGGAGCTACGATGGTACACAGACACCCCACTTTTTGAAGTCGGTGGTTAAAAAGAGATAGATAAATTAGATGAGTTTTGTAAGCCTTTCGTGCGCTTGTGCACTACATTGAATTTTACCGTCCCGGAAAAAAACGGATGATTATATTTTCCGGGACGTTAAAGTTCGAATCCCGCCTGAAAGCTACTTACAGGGCTGGTCGTCTATCTGCTGCTGCTCGGCCTTCGATCATATAATAAACCCTAGATACACAAATTCCATAATAAATGCGCTTGAAAAAGTGATTCCAACAGCGCTGTCATTAGTAGTTATACTTATAGATATTTCGATTCCGAATACTGCCGTCACCACATTTGATATTCGACCCTAAGCAACAGTAATTGGATTTAAATTCGGTCGGCATGGTAGTACTTACGATCTTATTACATGGAAAGCTCAAATGGTCGGCCGACGCTTGAACAGCGAATCGTATTTCGTCATGTTTGCATCTCTGTCTTACTAACGCAAATAGAAGAAACGGTTGCGCGGCAAGGAATATTGCAATATTTTAGTATAAATAATGAAATAATAATAGTTTCAGTACATCTTTGACTTTAAATTAATTGTGCAATTATACTTAAGTACGTTCAATACTGACTGAAAATGTTATATTACATCTCTTTTTTTCCTTTTTTCGAATTGTTTTTGCGCATCCTCTCAGCACATTTAGGTATCGTTTCGCCGGGCGGTCAAATGACTACTGAGGCGATCTAATGTCCAATTTCGAATTGGGCATTCGTTGGCGGCTTCACTTTCTGTGCGTTTACGCTGTATCTAGGGTTTATATGATCGAAATGCTCGGCTGATTTTTCTATCAACATTTTTCCTATAGAATTCTAGTGGTTAATTTTTTAATTAGTTCAGTAGTTCCACAGATTACCTCTTACAGCCAAACTTACAAACTTTACCTCTTTATGATATTAGTTCAGATTTGTTGGGGGCTTGAATTGTTCATTTATAGATTTCCATTACTTTTACATCTTTCTACGAATACAATTTTTCGGGAAATAAATAAATACAACTAAGGAGAAGTGTAAGTTATCCGACAGAGTACCGAAGTCACCGACATAACTCGAAGAATTAGCAAGCTGAAGAGGCAGTGGGCTGGTCACATCGCCCGAAGAACCGACACGGCCGTTGGAGCAAACGAGTTCTACCTACAGTGGAGACCGCATTTAGACAAATGTAACGTAGGGCCGTAGGGCACCCTGCTACCAGGTAGAGCGATAACTTGCGAAGAATGACAGGCGGAGGCTGGATGCGAAGAGTCAAAAACCGGAATCAGTGGCGTGAATTGGGAGAGGCCTATATTCAGCAGTAGACGAAAGACGAATACAGGCTGATGATGAAGTGTTCCTTAAATCAGAAGGCTTAATAAAATTGTTAATTTAACTTTATCTCTGTTCTACCGTTCCACTGTTAGAAGCGCTTTTAAGAATTCCGTTCTAATCTAAGCTAAGGTATTTTTTTCGCTTGCAAAATAGTCACGTACCTCCTAATGGGAGAAACGGTTTGTATATCTGATGGTGAGTGCTGTATTTTACAATACACAAAAAGTTGAAGATCTTAGAGCATTTTAACGCTATTTATTGAGAAACTTTATCATTTTAACTATTGGAGGTAAAAGTGGACTGCAATATATAATACAAAGAAAGCCGGTGTCAGATGTTTAAACTTACTGTTTTTTGTCTAATTGTTATTCAAACTGCCTCAATCTACCTAATATACCTACGTAGTAGTCCAGTGATTAGGGGGTTTTTAGCTTACAAGTGGTCCGGTAGTTTTGAATTTTTGATATGTTGCCTAGGATGGTTAGTGAGTATTTGCACAATTCCTCGGCCTCCGCCCCCGCCGCCATATTGAAAAAAAGGGCAATTTCTTTAGGGTTTCGCTTAAATCTTCGTTTAGATTCACTTGAGCCAGAGAAGAGTCTTCACAATGTTGTAGAGAATAAAATTTTCTATAATTAACACTTTAAATTTTGTTACTAGGACAGATAGTTACGAAGATATGCACTTTTTAAAAAATGATTTACAGAAATTTGTCAAACTTCTAAAGAACAGGGTGCAAAATGGGCCCAGAGTCGTAGCACTTTGAAACCTTATTTAATATTTAGTAATAAATAATTGCAACATTTTATTATATGGCGACGAAGTTAAATTGTGAAAAATAAAAAAGTTACAGTAGTTCAAAAAGTCTTGAAATAAGCTAAAAATGTTCGCTTCTATCTTCGTTTAGGACGCACGAAAATCTGTCCTATAAAATTTTTTAAAATTTAATTCTCTACAACATTGTGAAAAATTGTTTCTGGCTAAAATGCACCTAAACGAAGGCGATTCTATGGCGAGCGAGACTTTAATAGCTTGGTGACATCACAAAGATAGGGCGTTTGTGCACTACACTGAATTTTACCGATCCGGAAAAAAACGAATGCTTGTATTTTAATAATTAATCATTTATAATATTAAGAATTCATTTATTTCGTGTAGTTTAGGGTTTCAAACATTGAAACTACACGAAATAAATAAATTCTTACTAGTACTTATAAATGATTAATTATTAAAATACAAGCATCCGTTTTTTTCCGGACCGGTAAAATTCGGTGTAGTGCACAAACGCCCATAGTCGTTCTCTCCTTGTCTGATTTAAAAGTTTGATGTCCTATAACTTTTAAACTTAAGTGCAAAACTCAAGAACGGCTGGACCATGGTTTATATGGAGAGAAAAAACATAAAAATTGTGTGGAAAATAGTAAAAATCACATTTTTCTTTTCCCATACAAACCAGCTATCAAACATTTGACGTAAATCGTTTTGTCCGTCTCTCACATCAAAACGGAGCAACGGATTGACGTGGTTTTTGGTATGGGGATAGTTTGGGGGAGAGTGACAAAAGTTACTTTTTATTCCGGTATAATATTAGGTTCTCGCGGGATAACGTTGTGTAGTCCACGCGGGCAAAGCCGCGGGCGTAAGGATAGTTCAAAATAAAAACTTGTTTGGTGTAGGTAGTTGATATTTCGATTTTTTTTTAATAAATAAAAATATATCAGTTAAATACACTATTAAATATAGTTTTCACATAAAATAATAAGAGGTACAAAACATAACCCAGCTTGCAAAAGATTGAACATTTTATAGGTAATTAGTATTATACCATAGGTGGCCAAATTATTAGGGACAGTACTGAGATTTTTTATTTTTTCAGTTCAGTTGAATTTCTGTAACAAATGATTGGTTGTAGGTATCTTATGTATTTTTTAAATGATTTTGTATTCTATTGAGATCATAAAAACTAAAAATAAATTTACAAAACTGTTATAGTTTCTTTGTATAAGTATATATTATACTGATAGACGTAACTAAAGTAAGTTTTAAGTAATATGTATTTTGTAATGCCGCCTTTTGCTGCAATGCTCTTAATGCACGCTTTTGCATTTTCCTGTAGAGTGGGGTTGTTTTTTTCATTCTCGGATGATAGTTTCTATCAACTGCCGCTTGGTGTAAATTAGTTCTTTCGCCATCACCAGTCTGGTGGGAACTCACCATATCACTCACATAGAGAACTATGGGGTTTATTTCTGGCGATTTCCCAGGCCGTGGCAAAACAGAGAAATTTCTATTATCCAAGATTGCAGTCACACTTCTGGCTTTATGGCAAGATGCATCTTTATGCATGATAAAGATGTAGTAGTTATCAGGTAGCCATTAAAAAACCTACGGCAGTAGGTGAGTTTCTATGAGTTGCTTGTACTTGTTGTAGTTGCTTGTTGCTTGTTCATGGTCCTTTTAACAATGTATAGGCGCCCCATGCCTTTGGTTGAGATGCCAGACTACACCATGACACTAACCGGGTGTTTAACCCTCTCCACTCTCCACTAGGCAATCTGCGTGGATTTTTTCCCAGGGCGTCGTCGTCTCACAAAAGAACTTTTGTCAACCAAAACTTGAAATGTTGACTCGTCGGAAAAACACACCTGTAAAATTACAAAATTTATAGAAGAAAATCGTTAAAACCTATTTAAACTACCCAAAAAAGTTTCAATTATTCGACTCCAACCTGCAACAGTTATATTTTGATGTTGTCTAGCCCAGTGCAGTATTTTCTTTTTCATAGGATCGGTTAGGACTTAGGCGTGGTTTTTTGGTAGGTCGCCCCGACCCATCAGATTCTGTTTGACCAACCGCCTCCGTATTGTCCTTTCCGAAATATTTACACCATAGTCGTTCATCATCATGGTCAAACGAGCAACGCTCTTTTTATGATTTTTGAGGCAGATGTCTCTGATTTTTCTATCAGTATGAAGAGTGGTGATCCTTTTCCTGACACATTTGCCATCGCGATTTGCTTCTAGAGGTTTTCTGTTGTAAATTTTAGTTTTTATTTTAATAACGGCAGACTTTGAAACCCCAGCAATAGCTGCTATGTCTCTTTGGGAATGTGTAGAATGCTGTGACAACGTTTGTATCTCTCTACATTTTCTTGGAGACAATTCAGCCTTAACTTTTCAAAAAAACTAGAAAATTAAAGTTATCGCGTCGAGAAGACATTAATACAATGTAAATTCATAGACAAAACAGCAAGAATGTTGTTTTATGAACAATTAGTTACCTTATATGGTTATTTAGGACACGAAAGTCGGTTAAAACTAGTAAAAAATATAACAAACAAAAACACTACAAAACCGCGCATTTTTGAAAAAATATCTATATGGGGAGAAATGTCACATTATCGACAGATGAATCGCATATCCTGTGTAGCCACTTGCCAAAAACAATAATAAAGATACCAGTAGCAATATCAAACAAAATAAACTTAAAAAAACAACATAATTTACAGAAACTAATATTACAAACTATAAATTACATAAATATGCGCACTGTCCCTAATAATCTGGCCACCCACTGTACTTGTGTATATCAACAAAATAAAAAAAAATACCTGAACCCTGATCCGTCAACAGAGCTTGATTATGACGAAAATAAGTCGGGAGGCTAGTAACTGGGCATTTCACCTTACAAGTATTCATTTAACTTAGTTATTTCCAGTATATAACAATATTTTTTATGAGTTCGCTTTTTCATAACCTTTGTACTTATTGTTTTATTCATTTCGAAAGCAACGTAAGGAAATTTGATATTTACCTCGCAGGATATGATAAAAACGGATCTTTGATCAGAATATACAATTTCAATATCAACATTAGGTACCTGCTTTGACGATATACTTTTATGAAGATTTGATTTCGTTTGGTTACTACATAGATGTAATATTTAGAATAAATACATACTCTACTAGTGCTATTCTGTGACTCTACCCAAGTTTGTTTAACTTCACCCGGCTATGCAGGTTTCTCTACTCTTGTTTGCCGAGATTTAAGTCATCAACTTAACAAAAAATATAATTTAATTAACAAAAAATATATTTAAAATAGATATAATAATAACATTTGATGCTTAAGCATTAAAAATCTATGCAATGACGCTTATAAAACATCATCATAATATAAATCATCATTAGCCCAAGAACTATCCGATATTTTTGTAAAAAATTCAATAACAGGCCAAATTTTTGTAAATGGCCTATTAATAGTAGATTGTTTAGCAAGGGATGTATGGCACCCATAACAGTCGAGAGTTCGAGACTGTTATGGGTCCATACGCCCGAAGTAAACACTCTACTTTTCATTTTGAATATGAGGAAAGTAAAAATAAACAGAAATAATCTAAAAAATATTTTTCCTATGGCCGCGGAATTTTCGAAAGACTATAACTTTTTTGTTCATTTTCTCTGTTTTAAGGAAGGCAAGGGAAACTAAGTCCATACAGTCTTGTTTGGTGTTTGACCCGTACTCTATGCAATTCCATAAAATTAATAGCCTGATTTTTTATGTTACAAATAACTTATTTGGTTTAAACTGTTTCTAAAAACGCATTCTTTAAAAAAAACAATGTTTTAGATATTAATAATAATTCTACGATATTAATTATTTTATATAATAGCAAAACATGGCTGTATAGGCTTCTGTACCTTTGCCTGTATACTTTTGCTAAATAAATGTCCACAGAGATAAGACTCTACACACGTTCCTATCCGACCTCCGATTCGGTCTACTCCCAGACCAAATCGGAACGTGTGTAGCGCAGATTTGGTCTGGGAGCAGACCAAATCGGCTGTCGGATCGGAACGTGTGTAGATGCTATTACAGATTTTGACATGACCCCTCCTATTCCTTTTTTAAATTTCATAACGGCCCTAGGGCCGCCACATACCACTTTCAACCCGCATTTTAGGCAAGTTAGGAGTTACTTTCAGAATATGAGACATGAAAATATAATTTTAAGAGACTATATTTTGAAATCCAACATAATATCGCATTGGAAGGTATAAAAAAAAGTTATACCCCGAAAATGGTGCAATTTTTTCAGCAAAAATGCTATCACCAATTTTATCGTGAACATGTGTTTATGTTCACCATATCTAAGCACCAAAGTCGAAATCCATAAAGATATAAAACGGGAAACTAATACTTTAGGAAGAAGTAGGTTGTTTCTGATAGCATTTTTAACATAGGTGTAATGCCAATTTGGGTTTACGTAGAGAGTTTTTTTAGTTTATTTGTTTTTCATTTACAAATATAGGGGGATTATATACTTTTACGAAAGATAATTAATAAATGTATTCAAATGTAAAGTGAATAATACTTATACCATTTTTGCTCTTTTTTTAAAGATTTTTTATAGCTTCGTATTTGTTTTTTTTAATGTCGCTGTCATAAATATTGGTGGATTACTAATGAATTATTTATTAAACTAGATAATCTAATTTACTATGTTAAAAAATTACTGATATAGAATTATTGTTGAGTCTCCATAGAGCGAATTAGTTTGGCTCTCGGGCTACATAAAATCTATGTAAAACTTGCACTGAGGTAACTCGCACTACGTACTTTAGACCTAAAACGCATCCCAAATATCCCAATACATGCAATATACTCAACTTTGAAAGTAAGTTTTACAGCCATTGCTATATTCACTACTAGCTTTCCGCCCGCGGCTTCGCCCGGGTGTACTACACGACGTTATCCCGCGGGAATGTGACATTTTTCTGGGATAAAAAGAAGCCTATGTTCTTCTCCAGGCTACAAAGTGTCAGTGTCCCAAATTTCAGCCAAATCCGTTTAGCCGTTTTGGCGTGATTGGGTAACAAACATACAAACATCCAAACATCTAAACATCTAAACATCTAAAAATCTAAACTTTCACATTTATAATATTAGTAGGATAGTAGGATTGTTTTCTTGCAGAATGGCAGTAAATAGTTAGTAAGGAGTCTAGCAAACATTTTATTTTGCCGATAAAAAGTGTTGAGCGTAGGCATTCTCTGCTATTAGTGTGCAATCATTTTTTACTGACAATTGCTTAGCTTTGCAGTGCTCGCCGGCGGAACATTTTTTCCGTTAACAATCGAGATGCAAGTGCATTCAACTGCCATTAACTCGAGGAAGAGAGTGTTAGGTGGGAAAGTCAAGTGGAAAGAATGAGACGTTAAAGTAAATTCGTTAAACGCAAGTATTTAAATTCTGTACACCTAGTGTATGTTTATCAAGGTGCAAACGTTTACTATCAGTTCGCGTAAAGAATTCTATTCTAATTTTTCTACATCTTATTTCTTTACTACTACTTATGATCAGTCTGGCAAAATTTATGGTTAAAGTAAAAAGTCTTGTACCTAACTCTAGCATGAAAAACAATCGTTAAGGATATAAAAATACACTGCTTGCACATGCACACAAAAATAACGTCCCCCGTCCCCCTTATCTCCGAAGTATGCAAAGAGAAAAATCTGAAATTATGTTATGTCATAGAAGTTTAAGTAAAGATTACTTAGTTTAGTACAATACAGGAAAAATAAAACGATGTCTCCAAATAGTAAACTTTTTCAGAAATTATTAACAAAAATTACATTACTTCCACTATCAATCAAGAGATGGCGCTGACCTAAAACTGCAATAATCTGCACCGCAAATTCTTCCCCTGACGAATAAAGACTCGCCGATGAAAACATTTTCACGTTTTATTTATTTATATTTATGATGGTACGGAACCCTCAGTGCGCGAGTCCAACTGGCTTTCGACCGGTTTTTTAGCACTGTTCGTTTTTCTTCACATAATTTTACAAGATAGTAGAAAATTTAATGTTACTGCAACTCCAATCGGATAAGTTTTGTAGCACGTCTGTTCATTTAATATTCATTTAACACAATACTCTCTGCAAAAAATAAAACTGAGAATACCTAGTACTTAAAATATTCAAATTTACTCAAAATAATTGATAAAACAGTATACTTATTCGGTGAAATATTACTCTTTGATTGTTTTTTAACTTTGTCTAACTGAAAAATATCATAATGCGGGACTCATACCTGTCCCGGCGGGACATTGTAAAAATCGGCTGTTTCGCGGGACGTCCCGCTAAAATCGGGACACTTGGCAACGCTAATCCTAACCGTTCTTTATACCACAGAGGCGACCACAAAGTGTCTATTTCGACCTTGTGGTTTGGTATCTTATTGGATTTAATTTTAATAATTGTATTTAAGTACATCATTTAAGTTGCTATTCACTATGAGTGTGAGTGGTTGTTGTCTTTTACACATCTAGGTAAATCACTGCAATAATTTTCATGATTCTTGGCATGTTTTGTATAGTATGATATCTAAAGGTAATATAATATATTATAAGGTAGCTGTCCATTTGTCGTGAAAATAAAAAGTTGTAGGGGTGGAAAGACGTGAAAATTCATATAATTTTGTTGAAATGAAATATTAGATTCCCAACTAGGGTACCGCTGGAGCTAGTTTAATAAATAAATATTAAATTAAACAAGATCCTCCTTATTTTGCTTAAATAAAAGCTTAATCTTGACAAGTTTCCAAGTTTCTATTATTCACTCGCTAGCATTGCGTGACTGGTTTTAAAACAAATCGGTATCAATAATTTGGACGACAATGTATTACATTAAACAATGATTGCCATTCCGGTGTCAGTTAAGTGTTACGTTGGTGGGCTGACAAAAAGGCATTATGCGATCATTCGCTTTGGGCGCGCGCTCGCACGTGCCGAAGAGATAGGGCTGCCATCAATCGTATTTCTAACCAAGGACCAATATATCTTAATAATATTTTATTATAAATATGAAAATTTGGATATTTATTACTCAATCACGGCAATACAGCCGATGCATCTCGATGGGCACATAGCTATATTATGGTCTAGTATAGCCAAAGTATAGCATAATATATTATATAGGCTACTTTTTACCCCTAGGAAAATATCGTCTAGCTCACGCCAGAAAGCTAGTAGTTTCGACCTTTTCCTCTTATGGACCTAGTAAATGATCTTCGGAATATAATAATTATAATATTACTTTACTCTTCGTGCCTGTTTCACAATGTCCGATTAGGAGATACTTTCCAGTTTACTTGACAGTTTGTATGGCCTATTTGTCAAGTAACAGCTAATCAGAACTTACTAAGAAATTGTGAAACAGGCCCTAAAGTACACGGGTAAGTAAACGATAGAGTGAACTAGCATACTACGCTACCAGTTCTCAGTACTCTACCAGTTTTAGTAGAGTAACTGTATACACGGTAGAGTGAACTAGCATACTACTCTACCACTTCTCAGTACTCTACCAGCTTTAGTAGAGTAAATGCATACACGTAATTATTTCATTTTGTTAGTAGAGTAAAGCATAAATGTCGCTCGGCAAGCAACGCTAGAACAAAATGAACGCAACTCATCGAGAAATTGTATGGAACGCTCTAATAAAGTCTGAACTAGGTATTCTACTAACCGATTACATGGGTCGAGTAGTCGGTAGAGTAGAGTAGACGCTGGGGCGAGGGAAGGAAAGTGGTAGAGTAGCTTGCCCGCGGTACTAGCTACTCTACTCTACCAAAATTCAGTACTCTACTCTACCAATGATGTCTATATTAGTATAGTTAGCAGGATAATTAGTACTTTACCGCTCTACTCTACCGTTACTCTACCCGTGTACGGCAGTCTTAAGAGAAATTATTACAGTGGTCTGCAGAACTCAACTCATAATAATACAGCTCTTGACGACTTTCTTGTCAGTAAGTTCTTCTCGTTACAAGACCTCCCGCCGTAGGGTTTGCGAACCGATGGCGTACCTTCTTTGACATTCACAAGAGCTGTAAAGGCACAGCTTGAATAAATGAAAATGGAATCTTGAATCATACTGTTAGCGTGATAGAACCACCTCTCAAGTATAGGTTTGGGAGCAGCGTATGAGTCGTCGTTGCCACGGCGTCGATTTTCTTTAACAAAATAATTCTGGTTTCAATGTAATATATTTTTAGCATTGACAATGCTATTTTATAAGCTAAATAAACGAAGGAACCCGCAACGTTTCGTTTCATGATTCACCTTAACGCTGGTTTATTAACCCTCTAGAACACTCCTCACATGCAGTGCTGTCTAAACTATAAATATGTAGTTTAAAAAACTAAAACAACACACTTTTATAGGAACATACTAAAAAGTACAAAATAACCGTCTAATCAGTAACTGAAATTAAAAAGCGTGGTGCGCGTTGTCAATATTAAGTACTTACTTGAAATGCATGCTTTGCAAAGGGCGCACCACGCTTTTTAATTTCAGTTACTGAATAGACGGTTATTTTGTACTTTTTAGTATGTTCCTATAAAAGTGTGTTGTTTTAGTTTTTTAAACTACATATTTATTTTTTACTTTTTAGTTTAATAAATGGCAAGCCATGAATGGATGGTAATGCATTTCACACTATATTCATGTGTCTGCCCACCACGTAAAAATTATAACTCAAAGGCGTGATTGTATGTATTTAGTTTTACAAATTCAAGTGGTGTCTATTAGTTACCAGATGCGCGAGCCGAACCCTTACTTTCTCCTTACTCCATCATCAGACCCTCACAACCAAGTGTAGCGAATAGGTCTCATCAGAACAAAACAAATGAGCCCAAACTCAAGGGATTTCCTAGTGGTCATTAAGGAGTGCCACTGACTTCCTCCCTGCTCCATCATCAGACTCTCACCACCAAGTGTAGCGAGTAGGTCTCATCAGAATGAAACAAATGAGCCCAAACTCGAGGGGTTTCCTAGTGGTCACTAAAAAGTGTCACTGGCTTCCTCCCTGCTCCATCATCAGACCCTCACCACCAAGTGTAGCGAATGGGTCTCATCAGAACGAAACGAATGAGCCTAAACTCGAGGGGTTTCCTAGTGGTCATTAAGAAGTGCCACTGGCTTCCTCCCTGCTCCATCATCAGACCCTCACCACCAAGTGTAACGAATAGGTTTCATTAGAAAGAAACAAATGAGCCAGAACTCGAAGGGTTTACTTGTGGTCATTAAGGAGTTTCACTGGATTCCTCCCAGCTCCATCATCAGACCCTCACCACCAAGTGTAGCGAATAGGTCTAATCAGAACGAAACAAATGAGCCAGAACTCGAGGTGTTTCTTATTGGTGATAAAGGAGTGCCACTGGCTTCCTCTCTGCTCCATCATCAGACCCTCACCACCAAGTGTACCGAATAGGTCTCATCAGAACAAAACAAATGAGTCTAAACTCGAGGGGTTTCCTTGCAGCCATTGAAGAGTTCTATTGCCCACCTCTTGACTCCATCATCAGATCAGCTCGATAGTAGCAAATTATTGTATTGTCATCAGATTCATATAGACTTGCAAAGTTTCAGATCAATACGACAATTAAAAGTAGGTTAAAATTGAATTCCAAGATTTTCTTACATTGTGACTTAGTTACAAGTGAAGCTAATAAAAGTGTGGTAATAACAAAACAATCCGGTGAAACTCGGACGGTTGGCAACCCTACTCAGACAGAGGTAACTATTATTTTATTCTATGTCACGAACAGCCGTAGTATGCATACAATAATACAGGTACTGGCTACCCAAAAGAATGTAATGTATTTTTAAGGATTTGAATGTTAGTTTCGTTTACATTGTTATAATGTACAAAATACAAAGTAAAGTACAAGAGGCGAGCTAACGCTAAAAGCCAACCTTCGGAAAAACAGAGAAAGTAGTAGCGGTACAAATAGAAATCAGGTATATAGAACATAATTAAATAATATATATATACCCAACATACATATATAATCGTAAACGAAGAGTTATTAATCTAAGCATTCTATTATTCTATTTTATTCTCAATAAGTGTTCAAAATGCTTTTTACTAACTGATATGCACATTTGGCAACGACGCAAAAAATCTTCTAAAATTAAAAAAATTACAAAAATTTTGTGTTGCGATCTTATATTACTTATTTTGCACTTCTGTCAACTTTGTTTTTAGCTGTTGAATATTTTCGTATTCTGTACGGTACACCAACTCGTTGTAAAAGCCCCTTGCAGTTTGAACACTTAATCTGAAAGCAAGCAAACAAATTGATTTTTATTTTGTCTCTCGCAATTTGAGTTTATTTTTCTCTCATTGGATAAAATTACTGTTTTTTTTCATTATCTGAGCCCAATTTAAACTTAAATGCATTAATCTTAAAGAATGACAAAAATGTACGAATATTTTAATATTAACAAAGTATAATAATTATATTATTACGAAATTTACAAGATTTCCGATAGCTTGCAGTGTGAAGGAGTCGGCGATATATATAGCTAAAATGGAAGAGTAAAGTAACGTAACTTATATAAAGTAGAGTAACTTATTACAAGCTTTTATTTAGCTTGCAGTGTATGTATGTAAGTATGTATGTATGCATGTATGTCCGTTCGGGTCAAATCTTGCAACCTAAATTTGACCCACTTGCCAGTGTTCGATTGAGCTGAAATTTTGCATACAGGTTTGGTATGGATGACAATACAATATTATAGTAAGGTCGGCAAAAAAGCTTGTCATAAAAATGTAATTTTTACATAAAACTTATTTCGTTATTTAAATTTTTACTTCTTTGCATTCACAATGCAATTTTTATGGTTGAAAAATGGAAAATGAAGTATTCAGAAAAAATCGACCCGTCTCACAATCCATTCGGAGCCCATCGGAGCTGGTTGTGAGACAGGTCGATTTTTTCTAAATACTTCATTTTCCATTTTTCAACTTATTTCGTGTAAAGTTTTTATTTTCTGTATAAACTTTCATGCCCTCTAAAGGAGGGATGAAGGGGGAGGGAGATTCCCTAGTAAACACTAAAAATTTCCTACCTTTCGTAGTTTTCCATAGTGCCCCTCCCCCTAGGCACCCTAGGGTCTTGGGCTGATGCTAAAAATTGAAAATGAAGTATGTATTAGAAAAAGTCGTGGCCGCCGGGCTTGTAATCGTAATCGTGCTTGTGAATATAATCGTCGCAAAACAAGCCCGGCGGCATAACCCATCGGCACCCATCGGGCCGGCCGGCGGGTTTGGTGTGAAGAGGCCTTCAGAAAATAAATTAGTACTCTTAGATCTTGTATCCCTTCGATCATAAAAACCGATCGAACTTGTATCCTAACTAATATTATAAATGTGAAAGTTTGTTTGTTTGTTTGTCCGTTCTTCCCGTCGAAACGGAGTGACGGATCGACGTGATATTGGGCATGGGGATAGTTTGAGAGCTGGTGAGTGATAACGTCGTGTTGTCGGAAAGCTAATTAGAGATATAAGTAATTAATTCATGAAAATTAAGTTTTCAATTAGGTATATGGGAAATAATTGCGGAAGTTGCTCGTTTAATGAGAAATAAAAGGCAATATTTTGAAAAGCAGCATGTTACATACAACAAGTATGACAGATAGTTTTCGTAATCCATAAAGGAGGTTATAAAAATACATAGAACGTATAGAACGACAACGTTACATAAATAAATAATAAATAACTTCTTACAATCACACCAATTATCTAAGCCAATGTATATCATGAAAAACTTGATAAAGGATAAATAGGTATTTAAATAAGTTTTTGTTTGTAAATACATACTAAATATACATAGACATACATAAGTTAACTTACCATTATAATAAAATCACAATTAATTTGTTTAAAAAGATTTCACGTGTAAATTGATATTCCGATGTCTTTGTTTGTACCTATTGTAAGCAAATTCTCGCCCATAATAATACTGTGGTAATTGAAACCAATGTAAAAGGAACCGGATATCTTAACCGTAAGTATAAAGTGATTAAGGTCATTTTGTTACAGGAAGTACCTATAGGCAGTTTAGTCTCTGGCATATAAATTATAATAATCGTAAAATTTTATCACACTGATATTGTTTACAGAGAAAATTTCTAATCGTAAGTATACTGTATCTATTGGTGCTTTCATGGTAACATGAGTCACAAGAGTCATAAAATTTTATCTATTGGAAAAAAAAGTCAAAAAAGGAAATATGTTTTTTTTTTCTTAGAGTTGCTTTGTTATGAATAACTTTTTTATTCCCTTTTATTCCGTAATTCATACGTAAGCAATACAATATGTAAACAAGAACAATATAAAACATTATAAATGTCTATTAGTTTTTTTTAACTTGCTACTTGGGCCCATGTTTATATGATAGGTAGGTACTTTTTACGGCGGTAAAATCTCCTGTAGGCATGAGAAAATGGAAATATTCCCGCAGTGCACTCACTGACTGGCGCGCATAAACGAAATCACGCAATCAGTGTAAGAAAAATTCCCTTATTCCTTGGAGATAACTACGGCCAGATAACTGGTTATCTGTAAAGAATTTTTTTCTTCAGAGATAACTAGTTATCTTCGAAGAATTTTTTTTTCTTCGCAGACTATTTAAAAACAGTTATCTGTAAAGAAAAATTTATTCTTCGGAGATAACTAGTTATCTCACAGGATTTTAAATTTCCTTGCAGATAACTGTAAAAAAATAGTTATCTGGAAGGAAAATTATATTCTTCGGAGATAACTGGTTATCTCAGAGGATTTTTTTATCAACTCTTTATTGCACATACAGCAAACGGCGGACTTAATACCCTTAGGCACAACTCAATTCGGAGATAACTGGTTATCTCAGCGAATTTCTTTTTTTTTATCAACTCTTTATTGCACATAGGTACAGTAAAAGGCGGATTTAATGCCCGTAGGTATTCTTTACCAGCCAATCGACAATATACAGGATGTTCCTTTTAAGATGTCAAGCAGGTGCAAGGTGACAGCTGCTAAGTGCCATATCTGTTAATTTTGCAATGTTGGCGGTTCAGGACAACAAATGATACGACTGACTGCGATTATAATGAGCCTTTATTTATGAAATGAACGGGCTTATATACTGAAGGAGATGAGTGTGTGTATATAAATAGTACACACACTACACCTCCCCGCTAAAACGAAAAAAAATATATTAAGTACGTTTTTTTTTTAAACTAATATAAAATTAATAATATAAAATAGAACATGGATAAAATATTCCTAACCGTTATTAAAAAAAAATTGATCGTGAAGTAACATTTTAGAAAATCGCTGTTATTCGTGTCGATGATGTCCAAAGTTACACATTCCATGTCAGGATCAGCTCCCTGCTGCATCCACTTCCGATTCCCTGCTAGGGTCATCACCTCAGCATCATCACAAATAACATGTTCGTTCTTCACATTTACGAATTTACATTCTTTTATTATTATCACTTTTCATTTTGATAGTTTAATATTGTTTATTTTTTACAGAAGAATTTATTTTTGTTACTTTTTATTAGATTAGTTTATATTTAAATTTTAATTAAGTATCACTACATAGTATAAAACAAAGTCGCTTTCTCTGTCCCTATGTCCCTTTGTATGCTTAAATCTTTGAAACTACGCAACGGATTTTGATGCGTTTTTTTTAATAGATAGAGTGATTCAAGAGGAAGGTTTATATGTACTTTTTATCCCGATATTCCCACGGGAACCACGCGGGTGAAACCGCGGGCGGCCGCTAGTTACTAATAAACGAGAAAGTCTCTTTTTTAAACAATCACATCACATATTTCAATAAGATTCAGTTTTTTTTTCACATTATTTAAAGTCCGATTTTGCCATTTTTAATTGTTAAATAAACCATCTGCGCAGCGCCGCCGATAGGCAGCACTGGCAGGGTCGCCATGCAATGTTGGCGGTTCAGGACAACAAATGATACGACTGACTGCGATTATAATGAGCCTTTATTTATGAAATGAACGGGCTTATATACTGAAGGAGATGAGTGTGTGTATATAGATAGTACACACACTACAATTTTACCCCCATACATGTTCCGCGATTTTTCATAGTTTTGAAGTTTAAAAGTAATTAATTTTTTAATACAATACCTACATATTTATTGGAGTGTTATTAGTAAAATAATCTCATTGTTTTGTCTCTCTCGCAGTTTGAGTTGTGCCTAAGGGCATTAAGTCCGCCGTTTGCTGTATGTGCAATAAAGAGTTGATAAAAAAAATCCTCTGAGATAACCAGTTATCTCCGAAGAATAAAATTTTCCTTCCAGATAACTATTTTTTTACAGTTATCTGCGAGGAAATTTAAAATCCTGTGAGATAACTAGTTATCTCCGAAGAATAAATATTACTTTACAGATAACTGTTTTTAAATAGTCATCTGCGAAGAAAAAAACATTCTTCGGAGATAACTAGTTATCTCTGAAGAGAAAAATTCTTTACAGATAACCAGTTATCTGGCCGTGGTTATCTCCAAGGAATAAGGCGAAAAATTTACATGTCAAGTTAATGCAAGAGTTTTACTTACAACTTTAGTCGAAATTTTATTTTCATATAAAATTGCATTAAAAACTATTTCATTATCATCAGCCTTTAATGTACCCACTGCTGGGGCACAGGTCTTCCTTATGGATGGATAAGGAGACCGGGCCATGACATGACCCACCACGCGGTCTAAATACGGGCAATTGGTCATTTTAACGACTTCAGCCGAGACCAAGCAACGGCTTAACGTGGCTCCTGAAGCACGTAGGAGCTCGAGATAATTGTAAGTAAGTAGGTACATACATTTTTACCATCCTGTGAACGACCATTGAGACAATTGCTTAACCTCAACAGTAGCAGTTTCTGATATTAGCCCGTTTTCAAATGAACAAACTTTAAGCTTTATCATATTTGCATGATTTAGGTAGGTAACGCAAAGGTAACTCACAGTACTACCTATGGATTACATCTGACCATTCTATTAATTGATAAACCAGTTTTTCCTCAATACACATAATGGAATCTGAATTCCAATAGATAATATGGACATTCGCATTTTGACTCATTCTACCATTGTATTGTTACTGCATTGAATGGGCCGACATTATTGGCTATGGTCAAATCAACTTAGAGGTGAAGGGTATATTGTGGAGGTCAAAACTAATAGTCTGACCGTAACGTTGGGCATTGATTAGGTATATATCTTTTTTGTTAACTTTATATTATGTTGTTTTACTTGTAACAGAGGTAACTACATCGACAGACTATTGAAGCAAATAATTGGTAGATTGTTAATTTAATTAGGTTGTACGTAATTGAACGTCTAACATTTTTTATGTGTTACTTACGTTTTTTGTTTTGTAACCTAGGTAGGTACATTCTGATATAAGATTCCGAGTCATCCTGTTTTATTTCGACGATACACGGTCATCGCGTGACTACGGCCGCCCCCTGGGTGCATACCATCAACTTTAAGACAGCGATTCAAAAATAGCGCGATGCAGAATAGGTTCCTAAAATGAATTGCTTTCTTTCGTACCATGACCTTCTAAAAACTGGATCGTAAATGAATTGCTAAATGTGAATGACCGAACGATTTGTGTCCTTATTTCTTCTACCCGTCTCTTTCACTCGATTCTGTCATGCCAGGAGAGTGAAAGGGACGGGTATAACCTGCAGGTGACATGTTAGCTTGGCCAAGTTATACGTCAAATAAGAGTTGATGACAGCTCAGCGGCTGTGAAATGTCATTGAATGATCACTGAATCGCTGTCATTGATATTAAGCTGTCGTGGTACGAATAAGCGAAGCAGATCAGTTTAGGTTCCTAAACAAAACCGCAATAAGAGTTGATGGTAGGCACCCTGTTAAAGGTGCAAACACAAAATCTAAACAATAATTCAATATTGAATTTCAATGGATTGAAATTGAATTGGTAAACGTTACAAACTACCTTTGGCGTGCTTTGGCCGCGGAAATAAATCTTAAAGGGAGTTTTTGGATACGGAAATAGGTATGTACCTACCTATAATATGTTCAGGCACAGGTAAGTACGACATCGCGGGCGGTCCCTAGTTTAAGTTTAGTTTCCTAACAACTACAAAGCTCCAAATAGCATTTAGGTAACCGCAGCATACCCGCTACATTGTATTGTAATAGGTAATAGTCAGAATATTATGACCATATATATTATGAACATTGCTGTTCGTACCCGGAAGGTTTAAATAGTTTTTGCGTAATGCCGAGCGATACCCATAGTCTTGTTTATTTTTAGATTTAGTTGTAGGTTTTGATAGCCGTTTGCTATTGTGTTTATTTGTTTTTTGGTATGATTGTACTTGGCTTTGGTAACTTTTGTTTATTTCTCAGCCTGAGTTTTTATATGCTTTTATTTATTTAGAAGAATAATTGACATCACATAAACAAACATAAGAGGATCAGAAAAATAAAAACTAACGAAGAATTGGATTCATAAAAAAATACTTATTCTTATTTGTTATATCTAGTGTGCTAAAAGAGGACATCACGAATGCTTATAGTAAAGAATGGAAAGAAATTCTTTTTAATAGATATCTTAAATTTTCAATACGAACGCAAATTTTTAGGCGAAAGCGTTCTTCCCTTTGTATCTAAAACGGTTACTTATACATTTTGAGTCATTTACCGTTACCATCCTTCATTTTTCGGTTGCAGCCATTACCGAACCTTACAGCTTACATATTATGTATGGAAATAATATGTACCTTTAAGTTTGTTTCGGAATGAAATATTTATGTAGATGTGAGTAAGTATGTAATATTCTTTGGAACGTTTCTCTTAAGGACAGGTGTGTGTTTGAACTTTATTTATGGAGGACCTTCAATACTGCCCGAACTCAAGATGGAATATGTTTATTTTTTATTTTTATAGGACTCATGTTACGGTTACGTATGTAAAACAGAAAGACGAATTTTTTCAAGCTTACTTTGCGTTTTACTTTTATAGATATACATCTTTATTCATATTCTAGCTTCTCCCCACGGTTTTACTCGCCTGGTTAAATATAGACTATTTCACTCACAAATAAAAATAATGTAGCTATAATTTACTGGTGATATAATTTTTAAAATTGGTTCAGTTGTATATCCGGTGTTTACCTCAATCATTCAAGCAAACATTATAACATTAGTGTAAATTTATTTAATACAAGAAAATATAGCAAACATCTAATGAAGGTACAGTCCGTCATCATTATTTTCACTACAGAATCATAGTGAAACCAGACAAAGCTCCACAGTAGCTTCATTTAAAATCATAAATTGCTTGAATCCAATTTGCGTGTTTTGCGATCCTTGAATTTTAGTGAATGGGTAAGACATTATATCGTTCAATTAAATAATAAAAGGCACTAGCCAATTTGCCGCGACGCTCCGCGAGCCGAGTGCCATCGCGTCGAGTGCAATTTGACTGCACTTCACTCCGAACAAACCTGAAGAGTGCACCAATTAGATGAGACAAATTCCAATTTACTATCCGGCTTCACTATTCGATTGGTTAATAAATAGCCGCAGCCCTATCAGGCAGTTACACATGCTTAAATAAATAACCGCTGGAACTCAGATGGATAGAAGCCATCCCAACACACGTATTGTTCCAATGAATCCTTATAAAGATAACGTTAATGTAAACAGATTCTTGAATCGGTTATGCCTCGTGTTTTCTGGAATATCCGTTAGTAGTTGCCGTGGAAATGACCTCGAATATTTCAGTGCCACAATTATCTGTCTGCCTTTTTTAAAGGAGTTATTAATTGCATTGGAAGACTGGCGGTATTTACCGGCGTATCTATTTCAAGGGGCAAGTGCGAACCGAGTAATCGCCGGCATTATCTACAGTTAGGCACGATAAATAACTTCTTGGATAATTTGTTAATTGATAGCCACAATCTTCGGCGGTGTCAGAGCCCGCGGTCCAGCCATAAACTGCCTTGACTTCGTTAAGACACATCCATACGAAACATATTTCAACGATGTGAATGATTGCATTCACAAAGCTTTTTTTGTACGAACAAAAGTCATAACAATCATTTTTCAATTTTTCTAAGTTTGCCATTTGATCCAGTAGAAATTGTTTAATTTATTTTTAATTCAGTTAATTATGATGTAACAAGCACTTCAAACAAAGACTCATCTGCGTTACACTAATTAAGATAAATAATATGAGTTCTATAATTAAAGCTTTATTCACGTCATCAAAACATCCTGATTGAATAAGATAATACACTCAACAACACGCTAACAGTTTTCTGCTACCGACAAGCGATGAGATCCCATGACAAGCGTATCACCGAAACTTTCACCATTCACAGAGGAAGGTGTTATGACAAATGGAGATCAGGGCGTTGATACGATCAGTAAGAACTTTAGAAGCAAGGGGCAATTAGAACAGCTGACGTGGCAGAATCTATGGGAGCTTTCTGACCCTCTCCGGATTTAAAGCTCATTGTGGAGACTTCTTTATTGCCCGCCGCGATTTAAAGCAATGGTCGGTATTCGTTTCGGAGTTATCGAAACTCGCTCTCGACTCGGTAACTCGGCGAATTTATCAGTCAGAAAATTGAATGTCAAACCGTTCGACAGTAAATTATCTCAATGCCTGCGAGTGCTAATTTAGTTAGTAAAATGTATTGCCTTATAGGACGTTGAGGAATGGAGCTTTCGAGCCTCTCATTGTGTTGGGTATTGAGTGCGGTGTTAACAGTACTTTTTGTCGATTCCATCACGCTTGCCTTTACCGATTAGTTATCTCGGATGTTATATCAAATTACGGCAAGCGAGGTCACTTGTCCCGTTGCAGCGGTTAATGAGGTTATACCAAAACTATCCATGGTATCCTACTTCCTACTAATATTATAAAGGTGAAAGTTTAGATGTTTGGATGTTTGGATGTTTAGATGTTTAGATGTTTAGATGTTTAGATGTTTAGATGTTTAGATGTTTAGATGTTTAGATGTTTGGATGTTTGAATGTTTGTTACTCAATCACGCCGAAACGGCTGAACGGATTTGGCTGAAAATTGGGACACAGATACTTTGTAGCCTGGAGAAGAACATAGGCTACTTTTTATGCCGGAAAAATATCACATTTCCGCGGAATAACGTCGTGTAGTCCACGCGGTCGAAACCGCGGACGGAAAGCTAGTAGATAAAATTATTAATTCGAAAGCAGTGTCGATATAGACATAGATATAGATAACAAAATCGATATGACATAGGTGAATTACCTAGTGTTAATTTTTATGGCAAAAATTTTGGCGAAATGATGTAAAAAGTACCTATGAGGAACGAAGTCAAAGCAGAAGAAATCGCGGATGGCCGTTAGTATTTGCATAACTTTTTTTATGAATTAGGTTTCTTAACCTTATAAGGTATATCAATTATCATATTAGTACAGAAAATTGTAAGCATCTTTTTAACTATAACCCGTGAGAAGATGCAGAGAGCGGCTTCTAGGAAACCCGAGATATGTCGTGTGGATAAACTATGAAATTGTTTTCCCAGTAAGTACGTGGACATTCACCGAGTTAATTGTCACTTTAACAGTTTAACTGGGGTTCCTTAAGTGTACTTAAGTAGTACCTGTTCGGTAACTACTAAGGTGCACTTAAAGCATAACGAGATGACAATAATAAACATGGACCAGTTAAGTTTTTACACTTATAGAATTAAACGTAGAAACTTTCATTAACTTCTTAGATCGTTATGCGTCATATTTATTGTAATATTTTCATTGTCTAGGTACTAGGTGTATTGAATAAAATTATTGAACAAGCAGTTTTGAAATCGCACTTTTGCTCTACCACATTCAAGACTCTCATTTTTATTAACTACTACCGGCCGCCCGCGGTTTCACCCGCGTGGTTCCCGTTCCCGTGGGAATATCGGGATAAAAAGAATCACTCTATCTATTAAAAAAAACGCATCAAAATCCGTTGCGTAGTTTCAAAGATTTAAGCATACAAAGGGACATAGGGACAGAGAAAGCGACTTTGTTTTATACTATGTAGTGAAGTACTATTGAATGAAATTGAAACAAGCATTTTTGAAGCGTCAATTTTGCTAGAGCTGCGAAATCAAGGTCAATCAATCAATCAATCTGTTGTTTAATAAATTATAATTTATTAAACTTTAATATTATGATAAAAGGTTATTTAGTTTGGTTAGGTACCTATTTCTTTAAAATAAATATGCCTTGTATTTATTATAAAGGTTAATTGTTCTACACTTTACGTTCTGGGTTTGTCTGGAAGAGATCTTTTTTAGGAACAATTCCACCTATGCTCATATGTTGTAATCATATTTATGTAACTTTGTTTTATTTGCAATAAAGAGTATAATACCTATCTTATAGTAAATCAAGATTACTAGCTTTTTATCTAAAGAGAACAATATTTAACATCGACGGTGAAGTGCCAATACCTCCTAGTACTTTTATATTCAAAACTCTAAAAATATGTATAGCTTGAAAATGTCAGTTAGGTGGTATTAGCACCTCGCCGTCGATCTAGTTGTGTTCCAAAGGCTTTTTTACGCTCTATTAATCTCTAAAAACAAATGTTAAACGTGGCACATATATTAGTATATTTACAAAAACCCACATAGAACTGATTTTATTAACAAATTCCTACATGTAAACATTAGTTAATTATCCGACTTATTGAAGCGGGAATATTTTCATTCAAGTAATTCGGACATTTGTTATTTGTAAAGTTTAGTAACGGCAATCTTCGTTTCTGTTAATTAAATATTAATTAACCACAAAACTAAACGAATTATCACATTTTTATATTATGTTTTTTTTTATCTACTACGGGGTAGTACTTAGCCTTCATCACACAGGTGTGTGATAACATCAGGATGTTAAGTGGTTATTCTTCATTTTAAGGAATTGTATTACCTAAGCTTTCGATAAAATAAGCTTCAAGTGTTATATCTTGTTCTCTCATTATATTCAATTTATACGTTCGTACTTAGTGTAAAAAAATTGCAGGTAATAAACATTTTAATTATAAACGGAACAACGCCCGTAACGGTAGATCTTTTAGTTTTAGTGTTCTATTCTAAGCTCGTCTTTTATTGATTAGACAGGTAAGATAAGGTAGGTAAGTACCTGAATTATATTTTCCACAGAACATCAAACAAAACAAGCTAGGGGTACTAGCATGAAAAACTATTCGAATAGTAAACTATACCGTACTTCAATGCTGTCAAAGTGCTGCTGATTGAAATCCAGTTCCTTATCCAGTTATCGAAAGAGGCGCTACTCTGGTTTTCATACAAAATAATAAAATTACGATAACCAGAATCAGAATTATTTATTTGTGAAATGTAGATACTACGCGTTCACTTCGTCATTGCCGCTACCTCGCGGCCCGCTTCGGCATACCGCACCCCCTGCGTCGCCCGTGCACGCCCATCCACGGGCGACGCAGGGGGTGCGGTATGATGAAGCGGGCCGCGAGGTAGCGGCAATGAGTAGGTTAGTTTTACGATTAAGGCGCTACTCGGAAAATATGGACTTTTTGATTTAAAACTATAGGACGGTTACAGTTGTTACAAATCTGGTAATAAGATATATATTTCTTCATACCTTTATCTAGACCTTTAGTTTCAAAAACACGATTTTATGATTTTGCCCCGACACTTTTTCTTTTCGAAAAGACCTCTAAAAATACGAAAAGTGAAGATTATTCTTAAATGGGGTTACTTACACTATTGGAAATTGGTTTAATTAGTGGACACCAATAATATAGAGGATCGTATAGAAGCATTTTTTTTTTAAATCGCTGTAGTTTTTTACTACGAAGTGATTTTGTGTTTTTTTTGCCTAATCTGCAAAATCGGTCTCGCTCCCGCGCGCGTTGTTTTCTCATTGCTATCTCGCTTCAGCACATTTTTTCCGAGTATTGCCTTAACATAACGCAAGTTTGTGCAATGGCTACAGTTGCACCCCGAAAATCGTTTGTCGAATACAAGTGATGGGGACGCTCAATCTCAAGGTGAACATGAAATTATTCTTTTATTTGTACACAACCAGTTCTTTAGTAGACTCGATGTAGTCTAGCTAAGGAGTCCGTTTTAAGCTTACCCAGAAAGTTATGTTACTGATGTGCTGTCGGAAGTACTTAAGTACGATGAAAATTCGCGGCATTGCTCAAAAACAGCCGCCCGAGGATGGCATAATGACATGTCATTATATTGTCGAGATGTGTAACTCGAATTTTAATGGATGCCTCCAAATTATAGATTTTTATACAAACCCGACACTTCATCCGGCCAAATGCCGCAGTAGCCAATTACGGTTTATTATTTAAAACTTTCATCGCATATTTAAATAAAGATTAAAAGGAAATGCTTTGTTTATGAGAGTATATAAGCTCAGTCTCTCTTTTACGAGTTTAAATAACGAGAAAATAGGCAAAACAAACTGCAATTGTATAATCTCCGAAGAGGTTTTACACCTTAATAATTAAGAATGACAGGGTATCAATGTTTGAATTTGATTGTAGTTGTAGCTAAGTAGGTATATTTTTATAGCAGCTGCCGACTTGCCTTGTTAATTGAGTACTTAATCTAAAATTATCTTTCAGTTTATTTTACGATAACAATATTTATTAAGTAAAGCAGCTTTTACACGATTTCGACTCCCAGTTCGTGCAAAAGTTTATTCAAAAATCAAAATTGAACTGACTCAACTAATTAACGTTTTCACTGCCGTATTAAAATACAATACATAACTTGGTCTGTCTAAAGCCCACACAAAACCCGTCCGGGAATCAAAATACTTATACGTTTAATATTCCCTTTCCTGACTGAACACAAGTTTTAATTGAACACACACCAAAATAAACATCAGCAGGGCACAGATATATCGCCTCGTTTCTGTGAATTCATATACTAGTTAATTAAACTCCGAGCTGAAAACATTTAAACTGGCACCAGTATACTTAGGTAGAGCAAAATATTTGCAGTAATGATCATAAAACCGAGAATCTCGCGCTTAGCCTATGTTTATAGCGGTAACTTTCAAACCAAAACCAACACCAACATGACATGGGTGACCAAAAGTGTTATCTCTAACTCCTCTGTGCTTCGAAAAGCACTTTAAGCCGTTGGCCCCGGTTGCAATAACAGTCGTACCAAACCAACCCGCTTTGCAAAGCATGTGCCAGCAGACAATTAAAATGGCTGATCAGCAAGGATAATAAAAAATTAAAAGTAATTAATTGAGCTTCAAAAATATTATACGTATGTTGGCATGAGTTGACTTCAAAAACTGTAGTTTTGATGTGCTACTTATTCAGACTTTTTTTTGATGATTACTTATTATTTTTGTAGATTATATTAGTGATTGGTTAAGTACAACCCATGAAAAAGTACCTACCCAGTGAAAACGAAAACAGTAGCAAATTCTGTTTGTCGAATTTCTGGCTTTATAACTTCAAACAAAACTCCCATAATGCAGTGAGTAGGTGCACCAAGTAGTTTACAATTACATTGTCTGTGGCTATAATGGTCGGAACAAAACTGGTGTTACGAGCTGCATGACACAATTAGTTTGGCGTGGTTCGTGCTCAATACGGGTTTCCTGTAATTCCTTTAAGAGGTGAATAACACAATGACGGGACACAAAGAAATATACATATAAATACTTGGTGTGTTAATTTATTTAGGTTTTAGCTGTCTTCGCCAGCGTAGATTACACGACGTTATCCCGCGGGAATGTTATATTTTTCCAGGATAAAAAGTAGCCTATGTCACTCTCCTCCAGCTCTCAAAATATCCCCATTCCAAAAGTCACGTAGATCCGTTTCCGAGTAAACGTGAAAAACGGACAAACACACAAACAAACACACTTTCACATTTAATATTAGGACGAATTAATTCTTTATTTCACATACAGCAAAAGGTGAACATATGACATGGGATGACACTAAAGTGCGTTCCCAGAATCGCTCGCGGGCGAAGCGGGCAATAGCTAGTCTATAGTAATACTAATACTAATATACATACATACCTACTAATCTTCTATCTATAATCTATCTATATCTATAATCTATAATCATCTATTAAAAAGAGGAAAGATTTGATTGTTTGTTTGTTTGCATCGAATAGGCTCCGAAACTACTGGACCGACTTCGAAAATTCTTTGACAATTAAAAAGCTACATTCTTCCCGAGTGACATAGGCTATATTTTATCCCGATATTCCCACGGGAACGGGTACCACGCGGGTAAAACCGCGAGGAACTGCTAGTTAGTATACTGAACTAGCGCAGTATGCAGACGACACGGAGCGTCTCGGCGTCACCAGTGTGTGAGAACAGCTTTTAGTGTCAAGTCAACTTAACACCGAGGGCATGTTACTCATGAACAAATTAACGGAAGATGAAAATCTACTTCATTTAGTTTACGACCGGCTACTAATGGTTGTCGTTTGAAATCACAATTGTCTTACTGTTTCAAATTAAACGGAACACAGTGATAAAAACTACATTAATTAACGCATCAACTGTAATAAAATGTAAGCAGCGACTCGCATGATGAACTCGAGAAAGGTTTTGTCCAAAACCATCTTCTATCTCACTCGTTGCACTGCGCAAGCAGCCGAGAAATAATAGCGGGCCATGGTTTTGTCCATAGATATAGTATATTAAAAAGGGGGTTTTGTCTGTATATATCGAAACGTCAAAAATGACATTTCATCGTAGACAAAAACGCTTTCGAGGTAGAATAGACAAAACTCTTCTCGGGTTTGTCATGTTACGCGTGCTGGACAGGATGTGTCTATGTAGGTTCTATCCCTTTCCGAGTTGATGTAATGTGTGTAATGTGCTGTGACCTTAATAAGCCATTTTCACTATGGAACAGCTAACGTTTACGGCGAGCTGAACATGACTGCAACATGTAAAATTGGAATTTATTACCAAGGAATTCCTTATGGATGGATGGATAAGGAGAAAGGGCCACGACCCACCACGGGGGCCCAATGCGATTTGGTGGGTGTCAACGCCTGCAAACGCGGCCGGGACCAACAGCTTAACTAATGGACTAGTTCGCGACCTTTTAATTGTAGGCGTCTAAAGGCGTAAATTAACAGGCGTCTTAATCTTATCGTGGTTGGCAACACTGAAGGCAAAAGATCACGTGGCCGATTGCCAACCTGATGGACAGATCAGCTCAAGAAATCACCTGCCGCCAAGCTCCAGAACATGATCAGAGATGCGATAGATAGGGACCTCTGTAAACAGATAATCCGCGCCAGAGGGCCTACTCTGAAACGTTAAACTCGTTATACCCGTCCCTCTCACTCTCCAGCCATGACAGAATCGAGTGAAAGGGGCGAGGCTAACCGAAGTTTCGGATTTGCGTTTCAGAGTACGGTCCCAGGTGCGGACCACCAAACGATGACCACGATCCTCAGTCATGAGGAGCCGAGTTTGAGAGAGACAGGCGTAAATGCAGCTGTCAAAATCGGTAAGTACCCAGGCTTCTGATGATTAACCTTGACCTCGTTACCTGAATGCTTTGACTTGCATTTATTTGTGTCGATGGTTTGTATTCTGTGCACCCCGCGATTAGCTAGATTTTCAATTCGTCTTTCTTTTGGATACTGAAACAGAAAAAGATTTACATACATGTTTAAGTTATGTATAAGCCAATGTCATTGTGGTGTTATAAAGTTAGATATTCTGAAGTTCGATGTTATGTGTCACTGGATGCATAAATTACTAAAATAAATAAAAATAAAAAGTTATGAATTGGTTTCAAACACATAACTAAGTAGTCGTTGAGTCAATGTTTGTTAAAATATTCAATCAGTTAACTCAACATCATTTTCATTATAACTATTATAAACATCTTTTATCCCTCTCTGTTGAACGAATTTATGAGATATCATGCGTGGAACTTGAACAAATGATTATAATCTGTGTATATAGCCCCCCTTGAGCAAATTACACAGTCTTTGAGTCCACTATTGAGGATGTTTTGAAAATATGCTGTCGTAAGAATAAAAAAATTGTAGTTTGTGGAGATTTTAATATAGACATCTTAGATATTAAATTAGCACAACTTTCCAGTAAATTCCTTAATCTTTTTAAATCATTTAATTTGCTTCACACTTTTAATGAACCGACGCGAATTACGCCAACATCGGCCACTTGCTTAGATAACATCTTTTCCAACTGTAACTTAATTGAGAAATCGGTAATTAATATTATTAAATCCGACCACAGTGGACAACTAGCTTCTTTTGAGCACTATAATGTAATTTGCAGGCCAATACCGAAACGTGGTATTAATAAATTTAGAAATAATGTACAAGATAAAGTTCAATGTTTGTCAGCTTCTGCTGACGCTAATAACTCTTATCAATCATTATTTGATATTGTTGAAAAAGAATTTAGTAACAATTTTAAACAAAAAGTTATAAAGTGTAATGATCGTAAGAAGTTCAGTGACTGGGCCACACCTGGTATTTATAATAGTAGAAGAAAGTTATTTGAACTCTATGCACAAAAAACGACTTCCTGTGATCCTAGCTTCATTGAATATGTCAAGAAATATTCAAAAACATTTAGGAAAGTATGTGCTTTGGCAAAATCTAGGTATATTTCAAATAAAATTAAATCATCTGAAAATAAAATAAAAGCTACCTGGAGTATTATAAACCAAGAAACTGGCAAAACAAATAGCAAAATTAATTCATTTAACTTAAAAATTAGTGATCAGACTTTTGAATCGGATATTGAGGTGGCTAGTGCTTTTGAAGGTTTCTTTGCTCGAATTCCGTTAGAAACTACTAGCCGACTTAACTCTTGCCCCAACACCGCTGTCTCTCTTATGGAATCTAGTGTAAACAAGTACCAGGAAACATTTAGTTTTAGCTATGTCACTACCGAAGATATTATTAAAGCATTCAAAGCAATAAATATTAAAAAAACAGAAGATCTCTGGGGCATATCTACAAGTATCATCAAATCAATAATTGATGTGATAGCTCCATTATTAGCAATAATTTTTAACCAATGTATAAGTGAAGGGGTCTTTCCCAATTTAATGAAAAATAGTAAAATAATTCCTCTGTTTAAAGCTGGTGACAAAAGTGACCCAGAAAATTTTACACCTATATCCATACTACCAGCAATAAGTAAAATATTTGAGAAATTAATTTATGCTCAACTTTTAGAATATTTTAAATTAAATAGTATAACTGCATGAGAAACAGTTTGGTTTTTCAAAAGGTAAAAGTACAACTGATGCTGGGGTTGCATTTCTAAAACATGTACTTGATGCCTGGGAGGACAAGCAGGATGTAATCGCTATTTTTTGTGACCTTTCCAAGGCATTCGATTGTGTTGATCACCAAACACTATTAAGGAAATTAAAACAATATGGTGTTTCTGAAATGTCAGTAAGCCTTATGCATTCATATCTGTATGAAAGAACTCAGAAGGTAGTTATTAATAAAACTAAGTCTACCGGAGCTCCCATTACTATGGGCGTACCCCAAGGATCAATATTGGGCCCGCTGTTGTTTTTAATATACATAAATGACCTTCCTTACTACGCGAAGAATTTATGTGAGACAGTGCTATTTGCCGATGATACATCTCTAGTCTTTAAAGTAGATAGAGGTGATGACTTTTCTGACAAAGTAAATAGTGCTCTTTCAAAAGTGTCACATTGGTTTAATAGTAATAATTTATCATTAAACTCAAAGAAAACTAAGTGTTTAAAATTTTCGTTACCTAATGTAAGACAAGTTGATTTTCATATAAGACTAGACGGCGATATGGTCGAATTCATTAATAATACAAAGTTTCTAGGTATTATATTAGACTCGCGACTACAATGGGATCCTCATATCGAAGCCTTGGCGAGTAGACTCAGTTCGGCCGCATTCGCAGTTAAGAAAATAAGGCTCTTTACCGATATTGAAACGGCTAGAATAGTCTATTTTAGTTATTTTCATAGTGTTATGTCCTACGGCCTTTTGTTGTGGGGCTCAGCCACTAACATCCACAGTATATTCGTGCTCCAAAAAAGGGCTATTCGCGCCATGTACAACCTCCGATCGAGAGATTCTTTAAGAGATCTATTTAAAGATATAAACATTTTAACTGTTGCAGGACATTACATCTATGAAAATATAATTTATGTGAAAAAGTATTATAATACATTTGTAAAGCAGAGCGATATTCATCGCTTTAACACAAGAAATAAAGATAAACTTGTCGTTCCCAAGTTTAGGCTAGAAAAATCCAGAGCCTCATTTCTGGGGAAAAGCATAGCCTTTTTTAATAAAGTTCCACAGCATATAATTGAACTACCATTGCATAAATTTAAATGTTACATTAAAGAGTCGCTGATGAGCAAAGGATACTATAAAGTAGACGATTATTTGAATGACCGCAATGCATGGTCATGATGTAACACATAACATAATCACTGTTTAATATGGTGTATTTTTATACTAAGCAATTGTTGTATTAGTAACGATATGTTTTTTTTTTGTATATGTCGTTACCTAACTAAGAAACGCTGGCAAGTTTCTTGCGCCCATTCTTCTTGTCAGTTAAAAAAGTCTTGAATGGGTGGTAGGAAAATGTTGACGATTCATAAGTACATATTTGTTATGTCTAAGTGAATAAAGAATATTTTTATCTTCATCTTTATCTTAACAACGAGATATTTACCATGTTAAGATTTATTTATGAGTCCCCGATATTTCGGCGCAGTTGCACGCGCCATGATCACGGAGTAACTGCGCCGAAATATCGGGGACTCATAAATAAATCTAAACATGGTAAACATCCCGTTGTTTATAATAGTTATAGTGAAATTGACCATGAAAATTTAAAATCTTATATCATTTACATTGACTGAAAAAATTATAAGTACTTATATCAATGATGGCGGGACGATCTAGACTAGACCGTTTAAGTGGCTGGTATTTAGACAAGAGCTGAAAACTGCGCGAAATGGAAGGAAGGTAGAAATAAAGGCCTTTGCCGTGCAGTGGCTAAAAAAAAGTGATTTCCACATGAATGGCTTTTTTTGGAAAAAAATTCACAGCCCGAACTCAAGATATTTGGCCCATATTTGATATTTTTATTTGGAGCAAGTCTACCAACTGGATCATAAGGTTAGTGAAGCTTAAATTACGGTCAGTAAATTTCTGGCAATTATTGCTCTAAAATCGCAAATCTAGTCGAATCTACATACAACTACATACCTACCTCCATAGTAAGAATTTTAGAGCCATAATTAAGAGATTTTCGCTATCGCTTGGCTTCTGCAAGTAACGTGATAAGCTTTTTTTTTATTATAGTGAGGGCAAATACTGTCTTTACGTATACCACACGGCATGTTGAACTCGGTCAGACTCAGGGCCTGTCCCTCGCCGCGCCCAGCCCTCCCACCAAGCTTCGCGACAGGGCTGGGCGGTTCTAACCCCTGCTCCGGCCCCCTACCGAGCTCGAAAGCTTGAGAGGGGGCAGGACAGAGGGAGGGAGCCTCCTCACAATCTCCCCATAAGGTTACCCACTCAAGGTGGGCTGACCAGATGTGGCGATCGAGAGCAGGCACCACTACCAACTAAACCCCTCACTACTTGCTCTCCGCCGGCGCCGTCAGTTTTAGGTACACCGACTGTGGGGTGTACCTAAAACTTGGACGTGATAAGCCTACCGATTATACCCAATACCCGTTGCTCACACTTTGAGCTTACGACTACCTACATATGAGGTATAGGTACTTATACCTCATATCGCTAATTGAAGAGCTCCGGTTCTTGTTTTTGTTACTCACTCATTGCGCAGACGCTTGCCACCGTAAATGGCGACCACCAACGTTGTCGTACTTATAGCGTTTACATAGTTTTGCGGAATATGCATTTAATTTTATTGAACAGTTGAATTAAAGTTTGGGCACCTGTGTATTTGGGGTTGGTTATGTATGTTACCTATAGTTTTAAGTCAGCCGGCCAACTTTTCTATGCTCCATGTAACCGAATCTTCGGTTTTGCAAGCCACCTCAGAGCTTTCCTTCCTAATAACACCACCTAATATTTTGAAAGTAAAGGTCATAGCCCATTTATACCGCACCGCTCCGACCCAACCAAAGTATGAGCAGCCAAATATAAACTTAATATCGTTCACTGTAGATGCACTTTACAGTAACAATATACAATAGCAGACAGCGCGCGGACAGCGTGCGGTAAGCGAGCCTGCCGCAAGCTAAAGTGCTTCTACAGAGCACGACATTAAGTCCATATTTGACTGCTCATACATTGGTTGGGTGGGAGCGGTGCGGTATAAGTGGGCTAAGACCTTAAGGAGTCGCCATCGCTGGATACGGCGTGGATAAGTAATAGGTATTTAGTACAATATATTACGTGATGAGAGTGTTACAGTTTGCTGTACGATGAGGGTTAAAAGGACAAAATCTTTTTTTAACAACTCGCAAACACAACGAAGAATCAATCTCTTATGCAGCATTTATACAGAGCCAATACTTGAGACAATGCACTAAGCCAGTCCACTATGACAAATTAATTCGTATCGTATCGTAATCCAATGTAGTGGACTGTCTCTATTTACACGATGCCAATATTGAACTGGCTAAGTGGGTTGTCACATGTATTTGGCTTTCAAATATACATTCATTTGTCTGCTATATAGACGAGACCACAGTCTAAATATTCGTCTCTGTAAACTTCTAACACCATTCTTCTGTTCCGTTTTTCTATCGACCGTGTTCGTAAGGAAAGACGAAAAAATCGTAAGATCGCGCAGCCGATAGTGTCACAGGCAGCAATAAATCGAATCGACATCTCTTGCCGCCTTTTTTACCAAACAGATAACTTTCTCTCGTTTTTTTAGAAAAGCTTTAAGTTAAAGAACAATATGATTATTGTGTGAAAAAAACACAGCTTTGCAATATTAAATTAATATTTAATCCATACTAAATAATAAATGCGCGAAAAGCTTTTGTCTGTCTGTTACAATTTGAGACTCTCACTGAATAATATTTGATATTTTTTTTAATAGAGATAGATGTATTAGATAAGTTATACCTAGTAAGATTAGATTAAAGGATGTAAGCAAATTTTTTATCCTTATGATTTGAACACAAAGTCGCGGCAGAACGCCAGTTATCTTTTACATTAAAAATATAGAAATATTTGGAAACAAAGCTCCCAGCTCTTTTTCTCTCTACCTCATTGAAAACATAAGTCTAATTCTTTTTGATGAAAAAAGTAATGTGTCTGAATTGTTGAAATTAGGATTTTTTATCATATCCATTATGAATATTGCCACCCATAAAATTTGAATGTTTTAACCGTTTTCAGGTTTCAACCCACTGCGTGTTTTCACAGGTTAAATTAGTGTATTTTTAGCTAAATAACAAAATAAATTTACAGGGATCGTAATTATATTAATTTAAAATGTAAATTATGAGATTTAAAATTGGTACATAAAAAGTTTCAAATACAAGATGGAATATAATTCTTTAGAAAAACGTGTTGGACAAAGATGTTTCAATTAAATATTTGTCTGCGCTTCTATCTTGTTAGTTACATATAGTAAAAATAGTTATTAAAATAATTCGTTTTGTTTTTGCAGGTGCATATCATATGCTATTTATATCTAATTTGAGCACCAGAACAATATTCATTAGTTACTGTCAAATATTTCCCTGAAATATGAGTGAATTACCGGCCGCCCGCGGATTCACTCGCGTGGTTCCCGTTCCCGTGGGAGTATTAACATAAAAAGTATTCTATGTGTTATTCCAGCCTATAATCTATCTCTGTTGCAAATTCCATCCAGATCCGTTTAGCAGTTTTAGCGTGAAAGAGTAACAAACATACATCCATACTTACAAACTTTCGCATTTATAATATTACTAGCTTTCCGCCCGCGGCTTCGCCCGCGTGGACTACACTACGTAATCCCGCGGGAATGTGTTATTTTTCCGGGATAAAAAGTAGCCTATGTTCCTCTCCAGGCTTCAAAATATCTGTATTCCAAATTTCAGCCAAATCCGTTCAGCCGTTTTGGCGTGATTGAGTAACAAACATCCAAACATCCAAACATCCAAACATCTAAACTTTCACATTTATAATATTAGTAGGATTAGTAGGATAGTCAGATATTTGTCAATTTCTCCAACTTTGCATAATATAGCTACAGCTTCCAATAACACAAGTGCGCCAAAAAGATAATATGGTATTTTTTATAAATATGTGGAAAGAAATAAAGAAAGAAAAATTATAAAAAAGTAATACTTCCTTGGTTTTTCCTTAACACACTTAGTTGCGATGGTGGCGCAGCGGTGAGCTTCCACCTTCAGGGGCCAAGCCTGCTAACGTTAAGTCATAATCGTGTCTCAATCGTGTTTCTCAATTGTAGTGCTTTTTTACACACTAGTTACAAGAAATGTGTACTTTTTTCACCATACTACTGATGCGATGATGGTCACACCACACACTACATTTACATCACATCATATTGTCATAATTCTTGTAACTAGTGTATAAAAAAGCACTACAATTGAACTACAATTGAAACACGATTGAGACACGATTATGACTTAACGTTAGCAGGCTTGGCCCCCAGGTGTGATAAAGGCTAAGTACAACCCCGTTGTGGATTTAAAAAAACTTTGATTATCTATATATTATAAAACTATTCCGTTACTGACTGACTGACAGACAACGCACAGCCGAAACTACTGGGAGCAAGAAGATGAAATTTGGCATGTGTGTTCCTTGAGAAGTGTAGGGGAGCACTAAAAGAAGATTTTTGGTAATTCCTCCCCTAAGAGGCTAAAAATGGGGGTCAGAGTTTGTAAGAAACTTTTGTGAATATCTCAATTCCACGCGGACGTAGTCGCTCAATGCTAATAGGGCTATGCTCGGCGTCTCTCTGAAGGATAGAATAAGAAACGAAGTTATCCGACAGAGAACCAAAGTCACCGACATAGCTCGAAGAATAAGCAACCTAAAGTGGCAGTGGGCTGGCCATATCGTTCGAAGAACTGACGGCCGCTGGGGCAAACGAGTTTTGGAGTGGAGACCGCGTTTAGGCAAACGTAGCGTAGGGCGCCCTGGTGGAGCGACGACCTGCGAAAGATGGCAGGCGGGGGCTGGCTGCGAAAAGCTGAAGACCGAGCTCAGTGGCGTAAATTAGGAGAGGCCTATGTCCAGAAACGAAAACGGGCTGATGATGATGATGATGTATTCGCGGATGGAGCGCTAGTTTCTAGTTTAGTAGTGATATTGTCAGATATTTATAAATGTCTCCAACTTTGCATAATACAGCCACAACTTCCAATAACACGGGTGCATCAATAAAGTAATAGGCCATTTTTCCGCATGTTTAGCAGCGCTTGGCCTCTCGCCAGCGCTTTGGCCATTTATTTCTCCTAATGGCCCTGCCACTGAGTTATGACACATCGCTTGTTGCGATAACAACCGCGTTGATAACTGAAAAAGATATTAATTGGGTGTTTCTATTACATTATGGGTGCAAGCTTGAATAATAGGGGCTAAACTTTGTTTAGTAGGAGTGGGTTTGCTTAGTTTTATTGTAAATGTTTAAATTGAATTAATTTCATGATTTCTATCGTTTTTTACAGTGTCTTTCAGCGGTGTAATAAATGTTTTGACTTTCATGAGTAAAAAAGGTGAGTAAAATAATATCTTAGGTATTTTCTGTGATTATCTAGCTAGTAAGCTTTCCTAAGACCTTTTTTATGGAAATTATTTTTACTTTTCTGTAGATATTCATAATGTATTTTTTATTATTGAAAATGAAGTATTAGAAAAATTTACCCGTCTCACAACTAGCTCCGATGGGACTCAAACACACGAACTTTCACTGTCCAGGCGAATGCTAGACTAGACTAGAGCATTTCGCCCGCTTTCAACTTTATGAAAGCGCAGTTCATAAGTAGGTATGTACACTAGGTACTTAACTCTCTGGCGGAATAACCGTCAGTCTTTTTACTTATAATTCACCGTCAGTATTTTACTTTGAACTATGACAAATTCATTGTTAATAAAACCTTTTCTGCTAAGATTTTCCAACCCTCAAATGAGTAAAAATTCATATTAAAAACACATTACAAAAATAGACGCGAGCGACCACTAGTTACACAATAAAAGAGAAAACGACTAACCCAATAACAAACGAAAAATGTTTATAGTTCCGGAGATTCCATGATGAGTGGCTTCTCAGTCATACCCTTTTATATATTTAATTATTTAGACACGTTATGCTAATAAAATTGTTATTTATCATACGTTCGTTTCGGCCCAAAAAGAATGTTAAAGAACATGGTTTTACACTACGATTTGGCTCCCTGCTAAACATTATGAATGTTCACAACTTTTGCTCTTTTAATAGAGAAATGATACGTTTAAACATCTTATTTACGGCCCACGCGTGGGCAGAAATTCTAGCAGTTAATAAATCAAAACAGCCGCTAACGGTAAAATGCATGACAGTAACCAAAAACTTTCCAAAGATACTGTCAGTATTATGTTACACTCGAATAAATAAATTGTGTGCAAACACATCGTTGTTGCTTTGTTTACCAAACTTTCCCCCAAAGTTTGGCACCATAGAAAGTATTCATATTGCGTATAAATCAATGAAAAGGCTACATATTAACTCAGAGTTGTATATCTGTCTTTTTCGTACTGTACCCAACGGAACAGGGATAGAAATAAATTGCAGTGGCAACAGTCATTTGTTTGTCGTTAGGGACAGGTAGCCCGGCCAGCAGGCTTTGCGTGACGTCAAACATGGGACACTGGGACATACATCCCCGTTCTTATTACAATTATTAGCATACAAATACAGCCTTAACGTCTAGGGGTAGAGTCCAAAATTGTTGTTGAAGAGTGGCGTGTTGCGATTAATTGAAGTAATCATTATCAAATTGCTGAGTCATCGTTTAAAGTGGATTTATATTATGAGTCATGGAGTAGGTTTGTATTAGAGAGAGTTGATAGAAACAATGAGTTCTGTGCATAATGACTTGAATCCACATCTGTTAATGTGCGTGGGCGAATGTGCAGTTGAATGACCCCGGAAAGAATATTAGCCTTAAGTTGGCAGCTTTTTATTCTATGGCCGTGTACTATGTAAGGTTTAAACCAATTAAGTCCTAATTAATGCTTGAACAGAGTCTGTGGCTTAATAGTTCCAATTAAAAAAGTGATTGGGTAAGACTATTTCTAATCAGTATCACTGATTCATAAGCATGTATGTACAGTCGAACCAACTGAATCATGACCCACCATAGGTTCAATTTGAAACAGATATTAAAATTCAATATAGTTGTAATTCAAACTTGTTGACATTGACATTGACACTTTTATAGTTCTGACACTTTCAAACAAATTTTTAACTAAATGGGTCGTGATTAATTTGGTTCGACTCTACCGAATATTGTGCAAATACACAAGATATTTATCTAGCAATCTACACACAATGACTACCAAGAATGTAAGCTTGATGGTATTAAAAAAAATTAAGGATTTAAAAATTTGTTTGTAGTAACGGCCCCATCCACCTCCTAGGAAACCGTCGTGCAGTGGTTGGCGTGCTTGGTCTGTGATCGTTGAGGTTGGGTAACTGTCGCTATGGTTGGTAACGCGATAGGTTACCAAAGTTTATTATCACAAGCTTCTCCGTGCTTCGGAAGGCATGTCAGCGTTGATCCCGGCTGCATTTGCAGTCGTTCATCATGTCAGCCGAACGACGCCCACTGCTGGGGATAAGGCGTCCCCTAACGACCACCACGACGATCGGTCCTGCGGTGCCCGCATCTAGCGGCTTCCCGCGACCTTGACTAGATCGTTGGTCCACCTTGTAGGGGGCCTGCCCACGGAACGTCGTCCGGTACGCGGTCGCCATTCGAGAACCGTACCGCCCCAACGGCCATCGGTTCTCCGCGCTATGTGTCCCGCCCACTGCCACTTCAACGATGCAATCCTTCGAGCTATGTCGGTTGTTTTAGTTGCGGTCGTTAAAACCCACCATTCCGCATTGAACACGAATGATGGGTTATGGCTAATTTTTTCTTCATCCATAAGAGGCATCCATTAGGCAGTACCACAGTGGTGAAACATCAAAAGGCTGATGATAGTGAAACAATTCCATAACTAAACAATGTCTCTCTCTCAAAGATTAATGAAATTTACTTGTACAAACAACTACATAAAGAGATAAAGGATTATTATATTCGATAGCCTCGCCAAATGGGTTACTAAAAGAAGAGAGATGTCTTGAAATGGGCACAATGCATCTTTTCATGGTATAAGTTAACAATGAGATGGAATTAAATGTGCTCTTTGCGCTTTTCATAAAATTTGTGGGCAAGTTACTTTCCAAAGTAGGTACTTACTGTTCTTTCTAAAATATGAAGTTTGGAGAACTTTAAAAAGTATTACGGGATTTTAACAATTAAGATTATAATACGCTAAAAAGATCTGTATTTATTTATTTTATTTTTATTTCATTTATATAACTCACCAACAGCATACACATATGTACGGTCGCTAGCACGTCGGGTTACTACAAAATGTCAAAATTTATTAATTGAAACTGAACTCTTTCTGTTGGAGATAAGGTTGAATTTTATTTAAAGAAATTTGACAGTTTGTAGTAACCTGACGTGCTGGCGACTGTACCTATCTAGCTCATAAGTAGTTTTCTTTAAGAAACTGAGTAGGTGTTAGAAATACTTATTGTTGCCGCCCCGCGATCATTTCATCATAATTTTATAAAAACATCATACCTCAAAAACACACATCGCCAATGTCAGGCGTGTCCAGAATTCATAAAAACCTTGTCGGTCAACAACAATTTTAAATTACTTACATATTAATAAAAAAGAATACTAAAAAATGTACATAAAATTAAAAAAAAACCTTAATTAATAATTTAATTTGTGAGTAATAAATAAAAAAATAAAATAGTTATTTGTAGTAAATTAGTATATTATGATACAAGTGAGCTAACGTTGCTCATTATACACGAGGCTGTGGGTTGCAGCCCGAGCCGCAGGCGAGGGCGTAAATCAGCCGAGTGTCTAGTGAGTAAGTTGCTCTTGAGTTTCATACGCACTTTTTCAACACACTTGCGAGGAAAAACAAACATTTATTGCATTCATTCATAAATTAATTAACCTAATTAGCTAAGGGAAAAAGCGCGCAAGTTTTTTTTTGCACGCGCCAAATGTAAGGTCATTTTAGGTCATTGATTACATACAGCCATACAGCCTACTTCAAAATAATTATAATAATAGTGATAAAACGCAAATGTTTTATAACAAATTATTGTGAATTATAAATAATTTGATAATAATATACTTAACTAGCTTTCCGCCCGCGGCTTCGCCCGCGTGTACTACACAACATTATCCTGATGGAATGTTATATTTTCCGGGATAAAGTATGTGTCATTCTCCAGCTCCCAATCTAGCCCCGTACCAAAAATCACATTGATCCGTTACTCCGTTTGGACGTGAAAGACGGACAAACAAATAATACCTACTTATTGATTTTCCCGTGGGAATATGATATTATAATCCTTGCCAGGGTCTCAAATTATTTACTTAAATACCAATTTCTGCCCCCAAATTAGCCCGCGCTTAAAGTGATTTTTCCTTACAATGAGATTTCCCGCGGTAAAAAGTAAAATATGTCCTTTCCAGGGCCTTAAACTGTCTCTATTCTAAACATCATCCTTCCCATGAACTCAAACTATCGCCTTAAATACCAATTCCAATCTACAGCTTTGCCCGAGCTAAAACTTATTTTAACATGGGAATGAGCCTTATTCCCGCGGTTACAATTTGCCTTTGTCCTTCTAGCATCAGTACATGGGTGTCCCGGTGCTCCTATCAGTAGGAGTAATTAGTAGGAGTACCCGGAAGCACCCTGTCTCAAACTATCTCCATTCCAAATTTCATCAAAATTGGTTCAGCCATTTTGACGTGAGCATATACAATTTCGCATTTATAATAATAGTAGGGATAGTAGAAATAGGAATATGAATGGCCGGCGGCCGCGACTACGTCCGCGAGTAGGTACTACATCGCAAAATCATGTGTCAAAAAGTAGGTAGATATGCATTCTCTAAGGTCGCATCAGTACCATCATCAATCTATTTTAATGTCCCCGCTGCTGGGGCACAGGCCTTCATATAGCTGGATAAGGAGAATGGGCCATGACCTTCCACACGGGCCCATTGAAGTTATGGTGCACTAACCAATCCAAATGCAGCCAGAAACATCTGCTTATCGTGTCTTCCAACGCACGATATATTTTTTAACAGCAATCCCATGATAGACCATTGCAAAAGTAACATAACCTCATCGATCGCAGGCAGAGCACGCTACCCATGGTTTAGGTACAAGAAGGTAACGATACCTAGACAAACAGGAGCTACTATCGTATGAATAATATTCGGACATTCTCCTTCTCTTGAACTACCAAAATGCAAAAAATCAAGTCAATACTTTGCTAAAAAATGTGTAATACTGATTTTCTTGAGTTTTATTCTAATGCATAAAGAATTGTTTGCTTTGCACGAAAATGAGCTGTCATGGGAATGGGACCAATGCTTCATTGAATAAAGTGAACAAAAAAAACTGTATCCCAAGGAAACTGTACTTTTTTCGAGTTAAAAAACCGTATGAAATTTTCCCGGCCAGAGTTCAACTATCCCCTTTCTACCCTATTATGTTTTTTTTTATTTTGCCTGCGCAGACCATTTTTAATGATGACCTAGTATTCTTTATACCAATTTCCATACTCCTAACTCCAGAAATGAGGAAGTTTTCATATAAGCCTTAATCCCCCCTTTCTACCCTATTAAGGGTTTTTTATAACTTCGCATACGTAGATCATTTTCAATCGTGACCAGTATCCAACAAACGAATTTTCATACCTCTAACTTTAGAAATGAGGAAGTTCCATATAAGCTTAATCCGCCCGTTTTACCCCATTATCGGGGAGTTTTTTTAACTTCGCTTACGCAGATAATTTTCAATCGTGATCAGTATTCAACATACCAATTTTCATACTTCTAAGTTCAGAAATGAAGAAGTTCCATATAAACTTTATCTCCCCATTTTACCCTATTAAGGGGGAGTTTTTTTTACTTTGCTTACACAGATCATTTTCAGTCGTAACCAGTATCCAACGTACCAATTTTCATGCTTCTGAATCCATAAATGAGGAAGTTCCATATAACCTTAACCCCCCCATTTTACCCCTTTAGGGGGGGAGTTTCCTAAAATCCGTTCTTAGCGGACGTCTCCTAGGCATAATCTACCTTCCTGCCAAATTACATCTTCGTTGGGCCAGTAGTTTTCGAGATTTCGTGATGAGTGAGTTATGTCCCCTCGATTTTATATATATAGATAGATTATGTTTTTTTGACTTAATTAGGGACATATTTATTTATTCTAAAAACGTAAATGGATTTTCAACCGTATAAAACCTTTTTGTTGTTACAAAAAAAGAACTGTACGTATTACCCGGTGAAATTGAAAATGCTCTGTTTACTCGCATATAACTTGCAGTTAGGTACTAACTTAACTTTGTAGGGATACTGTATTACCCGGTTAAATTGAAAAGTCTCTGTTTACTCGCATATAATTTGCAGTTAGGTACTTACTTAACTTTGTAGGGATAATTCTATTACGCAACTAGTACTGTAATATTATTATGCACGCGTGTTTTATAGTACGGTTTATGGCCCTAAGATCGATGTAATAAGGCT
Source organism: Crambus lathoniellus (assembly GCA_949710035.1). Taxonomy (NCBI): domain Eukaryota; kingdom Metazoa; phylum Arthropoda; class Insecta; order Lepidoptera; family Crambidae; genus Crambus; species Crambus lathoniellus. The sequence goes on from OX453310.1 coordinate 20,451,686, forward strand.
CACTTTATGAGCAAGTGTGTTGAAAAATGTATTTCTTAATTTTGTAAGTATTAATATTAAAAATTAATCTCTGTTCGCCAAGAATTGATAAATATTATGATACTGTTGATATGATATTATGCGTTACTGTCGCTTAATTATCGCAAACTGTATGGCGGTCATCGTTTTCGCTTTTCTTGGTAAGAGGTGGTAAGGGGCACGCAGTTGTTGTCAACCGCGGCCGCGGCGGCCATTTGATTGTGCTTGTGTGCTTCAAGCTGTAATCCTCATTTTGAATTTTCGCCATTTTAATTAGCGGGCCGCAATTAGTAATGAGTTAAGAAACCCTAACTTTATCAACTTTCGGCGAACAGAGTTTTGATATTTTGACTCGGATGCGCTAATCTGTGGGTCCAGCAGTTGGATTTGAATAATCCAATAGCCAGCCAGATTTGAATAACCAGCGTCCTTACGTCTACCCAACCTAGAAGTCTAGAGCCACCGCTCGTGTCATAGATATTTCAAAAAGACACGACTGAGACTGACAGAAAATGCATCACAAATAAGAACAACTGAGTGTAGTTCTATTTTCTAGTTTCTATTTTCCTTTTGAATTTAAGTACTTACCATATAAATTTATAAAATTATTTTCATAAAATTTTTACAGGTAGAAATCCCACCAGGAAAAAGAACCAGTTATCTGGGAGGAAATATTTATTCTTCTTAAACTTCCGCATCTCTGATGGTTTTGTTACAGGAAGAAATCCTTCTTGTTAAAAAACCAGTTACTTTTTGTGGCTTTGTGGCTACTGGTTACTTAGCTAACTTTGTTATCTGTGAGGAACAAAAGAACAAAACCGGCCTGATTTAAATTAGATTCCGCCATTAAATCCAAAACCTAACAGTTATTCATAGTTTCTGTTTGCAGTATAGAGCCAGCTAAATACGTTTCTACCTGCAGCTGCGCTCAACGCTCAACGTACGGTGTCGCAATATCCGTTTCCCATTCGCATGGCTCACTGTTTGTTTCGCATAGTCCGTGTTTGTTTAATATATTATTATGGAACACATACAAGCCCACTTGTGGAATGTTTACTTTAAATTTGCAATTACTTAAACCTGATTTTAGTTAGCAAAGCGTGTAGATTTAATGTTAATTAGATTTTAGTTGTGCTTGCGGAAGCTTTTAAAGTCAACTTAAACCTCAGATCAGGAACGATATGTGGTTCGTAGGCAGCTGTAAAAGAAAATTTAGAACTAAAAGTGACATTTAAATTATTATCAATCTGTAGTACCTAGACCTCAGTTTTGTTGACGTACGCGTACCTACGTCCGCTTGGGTTCTTTTTACCCGGCCGTACTTTAATCTTTTAGTTCACCAGTCTAAGAAAGCCGAGAGAAGCGCTATTCCACTGTCAGCTCTAATATCAGGCATGAAGGCTGAAGAATGCCTCCAGCTTAAAAATATCTTTACTGTTGTCAATAACAAAGCTTCTGTGACGCAGAAGCGTGTTCAAATATAAGTATTTGTGTAATCCACGCCCTTTGTGTGGGCAAACACGGAGCGCGGAGTCTCGTAACGCATTCAGCCACGCCTTTGGTTGCTCTGTGGCACGCCAACAGTGTATCGGTGTGGTATCCGTGCTACAATGCTGGCCACTGGTATATTATGGATGGGTTCATTGGAAATTCATTATGAATGCGGTTTCATTACGCTAAAAAGTGCTTAAGTAAAGTATTTAAATTGTTACAAACTCACCTGATTTTCATAAAAACGCTTCAGTGATGCAGAATTTCTATTGGAACATTTGAGTGGACAAGCACGTAGTGTCGTCGTAGTAGCGCATTCAGCCACGCCTCTGGTTGCTCCGCGGCACGCCAACAGTGTATCGGTGTGGTATCGGTGAAAATGCTGGCCACTGGTATTATGGAAGGGTTCATCAGTTATCTATATATATAAACTTCAAAGTCCTGACTGACTGACTGACTGACTGACTGACTGACTGAGATATCAACGCACAGCCCAAACCGCTGAACCTAGAGAGTTCAAATTTTGCACATAGATACGTTATACAGTGTAGGCATCCACTAAGAAAGGATTTTTGAAAACTCCACCCCTAAAGGGGTGAAATAGAGGATGAATGTTTGTATGAAAGTCCGTCAGTTTTGAAGTTAGGATCTCCAAATATTGTATTTAGGCTGGCAATGGAAAATTAATATTTTCCTGTGTCAGCGTTTTTGACAATTCTACCCCCGAAGGGGTGAAAAGGGGGATGAAATGTTGTATTTGGAAAGTCCTTCATTAAATTTATTATTTAGGCTTATGGTCGGAAAGTAAAAAAAATAAGCAAACATATATTTCGTATTTTTTCTAAAATCAACCCCTTAGAGGTTAAATGGGATAAATAAACCTAAAAATCGATATGGATGTCGTTATTGAGGTTTTATGGGATGACGATTGCAAAAATGGCATTTATTTTTATGTTTAACACGCTGAACATGGTTCAACCCCTAAAAGGTTGAAATAGGGGTGAAGTTTTGAATGAAAAATCAGGGGGTAAAATAGACATTTCAACTTGAAGTTTTCCGAAAATCAAACCCAGGGGGAAATAGGGTATAGAAACCTAAATCATCTTAAGTACCCTAAAAGTTCTTGGCAGGTACCAAGAACTTTTAGGGTACTTAAGATGATTTAGGTTTCTAAGCTTTTAGCTTAGGTAAGCTACTCAGAACTAACTTTTTGATTGTGAAACAGACACTTATTATTTACTAGCTTCCGCCTGCGACTTCGTCCGCGTGGACATTCGGGAAAATACTTAGGGGACCAATAACCAGGATAAAAAGTATTCTATGTTTTAATTTCATAAAAATCCGATCAGCCGTTTTTACGTGATTAGGCGAGTCCTCCCTCACCAAGCGAGCAGCGGACGAAGTCGCGGGCGGAAGCTAGTTCATTATAAATGCGGTTTCATTACGCTAAAAAAGCGATAAGTACGTATTTAAATTGTTACAAACTCACCTGATTATCATAAAAACGCTTCAGTGATGCAGAATTTCTATTGGAAAAACACGTAGTGTCGTAGTAGCGCATTCAGACACGCCTCTGGTTGCTCTGCGGCACGCCAACAGTGTATCGGTGTGGTATCTGTGCTACAATGCTGGCCACTGGTATTATGGATGGGTTCATCAGTTATTCATTATGAATGCGGTTTCATTACGCTAAAAAGAGCTTAAGTAAAGTGATAAGTATTTAAATTGTTACAAACACACCTGTCTATCATAAAAACGCATCAGTGATGCAGAATTTCTATTAGAATGGAACCTTTGAGTGGACAAACACGTGTCGTGTCGTGTCATAGTAGCGCATTCAGCCACGCCTCTGGTTGCTCTGCGGCACGCCAACAGTGTATCGGTGTGGTATCTGTGCTACAATGCTGGCCACTGGTATTATGGATGGGTTCATCAGTTATTCATTATGAATGCGGTTTCATTACGCTAAAAAGAGCTTAAGTAAAGTGATACGTATTTAAATTGTTACAAACTCACCTGATTATCATAAAAACGCTTCAGTGATGCAGAATTTCTATTGGAAAAACACGTAGTGTCGTAGTAGCGCATTCAGACACGCCTCTGGTTGCTCTGCGGCACGCCAACAGTGTATCGGTGTGGTATCTGTGCTACAATGCTGGCCACTGGTATTATGGATGGGTTCATCAGTTATTCATTATGAATGCGGTTTCATTACGCTAAAAAAGCGATAAGTACGTATTTAAATTGTTACAAACTCACCTGATTATCATAAAAACGCTTCAGTGATGCAGAATTTCTATTGGAAAAACACGTAGTGTCGTAGTAGCGCATTCAGACACGCCTCTGGTTGCTCTGCGGCACGCCAACAGTGTATCGGTGTGGTATCTGTGCTACAATGCTGGCCGATGGCATTGGTACAGTATCGACATCAATGAGGTTTCATTACGCTAAACAATTAAAGGTACTTAACAAATAAAAGGATCTTTAAATCCAAACGATGCGAAAACCCGAGGACATTTTTTGGAACTACTTTTAAAATGTACGATTGTTATAGTCTGAAATACATTTTAAGGAAACGTATTCTGGAAAACAAAAAAAGGAAATTTTAAATGTTATTCTTTCACGATTTAGCGAGTATACGTTCTCAGAAAAAACACTGAAGGGATCGAGAATATTATGATAACTTGATTACGCAAAACTAATTATCAAGGGCTAAGGCTATAATTACAGAAGACACACCTCATTACAATACAACGATGAATGTTATAATTATTTGCAAAGTTAGGTAAATATCCCATATTTTTAGACTGGAATATTTAGGCACACAATTTAGAAATTTTAAATACAGTTCAAGAGCGTAGATAGCATAAAACAAATATTTAATTTACCGTTGGCTAACACTGTCGGTGTGCGTGATTGCATCTCGGTCCGCCCACGCATAGCATTTGGTCCGTAGAATAAGGCCTAATGGAGCCAACCGTACTATATTAACGGATGCTGGTACGAGTATGCCATGACTGTGAATAGCGTTATAATGTAAGCAATTAGTGCGCGATTATTGCATGCTGTTTTGATGAACTATTTAGTTGATACCTTGAGCGGTTTCGACTGGAATTTAGGGGTATATTCTACTACAATATTTTATTTTAGATGTTGTTTGAAGAGAATAAGGCCTGATTTAATGGAGCCAACCGTACTATATTGACGGATGCTGGTACGAGTATGCCATGACTGTGAATAGCGTTATAATGTAAGCAATTAGTGCGCGATTATTGTATGCTGTTTTGATGAACTATTTAGTAATGATACCTTTAGCTGTTGCGACTGGAAATTAGCTTTATAATGTGATTAATTATTATTGACTGATGAACGTTTAAATTTTGAGCTATTTTCAAGATTTTTGTAGACCTTTATGGCTCTACCTGGGGAGTTCTACTCTTTTTATAGGTAAATGTTTTTTTTCTCTCTTGAATGGTATCAACAGCGCTATAAATATCTACATTAGTTTATTTACGAGAAATTTTGAGTCACATAACGATACCTACCTATAACTGGCGCCGTTATTTTTATTTTTTAAGCAAGCGCACAGCCAAACATATTAATACTAGCTTTCCTCACGCGACTTGCCCGTGTGTACACGATTATTTGTCCTTGCGAATGAGATATTTTTCCCCGGTTAAAAAGTAGCATATATCTTAGACCATAATCTAAGTATCTCTGTTCTGTTCTGTACCAACCATTCCGATCCGTTTACCCTTTTCGCTGTGATTGAGTTACATTAAAAACATCCAAACTTTCGGAACTATAATCTTCGATCAACAATACTTGTTGATCAAAGTCTATAATATTAAAAAGAAGTAAGATTAATGTATTTTTTTTTGTAAAAATAACAGTCTTAAATCATAGCTTAGTTGTTAAAACACAGCCCGGATAAATCAAGTGTCATTTTAACACCATTCGTTGATCGAAGTCTATAATATTAAAAAGAAGTAAGATTAATGTTAATTGTTATTAGTAAAAATAACACTCTTACAGCATAGCTCACAGCCCGGATAAATCAAGTGTCATTTTAACACCATTCTTAGTGTTACCAAGTTTCAAAGCATTTCACTGGAGCGCTGGAACGGCGGGAGATAGGGATAAGATCCGGGAACTCATTTGGGCAAAGCAAGTGCTTCAACAATTTATGTCCCGAATCTCCCCGCGATTCAACCGTTTATCCTCAAAACTTGTATTATAATTTAGGTCCTCGGTTTTATATAATGTGATCGTAAAGCATGAGAAACCGTTTGGTTGTGTTTTGTGAATGTATTATTATTTACAAGGATTTCAAACATAAAAAATACACGCGGGTGCATTTATTCACTAGGTATAAATACCTACAGGACAGAAAAAAATACCTACACGTTTGTTTTGAAATCCTTGTTGTAATCTGACTTTTATTTAGACGTAGTTCTTTACTCAAAAAGGACTCAACACAGAACTCACAGATTTCTTATTTAATTTTCATTTTCAAATCAAAATTGTGTTGATTGATTGATGCTAACCTCCTCTGTGGTCTAGTGGTTCACACCACCGATTTCAGACCAAGAGGTCCCGGGTTCGATTCCCAGTGGGGGTACATATTGTATTCGGTTTAATTGGTGGTAGGACTTGTTCTTAGTCCGCCTGGCTAGCTACCACCATCTTATCTAAGTCTGACGCCATAACAATGATGTTTTCAGCATTATTGTGTTCCGGCAGTTACAGATAAGATAGCCAGTTCCTCCGTGATTGAGGATTCCGGGAGTAGTGCGCTTCCATCTTCAGCCTTATCACCACCGAACATCAGGTGTGCTGAAGGCTAAGTGCTACCCCGTTGTGGATTAAAAAAAATACTTTAATGGCCATCAGAGTCAATTTATTCATAGCAAAGAGTCTAAACAAAACGTCAAAACATTATGCGGTAAGGTAGGTATTATCCTTACTAATTTTATTTTATAACTGTGATAGTTTATTTATTTCTTTGTCCGTCTTTCACGTCAAAACGAAGCAACGCATCGAAATGATTTTGGCATGGGGATAGTTTGGGAGCTGGAGACTGACTTAGGATACTTTTAAGGGTTTCGTAGCCGGATGGCAAAAAACGGAACCCCTATAGATTCATCATGTCTGTTTGTCTGTCTATCTGTCCGTCCGTCAAAGCCACTTTGTTCTAAAATTATTAAGACAATACACTTGAAACATGGTAAGTATGTGTACTTAGATGTACTTATTCTGTAAACAATTTATAATTTTATACGAAAATAAAAAATAAATCAAAAACTAATGAGCCCCTATGGAACTGAAACTATTTTTTTTGATCCAACCTATTCGTGTGGGGCGTGTCTGAGGGGCGTTACAAAAAGCGTAAATAAAAAAAAATTAAAAATTCTTTATTTACTTTTGAAGAATAAACTATTACATAATTTATCAGGAGTCCCCTTTTAAACATAAAAATGTCTGTAATAAGGGACACCGCTCCTCCTTACTTAAAAAAAGTTTATCTAGGGTGATATGAAACATAATATAGTTTTAATTTAAAGCAGTGTAAAACAAACAAAAAAGGAAAACAAAAAAAAAGTAAATAAGTTTTACAAATTGCTGTTAGTAATAACATAATAGAACAAAATAGAAAAACATAGAAAACAAAAGCGTGAATTTTCACAAAAAAGAAAAACAATAAATCAAACTTTATCTCCCATATCCTAACGTTATATGGAGCGATGAGTTTGGTTTATTCTTTATTCTTTTTCGCGAAATTGAAACAGTTTGGGCGTTTGTGCACTACCACTGAATTTTACCGATCCGGAAAAAAACGGATGCTTGTATTTAATTAATTACTAATATAAATGATTAATTATTAAAATACAAGCATCCGATTTTTTCCGGATCGGTAAAATTCAGTGGTAGTGCACAAACGCCCTTTGAAGATTTTTGAAAATGTGTTTCGACAATTTGTCTATTTGACTGAATTTTTTTTATTGACTTAAAATGTTCATTTAATTAGTAGCAACACAACATAGGTATTTATTTTCAAATATCTTGCATATTTTCAGCGATATAGAGCATCAAACTTACTAATTAGACAAGGAGAGCGCTATGGAAACGTGTCGTCACATTTCTATAGCGCCATACTCTCGCCATAGAAAATTTTGTTTTAGAAAGAGATAGCTAGAGTCACAATTAAGTAGCTCATAATTTGCTTGTTATAATACAGATTGAATTTCTTTTTTCACATTTGTTATTCAATAATGTTATTTTTCTGAATGTCATAATTAAGTAAATATCTACATTTCAACAACAGTCAAATACCCAATTATCGAATCCCAGCTTAAAAAAATTACAAAAAGCACTGAATTTTCACAAAAAAGAAAATCAGAATCAAACTTTATCTCCCATATCCTAACGTTATATGGAGCGATAAGTTTGGTTTATTGTATTTCGCGAAATTGAAGACAGTTTGAAGATTTTTGAAAATGTGTTTCGACAATCAGGCATTTTGCCTCTTCATCTAGGTACATAAAAATCACTGCACAGATACAAATAGTTTCCTATCTATGAGACGCTAAAGTGAGCATGTTTGTGTGAAAAAAGTCCATTGAGTCGATTTTATTGTCTAACGGCCAGAATTAATAACCTATCCACAGATAGGGATAGGTGCTATCCAGATTTGCTATCCATATGCAACGCTTGATATTAACATAGAATTAACGATAGTTGCTATATAAGGTGTTGCTAGGTGTTGCCTAGCAACTAATCTGGATAGCACCTATCCCTATCTGTGGATAGGTTATTAATTCTGGCCGTAAGAGTGTATTTATATAGTCATATTTTTGCTTGGTTTATAGCAAAAATTACGGTATTTTTATCAATTAAGTAATCAAGGCAGTTCGTTCATAAACAAATCAATTAACCAGCAACTTTACCACAGGAAATAAAGCCAACATTTGTTTCGCCGTTTAATACTAACTTTACTATAATAATGTAGTAGTTAATTCGATTTAAACTAGAGACCCAACCGCAAGAGTAAATTGCAATAATGTCATTGAAAAAGTCCCTTATTAGTTAAAGAAACTACATACTTAATTTGCCCATTTCGAGCGCGGAAACCGTAAAATCGGAACATAAACTCCGCAAAGAAACTGTGGGAACTGAAATTTAAACTGGTCGAAAATGTTTACTCCTGCAGTTCTAGAACAAACCCAGGTTTAAATATCGAATGCAGATACGAAATACTGCATGAAGCAAATTTTGTTGTCTACGTTTGTATTAATCAGGTTAATGCGTTCGAAATTTGAATGAATGGCGCGAAAATACAGTTATTTGCATTTTTAATTTGAAAGTATCTTTATGGTTTTTTAATTTTTATTGCACTGCGACTTGGCTGGGTTGGCTCATGTTTGCCCGAAAAGTTGTTAAAAATAATAAAGTTTTTCAGTGATTAAGCATAATTATGCTTGTTATGTATTACGTGAGATACCTACGTTTAGCTCAGCTATTTATGTACTAAGTAATTATATTAAAATAGATGTAAATTAATTCTGACTAGCGCTTCCTACAAATTCATCCAGGTGGAATTCCCCTAGGCATTTTGGTGGCAAATTATTGCATTTTATGTCAGTCGTGAATTGTCCAGCTTTATATGGTGAAAGAATTGTTACTTAACTATAACTAAATTTGAACTTTTTGAAGCTGATGCCTAGTTAAAAAAAAATATTAAAATACTTAAGTATGGATGATGATGATGTTGATGATGATGATGACTAGAGTGTAAATAATTCGAGTTTTCGCCATATTTTAAACACCTTAAACTAAACTACCAGAAGTAACGTTTTCTTAACACGCAAACCGGTATACAGTATCTACAAACCACCTTTCCACGATAAACTTTACAACCAAGGAAGTTATTTGTAATCAGAGCGAGATCGCCATAAGAAACAAGAACATTGTAACTCGAGAACACACTTACGTTCGAAAATGAGTAAGAGCTACCAAATGAGGGGGTGCCGTAAAATTTAACGGTGTCTCCAGAATACTCCAGATAGTGCTGATGGCGGCGAAGCGGCGATAAAGACGAATGATGGCCCCCATCTCCAGTAATGTCGCACTGATGTCGATTTGTCTGCACCCGGCCTTATATCGGAGATGACGTCATCAGTGCTCGTCAATGCCGATGCCGATTCTCACGAGGGGTTATTAGTCGAGATTGTGCTGTGTGACAGTATTGAGCGGTTTATTGGAGGTGCTGGATGGACCGATTTGTCACTGGGTTTGGGGTTTTTTGTTGGGAATAAGGTTAAAGGGGTCTTAGATGGTTATATAGCTGGTGTACACTGTGGCATTTTCAAGTATTAGGTACTATCAAAAGTTTAGAAAATCCAAACTCTACTTACTTTTATAGGCAGTTAATTTTATATGTAATACACTACTCGTCAATGCCAAATCTCATGAATAGTTATTAGTTGTGATTATGCTGTGTGACAGTATTGAGCGGTTTATTGGAGGTGCTGGATGAACCGATTTGTCACTGGGTTTGGGGTTTTTTGTTATATAGGAATAAGGTTGAAGGGGTCTTTGATGTTTATAGCTGGTGTACCCTGTGGCATTTTCAAATATTAGGCACTATCCAAAGTTTAGGTAATCCAAACTCTACTTACTTTTATAGGCAGTTAATTTTATATGTTATTAATGTTATATGTTATACGAAGGTTATACACTACTCGTCAATACCGATTTTATGAATGGTTATATTGTGATTGTGCTGTGTGACAGTATTCAGCGGTTTATTGGAGGTGCTTTACAGAGGTTTTTTGTTAGGAGAAGAGGTTAAAAAGTCCTTTGGTTGAGTATGTGACTTGCCTTACAGTATCTCGTAGGTATATTTCCTCTAACATTTAAGGGAATCCATGTACGTATTTACTTTTGCAGTTTTTGTTATTTAAAGTTGCCATCACATTTTTTGTAAGTATTATCGCCAAGAGGTTACCATAATTATTAATTAAGAAGGAGACAGCATACATCCTGATCCTACATCCACATACACTACCTACATTATACCTACTTTGTATATTACCTAGCATCCCTATCAGCCCTTTCATACCCCCACTGCCGGGGCATAGACCTTCCTTATGGATGGATAAGGAGAATGGGCCATCACCCAACAAGCGCGCCCAATCACTATTGGTGGATTTGCTAACGTAGATGGGACCCACGCGAAGCACGGAGAAGTGAGAGATAATAAATTTTCGGACACACATTCCGTGACCGATAATTTCTATACAGGGTGTTAGGGGGCACCGTTGCAAAAACTTTAACCATGGCTTCAGACCATCATGCTGAACAACGTACAGCAAGAATTTTTTTTTTTCATTTTCGACATAAAATTCTTGCTGTGCGTTGTTCAGTATGATGGCCTGAAGCCATGGTTAAAGTTTTTGCAACGGTGCCCCTAACACCCTGTATAGAGTTCGCAGGCCAAGCGCGCGCTCACCACTGCACCACGGGTTCCTCCTTCATATTACTTAGGTACTTACCTAAAACTCTTTCAAATTTATTCAACTTTAGTTGTGACTTGGGAAAAATAAAGCTCTAGGCGAGCTTTACATTAAACCTAAAAGGGTTCATCGTTTTTTTCTGAAATAATGATGACGAATCCGCTAGTGAATGGTTTTTTACATAGATATAGTGTGATTGTAGAGTTACATACAATGATGTGAATTGTGTCACTTACCTTTTGGTTTTGTATGTAATGGCTAAACGTTCCGCGTTAGATTAGATTGAAATAGTAGAGGAAGTGTTGAATTTCGCTAATAACAAAAAATATTCGGCCAATAAAATCTAAACAAAAGCCTTTTGTTATATTTAAAAACTGTATACAATATACATTATCATAGATATAGTATATTAAGTACCTACATTGTCGTTTATTATTCATAATCAGTATGAGCCATGAGTAAGTACCTATATGCAGCAACGACTATTCCCATTGACATAAGATTTACGCGGACGAGATAACGGGATTAACGGGTGACCGCTAGTACTCATACAAATATAAATATATATGACACCAGTGTATCTCAACACTTAAATATCAGTTATTCCAGCGCTCCCGAGCCCGAGTACCAACTACAGCAGCGGCGAGTATTCCACGGCACGCGCGCTCACAAATCCTCGAGTTATAGACTCCGCGCACTCAGGCCTTCGGGACTTACAGGAACGTCTAACTGCTCCTGCAAGTTACCGTCCAATATATTAGTTTGTTAGGTGTTTATCACGTAGTCTTTAATGTCGCAGACAATTTGTAAGATTTTGCCGTTTACATACGGCGTCGTCCATTTGAAAACGCTCACGGTTATCTAAAATGCCGAAGTCAAAATGTATATTGCCTTGTTATGCCACAACATATCATTTCCAATTCATACGCCATCTACATAATGCTGCGGCAAATTGAAGTTCTTAGTTATATTTTTAGTAATAAAGTTGGTTCTGAAACCTAACATGCTGGGGGCTAAGTCTGCTAACGATAAGTGACAATCGTCTCTCAATCGTGTTTCAATTGTAGTTCAGTTGTAGTGCTCTTTAAAACACTAGTTACAAGAATTCTGACAGTATGATGTGATGTGAATGTACTGTGTGGTGTGACCATCAGTAGTATTGTGAAAAAAGTACACATTTCTTGTAACTAGTGTGTAAAAAAGCACTACAACTGAACCACAATTGAAACACGATTGAGACACGATTGTGACTTAACGTTAGCAGACTTGGTCCCCTGGTGTGTCGACCGTTAGTTCAATCAACCTTAATCAATTTGCTTTCGGAATTTTATATACCCGTGAGCATTTTTAAACTGTCGACGCCGTATGTAAACGGCGAATTGTACAAATTGCCTGCGAATCCTGCGCTAAATACATTTTTATACTTCCCTCAGATTAAGGCATTTGTCATATCATTAATGTATACTGAACTGATCACGCTTTTCTCCCTCAGGAGTAGGTACAGATCGCTTTCTCTACTCTCATAAAATACTCCATACATGCTGTAAATCAAAATCTATCGCGATCGCTTCCAATTTGAAAAATGTGTGAGATTCATAACTTGTTGAAGACAGTTGAAACAAATATTTGTATTACTGCAGCAATGGTTGTAAAATATCTTACAAACTGAAAGCGATCGTTAAAGATGTTGGAGCCACACCAATCTTAACGCTTGAAGTGCAAATAGCACCAGCACAGCAGACATGAACGTTGGATCTATCTGAGTGATAGATAGGTAGGCTTGTGCATAGGAATTGATACAAGTCAAGTCAGAAACTCTTTATAAGTAGGTACTCCAGCTTTTCTAATGACAGGTTGACAAGGTATTTTTTTATGGCTTTGGGTTCAACTGATTCTGGAAAGGTAAATATTAACTTTAGCGACTCCGTAGCTCAGTGGTTAGAGCATTCGCCCGGAAAGTGAAAGGTCGTAGGTACGAGTTCCATCGGAGCTGTGTGTGAGACGGGTCGACTTTTTCTGATACTTCATTTTCAATTATGAAAATAGCATTATGAATGCAAAAAAGTAAAAAATTAAAATAAAGGATAACTTGTAACACACTTACCTGAATCATAAAGTTAAATTACAAATCGCCATACAACTTAAGCTATTAACCCATTAATCGAAACGCCCAATATAAGGTAACAGCAAATAATTCGTTTCGAATATCTAGCCCAGACATTTGTATTGGAAACTACACAGTCGAGCGAGTCCAAGTTTCCAGTACACGCCCAAAGTAAATACCACTAACCTATGTAGGTACATCGTAAGTTGCTTTCTAATCAATGCCCAAAACCATACAGCTTCGCCTGTGGCCATAACGAACGCCGTCCGCCATTTGCATAGAAATTAACCGGCTGCCCGGCTAACCGACATTTCACACAGAATAAATAACTTGGTTGTAGGGTTGCATGCCAAAGATTAGGCAAAGCCGTTTTTTTTTCTTTTTCGACGCAGTGTTATTCCTATTTTTTTAGTTTTTCAGCTTTGATAGCGGGTCTCTTTGGATGCTGTTGGTGGTATAGTGCAACAAGTTTTTCTGTTCCGGTGATTATCTTTGAAACTAAAACAGTTTTCATACGACAGTCCATTTTGACAGCTAATTTCGTATTGCAAGTGGCTCCTCTGTCACGGCTGTCACCGGAACAGAAAAGCTTGTGTCACTGTAATCAGTTTGAGTTAGGCTGGGCCATGGAGCTAGACTTAATACTGAGGTAACTGGAGAGTGCAGTACTAACACTTTTTTGTGGCCACAAATTACACTGTGGCTGTCTTCCGTCTCACCTACACTTTGAAAAAATACGTATGGTCATATGAGACAACTGACAGCCACTACATACTAAATGTCAAATTTGCTGGGCACACTTTTTTATTCAGGGTGAAAACTCATGTTACCTCAGTATTAAGTCTAGCTCCATAGGCTGGGCTGTAGGATGCTCACGCTTTTGTCTTTCCCATTCCACGCAATGAAAATAATAAAGATTAATTTCATACTTAAAGGCATGATATTGATCTTTATAAATCTTCTTTTTCTTTATTAAGGGATCTTTATTATTTTCATATTATATATTATGTTATTTTATTTTATAAACTTGTTTTTCATCCCAATCAGAAATGTAAAGATGAATCTACATAGTTAAGTATTTAAATTAATCTCGGTCGATAAGATTTGATAAATCTGTCCATATGCGGCGTGGACTCGATAACTTAGTCAAATAAGTGATTAGAACTTCCGCTTCCATATTGATTTCACCATTAATCAACATTTTGACAATCACAGAATGAGAAACGGGCGTTTGAGGGTTCAAACAAAATCATTATTAAAATTGTTATAATAGTTTTATTATAATAAGAATTATTTTATTTTTTAGTTTTTTGCATTCAGAATGCTTCGCTGGGACTCGAACCCACGACCTTTCGCTTTCCGGGCGACTGCTCTAACCACTGACTAACGACTGCCTTAACGACTCCGTACCTCAGTGGTTAGAGTAGTCGCCCGGAAAGCGAAAGGTCGTGGGTTCGAGTCCCATCTTAGCTGGTTGTGAAACGGGTCGACTTTTTCTAAATACTTACTTCATTTTCCATTTTTCAATAATAAGAATTTCATAAGAATCTGAAAAAAAGGACTGCATAAAACATTTAATGAGAAGCAAAAGCAAAAGCAATATATTATTTTTTTCATAAATGTTACTTACACATGCACATATAACAGGAATGAAATATGACTTATTTAAAGAAATGTTTAATTTGCACTGAGTAAGTAAGTAGTTCATATTATTTTATTTACAACTTTTTGTTTCAGCACTAATAAATGTAAGTTTGTAAATGAACTTTAAAAACTAACAAGGATTTGGTAGAAGTTTTTATTTATACTCATCTTTTTTTTTATTTGTTTACTTATCTTGAAAATTCCTAACTATCTTCGGGAAAGTGAATTTTTGAAAACCTTTCGGTTTATTGTGCAGCCAAAGGATACGGGTTCTAGTGAAAGTAATTTATTGTAGGCAAGACAGGCAAGATGATATTTTGCATTAGAAAAATAACATTATGTAGGTAAAAATTTAAAATTATTGTATTTAGATTAAAAGAAAAAAATCGCGACAGAAGTGTTAATTTGTTTTCAAAATATTGTGGGCGCGTGGGATAGGTTAAAGGTATAAAATAATAAAGAAAAATTAGGTGATAAAGTGACATACAATTGGATTCATAAAATTCATAATAATTTAGTGTTAAACTTGAAGATAGTTATTCCTTCCTCGACTTTTGGCTGGTTTTCAGGGAATTGAGCCAAAAGATTCTTTTACATTGAAATTTTACTAAGACTGAATAGGAAATTAAACATTACGAACTTTAATTATAAAATGATACTTAACGTAGGAAAACATATGTTTTGGTACAAATACAAAAAAACACTCGTTGATGCAAACAACAACGACAAAACAACATGTTTGCTCCGAAAACAATTCTTAGGTACCTAATAAGTACAATTATAAAAAAAATACTTAAAAACATTACCTATGACATCCGTGGTATTTGACATGAAGTAGCATTTAAGCCGAGACCTTGGCCATGGCCCGCTATTATTTCTCGGCTGCTTGCGCTACAAGTGCAACGAGTGAGATAGAAGATGGCTGCCTCGGCCCTCGGGTCGCACGCATCGCAAACGCGAGTGACATTTTGTTGGTAGTTTCAACTCGTGGATATTGATATCATTTTAACCTTTTTACAAGCTTTTTATTAACTTGCCATGTTAGTTAGTTAGTGGGGGACAAATCTTGCAAGCTTAATTTGACCCACTTCCCAGTGTCCGATGTAGTTGAAATTTTGTATACAGGCACAGAATATATAATAGTACCAAGATACAGGTTTGGTTTAGATAACAAGATAATATTTAAGTATAGTCAGCAAAAAAACTTGTCATGAAAATGAAATTTTTAATTAAAAACTTATTTCGTATTAACTTGCTAACTTTTCACCATATTTTTAACCGACTTCTAAATCAAAAAGGAGGAGGTTCTCTATTCGTCTGTATGTATGTTTTTTTTATTTTTTTTTATTTTTTTATGTATGTCCACCGATTACTCGAAGACGGCTGAACCGATAGAAATGGTTCAAACGTTATTACATCAGGTTGGTTTCCAAGTTGGTCCCATTTTTTGAAATTTTGAAATCGGTTCAGTAGTTTTCAGGAAATCTTGAAAATACTGTCGTTTTCGTTACCACTTTATGTGAATTTAATACGTATCTTTAGGCATAACTCCTTTGTTTATTAACCGATTTAGGTGATTCTTGTTTTGTTGGAAAGGGGATACCTCAAGGTATTTTAACCGACTTCGAAAAAGGAGGTTTTGAGTTTGATCACATACCTATTTACCAGAAAACACGTAAATTGCCTGCACGATGCACTAAAAAGAGTGAAATAAAAATGATTTTTATAAAAAAATAAAACCGCCTTCTAAAAAACCACATCAAAAAAGTAAGAAATAATTCCTCACCAAATAAATAACGTAAGAACTTTGAAGTCGGGCGGGTTTTAACAAAAACAACAAAACATTGTACATGTTTCACGCCCGACTTCAAAGTACTTACGTTATTTATTTGGTGAGGAATTATTTCTTACTTTTTTGATGTGGTTTTTTAGAAGGCGGTTTTATTTTTTTATAAAAATAATTTTGGTTTGATGATTAATGTCAAAGAGGTAGTAGCAATATTAGCTTACCTTATCGCATTCTTTGTAGGTAAATAACGAACCAACGATGGCTTTGCTTAATAACCGGTCCTGTGGAAATATAGGGATAAAAAAAGCCTACTTAGGTATATCACTCTGGAATAAAGTAGTTTTTGCGTTCAACCATTACAAACAAACAAAAAATAAAATCTTTGCTCTTTATAAAAAATTAGTCAGTATATATATATACTTACCTAAAAGTATTTAAGTACTTACCTAATATAGAATGCCCTGGCTTGGTCCGAATTCAATGAAATCGTTATTATAGCGCAAATTAAAAACACACCTAATATAACATAACAGTTCGGCAATGATTTGAAAATTAACCCTGCGTATGGGAGCTTAAATACAGTCCCAAGCCCAAGCAATACAGTGTTTCTAACTCTACTCTAGAGATAGCGGCATGTGTCCCGGCCCTGCGGACAATATAATCTGTTCCCGGCGGTAATTTAGTGCGGGACCCCGGACTGGGTCACTTTTAGCCG
Organism: Crambus lathoniellus; assembly: GCA_949710035.1. Lineage (NCBI taxonomy): Eukaryota > Metazoa > Arthropoda > Insecta > Lepidoptera > Crambidae > Crambus > Crambus lathoniellus. The sequence goes on from OX453310.1 coordinate 20,468,962, forward strand.
GCTCACAAAACAATCAGTTATAGTTGAGCGACTACTGAGAAATGGGTTAAGTATTTTATTATTTGAGGTTAGTACAGTGATTTCCGAATAAGTAGGTATTATTTATATTCATATTTACGACTAGCGGCCGCCCGCGGTTTCACCCGCGTGGTACCCGTTCCCGTGGGAATATCGGGATAAAATATAGCCTATGTCACTCGGGAAGACTGTAGCTTTCTAACGGTGAAAGAATTTTCATCGGTCCAGTACTTTTTGAGTTTATTCGTTACATACAAAAATACAAATCTTTCCTCTTTATAATATTAGTATAGAGTATAGATTTACGAACCTAGCAGATTAATTTATTTGAAAATGAACCCTGCACAGTGGGCGCTAAAATACAGTCCCAAGCAATACAGTGTCTCTAACTCTAGTCTAGCTAGAGATAAGTAGGTAGCGGCATGTGTCAGGTCACGGCCCTGCGAATAATATAATCTGTTCCCGGAGGTTATTTAGTGCGGGACCCCAAACTGGGTCACTTTTAGCCAGCTCACCAAACAATCAGCTATACTTAGTTGAGCGGCTACTGAGATATGGGTTATTATTTGGCTAGAGGCTAGTACCTAAAGCGATTTGCGAAAAAGGACTGATTATATTAATTTTGGTGAGACTATTAATAGATTGTTTAAACGTTAGATAAAGGTACTATTATTAACTTTTAATATGTATAGTTGGAATTTTAATTATATAAATAGCGTACTTAATGATGATTACATACAAGAGCATGTTACAATTACAACGCTTATGAGTAAAAAGAAAAATATAGAGTTGCTGTATGTATACGATAAATAAAATTATTCTCACTATAACTAGTATTCTTTGCTATAACACACAGTGTTAGATTTGCATACACTGCGTTGAGTGTAGAGATTATCTTTGTAATAGATAATATTACAAAGTTGAAAGTCAGTACTGTTAATACAATTATCTCTGTCAATTACAGTCAAAATTAATACAATATTTTCCATTTAACAACCGGAGGTAGTTCTAAATCAGTTTATAGTTATGTTTGGGTAATATAGTATACCTACCTAAACAAACAACGAACCCGCTATTTTCCTACATGTACGAGGTCTCAATACAGTTGAAGTGTCCCACACAAGTCCATGTCGCGTGGCCCGCAAATGGGTTAATGAGTGCGAATCTACATTGCATAGAATGGTTATGCAATCGTATGGAGGCAGTGTAATTGTTGTGAACTGTTGTCGCAACTGGGTAGACAAAGGGCTAGCCTTGGCAGCATCCGGGGGTTAGTATTGTACCTACTTCTTCGTTATTTATGGTATTGTGCGAGTCTTTACTATATTGCGGATTTACTTATAATTTAAGTATTCAGAAAATGTAACTGAAAAATTAACACGAAATCTGTATAATTTAATAAAATTATTTCTATTAAAACAATATATAGAAAACTTATGTAGCTTTTATCAAAATTGGTCTGACTGAACCACAAATAAAAGACTAAGGGTGGTAGGTTATGGTACCTTTAGTAGCACCTAAAACTTTTCAATTACGAAAAAAGTAAACTCAAAAGGGGGTCATATGATCTACAACAGTGGTGTTGAGGTGTAACAACACCTCTTTTCATTGAAACCAGAGTTTCTAGACGGTTCGAGCCGAAGCTCTTTCCCGGGCAGCTTCTCATGAGGTATTTTGTACCCCAAGGATAATATCCCTCAGGTCTCGATCATGTGGCGTGCGTCGCAACCAGCTCACAGAGAGACCCCGGACAGTAATCGGCAGCAGCTTTTGTCTCCCACCATAGACACAGCGCGCACGACTAGAAACGGAGTTAGTGTAGATCCGATTCAAACTACTTCACTGCGTAGAAACGGACCCCCAGTGAAGAACAATGTTACGGCGTATATATAGCGAGTACTTTAGAAAACTTTGCTGGCGCGATTCAGATAAAAAGTAAAAAAAAAAAATTGTCAAAGATTACAAATTACAGCGAATAAGAACTTGTTATTGAAGAAAAAGCGATTTCACCTTGATTTCACATTAAAATAATAACTTTTAATAGTTGATTTGTTATGAAGTGACACAGATTCACATCTCGAAACGGAGTTTTAAAATAACTATTGACATCAGTGCCATCTAGCGGGACCAATATAGAAACAGCACAGCACCAAATGAACCAGCCGATCGTACTATTTTATTACAAGCTTTTTATTAACTTGCCATGTTAGTTAGTTAGTATGTTAGTTAGTGGGGGACAAACCGGACAAATCTTGCAAGCTTAATTTGACCCACTTCTCTCTGTCCGATGGAACTGAAATTTTGTATAGAGGTTTGGTTCAGATGACAATACCTACAATATTAAAGTACAGTCAGCAAAAAAGCTTGTCATAAAAATATTTTTTTTACCAAAAACTTTTTTATAATAAGATTATGTCGATAGATATCGTTATAATAGCAGATATTTTTTTATGTGTGTAATTATTCTTTTACTTAATAATAAAATAAAATATTATAATTTAAGATAAAATAACATCCCACTTATCTTTTTTTTTGTCATGTTTACCGGGAAGTGGTATAATGAAGATATGTCATTATCCTCTACGATAAAAGCCCCTTAATATTAAAATAAAAAAGTAGTTTCAGCACTTGAGTTATATGGAAATGGAAAATATAGAAAAGCTGTTTTTCTATATTTTACGCGATCGGGAATTAAAACCCGCGACCTCAGAAAGAGCGGCTCACAGATAAACTGTGTAAACGGTTTTGTGAGTAGGTTTTTGATATAAGAAATACTGTAGGTACATATAATAAATAAAGAATAATATAATATTATAAAATATGACATGTTTAGCTTACAAGAACTACCTATCGCCAGTTTTGTTGAGTAGGTATACTCTTCAAGGTCTTATGAGTTTTTGTATTTCTTATCAGCTGCCTGATTCACGAACCGTCGGAAACGGAATTGGATTCGAATTCTGTGCTTTGTCTTTGTCTATTCTACAGTGAGTGACAAAGACAGTGTATACATTCTGCTTATTAGCAATTTCATAATTGGTATACTTAACTTGGATACAAATGTGCTCACTTTAGCGTCAAGAGATGGGGAAGTATTTGCATAGGTATCTGCAATTATTTTTACGTCAACGGAGAAGCCAACAAATTAATGTAAAAAAATAATAATAAAAAATTCCGACTCTAAATCGTTTTTTATTCCGACTAATAAAAAACGACTCCGTAGCTCAGTGGTTAGAGTAGTCGCCCGGATAGCGAAAGGTCGTTCGCTTCGAGAGCGAAAGGGTTCGAGTCCCATCGGAGCTGGTTGTGAGACGGGTCGATTTTTTCTAAATACTTCATTTTCCATTTTTCAGTAATAAAAATTGCATTGTGAATGCAAAAAACTAAAAATTAAAATAATAAAAAATTGTTAAAACAGTTACAGGGTGTTTTTCTATAAGTGCAATACCTCTTATGTGGTGATTGTGCTCAAGAATATGAACAACTTTTACTATTGGGCCAACTCTGCAACTCAACAAAAAAAATCTGCAGTTTCATACAATTTGTTAACACCTACCTGACCAGAATGTATGGAACAGCAGATTTTTTTTGTGAAGTTGCAGAGTTGGCCTCATAGTAAAAGTTGTTCATATTCATGAGTACAATCACCACCTAAGAGGTATTGCACTTATAGAAAAACACCCTATACATAATTATTTCACAAGAGACACGTTAGGACTTCAATTTGTAAAAAGTATCCGAACTAAAATGCAGTGATGTAGGTAAGTACGGTATGGAATTTTTAGAAGTAAGGCGAATATTAACTACGCAACGCAGTGAGCATGCTAAAATTGTACCTAATTAAAAATTAAAGAAGAGAAGCAAAAAGGGAGTCATGTTATCTACGCCAGTGTGGTTGAGGCAGACAAGCCTCGGTACATTGAAACCAGAAGTTTCGGGGCAGAACACTGAAGAGTGGACTGAATCGTAGCGGGTGCGAGCCAGGGCGGCTGCGGGAAGGACTCTGCGAATGTGCGCAGTCTCACATTGCGAGTGAGGCGGAATTAATGCAGCTCCGCTTCAAACTACTACACTGCGTAGGTACGGACTCCCTGAGTACTGAGTACAAAGGTTGGTATATATATCAAAGTAAACGAAAAATTTCGTAAGCGCGATATAGGAGTCGCGCCACAAAACCACGCAAAAGTCGCTAAACTTAGTAATTTACTCATAGAATTTTTTTAAAAGACTGAGTGTAAAATATGTCGGGATAATTGAAAGTGGTCACATAAAAAATCGAATTAATTGACCGTTCCATAGCTTTGAAATATAATTGAAACTCTACCAAGGTGCTAATTGATATCAGCGCCATCTTGTAAAATTTAAATGTGGACACACAACACAATCGGGTCAATCGTCACTCGTCAATCGTCACCCAGGTAACTGCGGTCTCCCAGTTGGCAAAAAAAAGGGTATGCCGAAATTGTATTTTCCGTTTTGTACTGCTTGATTCATAGAGTTCGCTATAAATAGAGTTTTGCTGTACATTCAATATTCTATATTTGAAAACTATTTTTACAATTATTAAGATTTATAGACTAACAAGAAAGTTAAAAAGTCCAAATGTCAAATCTCATACACAATTATAAACAATAAAAAAAAAACAATTTGGACTAATTAATTATTTTTACTTTTATGCATTCACAATGCAGTTTTTATTTTGAAAAATATTGAAAATGAAGTATTAGAATAAACCGAGCCATTCCCTTCGAATCCTTCGATCAACAATAACACAACTAGCTCCGCATAGGATCTCAATATTGGCTGATGTAATTCTTATGGTAAAAGTAATCGCTTCAGGGCTGCGCTTGATTCACGTACCTAGTGTTAGTAATAAGTATGAGAGAAAGCAAGCCTGTTAGGTACCTGTAATAATCTGTATTTATATTGCAAAAATGCAAATGTACAAAAAATACATGTACATTTTCTTTTATTTCAAGGAATTGCTGAAGAACTGGAACAATTATTTTAAATAAAGATTAAGTATTGTTTAACAAAAAGATGTGGTACTAATTTTGAATAATTCAAAAAATATTTGTTTGCACACAACGACATCTATCGAAATCTATTATATCGTTAAAGTGCATTATGCTAGCAAAAGTGCAGTAATAGCATCTACACACGCTCCGATCCGACCGCCGATTTGGTCTGCTCCCAGTCCAAATCGGAACGTGTGTAGCACAGATTTGGTCTGGCCAGACTAAATCGGAACGTGTGTAGCGCAGATTTGGTCTGGGAGCAGACCAAATCGGCTGTCGGATCGGAACGTGTGTAGATACTATTAAAATACTCGTTAAGAACTTTTTATAGTCAGTAATTAACAATGGACTGCTTGTTGACAGGGTTATTATTGCCTATTTGTTATTATGCCTTTAGCACTGTTATGCAGCACAATATTTTATTAACCACTTAATGGTTGCTTGCTTGCCTCCTGGAGGCAAGCATTTTGACCCGTTCGCATGGTTTCTTGCCTCCTGGAGGCAAGAAGACAGCTTATTTAAATACTTTAATTAATTGTGTCAAAACACTCTCTGTTCCTATTCAATTTATACCAATCTTAATTAATACGCCCTATTTTAATCGTAGAACAAGAAATATGGTCACGTTTAATAATTTTTTTTTGATTATATTCGATTGAAGTTCGCTGGCTTGCTTGCCTCTGAGAGGCAAGGAACCAATGCGTAATTTAGGCAATGCTAGCTTAAGTATGATAACATTAAATATAAAAATATAAGTTTTTAAACATATTGTATACTAAATATGTTGTAAGTAATAAATTAATTTATACTTGTTATGCCAACAATACCCATAAAAGTATATATTTAAAATTTAGCTACTTACAAAAAAGAAGTCGATACGAAATCGAACCATACTTTTGTAGCCCGTAAGGGTGATTCTTTACATAGGTACATTTTATATCTTTAATTAAACAATATTTTTCTAAGAGAGAGTTGTCTTTTTTCTAATAACAACATTGAAAACTATAATTTAAACATAAATTGGTCTGTAATAATTGTTTATTTATTAGTATTTACTTTTTAACTAGCATTATAAACCTATAATTCATTTTAAATAAATCCTTATAATTTTTAAGAAAACTTAATTTAAAGGCGAGCGAGCGAAGCGGAGCGGAGCTGTGCTGAGCGAACCGTCAACCCCGTAAGCATGATTTAGCGCGCGCGACCGTTGAGTGGTGCTATTATTAGTATCATTAAGTCTTATGAGGTCTTAGTAGAAAGAAGATGGTCTACTTGATCACATGATTGACAGTGCAATTACTTACGAAGAGGAAGTTGCAGCTTCCATATCAAATTAACCTACGTCGCACAGCTAAGAAAAATATCTAAAAAAATAGATAAAAGTAGTTATACTCTAAAATATTTTACTTTCAATGATGTAATGGTACCTAAAGACCATAAAAAAATATATGTCATGAAGATTAAAAAAATGGACTTCTGCGACATTTTTAAGTTGATTTGCTTTCTTATCCAAAGAAGGTGTAATCAAAACAATTAAATAAAAAAACTCATTTATTCCCATTCTATGTCTATCAAAACATTGCCTAAAAAGTGCGCTGGGTGGCTAAAACCATCTTCATCAATCTCGCCCAACCAAGATAATACAATATACTTAGTCATTAAGTACATGGGCGCAGACTCCGAGTGTCCTGCGGCCATGTACCTACAGCAATATTCTGTTATCTATCATCTCCGATCTCCCTTCAGCTCTACGATTATATAATATAAAGTCCGGTTAAGTCCGGTATACCAGTCTACCAATACTACCAATGAACTTTTCAAAGCGCCCTACACTCCGACCAATATAAAAAGCAATACTGGACTAATATTTAGAGCAATTTTTCAATGTTTTAGCCAGTAAGGATGATAACCAAAAGTATGTCATTCTTTGCTATGTATTTTTAGCTATTTTTGAGATACTTAACATTGATGTTCGAAGTAGGTTTTTTTGCAACTTCTTCTTTCTACAGATAAGAATACCAACCTACCCGGAAAACAATTGTTTATTACATTCGTTAGAGAATTTTCTCGAATGTTTAAATTTTTCCGACGTTTACAATATCGGTCCGTTTGATAGGACATTTGTGAAACATTTGGTGAGTCCGTGCTTTAAAAATAGTCTCTACATTTTTATTTATCTTTTTTGCATGTACTTTATTGTATTTTTATGATATACACTAACAACAAATTTAAACAAGAACAACAAAATAGACTATTAAAATGACAACGTAAGGGCAGGGCAGAGGGGCGCGGGTTTGATACCCTTCCAAGTAACCAACGGTTTACTGTTCCAATTCCAAAGGATTAAAGGTGATTCAGTTCATTACCTCTTTATTTTTTTTAAATATGCGTGTTTGTTTATATTTATATTTAATTATACAAAACAACTTGTAGGCTTACAGAGTATTCCAAAACGGCAGCAAGTCTCAATCTCAATAGAATACAGTTGTTGCGCTGATGCCATCCCTAACTTCGTTAGAGACTTAACATAATAATATACCTACTTAAAACAGTTTATAATTTTTGAACATACTGAATAAATAATAATAATTTAACCGCCTCTGTGGTCTAGTGGTTCACACCACTGATTTCAGACCCAGAGGTCGCGGGTTCGATTCCCAGTGGGGGTACTTATAGTATTCGGTTTGGTTGGTGGTAGGACTTGTTCTTCGTCCGCCTGGCTAGCTACCACCGTCTTATCTAAGTCTGACGCCATACCAATGATGTTTTCAGCGTTATTGTGTTCCGGCAGTTAGAGATAAGATAGCCAGTTCCTCAGTGATTGAGGATTCCGGGAGAAGTGCGCTTCCACCTTCAGCCTTATCACCACTTAACATCAGATGTGATGAAGGCTAAGTGCTACACCGTTATGAATAAAAAAAAAACAAAAAAAAAAACTTCTTACATTCACACCAATTATCTAAGCCCATTTTAATTTCATTAAGAAACTGTATCATGGAAAACTTGATAACGGATAAATATATACTTAAATACTTTTTGTTTGTAAATACATACTTAATATACAGTAAACACCCAGACCAAGACAAATAGACATGTTCATGCACACAAATATTTGTCTTGTTCGGGAATCGAACCCAAGACCACTGGCGCAGAAGGTGGGTAGCCTACCCCTGCGCCAAATCGGTAAGAATAGGTATTTTTAGTTTACTTTTATTACCTCGTCCAATCAGTGACATCATAATTCACTATATATTTGTGAATATCGCTGAATTGTTATAAAAAATCTCAACTGTTCTATGAATATTAACTTTAACCACTGCCTGCAATATGTACTTAATTACAGCTGTCGAGCGGTCATTGTTTTATGATTACGGCTATTACCTATTTACGTTTAAATAGTTATAATAGCCTGCAAAAGATTTCGTCAAGTCTGTTAAATCCAAAGAATAGTCGTAGCTTCAATCTTCAGAACAAAGGAAACACGACTATTTATAAAATAGTCAATACGAGTCAACTGTGTAGAAACGGATTCCCCGGCAAATACTAGTCTTTTCTGCATAATATAGAGAGCGAGAGCTAAAATATTGTTAACGCGATTTAGAATGAGTTTAACGAAGAATTAAATAACTTTCAGAAAACGCGATTAAAATACATTTTGTGGTGGCATGTATTTCGTATCAATGGAACAATGCACGGTTTCAACACATTTTAAGGCAATAAAAAAAATCAGTCAAATACCCTATTGACGAAGAACAAGCCGGGCATACAAGGAAAAAAAAACATGGTCATCAATTTTGATTGCTGATTCTTACATTACAGGCACTATAACACGTTACGTTATAGCACGTTACGTGCGTTAACGACGCATTAAGCACGTTAAAATTGTAATTGAAACTATAGAAGAAAAGCAAAAAAGGGAGTCATATTATCTACGTCAGTGTGGTTGAGGCAAGCCTCGGTACATTGAAACCAGAAGTTTCGGGGCAGAACACTGAAGAGTGGACTGAATCGTAGCGGGTGCGAGCCAGGGCGGCTGCGGGAATGACTCTGCGAATGTGCGTAGTCTCACATTGCGAGTGAGGCGGAATTAATGCAGCTCCGCTTCAAACTACTCCACTGCGTAGAAACGGACTCCCTGAGTAGGGGACACCAAGTTTAGTTTATATATCGAAGTAAACAAAAAATTCCGCAAGCGTGATTCAGGAGTAGCGCACAAAACCACGCAAAAGTCACTAAACTTCAGTACTTTACTCATAGAATCATTTAAATATAGGCCTGAGTATGTCGGGATAATTGAAAGTTTTCACACTATTTCGAAAATTGACCGTTATATAGCTTTAAAATAGAATTGAAATTCTACCAAGGAGCTTATTGATATCAGCGCCATCTTGTAAAATTTTAATGTGGACAAACAACACAATCGACCCACCCAGATAACTGGGATCTGGCAAAAAAGGGTATGCCGAAATCGTATTTTCCTTAATGTACTGCTTGACTCATAGAGTTCGCTATAAATAGAGTTATGCTCTACATTCAGATAAGAACTCAATATTCTATATTTGGAAACTATTTTTACAATTATTAAGATTTATAGACTAACAAGAAAGTTAAAAAAGTCCAAATGTCAAATCTCATACAAAAGTTTCAATAATAAAAAAATTTCAAATTGGACTAAATAATAGGTCTTTACATATGAAATTGCCGTTTTTTTCTTTTGTACATATAACTTAACAACTTTTATAATATTAGAAATATATAATTTCTTTAATATTGCGTTACATTAAGACCGTATCGAGCAACTTTTGATAATTTAATAACCACGATATTTGATTATTTACATAGAAAAAACTTATTCCGAAAGTTACGACTATTTTTGTTTCCAGAATTTCGTACTTTATTAGTTGTAACTTAGTGAAAAAAAATTTTTTTCTCTTTACGAATGTGTCATTTAGTAGTTAAAATGTCCATAAATACGTGTGTAAAATTTTGTAAATTTACATAATATTAGTCGTTAAATAATAACAAAAACGTTAGTATGGAAAAAAAAATAATTACAGAAATCTCCATACAAAACGGCAATTTCATAGGTAAAGACCTATTATTTTTACTTTTATGCACATTCACAATGCAGTTTTTATTATAGAACATAATATTATGTTTTTGAAAATACATATTATTGAAAATGAAGTACTTATTAGAAAAAATCGACCCGTTCCAACATCAGCCAATATTGAGTGAATTGAGTGGAACTTCCACTCAATTCACTCAATTTTGGCTGATGTTATTCTCATGCTGGTGCTTCACCTGCGTCTAATGCCATTAATTGACGCGCTATTTGATATAGTATGCTGGTGTAGCCGGGTCTCAGCTCGCTAAGACGCGCATGCCGTTATTAACGCCGTTAGGCGTCACGGAGGTGAAGCCCCAGCATTATGGTAAAAGTAATCGCTTCAGGGCTGCGCTTGATTCACATAGTAGGTTAGTTATAAGGCATGACAGAAAGCAAGCCTTACCTGTAATAATCTGTATAAATATTGCAGAAAATAGAAATGCAAATGTAACAAAAAATACATTTTATTTTAAGGAATTGCTCAAGAACTAGATCAATTATTTAAAAAAAAATGGTACTAATTTTGAATATTTAAAAAAATATTTGTTTGCACACAACGACATCTATCGAAATCCACTATAATAATATCGTTAAAGTGCATTATGCTTGCAAAAGTGCAGTGGGTACTTGTTAAGGCGCTACTCGGAAAAAGTATGGACTTTTTTATTTAAAACTATAGGACGGTTACAGTTGTTATAAATCTGGTAATCGGATATATATTTCTTCATACCTTTATCTAGATTCGTATAATTTAAAAAACACGATTTTATGATTTTGCCTCGACACTTTATCTTTTCGAAATGACCTCTAAAAAATACAAAAACTCAAGATTATTCTTAAAAGGGGTTACTTACACTATAGGAAATTGGTTTAATTAGTGAACACCAATAATATTTAGGATCGTATAAAAGCATTTTAAAAAAAAATCACTGTAGTTATTTAATACGAAGTGATTTTGTGCCTAATCTGCAAAATCGGACTCGCTCACCCGCGCGTCGTTTTCTCTTTGCTATCTCGCTTCAGCATATTTTTTTTGAGTATCGCCTTAAGATGTTTTACTAGTCGGTAATTAACAATGGAGTGCTTGTTGACAAGGTTATTATTAACTAATGCCTTTAGCATTAGTTATGCAGCACAATATTTTATAATGTTATTATTAGTATCATTAAGTCACATGATTGACAGTGCAATTTGTGCTACAGTTAAGAATACCAAACCAACCTACCCAAATACAATTATTTATTACATTCGTTAGAGTTTAAATTTTTCCGAGGTTTACAATTTATAATGGTCCGTTTGATAGGATATTCGTCAAAGATTTGGTGTGAATATAGCCTTCTGCGATATTTATTTTTAAATTGTAGAGTCCGTGCTTTAAAAATCGTCTCTACTTTTTTATTTAAGTATCTTTTTTTGCATGTACTTTATTGTATTTTTATGATATACTTACACTAACAACAAATTTAAACAAGAACAAGAATCAGACTATTGAAAAAGTCAGTCAACGTAAGTCTTAACGACAGGGCAGTAAAGTAAGGGTCGCGCGTTTGATACTCTTCCAAATAACAAACGGTTTACTGTTCCAAAGGATTATAGATGGTTCTGTGCCTTACCTCTTTAAATTATTTTAATAATTTTTGTTTGTTTATATTTATATTTAATTATACAAAACAACTTGTATGCTTACAGAGTATTCCAAAACGCCAGCAAGTCTCAATACAATACAGTTGTTACGCTGATGCCATCCATAACTTCATAAGACACTATGCATATCTATACTAATATTATACAGAGGAAAGATTTGATTGTTTTGTTTGTTTGCATCGAACAGTCTCTGGAACTACTGGACCGATTTAAAAAATTCTTTGGCCATTAGAAAGCTACATTCGTCCCGACTGACATGGGCTATATTTTATCCCGATACTCCCACGGGAACGGGTACCACGCGGGTTAAACCCGCGAGGATCCGCTAGTACTTAATACATTTTAAATTTTTGAACTTACAGAATAGGTATTTTTAGTTTACTTTTACTGCCTCGTCCAATCAGTGCTATCATAATTCACTATATTATTATACTAGCTTCCGCCCGCGACTTCGTCCGCGTGGACATTCGAGAAAATACTTAGGGACCCAATAACCAGGATAAAAAGTATTCTATGTTTTAATTTCATAAAAATCCGATCAGCCGTTTTTACGTGATTAGGCGGGTCCTCCCTCACCAAGCGAGCAGCCTCGCGCGAGGCACAACGTTTGCCACGTGCGGCGGGCCTCGCACGAGGCTGCTCACTTGGTGAGGGAGGACCCGCCTAATCACGTAAAAACGGCTGATCGGATTTTTATAAAATTAAAACATATAATACTAATCCTGGTTATTGGTCCCCTAAGTATTTTCTCGAATGTCCACGCGGACGAAGTCGCGGGCGGAAGCTAGTTGCAATATAAGGGGCTATCCATCTCCCGTAGGAGATGTACTTACTGCGACCTAAGAGTTATTGTAACTCGCCACCTGGTTAAAGTAACCCCCACGCGGACGAAATCGCGGGCGGAAGCTAGTAAATAATAAGTGTCTGTTTCACAATTAAAAAGTTAGTTCTGAGTAGCTTAGGTACTAAGAACTTTTAGGGCACTTAAGATGATTTAGGTTTCTATACCCTACCCTTTTAATCCTGGTTATTGGTCCCCTAAGTATTTTCTCGAATGTCCACGCGGACGAAGTCGCGGGCGGAAGCTAGTTGGAATATAAGGGGCTATCCATCTCCCGTAGGAGATGTACTTACTGCGACCTAAAAGAGTTATGCCCGTTTGCACTAAACTCGGTTTGAGCTTGTCCTAGATAAGATACATCTTAGTTTAGGAACAGCCTAAAACAGCCGAGCTAAAATTTTTGTTCGCACTGACAGACTACGTCGTAACTTAGTCATCGCCTTGCTAAGAGAATGATGGCGAGGTAAAGTAGGTCACTGGATATTTTTTTTGGTTGAAACTTCTCATTGATTCCTTCGTGAGTTAAAAGGAGACAAAAGCTAAGGCGTTGTCTATTTTTTTTCGGTAGGGGTAATTCACCGAGAAAAGAAAAAGTCAACTGAGCTCAACTGTCAAGAAAAACATAATACAGATTTTTTTTAATAAATGATGAATGACGTATGTCACATGTGTTGTGTCTCTATCTAACAATCAAGAATACAAAAGCCACAAACTTTTCTGTTCCGGTGACAGCCGTGACAGAGGAGTCACTTGCAATACGAAATTAGCTGTCAAAATGGACTGTCGTATGAAAACAGTTTTAGTTCCAAAGATAAATCACCGGAACAGAAAAGCTTGTCGCACTACTCTTTGCTCACAATGCCACAGACAATAACCACTGATATAGGTATTTCTTAAGCCTTAGGTGCTCGATATTGGGCCCGTAAGTTAAGAATAGCCTAAAGTGCATTTAAGAATGTCCTAAGGTTAGTGCAAAGCAATTTTTTTTGTTAAGAATGTCTTAAGTTAGCTAGGAAAAGACTTAGGCGATTCTTAAGTTTAGTGCAAACGGGTGTTATTGTAACTCGCCACCTGGTTAAAGTAACCCCACGCGGACGAAGTCGCGGGCGGAAGCTAGTAAATAATAAGTGTCTGTTTCACAATTACAAAGTTAGTTCTGAGTAGCTTAGGTACTAAGAACTTTTAGGGCACTTAAGATGATTTAGGTTTCTATACCCTATTTACCCCCTGGGTTTGATTTTCGGAAAACTACGAAATGGGTTGCCTATTTTGTTTTAAGAAGTAAGCCTTCAAAGTTTCAAGTAGAAATGTCTATTTTACCCCTGATTTTTCATTTGAAATTTCACCACTATTGCAACCTTTTAGGGGTTGAATCATGTTCAGCGTGTTAAACATCAAAATAAATGCCATTTTTAACCGACTTCTAAATCAAAAAGGAGGAGGTTCTCTATTCGTCTGTATGTATGTTTTTTTTTTTTTTTTTTTTTTTGTGTATGTCCACCGATTACTCGAAGACGGCTGAACCGATTGAAATGGTTCAAACGTTATTACATCAGGTTGGTTTCCAAGTTGGTCCCATTTTTTGAAATTTTGAAATCCGTTCAGTAGTTTTCAGGAAATCTTGAAAATACTGTCGTTTTCGTTACCACTTAATGTGAATTTAATACGTATCTTTAGGCATAACTCCTTTGTTTATGAACCGATTTAGATGATTCTTGTTTTGTTAAAAAGGGGATACCTCAAGGTATTTTAACCGACTTCGAAAAAGGAGGTTTTGAGTTTGATCACATACCTATTTACCAGAAAACACGCAAATTGCCTGCACGATGCACTAAAAAGAGTGAAATAAAAATTATTTTTATAAAAAAATAAAACCGCCTTCTAAAAAACCACATCAAAAAAGTAAGAAATAATTCCTCACCAAATAAATAGCGTAAGTACTTTGAAGTCGGGCGGGTTTTAACAAAAAACAACAAAAAATTGTACATGTTTCACGCCCGACTTCAAAGTACTTACGCTATTTATTTGGTGAGGAATTATTTCTTACTTTTTTGATGTGGTTTTTTAGAAGGCGGTTTTATTTTTTTATTTAGAGGGGTTGATTTTCGAAAAAATACGAAACATGTTTTTGCTTATTTCTTTTACTTTCCGACCATAATAAATTAAATGAAGGACTTTCCAGATACAACATTTCATCCCCCTTTTCACCCCTTCGGGGGTGGAATTATCAAAAACGCTGACACAGGTAAATATTAATTTTCAATTGCCAGCCTAAATACAATGTTTGAAGATCCTAACTTCAAAACTGACGGACTTTCATACAAACATTCATCCTCTATTTCACCCCCTTAGGGGTGGATTTTCCAAAAATCCTTTCTTAGTGGATGCCTACACTGTATAACGTACCTATGTGCAAAATTTGAAGTCTCTAGGTTCAGCGGTTTGGGCTGTGCGTTGATATCTCAGTCAGTCAGTCAGTCAGTCAGTCAGTCAGTCAGTCAGGACTTTGAATTTTATATATATAGATTTGTGAATATCACTGAATTGTCATGGAAAATTGTCAACTTTTCTATGAATATTAACTTTAACAACTGCAAGATGTACGTTTTAATAACTGTCTGGCGGTCATTGCTTAATGATAACGGTTATTATTTATTTTAGTTAAAATAGTTATAACAGCCTCCAAAAGATGGCGTTCAGTCTGTTAAATCTAAAGAATAGTCGTTACTTCAATCTTCCAAACAAAAGAAACACGACTATTCATAAAATTTAAACGTTGAAACTGTTGAAATAGTGCAATGTTCCATTGATACGAAATACATGCCACAACAAAATGAATTTTATTTGCGTTTTCTGAAAGTCATTTAATTCTTTGTTAAAGTCATTCTGAATCGCGCTAACAATATTTTAGCTCTCGCTCTCTATATATGCAGAAAAGACTCTAGTATTTGCCGGGGAGTCCGTTTCTACACAGTTGAACAGTGTTAGAGGAGGAGCTGTTATAATTCCACCGTGCTTGCAATAAGCAATATGCTTTGGTGCGGCGACGGAGTAATATTGCTCGTGATAAGAAATGATTATTCGGGCCTACTCGGCCACAAGCAAGCTAGTAGAGTACCTGCCAGGTGCTGGATACATGGCGACAAGAAACTAGAAGTTTCGAGATTTGACGAAGACATAATGTTCGATAACGAGGAAATGTCCTCGACCTCACTGCTGTAGAAGATTTGACTCTCTTTTTTGGATTTATTCAACGATTTTTGAAACACAATTTATGAGTACTTACGTAGGTAGTTTTTTTCAATAGTTCATTAAAATGCTTCGTGCGAACTTTTAAAACAAGTGTGTTTCTTACTAGCAAAATCTGTTATTCTGATATTGTATGGACTTTATGATTTTTTTTGTGAATCGTTGCGTTCAGAAACAGTAACATACCTATGTAATCCGAGCTCAAGACTTTTGAAACAAAATACTACCACAGCACCGATTCAAACAATGAATAGAAAAGGTTCGACTTCGGCAATCGTGTTTTTTAATTTTATAATGATTAATTTTTTTATTATGTATTACTTCAGCACTAATATTGTCAGTTTGTAACTATATGAATTTTGAAAGAAAAACGAACAAAGATTGGGTATAAGTTTTTATTTACACTCAAAACGTAAGTATAGTGAATAGTGATAGGTAGGTGTAGTGTAGGTGTAGGTTTCAGTGTTTTTTAAATCTGTTTATTATGCTACTAGCGGATCCTCGCGGTTAAATGATAGTTATTTATTGCAGTTAAGATGATATTTAGCATAAGAAAAATTACATTACATACCTACCTATGCAAGAAGTAAAAAAATATTGTACTTACCTACATGCTTAGAACAAAAAAAAAAACGCGACATAAGTGTAATTGTTTTCAAAATGCATAGATGATATACCGATGTCAAAATGTTGTGGGTGGATAGGTTAATTTAAAGTTATAAAACTTACTTTAATAAAGAAACATTAGGTGATAAAGTTACATACAATTGGATTCATCAGAATTCGTAATCGATTAACATCGTATATTTACGTGAAATTATAAAAAAAATACTTTTGTAACAGTGTTACAACCTTAGTATTCGATATGAAGTGGCATTAACCGAGACCTTGGCCTCGGGTCGCGATCGCGACGCGACTGACATTTTGTTGGTAAGTATTATGTATCAATATCAAACTCATGAACATTGACATAATTTTATCGCTTTTTTGTACCTATTACAAGATAACTTGCTTAACTTTTGGCTACATTTTTATTTGCACGTGATTAATATCATTCCAATTGTTTTTAGTTAAACTATAATAACAAACAATCAAAAAATCTAATCTTTTCTCTGAATAATATTAGTATGTATATAGGTATAAATATAGAACACCTTGGCTTGGTCCGAATTCAATGAAATCGTTATTCACATCAATGTTTTATCCGAGTGAGACTCGAATCTGCAAACTCTTACTCAGAAGGTCGTGATGGGAAATAGCGGCTAGGCATGTACTATTTAGTATTCTGTGGCATCGCGCAAATTAAAAACTCACCTAATATAACAGTTCGGCAACGATTTGAAAATTAACCCTGCGTATGGGCGCTTAAATACAGTCCTAAGCAATAGAAAGAAAGAAAGAAAGAAAAATAATTTATTTCATCACGACAAAATAATATTTACACAAAAACACATTGAAACGTACGGTACCTATGTCCCAAAATGGTCCCGACTCAGCATAATGCTTGGCTTGTGGCCAGCGCTGATCTTCCGTCGGGACCGTATTTGGTGGGGCTGTGAAGCCAACACAGTCGGACAACATAACAAGACTGAAACACTACAATACAGTGTTTCTGACTCTACTATAGAGATAGCGGCATGTGTCCCGGCCCTGCGGACAATATAATCTTCCCGGTGGTAATTTAGTGCGGGTCCCCGGACTGGGTCACTTTTAGCCAGCTCACAAACAATCAGCTACTGAGAAATGGGTTATTATTTGGGGCTAGTTAAGCGATTTGCGAAAAGGGACTGATTAATATTAATTTTGGTGAGACTATTTAATTGATAGATTATTTAAACATTAGATATAGGTACTTGAATTATGTATAGTTGAAATTTTAATTATATAAATAGCGCACTTAATGATGATAACATATCTACAAGAACGTGTTACAACGTTTGTGACTCACAACGCGTAATGTGCAGGCAATGAGGCTAGTGTACCCCCACAGTAATTCCTCAGTCAGAAAAAACTTTACAGTATGATAAAGTATCAATAAATTAAAAGTATTGTATAAATAAAAAAAAAATTATAGAAGGTTAGGTATTTTTGAATGAAAGTCTTATTTTATTGATATCTTTTTAGGAAAAATGCTCCGTCTAAACCGTCACCGGACATATTCATGTAACGTATAAAACAATAATATGATACATCCAAAAAAAGATGCCAGCAGAAACACCAATTTTTTATAAAATGATAAGGGTCACTTGGACTAAAAAATGTCTCTGTCGAACTTTTTTACGGAATTATACCATTTTGCCAACCGTACTCATATTCGAAAAAAGCTTTGGATTTTTATCAAGTATCAAATACTAGTATAAATAACTCATTTGGTGAAATAAATTTGGACTGAGAAATTACTCGGATCAATAATTAAACAGATTTGTATATTTAGGTATAAATACCTAACTTCCGTGTGAGTTTATTTTGGATAATTATTTATAACTTTATGACTCATGCTATTTTATAACTCAGCAAAGTTTCATCGACTGAAGAATTAATGTATGGGTCTCCATACAAAGAATCTGTTCATTGCCTACACCATATAAGTAAAAAGAAAAATATAGAGTGGCTGTACATCTTGTGAAGGACTAAAAATTTGTCTGAACCACACATATAAGATACTAGCTTTCCGCCCGCGGCTTCGCCCGCGTTGATTACACAACATTATCCCGCAGGAATGTGATAATTTTTCGGGATAAAAAGTAGCCTATGTTCCTTTCCAGGCTACAAAGTGTGACCCAAATTTCAGCCAAATCCGTTCAGCCGTTTTGGCGTGATTGAGTAACAAACATACAAACATCCAAACATCTAAACTTTCATCCTTCTAATATTATAAATGTGAAAGTTTTGTTTAGTAGGATAGGATATAGTCTTAAGTATCACCTAAATCTTTTAAATTACAAAAAAAACTTAAAAGCGGGTCAAATGTTCTATAACTGTGGTGGGTATTGAAGGGTTAAATGCTTTGTCTTTGTCTATTCTACAGTGAGTGACAGAGACAGTGTATACATTCTGCTATCGCGAATTCTCGAACCTTTCCGACGGTTCATTAATCAGGGGGCAGAACTTCTGTTAGCAATTTTCATAATTGGCATTGTTGCAAAAGTTGCATACGATTACGATACGACGACACCCACCGGCGAAATAACTTGGTTACAAATGTGCTCACTTTAGCGTCACAGAGATGGGGAAGTATTTGCATATCTGCAATTATTTTTACGTCAACGGAGAAGCCAAAAAAATTATGTAAAAAAATAATAATAAAAAATTGTTAAAACACTTCTCAATTACAAAAAAAGAAATACTTAAGTACGATAAATATTCACGCTCCTTGTAGAGCTGACTTCAAATTCTACAAAACACCTTATAACCATTGGGGTTATCTATCATGTTACCCATATAAGTATACAGTGTAAGTTGTATATAGGTACTTAATTCAAAAGAGACACGTTAGGACTTCCATTTGTAAAAAATGTTTCCAAACTAAAATGCGGTACGGTATGGAATTTTTAGAAGTAAGGGGAATATTAACGACGCAACGCAGTGAGCATGCTAAAATTGTAATTAAAAATTAAAGAAGAGAAGCAAAAAGGGGGTCATATTATCTACGTCAGTGTGGTTGAGGCAAGCCTCGGTACATTGAAACCAGAAGTTTCGGGCAGAACACTGAAGAGTGGACTGAATCATAGCGGGTGCGAGCCAGGACGGCTGCAGGAATGACTCTGCGAATGTGCGTAGTCATCTCACATTGCGAGTGAGGCGGAATTAATGCAGCTCCGCTTCAAACTACTCCACTGCGTAGGTACGGACTCCCTGAGTACTGAGTACAAAGGTTGGTATATATATCAAAGTAAGCGAAAAATTTCGTAAGCGCGATTTAGGAATCGCGCTACAAAACCACGCAAAAGTCGCTAAACTTAGTAATTTACTCATAGAATTTTTTAAAAGGACTGAGTGTAAAATATGTCGGGATAATTGAAAGTGGTCACATAAAAATTTCGAATTAATTGACCGTTCCATAGCTTTGAAATAGAATTGAAACTCTACCAAGGAGCTAATTGATATCAGCGCCATCTTGTAAAATTTAAATGTGGACACACAACACAATCGACCCACCCAGGTAGCTGCTGCGGTCTCCCAGTTGGCAAAAAAAGGGTATGCCGAAATTGTATTTTCCGTATTACTGCTTGATTCATAGAGTTTTGCTGTACATTCAGGTAAGAATGAATTCTTCTATTCTATATTTGAAAACAATTTTTTAATTATTAAGATTTGTAGACTAACAAGAAAGTTAAAAAGTCCAAATGTCAAATCTCATACACAATTATAAACAATAAAAAAAATCAATTTGGACTACTTAATTATTTTTACTTTTATGCATTCACAATGCAGTTTTTATTTTGAAAAATATTGAAAATGAAGTATTAGAAAAAACCGAGCCATTCCCTTCGAATCCTTCGATCAACAATAACACAACTAGCTCCGCATAGGATCTCAATATTGGCTGATGTAATTCTTATGGTAAAAGTTATCGCTTCAGGGCTGCGCTTGATTCACGTACCTAGTGTTAGTAATAAGTATGAGAGAAAGCAAGCCTGTTAGGTACCTGTAATAATCTGTATTTCATCATCATCATTATCAGCCATTTAATGTCCCTACTGCTGGGGCACTGGCCTTCCTTATGGATGAATAAGGAGAATGAGCCATGACCCACCACGCGGGCTCAGTGCGGATTGCAATCTGTATTTATATTGCAAAAATGCAAATGTACTAAAAATACATTTGTGCATTTTCTTTTATTTCAAGGAATTGCTGAAGAACTAGAACAATTATTTTAAATAAAGATTAAGTATTGTTTAACAAAAAGATGTGGTACTTACCTACTAATTTTGAATAATTCAAAAAAATATTTGTTTGCACACAACGACATCTATCGAAATCTATTATATCGTTAAAGTGCATTATGCTAGCAAAAGTGCAGTAAAAATACTCGTTAAGAACTTTTTATAGTCGGTAATTAACAATGGACTGCTTGTTGGCAGGGTTATTATTGCCTATTTGTTATTATGCCTTTAGCACTGTTATGCAGCACAATATTTTATAACCACTTAATGGTTGCTTGCTTGCCTCCTGGAGGCAAGCATTTTGACCCGTTCCAATGGTTTCTTGCCTCCTGGAGGCAAGAAGACAGCTTATTTAAATACTTTAATTAATTGTGTCAAAACACTCTTTGTTCCTATTCAACTTATACCAATCTTAATTAAGATGCCCTATTTTAATCTTAGAACAAGAAATATGGTCACTGTTAAAAGGTGGTAAATGATAGTGTGGACTGTATTTCAATTAGGTTTATAATATTGAAGACTATTACAATAGTACTGTGGCAAACAAATAAACTGAGACAATGGACGCGTGTATGGGCGCAGCCGGACGATAGCAGAGCGTCGCGTGTGTGTCGCGGTCAGCGGTCCTCTCGCTCGCCGCTGCCGTTGGTGTTGAGGCGGCTGCACGCGTTTGGCGCGTGAACATCTTCCCGCCCGTTGATTTCTTCAAGTGGAAGAATCAAAATCCTGAAGCCCTCTTTGAATGACGCCCTTCAGTCGCCGTCCAGGTAGGCACCATTATCGTCCAGACCAAAACAGTGATTGGCTCGAACCCGAATCATCATCACGCTTTTGGCTGGAGCAGAGATAGTATTCATTAGGGTATGTGTAGAATGATCAATCGTCTTGTGCTGTGCTGCTCCAAGCTGCAGTTGGATCCCTCTGAAGTCTGTGGACACGGGACAGAACGTGAGAGTCGTCCAATAATTAAAGTGGAAAGGAGTAGGGATGTAAGCTTCGAAGGGTCAGAGGAGCAAGGACTCAAAGGACAGGAATTTTAAAAAATGGCCTCTAATCGACTCAGACAGATTGCTAGTTGCTAAATGTAAGGTGGCTAAGACTAAGTAACCGTCTGAGGTATAAAGTAGTGGACCGAACGGCGGCTTCCGCCGGGCCGTTGAAATATAGGAACATAAAAATAATACTAAAATGGACATGTTAACCTCAAATGAAATGAGAGATAGATGCATTTAAAATATCAAAAAGATTATAAGAATAATAAGAATGAGGCGAATATGGAGGTGCAAATTCAAACTTGAAGCATTTACGATTTCAGATGCAACATTCGAACCGATATAAACTTGTTGTTATCGAATAAAGTTTGCCGCGACGAGATGCTAAGCTATTAGTTAAGTGAGGTCGGTGACGAGCTCTAAAAAAAGGCGCTATAGCGCGTAACAAACAAGATGCATACGTAGGTACTATCAGAAAATCCACCAGGTATACACCGTAAGGGTCAACAGCAGTTTTAGTATACTGCACTAAAGACCTTTTGCAACGGACTGCCATCTGGTAAATATACCAATAGTGTCACAGATGGGCGGTCCAAACCCTACACACATTGTTTTTAAACAAAAGGTCATTTGGGTTGACCAGCTACCTACTTGGGATCTAAAACTTTTTCAAAAGAAAGAGCTTATGAAAGATTATAATAACAAACAACAGATGGTTCACAGAGCAATAAAATTTTAAAAGAACATTAGTGAAAACATAGACTACGCTTGTCATTGATCCGTTTTTTGGTAGAAAAAACAAATGGGGCGGGACCAAAGATGGGCAGCCCTTCTTGTCCATGCAAGCGATAAAGTGTGTTTAGTGTATACCTGGTGGGTTTGCTGAATGTACGTATAACTTTGTACACTTACAACCTCGACCGTTCCGGCACAAAGTAACTACGCGGGCGGTCGCCCTAGGTTCCGGTCAGCTATGAGTACTGGGCCAAAGTAGACGACACTAGAATTAAAAAGAACAAACAAATTGAAGCTTCTAGTGGTATAAGGTAACCCAATAGGAGTTGTAAATAATTGAATTTAAAATTAGATTGGCAAGATATTAAATAAATAAACTAATTTTTTCAATGAGCAATTGTGGACCGGTGAATAATAAATTGTTTGTTGCATTCGAAATAAAATTGATACATGAATAATGAATATGATATTAATGTTAACTAGGTAAGTACGTTTACTATACTACAATGAGCACTAGAATTAGTAAAAAAATGATTATTTTCATTACCAAAAAGTTATCATTTTAAAATATTATAATAAAGTTTTTAGTTTTTTAACTGTAAATACGATTTATAAGTTACGATTAAAATGTATGGTTATGAAGTTGTAATAATTTATGATTAAATAATTAAAATATGTTTGGTAATGAATTAATGACTAAAGCACTACTAAAATCGATCTATTGATACTACAAGCACAAGCTTCGGGTAGTAATAGTCGCAAAGTGTGTATCCCTCTAAGTAGATCTAGTAACAGGCTATGTGACGCTACTAAGGGGCATTTTAGGCCTATCACTAGTGCAATGTAACGAATTACTAGGGCCTGACAAGCACGACGAACAGACACCGATTATATCGGACTTCGCCCCGCGAGAAACAAGGTCTGCCGGATTGTCATTCGACGGTACGTACCTCCACCTGTGACCGGTAGTGATTTTATTGTTTTTTAAGTTATGTTTATTGAAATAATTAAGTTGGGAAGAAAATGAATTTAAATTACAAAATTTTGTGGAACATGACGAATCTACAGTTTTACTTAAGTGACAAAAGTGTGAGTGATTGGGAAGAGATGGATGTGAATGGCGTGACTGAGGCACAGGACCAGACACAACCCATCCGAATTTAGTCTCACATAATTTAGGCATTTTTTTACCTAAGTCAATTGTATAATTACTAATTACACTCCAAAAAACTTCTGCCCCTACTAAGATGTTAATAGCAGACGGAATATTAAATGAAGGGAATATTGAACAAACTATATATTAATTGTGCTGTATATTTCATGAAAGATTAGCAATTAGAATTGTCTGGGTGAAATAAGGCGAAGAGTTTGAAAAGATAGAAAATGGAAAATAATATATTTGGAAACACTTTTGATAATGAAAACGGAAGGAAGACGGTGTTGGTTTGTTTACATTAAGATAATTCTGAGAACACGCACGTGTGCTGTGGGACAAAAATTAATTGAACAAGGATCCTTTGTTCTATAGTTAATGTTATTATTTCATGGAGCTGTGATTCTGGAATTTGATTCTCTGAAATAAAACTATTGTTTAGTTTAGTTAGTCTCCCGCAGGCCTCCATGGTGTTTAGAGATCTTTTACGTATCGTTCGTTCCTTGTGGTTGATATAGCTGAATATACGGATTTATTTCATCACAGCTATATAGTGAAGTTTTATTTAAAGACCCATTTCCAATAGGTTATGGTCCCAGAACGTTTGTAAACAGTGAAGTTGAACATTTTATTGTGTTAAAGTTTTAGTGAGACTTTTAAAAGTGACTTATTTTTAGAACTAATACAGTGTGGTCCGTGTACCAAATACCAACATATAACAAGAGGTGTCTCTTGTGGTAAACTTTTGAACTGTGTCTTAGAATTTAATTATACAGAGTGTTTCCTGTGAATTGTGTATACAGGCTGTTTTTCGTAAAAGACTTATGACAGTTTATTAAATAAGTACATATATTACATTCAACAAAATGGACAATTTTAAAGTTAAAAGGAATATTAAACCTTTCGATGGTGCAAAATATAGTGTGTGGAAATTGCGAATACATGCTTTATTGACTGAATTAGATGTAATTAAAGTTATTAACGAGGAATCGGCAGAGAAAACTGAAGAATGGCTGAAAGCGGAACGAATTGCCAAAAGCGTTATTGTTGAATACTTATCGGACGCTTTTCTTGGTTTTGCAAAAGATGAATTTACCACGAAGCAGATTTTTCAAAATTTGGATACAATATATCAACGCAAAAGTCTTGCCACCCAACTGGCTCTACGAAAACAACTTTTGGGTTTAAAATTACAAGGTGACTCATCATTGATCAAACATTTTACAATCTTTGATGACTTGATTACGGAGTTAGCTGCAGCAGGCGCTAAATTAGAAGAACTTGACAAAGTGTGTCATTTACTATTAACCTTACCAAAATCGTACGATGGCATAATTACTGCAATTGAAACATTATCAGAGGATAACTTAACTTTATCTTTTGTTAAGACAAGGCTTCTTGATTATGAAATAAAATTAATGAAACAAAATCAAGACACAAGTGCAAAATTACTTCAAGTCACTTCAAATAGATATGACACAACAAAGAATAATTTTGAGACACAGACATCATTGAAAAACCCCTACCAAGGTCAATACAAAAGGCAATTTCCTAAAAATAGAAAGGTACTGAACTCTAAATGTCATCATTGTGGGAGAAAAGGCCATTTCAAGAAAAATTGCTTTTACTACAAAAAGTCACTTCAAAATCTATCAAAGCATACTGCAAAGAATAGAACTGTTCAAACAGTGCAAATGATTCAACCATCAACATCAAGAAATGATACCTCTGGTTTTGCCTTTATGCTTGGGATTGGAAGATTTGAAAGTAATGAATCCACAGCTGAAGATAAAAATAAAATTACTTTCCTTCTTGACTCTGGAGCTTCGGATCATATAATTAATAGAGCTGATCTTGCTGAAGGCTTTACTGAACTTCAGGAGCCAATGAAAATATCTGTGGCCAAGAATGGAAGCTTTATAAATGCTACAAAAAGGGGCACATTAAAAGTACGCAGTAACATGGATATCCAAGGAGAGCTAATGGATGTGCTCTATTGCAACGATGTTCCATACAATTTACTGTCCGTAAGGAGAATGCAAGAGGCTGGTATGACCATTGTTTTTAATCCACAGGGTGTGGAAATTATTAAAGGAGATAAGGTCATAATAACTGGTAAGTCTTTCAACAATTTAATTGGTGTTGATTTCATTGTCAATGTAAATGTATGTAATGATGTAAGGCAAATACATAGTTCTATGAAAAATGATTATGAATTATGGCATCAACGTCTAGGCCATATTGGAAAATCGAAATTCCTCGAACTACAACATAATCATATGGTTGATGACATAGAGCAGATTGAGCATGTTGCGCCTAATGATGATTTGTGTGAAGCTTGTGTAAAAGGTAAACAAGCACGACTGCCTTTCAATAAAGCTAAAAATAAAAGCCATGTAAAACGACCTCTGTTTATAGTACATTCTGATATTTGTGGTCCTATTGCACCGTCTACAATAAATAATAAAAACTATTTTGTAATTTTTGTGGACCAGTATACTCATTATTGTGTTACATATTTGATTTCACATAAATCAGAAGTATTCTTGATGTTTCAAGATTTTGTTGCAAAAGCAGAGGCTCATTTTAATTTAAAAGTTGTTAATTTGTATAGTGATAATGGCGGAGAATATTTGTCAAATGAAATGAAAGAATATTGTGTACACAAAGGCATTAGTTATCACTTGACAGTTCCACGAACCCCACAGTTAAATGGTGTGTCTGAACGCATGATAAGAACAATAACCGAAAGAGCTCGTGCAATGATGGTTGGAGCTGATTTGCAAAAGTCATTTTGGGGTGAAGCAGTTCTGACTGCAACATTTCTAATTAATTTGACCCCTACTAAAGCTCTAAAATATTGTACAAAAACACCATATGAATTGTGGCATGGTAAAAAGCCGCAAGTTAAATATTTGAAGGTTTTTGGTTCTACTGTATTTGTACATAATAAAACTAGTAAAACTAAATTTGATGACAAATCATGGGAATACTAGTAGGGTTTGAACCAAATGGATATAAAGTGTGGGATGTGGAAGCTGAAAAGTGTGTGTATGTTAGAGACGTTATTGTAGATGAAACCAATTTTCTGGTATCCAGGCCTCGGCCTAAAAACTCGTGTAATAAAACTGATGAACCAGAAACAAGGTCGAAATCAGTAGTTTGGTTTCATAAATCTGATGTTGGTAAATCAGATACATCGGTACAAGGTGGTACTGATGGTAGTGACTACAATAACGAAAATGTCGAATTAGAACTAGATCCTAAGAAAAGTACACATTCATATTCTGAACTATGACGAAGTGAAAGAATTAAAAACCTTTCTTCTGTATCTTATAATGAAGATTATGATTATCTTTTGTGCGCTCAGTCAATAGTATGTAAGTTACCTACTTCTTTTCAGGAAATTCAAAGTAGGAATGATAGAATACAATGGGAACAAGCAGTTAGAGAAGAAATCAATTCTCTCTTAATGAATAATACTTGGTGTTTAGTATCAAAGCCTGAAAATAAAAATATTATGTTTCACGGCTTCATTCTCTGCGATTTTGTTTACAAATGTAGTTGCGCCCCCAAGCGACAGCCTTGCACGGTAGTTTAAAGTTTTTTTTATTTTTTTTTGTATTGGCAACACTGATTTCCCGCCAATTTATACATTCCTCTACTCTGTGGTCCCTAACTTACCTGTTTGGTTACCTGTCACATTCGAATCATTCAGCGTTTCCGTGCTCAAGCCTTCGCACGTCTACTCTACTCGCTGCGAGATACTTTGAACATTGGGGAAGAAAAGGAAACACCATGAAGACAGTGAAGAAGAAAACGTCGTTGTGTTGTACCAGTGCATTACTGAAGTGATCCCAGGTCAGATACTATTATGTTATTGGGCTACTAAGCCACTGAAATTTGCTTGAGGAGCAAGAAAGATACTCGTTCTAAAAAGAACTACTTATGTATTTCCGGATGGTTGCAATTATTGGTCACTAAGTGGTGCGTTACTGTCATACCCAGGACAGATAGGTACTGTCACGTCATTGAGCTACTTAGCCACTTAATTTGCTCACCGAGCAAGAAAATTACTAAAGAACTATGTGTTCCCGGGTTGCTGCAATTGCTAAGTGATGCGTTACTGTCATACCCAGGACAGATACCGTCACGTTATTGGGCTACTTAGCCACTGTATTTGCTTGACGAGCAAGCAAAGTACTCGTTCTTAAAAGAACTATGTTGTCCCGGATGGCTGCAATTACTAAGTGATGCGTTACTGTCATACCCAGGACAGATACCGTCACGTTATTGGGCTACTTAGTCACTGTTTGCAACCCAGTTCAGTTGCTATATATTCGTATTCGAGAAGTCGAATCGGCATCGCAGCTCTCGGGATTGTCACCGGTATCGCCGTACCTACTTCCGGCCGCAGCATCGCCACATCAGGACGAGGCAGCACCAACGGCCACAAAACAAGGGTTAGCATCAGTTGTCTCGACTGTTCACTGCTCTTCAGCCGAGGGAAAAAAAGGTCAAGGATAGACTTTTTAAAGATTAAATAGTTCCAAACTTTTGTGACCTTCTAGCAGCTCCTACCCTCAATCCCGAAGCAAAAGCCGCTGTTTCAAAGCCGCTTGTCAAAGAGAAACTACAATATTGCTAAAGAAAAGCAGATTGGGATAGCTTTAAAAAAAAAAAAAAACCTGGCCATAGCCATGGAATCTATATTTATCTTTATTCTATTTGCCTTCGTGGTCAAGTGGGGTATGCATCAGTTTTCAGGGTGCCACTATGCGTGAAGTACCGGGTTCGATTCCCGGTCGGAAAAAGGTCGAAAACTTAATTTCGATAGTGTTGGTTTCCCAATATTTATACTAAATGACGAAGCATCCAAAAATAAAAGCCTATTAGGCTATACATAATAATATATTGTAAATTAATGTATGTAGCATTTTCTGTGATAGTAATTTCATAAAAACTAAAACGCTATGAAATTTGAGATTAATTTAAAGAATAAATCAATCAAATAAATATGATTAGAATCAATCAGGTTTTTGGTGAAAATGTCTCCAAAAACCGAATCCAGTTTTGAGAAATAGGTAGGTACTCCAAAACTGAAATCCTTCATGGAAATGACACTGTCAACAAGAATCCTTAACAGTTTAAGCCACAGCATTAGAAACCAGCCTATAGGGCGAATACCATCTCCGATGCTGCAAGAGGTCACCCAGCGCCTGACGCGCCCGCCAGTCACATCAAGACGTCGACATCACGCGCCGCTATCCAGCATCCAGAACTTACCGGTAGTAGACCACGAGGTAATACGTAAGTCGCCTGCATTATTTTACTAATGCATGGTTGGATATTAGTACATTACCGATGACCCTATAATATCATTGTAGATAAAAAAGGCAGAAAACTACTATGCAAATTTATTGCTCATTGCAATTATAGTTCCAGTGTTTAACCTATGAGTATGAACAAACTTAACCTTGTATACGAAAATTATGTTCAATCTAGATAAATAAATATAAGTAAAAAAGGAAAACAATATCATTTTAAAATGTCACTTTGGGTTACTTAGTACAGAAACCAAATAGTGATAATCGCTTTATACTTAATCTCGGGCAACTAGGACTACCGCGTGACATACTCTAAGTAATTACTAAAAACTGTAACATGACGTCTAGATATAGACCTCAAGGACGCTTACATGTTTATTCCAATACATAACTCGCATTGAATAAGTACCTTTAACATCGTTAAAAATACAATTCTTTATGAATTTCAAATTCTTCATGAATTCAATCACCTAGTTCCTTTAGTCACTATACAGTTCCGTTTGTCTATACTTAAATAATAAAATAAATTATATAATTTTTGAGATTTCGTGAACTACCACCAGTAATATATTAAAACGACATCATCATCATCATCATGTCAGCCGAACGACGCCCACTGCTGGGCATAGGCCTCCCCCAAGGATCTCCACAACGATCGGTCCTGCGCTGCCCGCATCCAGCGGCTTCCCGCGACCTTGACCAGATCGTCGGTCCACCTTGTAGGGGGCCTGCCCACGGAACGTCGTCCGGTACGCGGTCGCCATTCGAGAACCTTTCCGCCCCAACGGCCATCAGTTCTCCGCGCTATGTGTCCCGCCCACTGCCACTTCAATGATGCAATCCTTCGAGCGATGTCGGTCGTTTTAGTTCTCCTGCGGATCTCATCATTTCTGATACGATCGAGCAGGGAAATACCAAGCATCGCTCTCTCCATTGCTCGCTGGGTGACTTTGAGCCTTCTTATGAGACCCATAGTAAAAGACCACGTCTCACTTCCATAGGTCATTACTGGCAACACACACTGGTCAAAGACTTTCGTCTTGAGACATTGAGGTATTTCGGACGCGAATATATGCCGGAGCTTCCCAAACGCTGCCCATCCGAGCTGGATTCGACGAGAGATCTCTTTCTCAAAGTTGGACTTACCTAACTGGACCGTCTGTCCTAGGTAAACATAGTGGTCAACAACTTCGAGTGTAATGTTCCCAACATTAACTGGAGCGGGTGCAACATGGGCATTGAACATGATTTTCGTCTTGTCCATGTTCATCTTAAGACCCACTCTTTGCGAAGCATTACCGAGATCTTCGAGCATTGTGTTCAGGTCTTCCAAGGTCTCAGCCATAAGAACTACATCATCGGCAAACCGAAGGTGCGTTAGGTACTCGCCATTAATGTTGATGCCGCATCCTTTCCAATCCAGCAGCTTAAAAATATCCTCCAACGCAGCTGTGAACAGTTTGGGAGAGATGACATCTCCCTGTCTCACACCTCGCTGTAGTTGGATAGGATTAGAGCTCTGGTTCTGTAATCGGACCGACATGGTGGCGTTTTGGTATAAGTACCTCAGCACCTCGATGTACCTGTAGTCTATTTGGCACCTCTGGAGAGACTGCAGCACCGCCCAAGTCTCAATCGAATCAAAGGCTTTCTCATAGTCCACGAACGCCAAGCAAAGTGGCAAATTATACTCTTCGGTCTTCTGTATAACTTGCCGCAGCGTATGAATGTGGTCTATGGTACTGTAGCCTTTCCGGAACCCGGCTTGTTCGGGAGGTTGGAAGTCGTCGAACCTGCGAGCGAGACGATTCGTAATGACTCTCGAAAACAACTTATAGATATGGCTCAGAAGCGAGATGGGTCTATAGTTCTTCAAGAGAGTTTTATCACCCTTCTTGAAAAACAGCATCACATCGCTTCTGCCCCATGCCTTTGGCGTTTTGCCCTCAAGGATGACTGAGTTGAAAAGCTTCTGGAGGACCTTAAGTATCGGCTTACCGCCCGCTCTCAGAAGCTCTGTTGTGATTCCGTCATCGCCCGCCGCCTTGTTGTTTTTAAGCTGCTTGAGAGCCATTATAATCTCGTACAGGCTGACGTCCGGGATATCTTCGGTATGGTGTCGGGTAAGCTTGGCTCTAGGGTCTGTAGCCTTGCTTTCAACAGGTGTTTGTGTGGAATATAGCTGTCCATAGAAACTCTCAATCTCCCTCAGGATTTCAGGTGTTGACGAAACGATGCTACCTTCCTCAGTTTTCAGCCTCGTCAATTGACTTTGCCCGATAGACAGATCTCTCGCGAATACTTTGGAGCCTTTGTTACGCTCAATGGCTTCTTTAATACGCTCGGTATTAAATTGGCGAAGGTCGCGTGTCAAAGACTTAGATATCTGTCTATTGAGCTGTCGATAACGATGGGCATCCGCTGAGTTCTGCAGCTTCATTTCGTGTCTCTGATCCATGAGTAGGAGAGTCTGACTGGAGAGTTTCTTCAATTTGGGACGGCGGGTTTTATAGTACTTAGACCCTACCGTGCGGACAGTATCCACCACCATGTTGTATAGATCGTCCACGTCTATGCTGTTCTCAAGGGCTTCGAAGCGGTTTTGAAGCTCGAGCTGAAAGCACTCGGGGTTTTGAATTTGAGCTGGTATTGGTCGGAGCGTGGATTTTATCAGTCGCGATCTTTCGAGCTTGACATCGATATTCAATGTGCCTCTCACCATACGGTGATCGCTTCCTGTCTTAACAGCGTTGATCACACTGACATCATTGAATATGTGCTTCTTCGTCGACATGATAAAATCGATCTCGTTTTTGACTTTACCGTCCGGACTGATCCAGGTCCATTTGCGGCTTACGGGCTTCCTAAAGAAGGAGTTCATCATATAGAGGTTCTCCCTCTCCATGAAGTCTGCCAGCATCTGGCCTCTATCGTTCCGTTGCCCAAATCCAAATTGCCCCACTCTCAGCTCATCACCGCAACGTTGCCCCAACTTTGCATTGAAATCCCCCATCACAACCGTGTAGTGGGTTTTATAGCTATGCATGGCTTTAGCGATCTCCTCATACATAGCCTCCACTTCGACATCGTCGTGTTTCGAGGTCGGAGCGTAAACCTGGATAACATTCAGCGAATATCGTTTCGATAATCTGAGTATCAGGTACGCTACCCTGCTCGAGACACTTCCGATGGTGATCACGTTGTTGACAAGGGATTTATGGACGATGAACCCGACACCACCAAGGGACTGTTGGTCGCCCTCCCGGTGGTAAAGTAAGTTACCGGATTGCAGGGTTATCGAGTCCTCCCCCTCTCTTCGGACTTCAGATAACCCAATGATATCCCAATGTAACTTACTTATTGCCTCTTCCAACTCTACGAGCTTCTCGTCGAGCCTCAATGTGCGCGTGTTGTAGGTTGCCAGGTCGAGTCGTCGGTGTTGGTAGCCGGAGCCTACCCGGGGATTCTTAGACGACATAAGTATACCTAATTAATCCTTTTGACACTCTTAAAACGACATAAGTATACCTAATTAATCCTTTTGACACTGGTTGCCTTCATGACACGTTTAGTTCACCAAGGATATACTAACTTCTCACTAACTTTTCTACTAAACAAATAGACAAAAGTGGTTTAGTATAACATAGAAAAAAGAAAATGTAAATTTCTTGCGATTTATTTTAAAAAGTATTAGGTTTTTTGGGATTATTTTACGTTTATTTTTGGGAAGTTCAATAAATGTAAATTGCAAGACTTCACAAAGTTCCTCGGTCTTATAGCGTTTACTCTTGGCCTGCATGCCACCTATTATTCCTGGCTTGAATATTTTAAATGTTTGTGTATTATTAATTATCCTAATTATGAACAAAACATACTTATCCCAAAGATCGTAGCCGATAAACGTTCCGGTCTTAGACTCTACCGCTCCTCAGTAGAAGCAACCCCAGCCAGTTAGTCTGGCTAGGATTCATTTTGCAATAACCAGAGTCTTGTCAGAGCCATTTGAAAGAAAATAAAGCTTCATTGCACATTAATTCACTCACGTTAATAACCAAAGTTACGATTGCTATAAGTATTATATTACGCATAGCTATGTGTAAAACAAAACAGCTTTAAATATTTTATAATAATATTTTTTGGAAATATAATTGTTCGCATCTTACAATCACAATGATGAAAGTGAAGCTGTCTTACTTATGAGCGAAAAGTTCGGCAATAGAGAATAACTACTAAATGACAACTTGGACATTTCTGAATAATAAGATTGCAAGCCATTGTAACCAAAATTTTCTACTTAAATAACTTGAAAACCGGTCCAGAAGCACAGGCAGTCGACGCTTACATAATATCCTGTAAAAATACTAGTTCCATTCTCATGCTCGCGTCATGAATTATAACAATTGAATTTTATTGTTTGCATTACAAATGTGTGCATGTTTCAGAGTTTAAATGTATATTATATAAACATATTGATATTATATACTTAGATGTAATAAATAAAAATAAAAATAATCCTATTTTAAGCATTAGTGCCATTTTCATGAAATTATTATATTATTAGACATTTTCAATCAGTGTTGCCAATACAAAAAAAAATAAAAAAAACTTTAAACTACCTAACGTGCAAGGCTGTCGCTTGGGGGCGCAACTACATTTGTAAACAAAATCGCGTCGAATGAAGCCGTTCACATAATTGTGATCGAACTTCACTTGGTAAGTTCGTTTGATATTCAATTGTTGATTGCAAATGGGTGTTTTCCATGAAAAATGATGAATATGGAAATCCAGTAAAATATAAAGCTCGACTTGTTGCTCGAGGTTTTAGTCAAGAATATTTAATGGATTATAATGAAACTTTTGCACCAGTCGCTAGAATTTCAAGTTTCAGGTTTATTTTAGCTTTTGCAAATCAAAATAACTTGTTAATCCATTATATGGATGTTAAAACTGCTTTTCTTAATGGTACATTAAAGGAAGAAATATATATGACAGTTCCTGAGGGGGTAACATGTAAAAGTAACCAAGTGTGTAAATTAAATAAAGCTTTATATGGATTAAAGCAAGCAGCAAGGTGCTGGTTTGAGGTATTTGATGAAGCTCTAAAAGCAAAAGGTTTTAAAAATTCACCAGTTGATCGTTGTATTTATTTGTTAGATAATGGGGACGTACATAAAAACATTTATGTAGTTCTATATGTAGATGACCTAATAATTGCTACTAGTGATGTAGCAAGAATGAATAGTTTTAAAGACTATTTGATGAAGAAATTTTGTATGGTAGATCTCAAAGATATTAAAGTCTTTGTGGGAGTAAGAATTCAAAGAAATAATAACCACATAACTTTAGATCAAAGTGCATATATAAAAACAGTTCTACATAAATTTAATATGCATGATAGTAAACCTGTCAGTACACCACTTGAAAATAAACTGAATTATGAAGCTTTAAATTCAGAAGAAAAATATGATGCCCCATGTCGAAATTTAATTGGTTGTTTAATGTATATAATGCTGTGCACTCGAACTGATATAAGCATAGCTGTTAACATTTTGAGTAGATATACAAACAAAAATAATAAATACCTTTGACAATGTCTTAAAAGGGTATTAAAATATCTAAATGGTTCAAAAGATATCAAACTTACCTATACAAGAGGTGATTATAATGATATGTTGAGTGGCTATGTCGACTCTGATTGGGGAGGTAATGATCTAAATGACAGGAAAAGTACAACTGGTTATGTATTCGTATTATTTGAAAATTGTACTATATGCTGGAATACAAAACGACAAACATCAGTGGCTGCCTCATCCACTGAAGCTGAATATATGGCACTATATGAAGCTGTGAAGGAGACATTGTGGTTAAAGTCGTTAGCAACCAGTATTAATGTAAATATTACCAGTCCTATTGTCATTTATGAAGACAATAATGGTTGCATTAGTATAGCTAATAATCCCACGTCTCATAAGAGATCTAAGCATATAGATATAAAATACCATTTTTCAAGGGAGCAAATTGAGAAAAATGTAATTGTATTAAAATACATTCCTACCGGTGCTCAACTAAGATATGGTTTGAACTTAAAATAGCATTGATTGTAAAATGTCGTTGTGTTTTTGTTCTGATGGTCTGATTAGGTTTTACTGGGTTTTCCTAATCCTTGCAACAAATGTTGGACCATATGTATTTCCCAGGGAACACAGGAACGGACGTTTTTTTTTTCAATGGTCAATGAGATTTTTGTTTTCAATCAATTTTTGAGGGGGCGTGTTGGTTTGTTTACATTAAGATAATTCTGAGAACACGCACGTGTGCTGTGGGACAAAAATTAATTGAACAAGGATCCTTTGTTCTATAGTTAATGTTATTATTTCATGGAGCTGTGATTCTGGAATTTGATTCTCTGAAATAAAACTATTGTTTAGTTTAGTTAGTCTCCCGCAGGCCTCCATGGTGTTTAGAGATCTTTTACGTATCGTTCGTTCCTTGTGGTTGATATAGCTGAATATACGGATTTATTTCATCACAGCTATATAGTGAAGTTTTATTTAAAGACCCATTTCCAATAGACGGAAGGAATAAATTGGAACGACTCACAGAGGTCCTTAACCGTTCTTCAGTTTCTTCGTTGTAGATGATGACTCGCAAAAAAGACGACACGGTGTGCGTCGGGTCCAAAGTCCAACCTGATGCCACTTGGATTTTAACTTCTTCTGGTTTCTAGCGCGGTAGAAGGACCATGTTAAAAGGTGGTAAATGATAGTGTGGACTGTATTTCAATTAGGTTTATAATATTAAAGACTATTACAATAGTACTGTGGCAAACAAATAAACTGAGACAATGGACGCGTGTATGGGCGCAGCCGGACGATAGCAGAGTGTCGCGTGTGTGTCGCGGTCAGCGGTCCTCTCGCTCGCCGCTGCCGTTGGTGTTGAGGCGGCTGCACGCGTTTGGCGCGTGAACAGTCACGTTTAATTTGTTTTTTTGATTATATTCGATTGAAGTTCGCTGGCTTGCTTGCCTCTGAGAGGCAAGGAACCAATGCGTAATTTAGGCAATGCTAGCTTAAGTATGAAAACATTAAATATAAAAATATAAGTATTTAAACATATTGTACTAAATATGTTGTAATAAATTAATTTATACTTGTTATGCCTACAATACCCATAAAAGGTATATTTTTAAAATGTATCTACTTACAAAAAAGAAGTCGATACGAAATCGATCCATACTTTTGTAGCCCATTAGGGTGATTCTTGACATAGGTACTTTTTTATAGTTTTAATTAAACAATATTTTTCTAAGAGAGAGTTGTCTTTTATCTAATAACAACATTGTAAACTATAATTTAAACATAAATTGGTCTGTAATAATTGTTTATTTATTAGTATTTACTTATTGCATGTTTTAACAAGAAACTGGTAAAATATTTCCTTTTCTGCAACTTCAACTCGCTGTTTCTAAATCGTAATATAAATCCATCTACAAATCATACAATCTTATTGCAAATTTAACTAGCATTATAAATTAATAATTCATTTTTAATAGATCCTTATAGTTTTTGAGAAAACTTAATTTAAAGCCGAGCGAGCGAAGCGGAGCGGAGCGGAGCGGAGCTGTGTTAGCGCGCGCGACCGTTCAGTGGTGCTAAGTATTATTAGTATCATTAAGTCTTATGAGATCTTAGTAGAAAGAAGATGACATACTTGATCACATGATTGACAGTGCAATTACTTACGAAACGAGAAGTTGCAGCTTCCATATCAAATTAACCTACGTCACACAGCTAAGAAAAATATCTCAAAAAATAGATAAAAGTAGTTATTAACAAACTGCCCACCTCCGATTGTCATCCTTACTGGCTAACATACTTAGAAATTGCTCCAAAGATTTTGGATCCGCCTGAATAGGCGCAGAATACCTACTACTCTAAAATATTTTACTTTCAATGATGTAATGGTACCTAAAGACCATAAAAAAAATATATGTCATGAAGATTAAAAAACCACATCAAAAAAATAAGAAATAATTCCTCACCAAATAAATAGCGTAAGTACTTTGAAGTCGGGCGTGAAACATGTACAATTTTTTGTTGTTTTTTGTTAAACCCCGCCCGACTTCAAAGTACTTACGCTATTTATTTGGTGAGGAATTATTTCTTACTTTTTTGATGTGGTTTTTTAGAAGGCGGTTTTATTTTTTTATAAAAATAATTTTTATTTCACTCTTTTTAGTGCATCGTGCAGGCAATTTGCGTGTTTTCTGGTAAATAGGTATGTGATTAAACTCAAAACCTCCTTTTTCGAAGTTGGTTAAAATACCTTGAGGTATCCTCTTTTTAACAAAACAAGAATCATCTAAATCGGTTCATGAACAAAGGAGTTATGCCTAAAGATAAGTATTAAATTCACATAAAGTGGCAACGAAAACGACAGTATTTTCAAGATTTCCTGAAAACTACTGAACCGATTTCAAAATTTCAAAAAATGGGACCAACTTGGAAACTAACCTGATGTAATAACGTTTGAACCATTTCAATCGGTTCAGCCGTCTTCGAGTAATCGGTGGAAATACATAAAAAAAAAAAAAAAAAAAAACATACATACAGACGAATAGAGAACCTCCTCCTTTTTGATTTAGAAGTCGGTTAAAAAAATGGACTTCTGCGACATTTTTAAGTTGATTTGCTTTCTTATCCAAGGAAGGTGTAAACAAAACAATTAAATAAAAAAACTCATTTATTACCATTCTATGTCTATAAAAACATTGCCTAAAAAGTGCACTGGGTGGCTAAAACCATCTTCATCAATCTCGCCCAACCAAGATAATACAATATACTTAGTCATTACATGGGCGCAGACTCCGAGTGTCCTGCGGCCATGTACCTACCTACATGTACCTACAGCAATATTCTGTTATCTATCATCGCAGATCTCCCTTCAGCTCTACGACTATATAATATATAAGTCCGGTTAAGTCCGGTATACCTACTACCAATACTACCAATCAACTTTTCAAAGCGCCCTACACTCCGACCAATATAAAAAGCCATAGGTACTGGACTAATATTTAGAGCAATTTTTCAATGTTTTAGCCAGTAAGGATGATAACCAAAAGTATGTCATTCTTTTC
Organism: Crambus lathoniellus; assembly: GCA_949710035.1. NCBI lineage: Eukaryota > Metazoa > Arthropoda > Insecta > Lepidoptera > Crambidae > Crambus > Crambus lathoniellus. The sequence continues at coordinate 20,507,068 of OX453310.1, forward strand.
TACGTATTTTTAGCTATTATTGATGTTCGAAGTAGGTTTTTTTGCAATTTCTTCTTTCTACAGATAAGAATACCAACCTACCTGGAAAACAATTGTTTATTACATTCGTTAGAGAATTTTCTCGAATGTTTAAATTTTTCCGAGGTTTACAATATCGGTCCGTTTGATAGGACATTTGTCAAAGATTTGGTGTGAATATAGCCTTCTGGGGTATTTATTTTTACATTGTAGAGTCCGTGCTTTAAAAATAGTCTCTACATTTTTATTTATCTTTTTTGCATGTACTTTATTGTATTTTTTATGATATACACTAACAACAAATTTAAACAAGAACAACAAAATAGACTATTAAAATGTCAACGTCAGGACAGGGCAGTAAGGGGCGCGGGTTTGATACCCTTCCAAGTAACCAACGGTTTACTGTTCCAATTCCAAAGGATTAAAGGTGATTCAGTTCATTACCTCTTTATTTTTTTTTTTAATATGCGTGTTTGTTTATATTTATATTTAATTATACAAAACAACTTGTAGGCTTACAGAGTATTCCAAAACGGCAGCAAGTCTCAATAGAATACAGTTGTTGCGCTGATGCCATCCCTAACTTCGTTAGAGACTTAACATAATAATATACCTACTTAAAACAGTTTATAATTTTTGAACATACAGAATAAATAATAATAATAATAAATAACTTCTTACATTCACACCAATTATCTAAGCCCATTTTAATTTCATTAAGAAACTGTATCATGGAAAACTTGATAACGGATAAATATATACTTAAATACTTTTTGTTTGTAAATACATACTTAATATACATAGTAAACACCTAGACCAAGACAAATAGACATGTTCATGCACACAAATATTTGTCTTGTTCGGGAATCGAACCCGAGACCACTGGCGCAGAAGGTGGGTAGCCTACCCCTGCGCCAAATCGGTAAGAATAGGTATTTTTAGTTTACTTTTATTACCTCGTCCAATCAGTGACATCATAATTCACTATATATTTGTGAATATCACTGAATTGTCATAAAAAAATCTCAACTGTTCTATGAATATTAACTTTAACAACTGCAATATCTACTTAATAACAGCTGTCGAGCGGTCATTGTTTAATGATTACGGCTATTATCTATTTCAGTTTAAATAGTTATAATAGCCTGCAAAAGATGGCGTCAAGTCTGTTAAATCCAAAGAATAGTCGTAGCTTCCAATCTTCAGAACAAAGGAAACACGACTATTTATAAAATAGTCAATACGAGTCAACTGTGTAGAAACGGACTCCCCGGCAAATACTAGTCTTCTCTGCATAATGAGTTATCTGCGGCTGCAGCTACTGCCGTATTGCATGACCTAAAGGAGATAAATATCTACATTAAACAAATGAGCGTTTCATGTTTCTGTATTTCATTGGCGAATGTCAGTTTTAAATAACAAATTTAGGCAAAAGTTTACTCTACTCACCATTTCTTTTTGCATGACCCGTGGGTTTGTTATGTAAATACATTTTTTTTTATGTAAGACCAGCCGCTCACTGGTGACTTTTGTCGCCGTGACTTTTTGTCATTGTCACCTACTGTCACCCACGGTGCGCTCACTTGAACAGTCACTGGGTAACAAAACGCGCTCATTCTTAAAATGGATTTCGTACAGACTGCTGTATGAAGTGCTCTTGAAATACGAAAAAGAAAAATGAAATGAAAATAGCGCTACTGGGCGCAACCTATATACATTGAAAGATTGTGTAAAGAAAAATTTAATACTCTACATTATTGTATTGAGATTTAAAACTACTTTTTAGGGCTCGTGGTTTTTTACTATCACATTTTTCCTACATTCTACATATATTCTAAACTACCTACGTCAGTATCCTTCAAATTCTTTGATTTTCTTCGTATGTCAATAAACAGTTTTACTTTAGTCTCATTTGTGAAGACCTGAAAATGGCTTTATGTTTATATTTAGGCTTTTTAATGTATTAGGTTAAGCAGTAGGTCTTCCAATAAATAAATACATAACTTGCAGCATTTGGTTGGTCCTTTATAACGTTTCATTCAAGTCAAGACACAAGATTTCGCAGATGTATTCCAGTAGAAGAAAGTCTTGTGTTTTGTTTAGATAATAATAGATTATTTGGAGGTAGTAGGTGTGTGTGTAAATAATTCATTTCATTTTGAAAAAAATAAAAGTTAGATTTTTATTGCAAATATGTATCCTAATATTTTGGTCAGCTACTAAAAGTGCAACACCAATTCCAAAATCCACCAGCCGCGACACTGGTGACATAAAGTTTAAAAATGTGCTAATCTGCCTCCTTCCCTCACCTAACCTATTAAAAATTGATAATAATTAAGGCTAATTTATTGGATATGGTTTGCCTTACAGTAAGGCAAGCAATAAATACTTAATTACCTATCTTTTCTTTTTGTTCTCGTGTGAGGATTGATCGGAAATAAGTGTATATAATTTAGTTCCACAATCTTGTTTTTAAACAAGCATCCTAGTATTTCTTTATTTATTTTATTTCGTATAATGCTGGTCTCTTCTCTACCTCCTCTATTAGCAATTCGTTGTCAATGTCTTCGTCTTGTGGAAAAGCCGCCATCGTAATGCTAGAAATCAAAGCCCCACACACACGTCTAATTCGTATGCGTCCGCCGCCCGAGTGACAAAAAGTCGCCGTGTGAGCGCACTTCCATAGTAATGTACAGGTCAAGCGAAAGTCACGTCGCCGCCCGCTGCTAGGAACTATTTGTCACGTCACCATAATCAGCGCACTCCCCTATATCTTCATAGCACTCGACTGGGCAACTAAAAGTCACGCTGACAAAAGTCACTAGTGAGCGGCTGGTCTAAATCACTAAATGTTGCAAGATGGACTGTGAAGTAGACACGCGACATATTGTGAGACATGATTGAACGAGTGTATTTGTTGTTTTGTATTGTAGGTACCTAGCACAACAAAATGCAATGTATTATATTAGTATGGTACTTTCTTTTCAACGTTGTTGATGAATTTTGTTTCGTTTCGTTTAGTTAATCTCATTGGTAGTAGTAGTTGTAAGTTCGTCCTGTTTGTAAAAGCACAAATTATTTATAATTAGTGTTAAAAGTTGAAAACTAGTAAAAGTTTTATTAATTTATTATTATTTGATAGCTTTTTTGTTTACTACATAGAACCACAGAGATCACACCACAGATTAGTTAGAAAAACAGATTAGATAAATATGTTCTGTGCAGTGAAGTACTGTAGGACAGGTAAAAGCACGGAACTGTACTGCCACACAGTTTCCGATTTATTTTTTGTTGAGTGTTAGTGTTAGTTAATTTTTTTTATAATTATGTTTGTTTTTGTCTTTTGGGGGTGTCTTGGGTTACTCGCACAGGCCCTGCCAGAATACCAGCGTTGTTGTAGGGTGATCATTTGTCACCCGACAACAACATATGCTGAGGCAGGGTCCTGATTGGCCCATCACGAAGTTAATAATTGTTTATATTTTTATATTTTTTTATATTATGTACTTGTTATATAAATTGTATTTTTTGTTTTTTGTATTTTATTGTAGTGTGAACTTGTGATGTGATGTGCCAATAAATGTCTTTCTTTCTTCTTTCTTTCTCTTTCTTTCATAATATAGAGAGCGAGAGCTAAAATATGGTTAACGCGATTTAGAATGAGTTTAACGAAGAATTAAATAACTTTCAGAAAACGCAATTAAAATACATTTTGTGGTGGCATGTATTTCGTATCAATGGAACAATGCACGGTTTCAACACATTTTAAGGCAATAAAAAAAACCAGTCAAATACCCTAAGTATTGACAAAGAACAAGCCGGGCATACAAGGAAAAAAAAAACATGGTCATCAATTTTGATTGCTGATTCTTACATTACAGGCACTATAACACGTTACGTTATAGCACGTTACGTGCGTTAACGACGCATTAAGCACGTTAAAATTGTAATTGAAACTATAGAAGAAAAGCAAAAAAGGGAGTCAAATTATCTACGTCAGTGTGGTTGAGGCAAGCCTCGGTACATTGAAACCAGAAGTTTCGGGGCAGAACACTGAAGAGTGGACTGAATCGTAGCGGGTGCGAGCCAGGGCGGCTGCGGGAATGACTCTGCGAATGTGCGTAGTCTCACATTGCGAGTGAAGCGGAATTAATGCAGCTCCGCTTCAAACTACTCCACTGCGTAGAAACGGACTCCCTGAGTAGGGGACACCAAGTTTAGTTTATATATCGAAGTAAACAAAAAATTCCGCAAGCGTGATTCAGGAGTAGCGCCACAAAACCACGCAAAAGTCACTAAACTTCACTGCTTTACTCATAGAATCATTTAAATATAGGCCTGAGTATGTCGGGATAATTGAAAGTTTTCACACTATTTCGAAAATTGACCGTTATATAGCTTTAAAATAGAATTGAAACTCTACCAAGGAGCTTATTGATATCAGCGCCATCTTGTAAAATTTAAATGTGGACAAACAACACAATCGACCCACCCAGGTATATAACTGGGAGCTGACAAAAAAGGGTATGCCGAAATTGTATTTTCCTTAATGTACTGCTTGACTCATAGAGTTCGCTATAAATAGAGTTTTGCTGTTCATTTAGATCAGAAATAATATTCTATATTTGGAAACTATTTTTACAATTATTAAGATTTATAGACTAGGTAACAAGAAAGTTGAAAGAAGAAGAAGAAGAAGGTAAAAAAGTCCAAATGTCAAATCTCATACAAAAGTTTCAATAATAAAAAAATATCAAATTGGACTAAATATTTTTACTTTTATGCATTCACAATGCAGTTTTTATTATAGAACATAATATTATGTTCTTGAAAACACATATTATTGAAAATGAAGTACTTATTAGAAAAAATCGACCCGTTCCAACATCAGCCAATATTGAGTGAATTGAGTGGAACTTCCACTCAATTCACTCAATATTGGCTGATGTTATTCTCATGCTGGTGCTTCACCTGCGTCTAATGCCATTAATTGGCGCACTATTTGATATAGTATGCTGGTGTAGCCGGGTCTTAGCGCGCTAAGACGCGCATGCCGTTATTAACGCCGTTAGGCGTCACGGAGGTGAAGCCCTAGCATTATGGTAAAAGTAATCGCTTCAGGGCTGCGCTCGATTCACGTAGTAGGATAGTTATAAGGCATGACAGAAAGCAAGCCTTACCTGTAATAATCTGTATAAATATTGCAAAAATGCAAATGTACAAAAAATACATTTTATTTCAAGGAATTGTTGAAGAACTAGATCAATTATTTTAAATAAAGCTTAAGTATAGTTTAAAAAAATGGTACTAATTTTGAATATTTAAAAAAATATTTGTTTGCACACAACGACATCTATCGAAATCCACTATAATAATATCGTTAAAGTGCATTATGCTTGCAAAAGTGCAGTGGGTACTCGTTAAGGCGCTACTCGGAAAAAGTATGGACTTTTTTATTTAAAACTATAGGACGGTTACAGGTATTATAAATCTGGTAATAGGATATATATTTCTTCATACCTTTATCTAGATTCGTATAATTTAAAAAACACGATTTTATGATTTTGCCTCGACACTTTATCTTTTCGAAAAGACCTTAAAAAAAAAATACGAAAACTCAAGATTATTCTTAAATGGGGTTACTTACACTATTGGAAATTGGTTTAATTAGTGGACACCAATAATATTTAGGATCGTATAAAAGCATTTTAAAAAAATCGCTGTAGTCTTTTAATACGAAGTGATTTTGTGTTTTTTTTGCCTAATCTGCAAAATCGGTCTCGCTCACCCGCGCGTCGTTTTCTCATTGCTATCTCGCTTCAGCATATTTTTTTCGAGTATCGCCTTAAGATGTTTTACTAGTCGGTAATTTACAATGGAGTGCTTGTTGACAAGGTTATTATTAACTAATGCCTAAGCATTAGTTATGCAGCACAATATTTTATAATGCTATTATTAGTATCATTAAGTCACATGATTGACAGTACAATTTCTACAGTTAAGAATACCAAACCAACCTACCCAAAAAACAATTTTTTATTACATTCGTTAGAGTTTAAATTTTTCCGAGGTTTAGAATTTATAACGGTCCGTTTGATAGGATATTCGCCGAAGATTTGGTGTGAATATAGCCTTCTGCGATAAGTATTTATTTTTAAATTGTAGAGTCCGTGCTTTAAAAATCGTCTCTACTTTTTTATTTATCTTTTTTTGCATGTACTTTATTGTATTTTTATGGTATACTTACTTACACTAACAACAAATTTAAACAAGAAATAGACTATTGAAAATGTCGGTCAACGTAAGTCTTAACGACAGGCACAGAATAATATTTGTCGACAGGGCAGTAAAGTAAGGGTCGCGCGTTTGATACTCTTCCAAGTAACCAACGGTTTACTGTTCCAAAGGATTATAGATGGTTCTGTTCCTTACCTCTTTAAATTATTTAATAATGTTAGTTTGTTTATATTTATATTTAATTATACAAAACAACTTGTATGCTTACAGAGTATTCCAAAACGCCAGCAAGTCTCAATACAATACAGTTGTTGCGCTGATGCCATCCATAACTTCATAAGACACTATGCATATCTATACTAATCTATACTAATATTATAAAGAGGAAAGATTTGATTGTTTGTTTGTTTGCATCGAATAGGCTCTGGAACTACTGGACTGATTTAAAAAATTTTTTGGCCATTAGAAAGCTACATTCGTCCCGAGTGACATAGGCTATATTTTATCCCGATACTCCCACGGGAACGGGTACCACGCGGGTTCAACCCGCGAGGATCCGCTAGTACTTAATACGTATTTAATTTTTGAACTTACAGAATATGTATTTTTAGTTTACTTTTACTGCCTCGTCCAATCAGTGCTATCATAATTCACTATATTATTATATTTGTGAATATCACTGAATTGTCATGGAAAATTCTCAACTTTTCTATAAATATTAACTTTGACAACTGCAACATGTACGTTTTAATAACTGTCTGGCGGTCATTGCTTAATGATAACGGCTATTACCTATTTTAGTTAAAATAGTTATAACAGCCTGCAAAAGATGGCGTTCAGTCTGTTAAATCTAAAGAATAGTCGTTACTTCAATCTTCCGAACAAAAGAAACACGACTATTCATAAAATTTAAACGTTGAAACTGTTGAAATAGTGCAATGTTCCATTGATACGAAATACATGCCACCACAAAATGAATTTTATTTGCGTTTTCTGAAAGTCATTTAATTCTTTGTTAAACTCATTCTGAATCGCGCTAACAATATTTTAGCTCTCGCTCTCTATATATGCAGAAAAGACTCTAGTATTTGCCGGGGAGTCCGTTTCTACACAGTTGAACAGTGTTAGAGGAGGAGCTGTTATAATTCCACCGTGCTTGCAATAAGCAATATGCTTTGGTGCGGCGACGGAGTAATATTGCTCGTGATAAGAAATGATTATTCGGGCCTACTCGGCCACAAGCAAGCTAGTAGAGTACCTGCCAGGTGCTGGATACATGGCGACAAGAAACTAGAAGTTTCGAGATTTGACGAAGACATAATGTTCGATAACGAGGAAATGTCCTCGACCTCACTGCTGTAGAAGATTTGACTCTCTTTTTTGATTTATTCAACGATTTTTGAAACACAATTTATGAGTAGCTTACGTTAGTAGAGTAGTTTTTTTAAATAGTTCATTAAAATGCTTCGTGTGAACTTTTAAAACACGTGGGTTTCTTACTAGCAATATTTGTTATTCTGATAATTAATGACTTTATGATTTGTTTTTGTGAATCGTTGCGTTCAGAAACATTCACATTATGTAATCCGAGCTCAAAACTTTTGAAACAGTGTGAAAATACCTACTGCCACAGCACCAATTCAAACAATGAATGGTAAAGGTTCATTTTCGGCATCATGTTTTTTAATTTTAAAACTATTAATTTTTTGTTGTGAATTATTTCAGCCTATGCCCAGAAGTGGGCGTCGTTCGGCTGACATGATGATGATTATTTCAGCACTAATATGTAAGTTTGTAAATAAGTATTATGAACTTTGAAAAGCGAACAAGGATTGGTAAAAAATAATCTGTTTATCTTGCTACAAGGAAAAGTTCCTGACCATTTTCGGAAAGCGGATTTATTGTTAAGCCAAAAAAAAAAAACTATGGCAAGAGTATGGCGCTACTAGCATGTGACGTCGCTGGCTTTTAGCGCTCTCCTTGTCTAGTTATAAAGTTTGATGCTCTATCTATATCGTTGATAAAATGCAAGATATCCTACTAATATTATAAATGTGAAAGTTTGGATGTTTGGATGTTTGGATGTTTGGATGTTTAGATGTTTGGATGTTTGTTACTCAATCAAGCCAAAATGGCTAAACGGATTTGGCTGAAATTTGGGACATAGATACTTTATAGTCTGGAGAGGAACATAGGCTACTTTTTATCCCGGAAAAATATCACACTCCCGCGGGATAACGTCGTGTAGTTCACGCGGGCGAAGCCGCGAGCGGAAAGCTAGATATTGGAAATAAATACCTATGTTGTATTGATAATGTTTCAATAAACATTTACGACAATAACAAAAATCAGTCAAAGGGTCTTTGTAAACACGCCTTAACAGTTAATTCTTCATGAGAAAAATCACAAAAAAATATGTGTAAACTCGTCACGGATAGCATTTAAAAATATATTTGATTTACTCTATTGTAAACTCGCCACTGTAGATGTTTGCGTAGGGACTGCAGAAAAATTTAAAACTAAGATAATAAAATCATTATTTATTTATTTTTAAAACACATTTCTAATAACAGAATTAAATAAATCTAGCTAGAGGTGTAACAATTTAACAGAGTACTGATAACAATTTGACAGTGTATAGCATAAATCCAAATAATACCATTTAATAATAAAAAAATGTAAATAAAGTCATTTAACTTACCTTTATCTAATAAAAAAATCACAGTCTTTATAATATATTTATATTCAGTCAAAAGTACCAGGACAACATAACTTACAAGGAGTTATTTCGATTTATATTTTTGAAAAATTAAAGAACTAACACCCGTTTGCACTAAACTCGGGTTGAGCGTGTCATTGATAATGATAATATACATCTTAGCTTAGAAACAGTCTAAAACAGCCGAGCTAAAATTTTTGTTTGCACTGACAGACTACGTCGTAAATTAGTCATCACCTTGCTAAAAGAATGAATGAATGAATTCAAATATTAATTGTTTATGGATTTTAAACCTGGCGAGGTAAAGTAGGTCACTGGATATTTTTTTGGTTGAAACTTCTCATTGATTCCTTCGTAAGTTAAAAGGAGACAAAAGCTAAGGCGTTGTCTATTTTATTTGGTAGGAGTAATTCACTGAGAAAAGAAAAGTCAACTGAGCTCAACTGTCAGGAAAAACATAAATACAGTGCGTAACCTTTTCTGTTCCGGTGGCCAAAACTAGAACTAACGAGTTTTGTTTTTAATGTCATTTTGCTAATACTTTCATGTTTTGCTGCTAAACATAAGCGCCGCTGTCATGGGAACAGAAAAGATTGTCGATCTGTAATGTTTTTTTTTTAAATAAATGATGAATGACGTATGTCACATGTGTTGTGTCTCTATCTAGCAAACAAGAATACAAAAGCCACAAGCTTTTCTGTTCCGGTGACAGCCGTGACAGAGGAGTCACTTGCAATACGAAATTAGCTGTCAAAATGGACTGTCGTATGAAAACTGTTTTAGTTCCAAAGATAATCACCGGAACAGAAAAGCTTGTCGCACTACTCTTTGCTCACAATGCCACAGACAATAATCACTGATATAGGTATTTCTTAAGCCCGTAAGTTAAGAATAGCCAAAAGTGCATTTAAGAATGTCCTAAGGTTAGTGCAAAGCAATTTTTTGTTAAGAATGTCTTAAGTTAGCTAGGAAAAGACTTAGGCGATTTTTAAGTTTAGTGCAAACGGGTGTAAGTAATATAAATTAAGTTATATCTTAGCGGTACGAAATCAAAATAACCCCTCGTAAGTTATGTTGCCCTAGTACTTGTGACTGAATATAACATTATTTCGTAATTGAATATATATTGTCCAAAAAAATGTCTAAACAGTTCGATGATCGAATTAAAAATGTGACTAATAAGTTATTTATTGGTAGGTAGTATGTATGTAGTATAAAGGTCGCGGGAAGCCGCGGCTGTCATCAATTTTGATTGCTGATTTTTACATTACAGGCACTATAACACGTTACATTATAGTACGTTACGTGCGATAACGACGCGGGAAAGGTCGCGGGAAGCCGCGGCTGTCATCAATTTTGATTACTGATTCTTACATTACAGGCACTATAAAACGTTACATTATAGTACGTTACGTGCGTTAACGACGCATTGAGCATGCTAAAATTGTAATTGAAATTATAGAAGAGAAGCAAAAAGGGAGTCAAATTATCTACGTCAGTGTGGTTGAGGCAAGCCTCGGTACATTGAAACCAGAAGTTTCGGGGCAGAACACTGAAGAGTGGACTGAATCGTAACGGGTGCGAGCCAGGGCGGCTGCGGGAATGACTCTGCGAATGTGCGTAGTCTCACATTGCGAGTGAAGCGGATTTTGTGCAGCTCCGCTTCAAACTACTCCACGGCGTAGAAACGGACTCCCTGAGTAGGGGACACCAAGTTTAGTTTATATATCGAAGTAAACGAAAAATTCCGCAAGCGTGATTCAGGAGTCGCGGCACAAAACCACGAAAAAATCTTTAAACTTCAGTGATTTACTTATAGAATCATTTAGTTAAAGGCCTAAGTGTAAAATATGTCGAGATAATTGAAAGTGTTCACATAAATTTTTAAATTAATTGACCGTTATATAGCTTTAAAAAGAATTGAAACTCTACCAAGGGGCTTATTGATATCAGCGCCATCTTGCGAAATTTAAATGTGTGCACAACACAATCGACCCAGTTACCTGCGGTGTCCCTATACTATAGGCAAAAAAAAGGGTAGATGTACCGCAATTGTATTTTCCGTATTGTACTGCTTGACTATAGAGTTTGCTCTAAATAGAGTTTTGCTGTAGAGTACAGTCGCCAGCACGTCAGGTTACTACAAACTGTCAAATTTCTTAAAGTAAAATTCAACCTTCTGTCCAACAGATAGCGTTCAGTTTCAATTAATAAATTTTGACATTTTGTAGTAACCCGACGTGCTGGCGACCGTACATTCAGATGAGAATTATTTTTTTAGAAATTTATTTTTACACGTACTTATTATAATTTATAAACTAACAAGAAAGTCAAGAAAGTCCAAATGCCAAATCTCATACAAAATTTTCTACAATAAAAATATCAATTTGGCCAAATTATTTTTACTTTTAACAATGCAATTTTTATTATAGAAAATGTTGATAATGAAGTATTACAATAAAAAAAATCGACCCGTCTCAGAACTAGCTCCGCATAGGGTCTCAATATTGGCTGATGGAATTCTGATCGCTTCAGGGCTGCGCTTTATGAGAGAGAAAGCAAGCCTGTTACCTGTAATAACCTGTAAGTATTAATATTGCAAAATGGCAAAAATACAAAAATACAATTTATTTCAAGGAATTGCTGAAGAATTTATTCAAATATTTTAGTATAGTTTTCCAAAAATTTTTGGTACTAATTTGACACAGTATTGGCAATAAACGATATTCTATTCTATTCTATTCTTGTAATAGTCAGTAATGGAGTGCTTGTTGACAAAGTCATTATTAATTATATGCCTTTAGCATTATTAGGCAGCATAGTATTTGATAATGCTATAATTAATATCATTAAGTCTTATAGGTAGTAGGAAGTCTTATAGTAGGAAGAAGATGGTGTACTTGATTATGTTGAAATGGTTTTAAGTTTTGTACTGACAGTGCAAATTACTTACCAAATTTCTGCAGTTAAGAATAGTTATCAACCTACCCGTAAAATATTCATTTAATAATAATATTTTTTTTTATATTTAAGTACTTACATTTTTTTATGAAACTCTTTTTTTTATGAAACTCATTTTTTTATGATTTACACTAGAAAATTCAACAAAAACATAAAATATTGGTACTCTTGAAAATGTCAACGTTAGTTTTAACGTCAAGGCAGTAAAAGACGTGGGTTTGGATCCAAGTAATTAATGAATTGCTGTTTTAAAGGGTTATAGATGGTTTTGTTCATTATGTAGGTACTTATTAAAATTTTTACTTTTTTGCATATACAATGCAATTTTTATTATTAAAAAATTGAAAATAAAGTATTTTTGAAAAAATCGACCCGTCTCACAACTAGCTCCGATAGGGCTCGAACCCACGACCTTTCGCTATCCGGGCGACTGCTCTAACCACTGAGCTACGGAGTCGTTGTGAGACGGGTCGATTTTTTAAAAAATACTTCATTTTCCATTATATACTTCTTTTAATTTTATATATTAATGTTGTGTTGCGCTGATGTCATCCATTACTTCATTTCACACTTTACATATTAGGTATATAACATTTAAGAATTTGAGAATTTTATACTCGCTTTAATTTTTGGATATACAGAATATTTTATTTTCCTTTTATTGCCTCGTCAAATCAGTGCTATCATAAATTAATTATATAGTGGTCTATATAGCCGAATTCCGATCCTCACGTGGCAATTTTGAACACAATGTTATAATAGAAAACAGATAGTCATAAACAAAAAACATTCCTCAACGTTTCTATGAATATTAAGTTTCACTGCAACATTTACCTACTTTTGAATAACTGTCAAGTGGGCATTGCTTAATGACGTTATGGCAATAATCTATTTTAGTTTAAACAGTTGTAAAAGCCTGCAAAAGATGGCGTTAAGTGTCGTAACTTCAATCTTCAGAACAAAGGAAACACGACTATTTATACATTTTAAACGTTGAACCCCGCAATGTTCCATTGATACGAAATACATGCCACCACAAAAAATGTATTTCAATCGCGACTTGACTAATTCTGAATCGCGCTAACAATATTTTAACTCTCGCTCTCTATATATACAGAAAAGTCTCTACAATTTGTCGGGGAGTCCGTTTCTACACAGTTGAACAGTGTTGGAGGTGGAGCTGTAAAAATTCCATCGTGCTTGCAATAAGCAATATGCTTTGGTGCGGCGAACGGAGTAATATTGCTCGTAAACGATTCTTCGGGCCTACTCGGCCATAAGCAAGCTAGAGTCACCTGCCACAGGTGCTGGATACATGGCGACAAGAAACATGAAGTTTCGATCGAGATTTGACGAAAACAATTAATGTTTGATAACGAGGAAATGTCCTCGACCTCACTGTTGTAGAAGATTTGACTCTCTTTTTGGATTTATTTAACTATTTTTAAAACAATATTTTGAGTAGCTTACTTTAGTGAACTAAATGGCAGCAATATATAAACCCCTTGCGGTTTCTCTTGCTGCGATTAAATATAAATTTGGAATTGTTTTTTGTAAATTTAGAAAATAAATATAAAAAACAAAATGCTTTGTGTGAACTTTTGAAAGACGTAGGTATGTTTCTTACTAGCAATATCTGTTATTCTGATTTATTTTAATTTTTAGTTTTTTGCATTCACAATGCAATTTTTGTTACTGAAAAATGGAAAAAAGTATTTAGAAAAAATGAGACGTTGTGCGATGTTATTCTGATGTGTATGTTATTTCTTTTATGAGTCGTTGCGTTCAGAAACATTCCCATTTGTAATCCGAGCTCAACACTTTTGAAACAGTGGGAATATTTACTACCACAGCACCAATTCAAACAATGAATGAAAAAGGAAAGCTATTTGGAGCGCACGTTAAACAAAAAGCCGGCATTAAATCCCTACGCTATGGCCTCCTTAATGAGACAGTTTAAACAATTACTCGAGTAGTGTTGCTTATTTATCGATATTTTGCCTATCGATAAATCATTTCTACCAAGGGGCTCATCATATGGCACCCTTTTTGACAGCTGGTTCATAAAAATATCGAGAGCAATATATATGTCACATTTGTAACTAATTTTCATTTGCTGGTACTAAAACTTTGTTTTTCTCTGTTTTATACGATAAAGTATCACGATTTTTTTAAAGTGATTTCACAAACAAGTCATCGATATAATAACACATACAACACTGTGCGTGTGCTTGCTTGAGTAACGAAGGGCCGACAATGAGCCATTGTGTTCCGTACGGCAGTCACCTGCCCTCGTAAACACAATTAATAGTGATTACTGTAATTATACACTTAGTTTTTCTTGTCACCGACAAAATCATATAAGGACAAAACAACTAACTTCTTTAAATTGCCAATACGTGATTAGAATACGGAATAGTTACCTCCTTTAATTCGTTGCATGACTCGAATTTGCTATAGCTCATTTTTATTATTAGGTAGGTAGGACTTTTTCCATTGAGGCTACTTATCTTATAAATCGGCTAGACTTACAAAAGAAAACCTTTTCCGAAAAGTTGCTAAATGTTATTTAACTTTAGTCTTTTTGATACCTTCTGGAAGCGCGTTCCACAAACGGACAGCATGGACAGAGAAAGAGTAGGAAAAAAAGTCGGAAAAATGACGTGGAATTTCAAGGGTGAGGTTAGAGGAAGAACGCAAAGTACAGGACGTAGATGAAGAGTGAAAGGAGAAGCAGTCTTTAAGATAAGGAGGGGAATTAAATATGAACCTAATATAAATATTGTAGTACTATATTACTATATTTTTACCCGTCTGCGACAGAAGGAGGGTTGTGTTTTTCGAGTATGCATGTTTATTGATTATTTTAGGGATTGCAAGTTCAAATCCCTGTATGGATATTAACTTCAGGGTAATTTGTCATATCACTACGGGTACTGTTATAAATTTTGCGCTCTGTGTCATAATTACATTTTTACATTACATTACAACGGAACAAAAACGTCAAAAGAAGTGAAAATTAATAAATAATGGGAAAATTTTCAGAAGTGGCCAAAAATAGCTAGATTTTTATTAGTGGCTAAATCAAATATTTTTGTAACTAAATGCGTTGAAAATCGGCTAGATCGAGCCACAAAGTGGCTAAAACGGCAGCACGTGGGTACTTAAGTTCAACTTTATGATCTATGTAATAAGGTTAAAGTTCAAGAGAACTGAACTGAACTGAGCAAGAGCTCAGATAAAAATACGCTGTCTGATAGGCTCAAATGAAAATTGCATGCAAATGAATGAAATTTTTCACACGCATTACTTAGGGCCGGTTTTTCAATGCCTGGATAAAAATTATTCGTCTGATATCGTTGAATACCTCCAAATTGAAAAGCAATTGTCATTCATATATCTCTTGTTTTGTGATTGACATTTACTTTGGTTGGTTAATAATTTAACTAACTGATAACTATTATCTGAGGATTGAAAAATCAGCCCTTACTATCATAAACAAAAATACTTTTCCAAAATTAAAAAGACCATGAACCCTCTAAAGGAGATAAAATGTCAAAAAGTAATGGAAACAAAATTAAAACAAAATTTGACAAATCTGTGATTATAATCAATTTTTAAACTCGATAAACAATGGTTACTAAAAACTTTTGCTTTAATATTTGTGAATGATCCCTGGTTGATTGATATAAATTAGTATTTGAATAAGTTTAAACGCTAAGATACTAACATCGTATCATGAAAAATACTACTAGTTTCAAAGGTAAGTCAATAGGTACTTGACGAATATCACGTCCTCACGCGACGGTAAACCGTTATCTTTGTAAAATCAGTTTCACTGCTGTTAATAAAATTTAAATAGCTCAAATAAATCAGGCCTGTATCAAATCATAAGATCTTTTGATTGACGATTTTCCAATTACATCGGTGCATAAATATTCCATTTGTTTTGCATACGGAGAATCGAAACACGTATTGTGTACTTTTCGGGCTCGTTCATGTTATACTTATCTTTAAAATATGATGACACAGAGCAGTTAAATGTTTTGTATAAGCAAAACTAAGAGTCCAGTCTATAGAATCATTTGCCGATGACTGGTTAGGCTGTGTAGCTTACACAGTGTAAGTGGAGTTGTTGGAGCAATGTAATATGTAAAATCGTCAATAACCTCAACCAATGGTAGTCAGTCACGCGTTTTAATTTATAACCAATCCTTGAGTGGACTTAAATATGACGACGGTTAAACATCTGTTCATTAAGTAAATGAGAAACAAAAGATTAAGTAAGTAATTTTAATAATAACAAAAAAAAAGATAAATAGTTGCACATGAGTTGCACAAACTACACGTGAAAATAATTTTTCGTAAAAGATCAAAATGAATTAGGCACTTAAGTACTTACTTACAAGGAGCCTTTATAATCATCATCTTTTATACTTAACCTACTTCTATTTCAATCTTTATTTTCAAAAAGTAATATAAATTGTTTTTATCACATTAAAAGTTACAAAATAGCATATAGACATATTTATATAGGTAGGTACCTACCTACGTTAGAAATTGTAGCAATAAATTAACATAAATCGTTTGATGCTCGCAAAACAAATTAATGTTGAATCGGCACCGAACAAAATGGCGCATTAAAATGTCAAAACATACACTCTTAAACCTTGATGACTTTTTAGCGAAGCGTAAAATACCACGAGAGAGAAGAGACAAGCTGATTTCAACCTTATTGCTTTCATGTTTGGCAGCATTTGAATTTTAGGGCTGGATGTGGTTTGTTGATCGAAGGGATAATATTTAATGAACAAAAATATTTATCGATTTATCGTCTTTAATACATAGTATTAAGTTTAAATCAGCTAAATACATATACCTATACCTAATAGAAAAAAAGAGACACACGCAGGGTCTGTTAAAGTAAGTTGTGTTTTCAAACAAAACAACACAACTATAAACCAATAAAGTAGGCACCACTGATTTTAGAACGAGTGCCTACTAAAATCAATAAGCCGATTGTTTTATAACGGAATTCCGAAAATAGCAAATTAAAGTTCAGGAACACTTTCGTTCCGGAGACGTACCGGCACCTGCAACTTCTCAAACTGGAGCTGATCAAAGAACAAAGTTCACATAAAATTCGAGGGCTTTGTTTCAAGCCAGCGGCTCTAATTTATGTGAACGTCCGGTGATTCACACTTTTAGGGAATTATGTAACGGATAATATTTCTTGGCGCCAACTTTTTTAATTTGGCAAAAGAATTCCACAGGTTCTTTAAACGTTATGAAAAGTTTTTAATACAAAGTGCGAGTCTCTTTTGTTTTCAATTTGAATGAAGAATCGATTGTTGCTGACATAATAGGGTAGAGCCAATTGAATTTCGTTATTAAATTCTTTTTTATTCATCTTGATCATTATTTTCTTCAGAGTCCGACTTTCAAAGTAAAATTTGCTTTTTTCGTTATATCCCGTAAACAATTACCTTATTCTGTACCTCTCTCATTCAATAAAACTAAGGAGTTCTTTTTGAAACCACTAGCTGAATTTTATTGCGATATGTTTTGTTTTTGCATAATGAAACATTGGACCATTTTGGAAAGCTTTTGTTGTCAACGAGGTTTAAAATGCCCACGCATAGTTATTACGGTAAATTAAAGTACGTTATGAATCTAGTGAGTCATCATCATCAGTGGAACTGCAGAGTAAATAATTATAAACAGAGGAATATTGAGGATTTTTACACAACTGCACAAGAAGTGTAGGTATTGTGTTTAGAGTTAATAGATGTATGTGTGTGTGAAGTGTGTATTTTATGTAAGTATGTGAGTTTCTTTATTCCACCATAACTATAATGCCTTAACGGAATTTATTAATATTGGAGGACGTGTCGACGTGTGGCGCCATTGAAAAATTAAATGTTTTTTTTTCTTTAATAGCAATAATATGGGTATTTAATGAAAGGCCTCGACGAGTACATTTCAAAATAGTTTGTATACATAATCACCAAAGGAATTCAATATGTAAATAATTGAAAAATAAAAAACACGACTAAAAAACTAAAAAGTAAAAAATAAGCTCTCATTGCAGTCGGGGACCTTTTAAAATTAAGTATTCCATTGAATGGCACCCCTGAATGGACTGCAATGAGAGCTTGTTTTTACTTTGACTTACTAGTTCGATTTTGGCAGTCGGTTTTTTAATTTTAAAAATATTTATATTGTACTTTCGATCTCAAAAACGTCTCGTTACAAGGTATCCCGCCGTAGTCTATTGTGATGGAAAGTGTCCTTGCAAATGTGTGAAGGTCATTATTCAATTTGACATATCTTATGAAATACAACAGAAAGAAAAAATAGCCCTTGACTTGGCGGGTTTCTTGCCGGTTCTTCTCGTTACAAATACAATACATGGTCTCCCGCCCCGTAGGATTTGAGAACCAATGGCGTAGCTTCTTTGATGTTCATAATATTGATGTAATCACAACCTAAATAGAAATAAAAAAGAAACAAATTTAAAATTTTAACTTTTTTGCATTCACAATGCAGTTTTTATGGTTTTGCTTATTATTTCGTATGATTTGCGAACCGGTGATGTAGCTTCTACGACGTTTACAAGTCCTGTATCAGCCTCAAATAAATGAATAAATGTATTTCAATTTTGAAGATAATAGTGGAACTAACTAAATAGCTCATACAGAACAGTTTGAAAGCCTCCAATGTGGTTAAACTTAATTGTATTATGCTTCTGGGGAATATTACTTGGCCTCCGCTGTTGAACGTCAGAATGAACATACATTAGTTAATTATACTCTCGGGTGTTTGTACTGACGTTATTTACAAACGCTTAGACTTAATGTACTGGTTTATTAATTAAAACTATAATTATGAAAAAGATCGTACGACCACTTTGCTATAATTAAATATATAAAGAGGTACTACAGAACAAGAAAATTGTTTTTCTCTTGTTTCCATGTTCTGTGGTAAGTGTATTATTTAATCCACATTAAGATTTAGGGCATTCCAATGCGATTAATTTTTTATGTTTTTATTTTAATTTCAAACATGTGTGTATTTTGGCTTTTCAATTAATATACAGAACAATGCCGGTATTATTAAAATTTTAGTAATTACCATTTTGGGATGATCAATGATGATGATTTGGCTTCGACGCTTGTTTCTTGATGTCAGCAATGAAATTACTAATTATGTACAACTTTTTCACCAGGTGATATGACCTATTTTCATAATCAACCTTCGCTTGTTTTCAGACCGTCGAAACGAGGTTAATATTTGGAACTTGATCTTTCGTATTCTAACCTATTTTCATGTAAGACCTTTTTATGTTTCCATTAATATCGTCTTTTGTTTTGTACGTCATAGAACAAAAGTTAGGTTTGATCACTTACTATTTTTCTATGGAATGACCTACTTAATGTTATCAGCAAAGAGTAAAATAATACATAAGGAAAAGAGAGCCATCTGGGGCGACTTTTTGAGACCATCGATTGAATAGTGCTGCCGCCTAGAATTCGATTCCGGTACTAAGCTCACACACACGCACACATGCATACGCCGCACGCACACAAATGCGTTCTCTTTCAAATTTTGTATTCGTTTTTAAAGTCGAATATTTTCAAATCCATTGTTTTATAAAATAATTCATGAAGCACTTGGAATTATTTACAAAACAATGGAGTTGAAAATATTCTACATTATTGCATAGGAAAGGTAAATAAAAAAGACAAAATTGATTTGAATTTTTATTTATTCTTAAAATGTTTAGGTTTATTGTAATATAGAACAGCTTCATTTTTACTAATAATCATCACTATCATATTATTTTACTTTGCCACTCAAAATTCGGTTGATTGATCGACACTAACTATAAATTAAGATGTTCATACTCATGGTTTACAGAACACACAAAATAAAACACTAAAAGCGACTTTTCGCACAGTTCTTTTCACGTTCTTTTGAACAACACAGAGAAAGCGTCTTTTCGCGAATTGCGGAGGAACGATGTTCAACTCGCTCGCCGCAGGAATCACATATCAGTTTTTTTTGAAAATCTTTTAGGATTCGTAAGTTAGATGGCGCTAGTTTCTATGCAAATCTCATTACAAATCGTTTTGTATGGAAATGTCAAAGAGTGCCCCCCCCCCCCCTGGTTATCAGAACTGGCAAGAAATATGTTGCAATGTAAATTCAAATTTACCCCAAATTCTCACACACGTGTAATCATCGTTCCTTGTTAATCTCTTATTTGCCTTCGGGTGGGCCTATAAAATCCGCGAAATATGCAAAGCCCGGTACCACCCGTGCCAATTGTATAAAAGTAAGCCAACACCTGTACAAAGGCCCTACCATCAGTCATCATAATATAAAAATAACATTGATTAAAGGACGCAGCTATACACTGTGTATTGCGCCATCTCGTTTACGTTAATACTTTAACAATGTTCAGCCCGTGGTAAGGCCCCTTACAGGATTAAACCTTATTTAGATATGTGTAACATTGTAATCTGCGTGCACAACAATAAAACAAATAAAGACACTGTCCGTATCCGTTTTGCATAATGCGTGGGTAGGTAAGTTCATTTGTGGTTCAATTGGGAGCGATTAGCTTGTAAGCTTTAAATAGATAGGTACTTACTTTGTCAATATTGGAAAGTTACCTAGATAAGCTGTTGTTCTTGTAAATACAATTAGAGGTTTTACAACTTTCTTTAGCTGTCCGCTGCGTAAATTAGTAATTTTGCACATTTTTAGCACTTCATAATAATATTATATATTTTAATACTTACTTAATGAATTTTCATGTGATGAGTTGAGTATGTTAGATTTACATGCCAGGCAAGTAACAAAAGAATGTTAGTATTTTTCAGTATTTACTTTATTAATATTTTGAATGTAGGCAGGTAGGAGATGTAGTCGTGTGATCCTCTGTGGCCGGACCACATATCAGTACCCAGATGCTATATAGTGCAATAACAGCTACCTGTAGTCTACTTTCATAGGAATGTATTAAAATTAAAAGTACCTCAACAGATTATGAAATATTCAGTAGCTTTTGTGGTCCGGCTGCAAAGCCGTGCTCTCTGGCCGGACCACCTCGAATTCAGAAAAGTGTGATGCACTTTCCAAGAAACTAATACCTCAAAAAAAGCTACTTAAAAAGTACCTTCCATACATACAAGTGTGGTACGATAGAAGTCATTGGTTCCGAAGTTACTAGTCGTAGATTGTGGTCCGGCTGGAGAGTATACTCTGCAGCAAGTCATTTTGATAATTTTAAATATTATCGTTACGTGAACCTATTTAAACATAATCTACCTTTTCTCTACCTCTCGTTGCTGCTATTTTTTTTCTCGTGAAGCTATTAATTTGTTTGATTGTCCGCAAAATATGTGGCGCGGCTAGGGAGAACAACTTTTGCGCGAATAAAAAGAAATTTGACTTTTTCTTCATAACAACCAATACTGCATAAAAAGTACTTTATAAAAAAACCTTGTCTTCATTTGAAATCTTTTGTTTTAAGTACCACTAACGACTTACAGGAGGTTCGCTTGCATTATTAAGGAGAATGGGCAAGAATAGGTTCACCTGCTAGGAATTACTTACCTATTTTATAATAAGTAATAGGTGAATATTCAGGTAAATAAAGACCAAATAAATACTAAAAACAAATCATATATTCCTTAACCAAATGGACTCCCATTACTTATGTATCACTTATGTACTAATGAAAAAAAACAAAATTTCGTCTTCTTATTAACTAGGTAAGTACCATTTAAAAAAATCATACTAAAATATATCTTATTCTTTTTTCTCATTAACTATTAAAAAATAAAACAAAAATATATCTTAAATTTCTATACTCAAGTGTCTTACTTACAGTATTGTAAAGGACAATGGGTAACAGCGTACCCAGACACGAAAATAGATCAAACATTATGGGTTATATATCTATATCGGATTTTATTGCTCTCTTAAAGTAGAGCGGAAGCACCCGGTTTTGGCCACTTTTGCCTCCAAAAGTGGCCTTCGTCCTTTTTCATCATCATCATCATCAGCCCGTTTTCGTCACACATCCTGAGCACGGTCTTCAGCTCTTCGCAGCCAGCCCCCGCCTGCCATCTTTCGCAGGTCGTCGCTCCACCTGGACGCTACGTTTGCCTAAACGCGGTCTCCACTCCAGAACTCGTTTACCCCAACGGCCGTCGGTTCTTCGAGCGATGTGGCCACATCGTCCTTTTTGCCAAAGCTCAATTTAAATAAGGTATTTTAAGGAAATAATAACAATCGTTTGAATTCCTTATGTCATACGATTTTTAAAACGAAACTAATCAATTGCAAAACAACAATTTAATTGTAAAAAAAAACTAATACAATCCATAAAAAAATTCTTAAAATTTTCATTCAAAAAATTAAACAGAAAATGATTTTCATTAAAAAAAATCGTATCACATCAAGAATTCAAACGATTGTTATTATTACCTTAAAAAACCTTATTTTAATTGAGCTTTGGCAATAAGGACGAAAAGTTAAATAGAATAGAACGATGGGACAAAATGTCCTCCAAAACCCATTTCCGACCAATAGATTTGAAATGTATTTCAGGTGAAAGATAATATAGTGACAACTTTTTACTATGGCGACACCCCTCAAATGTGTGGGAATTCTGGGAAAATATTATTTTAAAATTGTTATTTATTACAAAGTAAAACCAAAGTTAATAAAAAAAAAATGATTTTGACATTGAAATTATAGCTATTAATCTCTTTATAGAAACGTATGAAATTGTCGACGCACATAAAAGGTATCTTGGAGGGGGGGGACGGGTCTCATACAAATTTGCCCATTGCCCTTTTTCGAGCAAAAAGTGGCCAAAACCGGCACAGTGGCCAAAACCGAGGCTTCCGCTCTACTTTAAGAGAGCAACAAAATCCGATATAGATAAAACCCATAATATTTGAACTATTTTCGTGTCTTAGAACGCTGATTATTACGTTATTAGAGTGAATTTTTCAGGCGAACATTTTACGCGTCTAGGCTGAAAACGCAGTACTGCTTTACCGATATGATTTTTTCTATACATTAAAGATACACGTACCTCAATGTTGCCACTTGAAATATATTTATAAAGCAATTAATTTTTATAAGAAAAATAAATAAGTGACGAATTTTAAGTTCTGTGGCTTGTCCACAATCACTTTGACACAACTTATTCACCTCTCAGAAAAAAAATCCTCAAGACCTTGTTTCTTGTTAAGAAACAAAATTTTGCTTTGCGCGAAAATGAGCTGTCATAATCATAAGACATTAAACATATGAAAGTGAAAAAAAAACTATATCCCAAGGGAACGGTACTTTTTCCCTGAGTTAAAATACCGTATAAAATTTTCCAGGCCAGAGCGCAATTTATCGCGATCGAGTCAGTCGTTTTGTGTGACTGAGCCACAAATATCCAAACTCAGTATGTTTGATATTCCCCCCTCTACACATTAGTGGAGACTTTTTTTAACTTTGCTAAGGCAGAACATTTTTAGACCAGTATTCTACATATCAATTCCCATACTTCTTAGCCTAGAAATGTGGAAGTTTCCATGTAAAATTTAACCCCCCTTTCTACCCCCTTAGGGATGAGATTTTTGCTTTACTTACATGGAACTGAAACTGAAAAATATTGTTTTAATCAAACATATTCGTGTAGGGTGTCTATAGAGACGTCTTTAAAAACCGCCTCCAAAAAAAGGCATCAAAAAAGTAAGAAATAATCCCTCACCAAATAACGTAAGTACTTTGAAGTCGGGCGTGAAACATGTAGGTACAATTTTTTGTTAAAACCCGCCCGACTTCAAAGTACTTACGTTATTTGGTGAGGGATTATTTCTTACTTTTTTGATGTCTTTTTTTGAAGGCGGTTTTATTTTTTTATAAAAATAATTTTTATTTTACTCTTTTTAGTGCATCATGCAGGCAATTTACGTGTATTCTGGTAAATAGGTGTGTGATCAAATTGAGAACCTCCTTTTTTGAAGTTGGTTAAAATACCTTAAGGTATCCCCTTTCCAACAAAACAAGAATCAGCTAAATCGGTTTATAAACAAAGGAGTTATGCCTAAAGATACGGAATAAATTCACAGAAAGTGGTAATGAAAACGACAGTATTTACAAGATTTCCTGAAAAACTACTGAACCGATTTCAAAATTTCAAATATGGGACTAACTTGGGAAAAACCTGATGTTATGACGTTTGAATCATTTCAATCGGTCCATCCGTCTTCGAGTAATCGGCGGACATACACAATAAAAAAAACATACATACAGACGAATAGAGAACCTCCTCCTTTTTGAATTTGAAGTCGGTTAAAAAGGACAAAGATTTTTCAAACTTTTTTTAAGTCAATCTTTTGATATATAGCCTTCCAAAATGGTAAAATGGGTTTCCTCCCCCCGCCCTTCTAACTTTCGAATTAAATTAGTGAAATAATCTCGTAAAAATATACTTTACTTTTTAGTTTGAACGAGATATTATATTACGCACTTTTTGAGATATAACACATTTTCAAAAACCGCAAATGTAACTTTGTCATTCATACAAACTTTATGAAAAACATAGTTGTATTTTGCTGACGAAAAATGGTTGTTATTGAAATTTTTAAATTTTGTGCACAGTGCCTATAATGGAAGATGCCACTACTGCTGCAAAAATGCCTAACACAGCAATAATAAAATTTGTACAGGAGAATGGACAAATTGGACAAAATATCGGAGCCCTTTGGGCTATATGTCATTGAAAAGCAACCAATTAGAGAAACATTTCTTTGTATGACGACGATTCTGAAATCCACTTAGAAAAAAAGCTAATTATAGATTTAGCTTCAAAGTATTTTTTTTTGATTGAATCAGGCGTCACTTGGCGGAAGTCCCCAACCATTGTGAAAAACGAAATATATGTAGCTTACTTCCGCAAAAAACACAATATGCAGGATGCACCGCACGCCCGCCCGCAAAAAATTGCACATGCACACCACGAAAACACCAGTGCACAATACCTGCATCTAGCAAGACAGCAATACACCTTGCACCGTCACCGATTAGACTACTCTACACGTGTTTCGCCCCAACCCGGGGCATCCTCAGGAGATAGTTCGTGCTAGTTCGTGCGAAGAACCAACACCAAATGAGCTCCGGCGCCTACCAACACCGTATTTATCGTCTCTTACTCCCCACTTTGCGTCGAGTGACTGACAGTGACAACCTTTGAAGAATGTTGCCAGCTTAAAATAAAAAAGATTGGAGAAAAAGAAAAAGAAAATAATGATTTTTATTTAATATGTACAAATAAATTAATATACATTAAATAACGTGTTTTATTAATCACTTATTTTAAAGAATTATTATGTCCATTTGAAAAAATACGCAACAATGGCGAGGAAGAGACGTTAATTTGATCGTTAAGAATGGCTCCATCAACATTGTGTTTGATAATTTCTAAGTTTTCCAACACGCTCAGCAATACCACACTTGTATGTATGGAAGGTACTTTTTAAGTAGCTTTTTTTGAGGTACTAGTTTCTTGGAAAGTGCATCACACTTTTCTGAATTCGAGGTGGTCCGGCCAGAGAGCACTGCTTTGCAGCCGGACCACAAAAGGTACTGAATATTTCATAATCTGTTGAGGTACTTTTAATTTTAATACATTCCTATGAAAGTAGACTACAGGTAGCTGTTATTGCACTATATAGCATCTGGGTACTGATATGTGGTCCGACCACAGAGGATCACACGATGTAGTCTAGTCTTATTCAATATAACAACAACAACTGGCTAAGTTCGGTAAGTGTATGTCAAACAAACTGTTACCTACAGTACGGTATATATGTATATGTCGCAGCCAACTGGTTGAATCTGCCATTCAATTAAACGCCTAGGCCGATGATTTTTTCCGTAAGCTATTTTATCTTCCCATAAGTTGACGGAGTCACAAAAAAAAAAAAAAACGATCGCGAAGCGCAGCGAAGCGATCGTCTAACCTATCATGTGTTCTACAAACAAATTTCTAACCTATCATGTGTTCTACAGGACTTCTGAGGGGTAGATGCTGCCATACTTAACCATCCGCCTGCGACATAGTTCATGTATCATGTATCATGACATTGTCATGACTATACCCTTATAGGGTTCCGATACATGCATCACATTAGTACTAGGTTTCGCATTCCTTTTTATTGTCCATGACTGGCGTTAATCCTCGTTGTGTTTGAAATCTAACCTTGTCGAATTCACCGTTTGACGTTATATCGAAACCTATCCAACCTATAAACGATCTTAAGCACTCTGTCATAAGTTCTACAATCGTGTGAATGTCGCAGATAACGTTGCCGAGTGGACATACGTTATCGTAATGGTTATCAATTCAGCACGTTGACGATACGTGGACATCACGAGTGTCGGCCGTTTTGCACCTATTTCAAATGCCATTACTGTTAGGGACTATTCTGTGCTTAGTTATAGTTGATGGAGGGTATTTCTCCATTGTTGACAATAATTACGTAACGTACTTCAGTTATGATAGAGAGAACCGTCTCGGTGAGCAGACCAACCAATCTCTGTTTCTTAAGTTTTGCCAAATTATTTAAATTGGCAAGAAAGGCATCATCATCATTCATTGTCTTGTTCTCGATCACAGGTAAACTTTACTTTAATATGAAACAGGGAGTAGTAATATTATCATTTAGTTATTTCAAATTGTCATCAGGTGTGATGGAGGCTAAGTGCTACCCCGTTGTGGATAAAAAAAATTGTCAAAGATGGAGTTGTGCGTTAAGTAAACCGCCGCCCGTGGTGACGACACCTCATGCTTGATGACGCGGCTACAGTATCGGCGAATCGCAAGAAGAGTGTTGAGCGAAGTGGCAAGGGACGTCGTGGTGTAGCCGCACATTTGCCTTGCTCGCGACGATGTTAGCGCAAGTGAGTTAGAGGGCAAACTTTTAGTACTTAAGGGCACGTACTTCCAAATTATCGAAATCAACCTATTTTTGATTAAAAAGTAAACAATCAAATATTCTTTATTATGAGCAGACAAAAATATAATGTTGAAGTTTCATAAACGATCTTGAGTATTTTGTGGCTAGAAACACGATATTCGTATCGTACCTCGACAATAAAAAAATTCAAAAACAAAGAAAGTTTTCATTATTTTTATATTTTTTTGGTTTTATACTTAGATTATTAATCTCTAGTTCACGAATAATATATAGAAAAATAGGTAATGACATATTGTAGACTATTCTCAAGCTACTTTATCAAAAAGTGAATTTATGCTCAAAATTACAACAAAAACATTGAAAAAATGAAGATAAGATAAAGATAAAGATAAGGATAAAGATAAAGATATTTATTG
Source organism: Crambus lathoniellus (assembly GCA_949710035.1). Lineage (NCBI taxonomy): Eukaryota > Metazoa > Arthropoda > Insecta > Lepidoptera > Crambidae > Crambus > Crambus lathoniellus. Next base: position 20,534,418 of record OX453310.1, read on the forward strand.
CATGAAATATGGTTACATAAGGTGTACAAATTCCAATTAGTAGTACAGCACATTTCGCCGGATAACCGACATGCAAGATATAAAAAGCATTAATATGATTGAATTTAACAAATTAATAACAATCCAAAGATAAAATAATAAAGGGTAATCATAATTATGTCAAAGGAATTAAAATAATAGTAATAAAATAATAAAACAACAATATCACAATTGATGTCAATAATTATAAAAAAAAATCATAAACATAGTGTATATTATTAATTAGTCAATCATAATATTTCATAAATAATATTTTTTATTTATCAATGTTTACCGAAAAACTCTTTTAAATTATAATGACATTTTGCCCCAAGCCATGTACAGAGTTTATATTTAAATTGTTTTCTTGGAAGTTCCCTTATACTTTGGGGTATGTTATTAAATATTTTTATACACATTAAATTACAATTTTTATGGCTCAATGCAGTTTTCTTGTAAGGAAGGATTAATTTCGTTGGATCCCTTTTCCTCACAACAGAATATATTTTATCTGCGTATCTACTAAATAAATCTGAGTTTTCTCTTACAAAGATACAAACTTGAAATATATATAAGTCGGTTAGTGTGAGTAATTTCAGCCTTTTAAACAATTCTCTACAAGACGTCAGAGGGGCTACTCCACATATTGCTCGAACACATTTTTTTTGGACTATAAAAGCTTTACCAATGTCCACAGAATTTCCCCAAAGTACAAGTCCATATCTTAGAACAGATGCTACGTAGCCGTGGTAAGCTGTAAGAGCAGTTTCCTCGCTAGAGGTTAATCGAAGTTTGCGAAGTGCGAATACAAATTTGTTTAATCTTTTGCAAACATATTCAATGTGTGCTTTCCAATTAATATTTTGATCAATTATCATACCTAGGAATTTTGTTTTTTCCACTTTTTCTATAGGTTCGCCGAAGCACGTCAAATTTGTTTTAGAATTGTCCTTGCTATTACGATTTGAAAATGTCATGTATTTAGTCTTTGAAATATTAGCATTTAAATTGTTATAGTTTAACCAGTCAAGAACTTCTTCTGTTGAAGATTGCATAAGATTTTCGTGAATTTGTGGCTCTTTTCTGAGATTTGCAATAATGACTGAGATATCGTCCGCAAAGAGGATACACTCGTGATTGATTGCTGAAGGCAGATCATTAATATAGATTAAGAAGAGCAATGGACCCAAAATACTACCTTGGGGTACGCCGTACCTATTAAATTGGCCATCAGATTCATAAGTCGTCAAATATCTATTTTTATTTAATTTGGTAATTTCTACACGCTGTTTTCGTCCAGAAAGGTAGGTTTGTAACCATTTGGCCGCTGGGCCCCTAATGCCATATTTTTCACATTTGCGAAGTAGGGTTTCATGGTCAACAACATCAAAAGCCTTTGTCATGTCCCAAAAAGTAACTGAAACAGGCACATGTTTGTCTATATAGTTAAGAACGCTACTGACCATATTGAAAGCAGCCAATGTAGTCGACCTATTCTTCTGAAAACCGTTTTGTTCCTTGTTAATAATATTATGCTTTTCCAAAAAACTCGTAAGACGACAATGCATGACCTTTTCGAATATTTTGGCAAAGACAGATATAAGGGTTATAGGGCGGTAGTTGTTTATATCCTCTTTATCACCTTTTTTATATAATGGTTTAACAATGGAGAGTTTTAGTTTTTCAGGGAAAACACCATCTGATAGAGCCAGATTCAAAATGTGCGTAAGTACTGGACAGATAAGAGGTCCAATTTTCTTAATTATTTCTGTGGAAACACCATCAAATCCAACAGACTTGGTGTTATTTAAGGATTTTATTATTTTTAATATTTCATCTTCACTTACAGGATTAAGAAAAATAGAAGAATTTACGTTTTCAATTTTACCTGGACGATTTTTTGATGAAAGAGGAGCGACAGGTGTTGCAATATTTTTATTCGATACAGATATAAAATGGTCATTAAAGGCTTTGGCCATGTTTAGTGGTTCCGAGATCGTCTGTCGCATATGTTTAATAGAATTGATATTATTCGGCAATGAAGTGTTCTCAATCTTATCGTTTATGATATGCCAAGTAGCTTTGCATTTGTTTTTACTATTAGTTACGAACTTATGGTTTAGATTTTTTTTTGAGTTATCAACACAATGCCGTAAAATAGAACTGTATGTTTTGAAAGCAATTTTATTTTCAGGTGTTTTTGATTTGTAGCATCGGAATCTCAGATTTCGTTTATTACGTGAGGATTTTCTTATTCCCCTCGTTATCCATCGGGGAGAGGTATGGTTACTTCTTATTTTCCGAGTTTCGATAGGGAAGCACAAATTGTAAAAAAGGCAGAAGTTATCGTGGAACTTATTAAATGCTTCGTTAACATCCTGCTCATTGAATACATCGGACCATTTTAGAGCCTCCAGACATTTATGAAATAGTTTATAGTTAATAGAAAAATAGTTAATAGAAAAAGTGAGGTTATTTTCATTACTCTTCACACGTAAGGAAAAAGACAAAGACAGAGTTTTTGGAAGATCCTGCCCTTAAACATTTACAGCAATGCGAACACGAAGGTAAGGAGAAGAGTGTAGTAGCGCCATTACGTTTTATAGTAGCTTTGTAAGTTTGTAAAATATAAATTAATTATTGTGATAAGCTTTTATTATGTCTATTTCCTAAGATGGCTCTCGTTTAGAATGATACTTTGTAGTAGTTAGTACTAATTATTAATCTGTGTAGTATAACGAAATTCAGACTTGGTTTATTATTAAGTAGCAGAGTACTTATTTAAGATTTTAGAGAAGGAAGCAAGTTGCATAGGTACTTGCTTGTTCTTAGGAAACATTCCGTACGTTGTTGGTATTCGAGTAAGTATTTATAGAGAAGCATAGCACAGCTGCAGGTGCCGGCCTGGATGCACCATGCATCAGTCAAAACTTACAAAGTCAGTTGGTATGCGATTCTTAGAAATTATCTAGAATTGAAAACTATGTAACTATTACAAATGCGAGAGTTAATTTGTTATCTTTAATCAAAAACTACTAGGTAAGTAGGTAAGTAGGTACTAATATTATTTTGTTACTGTAAAAATGCAATATGCTACCACTTACACATTTACCCCCTTACTAATAATCGTGGTGTAAAGTTACACCAGATGTAAATATGTTGTTGTCACATAATATGTTGTCTAAAATGATGACAGACACAACAACAAATTTACACCAGTGTGCCTACCATCAACTCTTATTGCGGTTTTGTGTAGGACCTAAAACTGATCTGCTTCGCTTATTCGTACCACGACAGCTTAATATCAATGACAGCGATTCAGTGATCATTCAATGACATTTCACAGCCGCTAAGCTGTCATTGTACTCTTATTTGACTTATAACTCGGCCAAGCTAACATGACACCTGCAGGTTATACCCGTCCCTCTCACTCTCCGGGCATGACAGAATCGAGTGAAAGAGATGGGTAGAAGAAATAAGGACACAAATCGTTCGGTCATCCACATTTAGCAATTCATTTGCGATCCAGTTTTTAGAAGGTCAAGTACGAAAGAAAGCAATTCTTTTTAGGAACCTATTCTGCATCGCGCTATTTTTGAATCGCTGTCTTAAAGTTGATGGTAGGCACCCAGGTATCTTTACATCAAGTAAGGGGGTAAGATAAAAGGTAAAATCATTAGTTTTTAAATGTTCATGAGGTTTTGAAAACACGATCGCTTCTCAATCTTCTTCTGTTCCGACGAACCTTAGCTTCTACGGACTTATATTTCTTTTAACTGGATTTTTAACTGAGTCAAATAAAATCCCAAACATCCGTCTAATCTTAACCCAAATATCCTATTACTTGCAGTTTACTTGGTTTTAGTTAATGAAAAATATACGAAAATAATTGCCTTTGAATAGCCGAGGGATTCCGGCCGTCATAAGTTTAAATTTTTTATTTATTTAATTTTTAATTGAATTTTAAGTGATTTTTGATTCGCGGGGCGCTCGCGAGTCACAGTTCACTGCCGGCTGCCGCTACGACCGCGTAAAGTGTATCGCACGCGGCCGAGCAAGCACAGCAGCTATACATCATCTCGGAAAGGGATCGACACCGTATCGCCTTTCTCCTCGCCGCCGTCAACCAGGCGTCAACCTAACCTAACGCAAGCACGTAACCAACCACGATCAGCGTCGGTACGTCGGCTCGGCTACTCGCCGCACAGTGATTCCATATCGAAAAACGGTGGACATGGGATCAAATCTCGGAATTTCAGTCTGATTTAATGAAATGTGGTTAGTTCATTTTCATTTTCAGACCACTGTGCGTAGAGCCGTAAGCTCGGGTACGGAGAGACGTGAGCGCGTGGACGACTAGCGGTAAGCGCGGGGATAGCAAGTTGCGCGACCCGCAAAGCGGTTCGTGAGCTGGTCCCGAGGCGAGGCGATACCTAACGTTACGCTTCCGATCGTAAAATTAACTTAATTTTTAATTTAATTTGATGTAATATTGCAACCTACTGCCACTGCTACTATACAGCTTAATATCAAAATAAAAAAGAAATCGTTTTGTTCGCGCCGCTCATCCCTCTAAAGCAACCAATGGGAGCGTGCCTGGGCGCTGCAGCGACCGTGTGAAGCTTGGACAGCCAATCGGGGCGAAGAACTGCCTCGTCGTCGCGCCACCATTTTGGAATCTGACAGATCGAATGGCCGACTGTCACTCTCGCCTACAATTCGCCGCACCGCACGCGCTTCATTTTTACTTATTTATATAATTGTTTTAAAATTAAAGTCAAGATCTTCAAAGATTGTAAACCTAATTTTTATAAGTATACGTTTAAACAAAAGTCTATATTTCATTTTGTTCACATCACGAACAAAGTTGGCGACCACGGAACAGGACATCACAATTTGAAGATCGTCGTGTGCGTCGAGCAAAGCGCCTAATCTCGTGTCTGGATAGAATCCAGGCGCCCCAGGAGCTGCGACAACATCGAGTGCCATACCATCTCACTATCTGCAATCTACAAATCCTGCCAAATGTGGAATCACGAAACTGTCAAGAGGAGGACACGCGCCCGGTCGGGGCACATGGCTATACCATAGCTGTCACCAGAAGAATCGAAGAAAACCAGCTACATCAACCAGCTTTCTAATGGCTTGCCCTTCGAAATCGTGAGCCCGTTCCTATCATTTCCTTTTTCCTCTTTTATTTTGTGCAAATGAGTGGTTCGATTCCATGTTAAGTGCTAATTCCATAACCATACTTTAGTACCTTTGTGTTTCTATGTTTTGTCACTTTGCTGAATGCACTATATTTCATTTCCAAAAACATTTATTACCAATTTTTCTCTAATTTCTATGCATATGGTTTTCAAATTTTGCATCTAAGCACCTAAAATGCCTACCTACCTACCATTTTGTATGATAGCATCAAGCATTCATAAATATTTTGCGTGATCAACGCCTATTTTGCCTTTTCTGTAACATTCCCAAAGTTTTAAACTAAATCTCAAGTTCAAAGTCACAAATATTAAGTCACAAATCTCAATATAGGTATCTAAAGCATAATTTATTATCTTTAGGTACACTTCATTTTATAATAAATTCATCCATTGCACTTCCCCGCATTATCTCGCGCTTATCGCTATCAGCTGTTTAGTTGCATTCGAAATTTCCAGTGTCCCGTTACCTGCGCCGCCCGGCCGGCCACCCGCTGACGTCACCCATTGTCTCCGTGCGAGCCGAGTACCTGCCGACGGCGCCTACCTGCCTGTTAGCCTGATAGCAGACCGGTTCCTGCGCAGCTGACCGATAAGCGAGGAGCGTATCGTATTCATTCAATTTACTTTTTGCTAACTTTGCATTTTAACTCATTGCAATGGCGGAAGCTAAGTTAAAGGAATTGAGTTTGAAACGTAGTTCAATTAAAGGACGCGTAACAAAGTTTAGTAATTATTTAGATAATATACAAACATTGGAAACCGTTTCGCCTATTGAGATGAGTAAAATTGCAATGAAGCTATCTCGTATTGAGACGTTATTCATTGAGTTCGACGAGTTGCAGTCTCAAATAGAAGCGTTAAGTGAAACTAATCAAGAAACCGAATTCATAACTCGGGATCTTTTAGAACAAGAATTTGATAATTGCATTTCTATTGCTCAAAATTTTCTCCAATCACACAATTTGCCCTTTAAAGAAGCTAAAACTAATGTTTCGAGCTGTTCTCATTCACATGATTGCCATCACCACGATCATAATGATTGTGATAATTTAAGTTTTAAATTACCTATTATTAAAATACCTAATTTTGATGGCAACTACTACAAATGGTTAGAGTTTAAAGAAATTTATTGTTCTCTAATTCATGATAATTCTAAAATTAAAAATATTCATAAATTCCATTACTTAAGTTCTTATTTAGAGGGTGAAGCTTCTCGAGTGATTTGTAATTTAGAAATGTCTGATCGGAATTATAATGAAGCTTGGTCTTTACTCTGCAAGCGTTTCGATAATAAGCGACAATTAATCAATAGTCATTTAAAGTCACTTATGAACTTTGAATCTACCAAAGAGACTGATAGGTCACTACGATTCATAATTGACCATGTTACTAAAAACTTACGTGCCCTCAGCACACTAGGACTTCCTACAGAGCAATGGGATGTTCTTATCATTTATATTTTGACAACTAAGCTAGACAATAGCACAATTTTCAAATGGGAAGAGCACAGGAATTCTTTACCGGAAGTACCAAATTTAAATGACTTTTTTTTGTTTTTAAAAAATCGTGCCGACGTTCTTGAAACTGTTAATCGCGCTAGGCATGATAATAAAGATAAATTTAAGCAGCATCCTTCTTTGCCTCAGCCTAGAGGTCAAACAAAGACTTTGATTGCCACTACTCAAGATCACACTTTCACTTCAAAGTCTGCTTTAGACTGCACTCTTTGCAAGGGAAATCACCGCTTGCATGAATGTCTCTCTTTTAAAGCGAAGACTCCTGAGGATAGGAATTCGTTTGCTACTGCTATGCATCTATGCATCAATTGCCTGCGCCCTGGCCATGCTGCTCAGAATTGCAGGCTTCCTGGTTCTTGTCGCTCTTGTAAGAAAAGACACAACTCTTTATTACACGTTGCTCAGGTGGTACAAAACGCTCAACCAGCTGAGTCTATATCTATGTCAGCTTTGTCATCTGCCGAAGTTTTGCTATGCACTGCACAAGTTCAATTGACTAATCCTAATACTAATAAAACTATAACCGTTAGAGCTTTACTTGACAGCGGGAGCCAATCATCATTTATCACTGAGAGTGTTAAACTAAGACTCAATTTGTCTCCTCAGCCTATAAATGTCAGTATAGTTGGTATAGGTAACAACACTCTAAATCTAAATCCAGAACGATGTTCGCTACAACTAAAATCCAACAACAATTCATTTAACATATCTATGTTTTGCCTAGTATTAAAAACTATATCCGAACAATTACCTAAATTTCCTATTGATATGAGTCAATTTGACTTGTCTAATTTTGTCTTAGCGGACCCTAACTTTAACAAACCTGCCCCTATCGATATGCTCATTGGTGCTGACTTGTTTTGGGACTTAATAGGATCCAATCAGCACTCTCTAGGAAAAAATAATCCTAGCCTAAGGAGCTCTAAACTCGGCTGGCTTATCTCTGGTCCCCTAAGTACCTTACCTAAAGGGCCTAATCACCAACCCAAACCAATTGTTTGCAATTTTCTATTAAAAGAAGAGAACTTACCTAATCTTAATGACGACTTAGCCAAATTCTGGGAATTAGAAAACGTCCCTCATTCTCAACCTTACACCCAAGAGGAAAAGCTTTGTGAAAAGCATTTCCTCACTAATACTCACCGTAAAGGTGATGGCCGCTTCTGTGTTAGTCTCCCATTAAAGGATGACCCTGAATGTTTAGGAGAATCCTATTATATAGCAAAAAAGAGATTTTTAAATTTAGAAGCTCGATTTCTTAAGCAACCTGAGCTTAAAGCTCTCTATACTGAATTTATTCATGAATATTCTGAGTTGGGCCATCTCTCAGAGTCTAAAGAACTAAAACCAAAAAATTCTTATTTTCTTCCCCATCACCCAGTTATTAGGGAAAATAGTGAATCCACAAAACTAAGAGTGGTTTTTAATGCCTCCCAATCCACCTCTTCTGGCCTGTCGGTTAATGACCTCCAACTTGTAGGACCCACTATCCAGGATCCTATTTTTAATATATTAGTTCGGTTCCGGCAGTATAAATATGTACTTTCTGGAGACATTGAAAAAATGTATAGACAGGTCCTTATAAGAGAGTGTGACCGAAATTTACAACTGATACTATGGCGTGACGAAAGCGATGAACCACTTCGCACGTTAAGATTAAACACTTTGACATATGGGTTTGCTAGTGCTAGCTTTCTTAGCACTAGGTGCATCTGGCAGCTGGGCGAGGAATGTGATGATTCAACAATTAAAGAAATAATTCAAAGGGATTTTTACTGTGACGATTTGTTAACAGGAGCCAATAGCGAAAGCGAATTACATCACATTCTGCGCTCTGTGTCGGATGAGCTAAGAAAAGGCTGTTTCAATTTAAGAAAATTTCGCTCAAACTTACCAAATCTCCTTTCTCTAGACTCCACTCAAAATAATAATTCCAATTTGCTTATCAGCAACTCGACCAATACTTTAGGTATTGGTTGGCATCCTTCCTCAGATGAAATCCATTTTCCTATAGAATACACACATCAAGAAAAGATCACTAAGAGATCTATCCTATCTTCAACTTTTAAAGTATTTGATCCTCTTGGATTATTATCATTGTGTATAATCAAAGCTAAAATATTATTACAGAAGTTGTGGGCAGAACAAATAGCGTGGGACGATCCAGTGCCACGCCCTATCCAAAGCTCTTGGCTTAAGTTTGCCCAACAATTAAATCAACTTTCTTACCTAAGAGTGCCCAGACATGTCGTCGCTAATAATGATGATACTGCCTTCATTGAGCTCCACTGTTTTTGTGATGCCTCACAAAGTGCCTATGGTAGCTGTGTTTACCTGCGTACAGTCAATAAGGATGGCACTGCCAGTGTTACCCTACTGTGCGCCAAAGCCCGCGTTGCCCCTATGAAGCCTTGCACAATACCGCGCTTAGAGCTCTGTGGTGCTCTATTAGGTGCTCAGTTAAGCAACGCTGTCATTAAAGCTCTGCGTTACGAAGTGAAACGGCAAATCTATTGGACTGACTCAAGTGTTGTGTTAGGTTGGTTAAAATCGCCAAATAAAACTAAAACTTTTGTGGCCAATAGGGTCGCGGCTATCAGCGAACTCACTAACACGGCTAACTGGCGTCACGTGCCTACTTCAGACAATCCTGCTGACCTAGCTTCGCGCGGAGTAGACCCGCAACAAGTCAAAGACCTAAGCATTTGGTGGCATGGCCCCGACTTTCTAAGACTACCGGAATCGGCCTGGCCTGTTTACTCAGTTAAGGCTGTACAGTTACCCGAGCTTAAAGCAGTTCCTGCTTTGGTGGCGGAGACTGTTCCTATGGTAACTAATTTCAACATAAAAAAATTCTCTAAGTTATCTCTATTACAAAATGTTTTTGCATGGATTTTTAGATTTGCACACAACTCTAAAAATCCTAATAATAAAATAACGGGTCCACTACAAGTACCTGAACTTAAAAAAGCAATTAATGCCCTTATAAAGTTATCACAAAAAGATGCCTTTCCTAATGAATTAAAATGTCTTCAAATAAACATGCCTTTAAAGTCTAAAATGCCACTGTGCTCTTTGAACCCATTCCTTGATGACACGGGGTTAATTCGTGTCGGTGGACGTATTGGAACCTCTACTTACCCCTATGATAAAAAACATCCCATTGTTCTAAAATCAGATCAACATTTAACTAAATTAATTTTTCAGAGTGAACATAAACGTCTCTTGCATGCTGGGCCTCAACACCTACTTGCATCCATAAGAGAGCAATACTGGCCTATTGGAGGCCGTAAACTTGCAAGAGACGTGGCAAGAAATTGTTTTGTTTGTCGTCGTTTTAAGGCAACGACAATGTCTAATATAATGGGAAACTTACCAACAGACAGAGTAGAGCTAGGATTTCCTTTTAGCACAGTTGGTACGGACTTTGCCGGTCCCTTTTTGATAACTGATCGTAAAGGTAGAGGCTGTAAGATAACAAAATGCTACCTATGTATTTTTGTCTGTTTTCGCTATAAATGTCTTCACCTAGAGGTGGTCAGTGAGTTAACAAAGGAGGCTTTTATACTTACATTAAATAGATTTATTGCTCGTAGAGGCATGCCAAGGGTGATCTACTGTGATAATGGAACAAATTTTGTATCCGCAGCTAAAGAAATAAAAAGCTTTGTGCAATCTAATAGCGATTCTATTACTGATTTTGCTGCTCGTCGGGGCATTGAGTTTCGATTCTCACCCGCATACGCTCCTCACTTCAACGGATTGGCTGAGGCCGGTGTGAAGTCAGCTAAATTTCACTTGCATAGAGTACTAGGACAGTCGCACTTAACATTCGAAGAACTGACCTCTTTATTTGCACAAATAGAAGCCATCCTCAATAGCCGTCCCCTATCTCCCTTGAGCCCCTCACCCGACGATTTCCAACCACTTACCCCCGCTCACTTTTTGATCGGCAGGCCATTAACTTCTCTACCTGCACCAAGCTACGTTGACTGCAACACACGACGACTCAACCGGTACCAGCACCTGCAACAAATCAAGGAACACTTTTGGCAGCGATGGTCCACTGAATACGTCGCCGATCTCCAACAACGAACGAAGTGGCGGACTAAATGCAGAGACCTAAAGCTGGACGACCTAGAGGACCATGCCCCACCACTCTACTGGCGTCTTGGTAGAGTCAACAAGCTGTACCCCGGTGCCGATGGCATACCTAGAGTCGCTGACGTAACAACAGCCAAAGGTACTGTAAGACGTGCTATCAATCGAATATGTCTGCTACCGTCGTCTTCAGAGAGCACTACTGATAGCACCTAAGTTGAAAGCTGGACAGCTTTCAACGGCCGGGAGTATGTTCGCGCCGCTCATCCCTCTAAAGCAACCAATGGGAGCGTGCCTGGGCGCTGCAGCGACCGTGTGAAGCTTGGACAGCCAATCGGGGCGAAGAACTGCCTCGTCGTCGCGCCACCATTTTGGAATCTGACAGATCGAATGGCCGACTGTCACTCTCGCCTACAATTCGCCGCACCGCACGCGCTTCACTTTACTTTATTTATTTAATTGTTTTAAATTATCTTCAAAGATTGTAAACCAAATTTTTATTAGTATACGTTTTATACAAAAGTCTATATTTCATTTTGTTCACATCACGAACACGTTTCATAAAAAAGCAATCAGTAGCCTAATTTTTACATGCTGTGGCGGTTAACAAAACACACTCACTTCTCAATTTTCTTCTGTTCACATCCACAGATAAATATCTTACAACAAATACGGAGAAAAACTCCGGCCGCCAGCAATAAGTCCACATTACCACCGCTCCGACGAACCTTAGCATCCATTACAACGGACTTACATTTCTTACATGCGAAATGCGAACCGACGAGCGGCGATATAAATTAGGCAAATTAATGCACGCATGCCTTTGTTTCGAGCGATCGGTTTCGTTTTGTTTTGTTAATATTAAGCTCGATGGCTAATGGCTAAGCGATAAATCGCTGTCGAGGTACTCAAGGCATCAATTAAGAAAACTTATTATCTACGTAGATTAATATATTAAAAAGGGGAGTTAGTATATTTGTAATGGATTAACTCATAAATAACATACGGATCAAACTGAGAAACTCCTTTGTTTTAGTCGGTTATAATACCAAAACCTTCCCCTAAATGTAACAAAATACTTTTCTGAAAACAGCATCTCGCGAAGAAACATACATATACGAATCAAACTAAAAACCTCCTTTTTGAAGTCGGTTATAATACCCTTACTAACAAAACAAGAGTCATCTAAATCGCCTAAAGATACGCAAAAACTTGTGCAATGGTTACCTAACAAATTACAGTATATTCAGGATTACTTAAAAACTACTGAGCCGATTTCAAAATTTCAAAAAATCATTTCAATCGGTCCATCCGTCTTCGAGTAATCGGTGGACATACAAAAAAAAACATACATATAGACGAACAGAGAACCTCCTCCTTTTTGAAGTCGGTTAAAAATATATGCGCTGCGCAGGTACTTCGCCAGCGGCCTTTTTACGTGACGAGATCTTGTACCTATTAAGCACGAAATACGTTTGGTTTAATAAAACGCCATCTGATGATGTCGTTATTATCAGATGTTACAAGCTTTAATTTGATGGTGTAATGTAGTCTTCACTATTCACTAAATACTTCTTTGTCGTACGTATAAGGTATACTATTACTATTCCCATTTCATTGATTCTCTGTGAGGGAGGATATATATTGTAATCAGTTTGGTTGATGGCTACCGCCATTTTATCTAAGTCAATCGACATTGCAACAATGTTATCAGCATTTTACAGAAGTCTTTTGTTTGGGATTTTTGGGAAATCCATGTTGTCACTCATTTAAGAGTGCAGTTAAAACATCACATACTTTGGGATACATACCTTGTCATATTTATTTTATCTTATAGAGGGCTTGTTCTTTTTCTTCTAAAATTCCTTATTGGAAGCAAGATAGCGCGTTATACCTACGCCCTATAAGTAGACAACTTTCAGTATAGCACAGGAAAAGGAGCGAAAGAAATCGTGCGAGCAATCGCTAGGCCGTTTGTCTTTGACCATATTAGAGGTGCACCATTTGTTTTACTACCGGAAAAATTCAATGAACCCGGTTAATGGTTATTTGGGACACGAAATATGTTTGTTTATAGAAACTGCTTGAAATCTAATAGAGATCGGTGTAGCTTAAACAATAAACTTAGTAATTAATTAGCACGCTACGATTTTGGTTAATTTAGAAAGTTGTTTACACTTTCACGAATTTTTGCTAAAACCTCATTCTGACTACACTGTATTCGTAGTTTGAAGTTATTATATCGTCAGTTTCTTACCGATTATATAACAAAGTTTTTGGTATAAATATTTTAAACACATGTAGGTATAGTATAGAAATTAATAATGCTTCAAACAATACACATCTTAGATTTCTGCGTGAACTGTTCTGTTCATTGGTTTACTGAAGACATGCGGTTTGATTCAAACACATAGGGATAGATTTGTGTTTTATGGATTTTTTGTTTTTTTAGATAAAACTAAAATTCATAGAGACAAAAATCTGGATTTTATGGGTCTGGAGAAAAAAACTAGTAAATATCCTTAGCAACACAAAACCGCGTGTAAGTAAACCGTAAAAAGGTATTTTAAGTCAATGTTTCAAACATGACACAACCGATTTTAAACAACAGAACTGAAAATCGTACAACATCATAAAATCGTAAAATTTCCAACTTATTACGGATTTAGCAATGTTCTGCAGTGAAACGTGGTGAAACTAAATATAAGCGGTTTCGCATTATAATGATAGTCGCGCACATTCTCCAAATTGGCCTGAAAATATTGAAACTCTCCTCGCGTGTGATAATTTTTTTTTGTAGTTCTGTACACTTACAGAAAAAAAAAACGTAAAAACGATAGGACTAAAATGTATCCAGCACGCGAAGCATGACAAACCCAAGAAGAGTTTTGTCTAACGTGAAAGTCTGTAATTGACAGCTGAACAATAGGTTTGTCTACGATGAACTGTCATTTTTGACGTTTCGATTTAGACAAAACCTTTCTCGAGATCGTCATGCTACCCGTGCTGCACATATTGAAACTCTTTTCCTGGTGTGAAACCTCTTCTGTATAAGTTATTAAAAAAAACAACCTAAAAATGACGATCGAGAAATGCGTATGGAAAATATGAACACGTAAAAAGCTTTTCAAATTGCAGCTCATTACGGATTTAGCTAGGTACTGCAGTGACACTAAATATAGGCGGTTTCACATTATGATTGATAGTTACCTACTTGTTTCCCAAATTGGACTGATGTGTCCCGAACATTAAGTGGGTCACTCGGATGGAGTGCGCAGTTAATGGGCTAAATACTTAGTGGAATCAGGACTGGGATTTATGGATTACTTGTATTGCTACTGGGAGTATTTATTTGATATGGGAGATGTGTGTAAGGTAGGTATGTATACAATTCAATTTGAACAAATGACATAGTGAGACTACTTAGATATCATCTTAAAGTAAACAAATGGTTTTGGGTAATATTGTTTAGCTCAGTCTTAATATAATAAAATCAACAGCAAACTGGGAATTTACAGCTTATCTGGTTCGCGAGTGCAAACACCTCTTGAACGAGTAGCTCCTTAGTTTAAAATATGACGAAATTGAAAGTCTTGTTCTGTAAATTTTCTAAAACTTAAGTTTCCATATATTATGTACATACATTCACACGCGCCCGAGACCTTGTTTTGTAATTTTATGTGATTAGTTAGTTAATTTATTTGTTTTTTTGGAATCTTTTTTTATTTATTGTGCTAACGCTTTTGTATTGTGCTTTGGGCGGGCGCTAATAGCTGCGACACGGTCTGACTATTGCAGTTATTAACGTTTATATTGTTTATAAACTTTTTATAGATATTCAATAAATATATTTGTATTTTTTTATTTCGATTTGTGACTTACAACTTTTTTCTCGGATACTTTATCGGATATCACAAGTGTCTGAAAAGTCATACAAAATATACCTAAGTATATAATATGATTATTGGAGCTGTTGCCAGTTCATAAATTAAAATTTCATATAAAAGAACCGAAAGCAGAATAGAATAGATATAAGGTTTTGGACTTTTTTTAATAGGAGAACTAGCGCGTTTTTGTATTCCGGTGGGAATATCAAGATAAATTACCTAATCTCCTATATCACTCAGGAATGACGTAGCTTTCTGATAAAATAATTTTTAAAATAGCCCAGTTTTTTTCCATTACAAAAGAAAACAAACAGACAAAAAAAAAACATAAATCTTTGCTCTTATATGTATAATATTTCTAGAAACTGTAATAATTGATTCATTAGTAAAGTTATCTCCTTAGAAAAGAAAAGAAGAAAAAAAATCTCCCACCCAATCGCATTATCATTCAGTATTCCAGTACCGTTATTTCCTAATAAGTAATAACTATAACGAAGGACCAGTTTGTCTCACATAATATCGCCAAAGATGTCGTCAAATGAATCATGCGCAGTCCCATTTGGCGTAATTTAAGGGTCAATATTTAACTTAACGACTATTCCTAGAGTTCGGCTGAGGCTTTTATTACCACTATAAACTTGCGATGAAAACATATTAGTCAGTTACGGCTTACGAGAGTCCCGTAAATACCTATATCTCATACTTAACTTCGAGTGAGGTTAAAAAAGAAGAATTTGTACCTACACATAAGTTTATTTTTGTTAGGGGCACTGTCATGTCTTTTACATTAAGGACAAATTCCTGATTTTTTATCGTCGAAGAGCAGGTATTGTTATCCAGTTTATAACCTTCTTAATATGGTTAAGATTTTTGAGGATCTGTTTACTTAGATCTTTTTTATTATTATTAGACCTTAATGGTCTTAATGAGTTCGACATAAAACTACTAATGCAAGCAAGCTTTTATACTTACTACTGACAGCCGACACTCCATTTTGACAGCAAATTTCGTACTGCAAGTGGCTCCTCCACCACTGCTGTCACCAGGCAGATATAATTTTGTACTATATCGTGCTTCTGTACGTTACTCTACGTTTGCTCTACCCATATAAATAAAAATAAATAAATTAATAACTTCTTACATTCACACCAATTATCTAAGCCCATATAATTTCATTAAGAAACTGTATCATGGAAAACTTGATAACGGATAAATATATAATTAAATACTTTTTGTTTGTAAATACATACTTAATATACATAGTAAACACCCAGACCAAGACAAATACACATGTTCATGCACACAAATATTTGTCTTGTTCGGGAATCGAACCCGAGACCACTGGCGCAGAAGGTGGGTAGCCAACCCCTGCGCCAAATCGGTCGTCCGTCAGAAAAAAGCTAAACAATATTGGTGTTGGTATTAAATGGAGTTTAACTACAAAAAAGTGAACTATAAAAGATATTAAATGGAAAAATTATAGCGCACACTACTTAAATCTTAGTTGAAACTACATTGGTTGTCTTTAAAGGGTCAAAGTTATCCTTCTGAAAATATCTTATGATTCCAATTTCATTGTTTGGGTGTAATTAAAAATAGTTTCTCAAAAACGAATAAATTGGTCACAACAGTGTGGAAGTACTAAATTATGACAGGGCTGTTTGTATAAGGATCATTATAGCTCTCTCTGTTTTGTTTTCAGATGATTTACACCGCGCGCCGTTTACGAGCCGCGTTCGTTTTGTTTCACACACGGCACGAGGAATTAGAGCGTGGTGACATTAAAGAACTGAACGCAAGCTCGGTATGGTAGAATGGTTGAGGGCGAGGGAGGAATTCGTTCTCTGTAAACACATCGTGAACTGAAAGTACAAAGTACGATATGACTTTTTATTTTTGTAATGAATCTCCAATGAAGCTCCGCGCAGTTTTGCTTCTATGAAAAGGCAACCTTTTTTTTCTCTGGGGGAAATGCCTTCGCATTTCCCCCGCCCGGGGAGACGAGAGGGTTACATGGGGCTTAAACCCAGGGGCTTGAAATCCCCAGGGTGCCTCCTTAGCACATGGGGTGGAGATTGCGAGCCCTGGATGATAGTCACCGCGTCTCCACCCCTTGCCTGCGCCCTCTAAACGCTCGCTCCTTGTCCTCCTGCGGTGTGGACACCTGGCGTGCCTCTCCACCACTGAGGTCCTAGATAGGCGACGGAATTCCCCGATCCGCGGCTCGACCCCCTCACCTGTAACGCCATGTCACGACGACGTTTCTCCTTAGAGAGGTGCGTGGAGTGGCAGATCCCCGGAGGGGAATGTCTGATCTAGTCTGACATCCCTTCCACGTTGACTGCGATCGTGGCTCCAGCCCAGCTGGCCATTCCGCAGCTTCTACGGTAGTTGATAATTTGCCCTCTTCTAGCTTGCTCCTTGTAGATGGGGGGTTACACCTGACCGTACCCATAATTTGGCCGCTTGGCCGCCTACTACCCGAGCACCCTCCTCTCTGCCCACCCACGGTCTCATCTATTCCAGTGAGCAGGAGGTCCACCTTCTTGCTAGGCCGCCCAACCTTTGCAACGTTCGCAAGCGCCTTCCTCAGTCTGAAGGCCAACAAATCGGCCATCTTCCCGCTTGGATCCGCAACCTCAACTAGCCGGCCACCAGTCTGGGTCATCTTGACCCGAATTCTAGTACCCTGCGCCTCAAACTCTTCAAGGGAGATGGCTTTTCCTGGCCCTGCTAATTGCCTCCGCGGACGTCATTCCCTTCTTTTCAACTTCTGGTAGGAGGTCAATGGTCACCGCCGAGGTATTTGACGGGATCATTTTGCCCCTCCTCTTCTGGGCCGGGTTTGGGTCCGCTACAGTACCAGCTCTTGTCTTCGTCGGAGACCCCGTTCCATTGTCAGGCGACGCTACCGCGGTCTTCTCCTGCTTGCCACCTTTTTATTCTTGAGCGCTGAAACCTCCTTGCGCAACTCCTCGAGATCCTTTCGCAGCTCCACGTTTTTAGCTTGAGGACGGCATAGCTCTGCCACCTCAGAGGGACCACTTGCCGCTGACTGCGACGCAGCACCCTTTGACTTGGCCAAGGCTGCTTTGCCGCTTTCAGTCTCTATCACATCTCGCAGTCGCACTTGCAACACTTGTCTGTCTGGCTCCGCGGCAACCTTCTTTGTATGCTTTACCTTCGCGCCTGTAGGTCCTATTCTCTCCTTCTTTTTATTTTATTTCTTTTCCTTTTCTGGACGTTTCCTATCACTTGCCCTTCCTTAATTTTTAAGATACTCTACCCTTTCTAGGTCAGACATCTTACCCAATGACCATGTGTCTTCTGACTCCACTTCACTAACCCTCTTCGTTTGTTCGGACCGGTTCAGATGCAACATACGTGCTATAGCAAACCCTTAATCTTTTCTTCACTCTCCGCTTTAAAAACTCATCCATTTTTAAATATTTCCATAACAAATCCCACGATTATGGGGGAAAGACCGTCCGCCCGAGCAGAGACCCTGTAACCGGGTAACCCTACTACATCTGGGAGGGCGGGCGGTATCCCAGGGTCGTTCAATAATCGGTTAGCACCACTGCTAACCACATTCACGCGATCTGATCACCACTGAATGTAACCTGAGTATTCGTTAATTAATTAATAAGGCGAGTTAATTAATTAATAAATAATTAGGCGAGCTCGTTAATTAACTAGGCAAGTATCGAAAAATAATGTAAACGGTTTGATTTTATATATTTTCATTATATGATTTCATTAATGATCATTAAAATTGTAATCCTCATATATTTTTATAAGTCAATAAAAAAAAATTGCATGCTATTACAAATGACTACCAACTTCTTTGTATTACACCCTATTAATTTATGGCAAATAAATAAATTCTAATTCTTATTCTAACGGGGTTGCACTTAGCCATTACCATACCTGATGTTACGTGATGATAAGGCTGAAGGTGGAACTTACTAACGCACGCAACACTCTCGGAATCCTCAATTACTGAAGAACTGGCTATCTTATCTCTAATTGCCGGAACACAACAACGCTTAAAACATCGTTGTTGTGGCGTCAGACTTAGATAAAATGGTGGTAGCTAGCCAGGCCGACTTAACACAAGCCGTACCACCAACCAAACCGAATACAATATGTACTCCCACTGGGAATCGAACCCGGGACCTCTGGGTCTGATACCAGTGGTGTGTACCACTAGAGGCGGTTATAAAATCAATATTCAAACATACCTTCCTTATTTTAATTGTAGAGGGTTTGAGCTGTGCTTTTTTAGGAATAGATGAGCCTAGATAAACGGCACTCCTACATTATAAAAATTAAGGACAATGTCTTTCAATGATATGGCAACAACTTTTGTAGGTAATATACCTACCTTGGAATTATGGAATTTTCATTAGAGCAGAAAAGAGCAGCAGAAAGAGAGATGAAAAAATATTTTATCTCTATTTTATCTCGAGTGGCAATACTTTGTTATTTATTAACGTGATGTTAAATTATAGTCTGGAGTCTAAGACTAATTTATATTTATGAGCAATAATCTAGACTCGTAACCTTTGCAAATAAGCTTTAAATATCTACATATAGGTATTGTGCTTTAGGAGGTAGATACATCAAGCAAAATAGAGCTCAAAAATCAAAAAATCCTACTATTGTTTATCACTCTCCTTTTTTTAATACTGGTATCACGCGGTTTTACCTGCGTGGTTCTCGTTCCCGAGGAAAGGGGAATATCGGGATAAGATATACTTAGCTTATATCACTTAGGAGGAATGTACGACTGGCTTTCTAATGGTGAAGAAGTTTTAAAAATCGGTGTAGTAGTTTTTGAGTATAATCTATTACAAACATACAAACAAGCTAAAAATCAAATCTTTCCTCTTTATAATATTAGTATAGATACCAGTAATGAAAAAAAAGTAGCCAGATAAAACCATAAAAGTAATTAAAAAAAGGACACCGTATACATTACTCGCAGCTGCGAATGAAAAGCCGCATATCTCATAAAACACGCAAAATATCCATATAAACGCAAGGATATCGCATGAAAATCATACTTACCGCAATTAAACGTCGCGTACACACCAAGCACGCTCTTTGAAGCCAACGTTGTAAATTCTCAGACGGCAATAACAATTAATTAGGGAACTTATTACCTACTGAGATCCAGATCATTTGTTATGCTGTGATGGACGAGCCGTGTTCCGGCCGGCGAGTGAGACTCGGCCTTAATGTATGGCTTGTATGTACGGAGTTGAGTCCTTGTTGCGGCTTATTACAATATCGTAAGGATTATTAAAGGCAGGCTTGCGGTTACCATTTCGGTTGTTTATGGCTGTATTCGACATTAACCACCGATAGCATTTGTTAAAACAAAAGAGTACCTACCGTAAATTAATTAGTGGTTTCGGAGTGGTTGAATTGGTTTGCAAATTGTAGCACATTGGTGAATCCACAGCCATCTCTATCGTCTTCTACATAGAGACGGCTGTGGTGAATCCCATTTTATCAATGGATAAGTATACAAAATAGATTTAATAATAAATAAATAAATAGTGGGCATCGTTCGGCTGACATGATGATGATGAAATAAATAAATAACTTTTTACAATCACACCAATTATCTAAGCCCATGTAAATTTCATTGAGACACTGTGTCATAGAAAACTTGATAAATATACACTTTTGTTTGTAAATACATACTTACAACACATAGAAAACACCCAGACCAAGACAAATAGACACGTTTATGCACACAAATATTTATCTTGTTCGGGAATCGACGAGACCTCTGGCGCAGAAGGCAGGTATCCTACCCCTGCGCCAAATCGGTCGTCGATTTAGTGGGACAACGTTTTTTTTATTAATAGGTATGTCTCGCTTTATCCATTGACGCCAAAAATAATCGATATTGGCAGGATAAGGTACTGGCAGCTGTCTAAAATGAAGAGTTAGTTTTGTTTATCCACATGTCACAATATGTGGAAATAATAATAACTCAAGTAATATAATATTGCAATGCCTTTGCTTCTTTTTATTATTTCCATATTTTTATATATTTTATATTTTTATATATTTTATAACACTTCAGATAAAAACGTTGCAAATAAAATTTCATCAGTGTCAATAAATGTCAATATTTAGGTAAAGATAGTTAATACATTTATATTTTTTCACATTATGGATATTTGAAAGGTATTTTATAAATTTATAAAACATGGCCAGTATGTAGTTGCTGTATTGAGATAAGTCACAATGGAAATAGCGAGACAAACAATCCCAGATTATCCATCAATGTGTATACTTACGCGATGGATAAAGAGGCATACACTCTACATTTGTTTAAGAAAATGTCACATTTTATAGCGAAGTAATATTGTCTTATCAAGGACTTTAAAACGTGTTATAACGAGTTATCCTAGGTTTATGCTATTTTGATATTGTTTATGATGAAAATTTCAAGTTTCTTTATGTAAAACTAGCTTTCCGCCGTTACACGACGTTATACCGCGGAAATGTGATATTTTTCCGGGATATAAAGTGGCCTATGTTACTCTGCAGGCTATACATAGAATCTGTGTCCCAAATTTCAGCCAAATCCGTTCAGCCATTTTGGCGTGATTGAGTAACAAATATCATCTAAACTTTCACATTTATAATATTATATAGTAGGATGTAGCGGTCGCATAGCTTTTGCCATCCAAGCAAAGGCACCTTAATTTTTCAGAGCTACTTATAAATATTTTTGGATTCCTGCCGACTCGCTAGAATGTTATTCAAAGTTGCAAAACTTTCTTTAGTGGTGAAATACAGAGCGTCATCCGTTCTGTTATTGTACTCTAGTAAATTTCCTTATTTATGAATTGTGATTTAAGTTAAGTATACCCACAGATAATATAATACTTTACTAGTAGCATACCTAAGTTTTCTAATGACCGTTCTCTCCTTCTATGTAGTGTAGAATAAAGTTCTTGAATAGCCTATTATTTTAAGAATTGGGTTATTAAGAGCAGGAATACGTTAACAAATCTATTGGAAAATAGAGCATAATACATTTTTTTAAGATTTTTTGATTAATTTAAATTTGTATAAATAATTGATATAATTAAAAATGGGTGTAGAAACTATCTATTCCCGTCTGTTAGCAGTTTGGCACAATTTGTAGTCTAACTTATTGCACTAGGGCCAAAGGTTCGAATCGTAATAAATGAGATGTAAGTATTTGTATTCGTGTTATAATTAATTACGTCCGTATGGATTGAGGAGCCACGTCAGATTTTTAAGGATAGCTATCACCCTTATTTAGTAGCCATGCAGATAATTTTGTAGGTCAAATTCTGAAATTTGTAGTAAAATACATCAAAAGTTATATCACTGCAAAGGTGGCTCCTCAATCCTGATGTTTAGATTGAGGAGCCACCTAGAACTCGTAATGTATTGAATGTAGGTTGCTGAAACTTATGTATCAATTTGTAGCCATCACGAAGGATATCTACTAGAATTTTGAGCACTTTAGTTCTAAAATTCAAGAAACTACAACACTTTTGATGTGGCTCCTCAATCCATACACAATAGAGTAAATTTCTATGAATATTTGCAGTCAATTCAGATATTCGACATAATGATAATTTAGAAGAAGGTAAATTCTATTGCCTACAATATGAATGAAATACTAAAACATAGTGATTTCCGTAAACAAACGTATATTATTTAGCTCCTCAATCCTGACGTTTAGCAGACCAATAATTTACTATATTTACCTGAGATCACAACGAAATCAAAAGCCAGAGACTCTAACGTTTAGTAGGCGTGCATACTAAACGGCTACATACAATTCATTGCTGTATTCGTTTTAATTGCTGAAAAATAAAGCTTTTTGGTATTGCTCAAGGATCCGTTTTGAGGGGTGACCATAATTATGTGAATGAAACTAGGATAAGTAATTTTTATCAACATTTAATAATTTGTTTTTACAAAATATAGGTTAGCGAATGGATGAGTACCTATTGGGTCTTCTGTGCTCTTACGAATTCTGGATTCATAGTCATCGTAACACAACACCTCATCCTTTGCTAGAATATGATATTTGTAGTGACCCATGCCAGTGATACTAACTCTGGGAAAGAATTCTATAGCGCCCATTAATGTGTATGAGCTGCCTAGAACTATTATAGATTCTGGTATCTCCTTCAAACAATTTTTTTTGCAATCATTCAAATCGAACGAAACCGTATTTGAAAGTGTTTATTAACAGACTGTTACTGTTGTTTGGTTGTTGCAAGTCTTACATGCGTTTTTATCTTCTGCAATACAAATAGCATCTTCTTTCACCGTTGATGCCAAATACAGAAAACATATTAGTCTCGCGACAGTAAACACACGGCTGCGTTGATATTTCAGAGATTTTTTTTGTGACACAATCCATCAGTTTTTTTTTTCACAAAAAAGTAACCACGAAAATTAAGGCCTTTTTCTAACCTATCATGTGTTCTACAGGACTTCCGAGGCAAATTCGCTTATCCTTACTTATATTATAAATGCGTCTTTGTCTGTCTGTGTGTTACACAATCACACCTAAACTACTAAACCGATTTGAATGAATTTTGGTACAGAGATAGTCTAGAGCCTGAGAAAGGACATAGGCTACTTTTTATTTATATTAAAAACATCACCTTCCCGCGGGATAACGTCGTGTAGTACACGCGGGCGAAGCCGCAGGCGGAAGGCTAGTACTAAATAAATAACCTAAAATACGATATTTTGCAATCTCATTTCTCACAAACTAGTAATCTCCGCGCTCTAAAAGTGGTGTCATTGGAAAGGGGAGATCAAAATCTACATTTTTCATACAAATAATCTACAAAAAGCCTGCGTGTGGATACTAATACCAACCCTTCCAATACGATGTATTGTTTTTGCAAATATTCTTGCGGGTATATTGATACCTAACCACAAAGTAAAATTAGGTAATTGTACCTTACCTTTTCTTGTTATAATTCCAGGTCTGTCATATTTTGTGATCAAATTAATATAGAAATAAAGTAGCTAATAATGTACTTATGAAATTTTGATGAATTATGTATGGCATTTGACAAGACCGCCTCTGTGGTCTAGTGGCTAGTGGTTTACATCACACCACCGATTTCAGACCAAGAGGTCCCGGGTTCGATTCCCAGTAGGGGAATATATTGTATTCGGTTTGGTTGGTGGTAGAAAGGTGGTAGGACTTGTTCTTAGTCCGCCTGGTTCAATTTATTGTACCAACTTGTATATACCGTATTTTAAGCAAATAAACAGTTTTATTATTAAATTATTATTTATGAGACATGTATTATTATGTCAAATATAAATTATTTCAAATGATATTTACAATTACTTATAATTATAGTATTTGTTATTAAGGCATCTTATTTTATGGCAAATGAGAGTTATTGCTACTAAATAATTATATCATGCTTTATTAGTAGGTACCTAAGTACAAATAAGAATAGTGTTAACAAATATTATGACCAAGGATCATTATGGCAAATGAAATGATTAAAATTTTGTAAAAACAAATTATTAAATGTTGATAAAAATTACTTATCCTAGTTTCATTCACATAATTATGGTCACCCCTCAAAACGGATCCTTGAGCAATACCAAAAAGCTTTATTTTTCAGCAATTAAAACGAATACAGCAATGAATTATATGTAGCCGTTTAGTATGCACGCCTACTAAACGTTAGAGTCTCTGGTTTTTGATTTCGTTGTGATCTCAGGTAAATAAACGTCAGGATTGAGGAGCCAAATAATATACGTTTGTTTACGGAAATCACTATGTTTTAGTATTTCATTCATATTGTAGGCAATAGAATTTACCTCCTTCTAAATTATCATTATGTCGAATATCTGAATTGACTGCAAATATTCATAGAAATTTACTCTATTGTGTATGGATTGAGGAGCCACAACAAAAGTGTTGTAGTTTCTTGAATTTTAGAACTACAGTGCTCAAAATTCTAGTAGATATCCTACGTGATGGCTACAAATTGATACATAAGTTTCAGCAACCTACATTCAATACATTACGAGTTCTAGGTGGCTCCTCAATCTAAACATCAGGATTGAGGAGCCACCTTTGCAGCGATATAACTTTTGATGTATTTTACTACAAATTTCAGAATTTGACCTACAAAATTATCTGCATGGCTACTAAATAAGGGTGATAGCTATCCTTAAAAATCTGACGTGGCTCCTCAATCCATACGGACGTTAATTAATTTTATTTTATTTTTTAGTCGTTCGGATGTCGGATGTTTTTACTTTTTATTCATATTTTATGTTTTCTATTAATTATTTACTGCCTGTAGGTACTCAACTCGAGTTAAGCTTGTAATTAAATAATAAGAGTGTCTAAATTAACACCTTCGGACCTGAATTAAAAAAACTCCTTACAAATAAGTTTAAGGTCGATTTTTTTTCATGATTTTGACCAAAATAAAAGGTTTTTTTTTAGTTTTTTTTTTATATACTTAGGTAGGTATGAACTACTTAAGTACCTACATTAACACAGATAACTTTTTTTTACTGTACTTTTTCTTAAAAGAAACATTAAAATATTATGTTTATTAAGAGAAATCATACATGATATAGATAAGAGGAACCAATTATGGTACAAATACCTAAATAACAAATCAGACATAACAATAGAAGAAAAATTCAAAGATTCCAGAAAAAAAGTACACAATAGTATACAGAAGACCAAGAAGTTATATTACTACAAATATTTTCGAACACATATGAAAAAGCCTAAAAAAATGTGGAAAGCCTTAAATACTTTAGCAAGAAATAAAATTAAAGACGAAGTTGGACCGAACAAATTGATCATGAACTCAAAGACTATAGCAGACCACGAGGAAATCTGCGAATGCTTTAATACCTACTTCTCGAGCATTGGCGCAGCACTAGCAAGTAAAATCCCAAAGAAACCTTCAACAAGTCCCAATCCAGCAAAAGCATCCAACGCCACTGAAACAACAGATCTTACGGACTTCGAACCAGCAACCACGGATGAAGTTTCTAAAATAATCGATGAACTGGATCCAAACACGAGTTGTGGTATTGACGGCATTAGTGCAAAATCTATCAAATGTATCAAACGACTAATAGCTATTCCACTTACAAACTGTATCAACGATTGCATGGCTCGAGGCGTGTTTCCTGACAGTCTTAAACTTGCAAAAGTGACACCAATTTTCAAATCGGGAGATAGGTCCGACCCGTGTAACTATCGTCCAATTTCGGTATTGCCAGTGATTTCAAAAATTTTCGAAAAGGTAATTTATTCTAGAATAGAAAAGTATCTCACCTCCAATAATATTCTATATAAAAAACAATATGGCTTCAGACCTAAATCCAATACCCTCTCTGCAACGGTAGATCTAGTGGCTAAAATAAAAAATAAGATTGATGAAAAACATCTGGTACTTGGGGTCTTCATTGATCTTAAAAAAGCCTTTGATACCATCTGTCACAAAATGCTCCTCAAAAAACTGACTGAAATTGGCATCAAAGGTCACGCTCTCGCTGTCATAAGCTCATATCTGCAAGACCGTAGTCAAATCGTTAAAATTGGTCAAAATCAAAGTTCAGCGAGTGCAATTACTTTTGGCGTCCCCCAGGGCTCAATTTTAGGACCACTTTTATTTCTAGTCTACATCAATAACATTCAACACATAGGCCTAACTGCTGATATAACACTATATGCTGACGACACCAGCCTATTTTACTTTGGTCACTCGATTAAATCGATTGCAGCAAAAGCACAAACTGATTTGGATCGACTTAACGACTGGTTTCTATCAAACCTACTCACAATCAACACGACTAAAACAAATTTTGTCATCTTCGCTGCAAAAAATAAAAAAATAAATGATAACGTGCAACTTAAAATCAATAACGAATTACTCCAAGAAAAAGATCATGAGAAGTATTTAGGCCTGATACTCGATCGCCATCTAAACTGGAAAAATCACTTAAGTAAAATTAAAAATAAACTAATGTCTTTCACTGGTACCATACGCAGCATAGCTAAATGTCTTCCTCATAAAATAAAATATCTTATTTATAATTCACTAATCAAACCACACATTGACTATTTAATCGAAGTTTGGGGTACAGCAGTAAAAACCAATTTAGAAGACATACAAATTGCTCAAAATAAATTAATAAAATCTCTTTTCCATTATGATTTCTACACGCCAACTACAAACATTTATGAAGACACCAAAATAATGAACATCAAACAAACATACACCTACTACACGAGCATATTGATCTACAAAATACTTAACAAACAGATCCACACATCATTATCATTTCATAAAAAATGCCGAATACAAAAAATGAAATTAAGGAATGCCAACCATTTAATGTCCCGTCATCCGAGAACGAACTACGGCATTAAAAACATTGAATTTGAAGGCGTGAAAATATATAACAAACTGCCAGACGAAATAAAGGAGGCCAAATCACTAATTAGTTTTAAAAGACAGCTTAAAATATATGTGTTAAATGAAATATAGAATAGAATAAAAATCGTTTACTTGGTGCATTCAATAAAACAACACAAATATATAATATAATTATATAAAAATAACAACAAAACAATATAAATTTACACCTTCCTTAGAATAAAACTATTTAATAAATATGCATTATATCTATAACTTAATACAATATCATACATTAATAATAACAATTATATCATTTAAAATTACATACAAACTTTTTAAGGGTCACTAATGTCGCCAATACCACAAATACTCGTTTTACCAGTATTCGATATGCCGCATCCAGTATTCAACTACGCTCTGGGAGTTTAACTCCGTGGTCGCTCGGTTATGCATTCACTATGCCAAAGTTCTGATATCTACCCGCCCGACACTTTATTGTAATTTGTTAATTTATAATTTGCGTTCTCAACTTTTAACTTTTCTTTAATAATACTTATAGATTTTAGTACGCTCACAGTAATTGATGTTAAAGTTAAAATGTTTTCTCGGTAAGTGAATCATTTGTAAATTCTTTTGAGAAAAATAAAGTTCTTAAACCATTATTAAAATGGACACCAGGACCGAAGGGGTTAACTTTATTAATAAAATAGGTAACTCTATTAAGAAAAGAAACAACAGACACATCTTACCTACTTGGTGCTACTTGTAAAAATACATTAATAGGTACACAATTTTCGTAACAATATAATATTACTCGTGAACATTGGATTGGAAGTCAAGTCAAGTATTGTTATTTTAGGATCCATTATATGAAGATAAATATCTATTCCGATAACAAAGTTGAATAGAGATCGAAACATAGGCTATTAAGTCTTTAGGTAAACAATCAGATCTGAATCGAAGCCCGGTACCATCACCCGTTATCGCAATATTAAAGTAATGTTGATTTAAAAGACGGAGCTATACACTACTTATAGCGCCATCTCTTTCACAGTCTTACTTTGCTTTGACATTGCTCTAAATAAAAGCTCATAGTAAGCCCCCAGTATTGCGTTCACGAACCAATCAGAAAGTTTTTGCGGATCTTCAAATCGTTCAGAACCGAATTCACCACACAAATTAACCTTTGTTCAAAATTCTAGATATTAATGCTTTCTTTTCGCCCAAGAAGGTTGTTGCTGTTATTCCATCTTTTTATTGTACTGGCCAGAACGACTTGGTGATAATAGAAAAAAAGTTTTCATTTCTAAATTCAACTGAAAGTGAATTTGGGTTCAGTAGATTATTGCGTTTATTCTGTCGTTCAGAAAAAAGATTTTTCCTAAATTCGGGTGTGGAACACTGTAAGCACATAATAATATGGTTTAAGTTTTATTGTTTTTCTTTAGTTCGATGTCATCTAGATTTATTTATTTATTGTACCATTTATTGCGATTGTGGCAGTTAGGCAAACTGCGATTGGTCCAGCAGTGTCAAGATGGGTTACCAAAAAATGCCTGCTTTGCAGTGCTTTTCAAGACATGGCAATTGATCTTAGATTTATCGCCGCTAACACATCATAATTCACGTACTTTTTTATATAGATAATATTTTTGTTCTTGACAATGTAAATTCATGCACAAGTTATGTTTGTAAAATGTGTAAGTAATGTAAAATGTTTGCAAAGGATTCTTTGTAATCCCAGACACACACGAATATTATTATTGTTAACAAACCTAGCTGTAATTTGATTCGTTTTTGTGTAAGTATGTTTATGTCTTTTTTATTGTGAAAATAAACACATTAATATATTACTTATTGGTAATTATTGGACCCTCTTCGACATTGCTCTTCGCACTATCAACCTCTAAGGAATGCGTGTGGGATGAAATTCAAATAGTTTGATGATTTTTAAATTTCAC
The DNA here is from genome assembly GCA_949710035.1 of Crambus lathoniellus. Classification (NCBI taxonomy): domain Eukaryota; kingdom Metazoa; phylum Arthropoda; class Insecta; order Lepidoptera; family Crambidae; genus Crambus; species Crambus lathoniellus. The sequence goes on from OX453310.1 coordinate 20,563,561, forward strand.
TATTATTTTTGCTGTAACCACAATAAAATCGGGTTAAGGAAAGCCTTATTCCAATTTTATTTGTGGTCAGCGAAGTACGTCGTTTTCCTCTGGCTCAAGTCTATCACCAGTGGCGATAGACTGGAGCTGAGGAAAAATCACCAGTCATCTCCTCATTCCCTCCCTTCTCATTCATTCATAACATTGAGATAAAAACTTATAAAATTCTCTATAAAATACAGGTGAACCCTAAAAGCAGCGCATCGAGATATAATCGTTGATGCGATCTCCAGCGGATGATTGCATTGTTTGCAAATGAGAGCTCCGCAAATAAAGCAGCACATTCGATAGGGCCTCTCGATTGTGTCGGCCTGAATAGCCGGCTGTTCTTAAATAAATAACTTCTGTACGCCCGCGCCCTCCAATAGCCAACCGGCCAGATTTACTGGCTGAATGTCTGCTTATTCCTTTGCGTTAATTAAATTTTTAATGTTTGAATTTGAAAGTCAGTGTGTAAGTTTGAGGAAGTTAAGGTGCATTACGAGAAACAGTTTTTTACTTTGAGTATAAATTATTGTTTTTTGTTATTTAAACCATCTAAGTTATGAATATTTTAATAGTAACAACCACACCACCCCATAGTAGAATTTCCTACGGGATTTGATTTATTTTAAAACCATAAACATATAGTATGAATCTTTTGGTTAAACAGACTCCAATCAAATGTATTGCAAATTTGCATCATAAAGAAATATCTCTCTTATACCTACCTAGGTACTTAAACTTTATTCTAGATAAAAAAACTGCTAGCCTATCGGGCCTAGCTACCTACAAAGGTCGCAATCCGGGGAATGATCCGATAAAGTTTATCGATAAACGGTGCTACCGAGACATTTTTATTACTTGTTTGATTATTCTAGATTTTCATATAAGTATTTTCCATTGTCTGTAGCCCTAGCACAAAAACTGTCGTTATGGTAATCGTATAGTAAACTATACCATCCTTCAAAAGCTGTAAAAGTGTTGAAGTCAAAAATGTGTTGAATTTCAGTTCCTTATACGACGACCGAAAGAGGCGCTGCTCTGGTTTTTATAGAAAATAAAACGATTACGATAATCGTAACGATAACGATAGTTTTTCATGATAGGGGTAGGTACTGTTGTCGTTAATTCATTAATATGACAAAAACATTCGACAAATTGCATAAGAAAAGATTGAAAGCCAAATAGCTCGTAAACAATTTTATAGCGGCGTTATATATTCTGCAGCGTCTGCTATTTTAACGTGCAATGTACACTTACATTTTGTATTTATTAGAACACAACGTTACGTCACTCGGTTGTTAATTAACACAGATTGATTTGGATGTCGATGCCGAACAGAATGTTATTGTAAAAAGGTCGAACCCAACCAGCCAGTTAATTTGGCCTGATGTGTATTTTGATTTTTGACACAGATATTGTATCGCATTTTCGCATAAGTAAACATTTAAACTAAAAAACATGCTCTTATGAAAGTGAAACATTTAGATACATCCTCTACCTACACATTTCCGCCATTTTGTACTAAACAAAGTAAAAAATAATTTCCTTCCAAACTCATTTCAGCAGATACAGACTACATTGGTAAGTGACTAAGTATCCGTGTAATGATCCCAATCCATTAGTCGTAAGTGATATAAGTGGTATGTAAACGACCTGTAACAATCTCCGACATTCAAGTGCGCCAGTGGCCCGTGACGGAATATTATTTCATCAATTATCTGTTCGGGAAGGGAATGAGGAGACCGTGGCGTAGTGGTTAGCGCGCTCAGCCTGCGATCGTTGAACTTATGCAACTTTCGCAATGGTCGGTCGTGGGAGGGGTGACCAAAAATTTATCATCTCGAGCTCCTCCGTGCTTCGGAAGGCACGTTAAGCCGTTGGTCCCGGTTGCGTTTGCAGTCGTTAAGTAATACTTACCAATGCGCGTTGGGCTCGCATGGTGGGTCATGCTCATGGCCCATTCTCCTTATCCATTTATAAGAAAGGCCTGTGCCCCAGCAGTGGGACGTTAAATGGCTGATGATGCTATAAGTGATGTAAATGGCCTGTAACCTCCGGTTGGCCTGTCGGAACATTCCAGTGCGCCAAAGGCCCGTGCCAGAATTTTCATTAATTCTCGAATGGTTGATACGATTATGTTGTTTGGTTGTTCGATTCGGTATGGTTGTAAAGCTGTGACATAATATAAGATACACTGTACAAAGCTTTCGTCAAGTAGGTACAAATTTTTTGATATAATATATCTTACAATCATACCAATTATCAGGCCCAACTTATGTTTCATTATTTAATAACATCAGAAACATAGCATGATCTAAGAATATATCAAGTTCTCTCATCATCATCATAATCATCATCATCATGTCAGCCGAACGACGCCCACTGCTGGACATAGGCCTCCCCCAAGGATCTCCACAACGATCGGTCCTGCGCTGCCCGCATCCAGCGGCTTCCCACGATCTTATCCAGATCGTCCGTCCATCTTGTAGGGGGCCTGCCCAAGGAAAGTCGTCCTGTACGCGGTCGCCATTCGAGAACCTTTCCGCTCCAACAGCCATCTGGGTGCGTACCATCAACTTTAAGACAGCGATTCAAAACTAGCGCGATGCAGAATAGGTTCCTAAAATGAATTGCTTTCTTTCGTACTATGACCTTCTAAAAACTGGATCGCAAATGAATTGCTAAATGTAAATGACCGAACGATTTGTGTCCTTATTTCTTCTACTCGTCTCTTTCACTCGATTCTGTCAGGCCCGGAGAGTGAGAGGGACGGGTATAACTTGCAGGTGTCATGTTAGCTTGGCCGAGTTATAAGTCAAATAAGAGTTCTTGACAGCTGAGCGGCTGTGAAATGTCATTGAATGATCACAATAGAGAAGGCTGTGGATCACTGAATCGCTGTCATTGATATCAAGCTGTCGTGGTACGAATAAGCGAAGCAGATCAGTTTAGGTCCTAAACAAAACCGCAATAAGAGTTGATGGTAGTCACCCTGTTCTCCGCGCAATGTGTCCCGCCGACTGCTACTTCAATTATGCAATCCTTCGAGCGATGTCGGTTGTTTTACTTCTTCTGCGGATCTCATCATTTCTGATTCGATCGAGCAGGGAAATAACATAGAACATTACAATATCGAATGACTTCTAAGGCACAGATATGTAGATTTGTTTCAGAACACATCGATGCGACAAGGTTATATAGTGTGAACATATTAATGCTTGTGATTGTACACCTACAGTTTTACTTCAGCGCGTTTCTGTTAAACATAATTCTTTGATGTATAACTTTTACTCCCGCATGAAAATCGCACAAAAGTCAGCTTTCAGTTTCGTTTACACCCCAAGGAAGGGTGTTGTAAAAAGGTAATTTATTTAAAGTCATTTTTATGTAATTTTTAAGCCGTGTCGACGTTATCCTGTTTAATGTCCGAATTCAAAGACGTAAACAATCGAACAGAGACTTTTATTCTGTAAATTTATCGGGTAAGTGATAATATTGTGATTTCTTATAGTTTCTATAATTCCTCGCTTAGTAACCGCTATACTTATTTAGCTTGATATGCTATGGTTCTATGGTGATCCATTCTATATAAACATTGTGTTATTTTAAATAGATTTGCTCTTACTGCCGCACTCACGACGAACATTAAAATGTAATTTTAATGTTCGTCGTGAGACGCCATTTAAATGTAAATGACAATCTCTTTTTATGTCCAGTATTGAATAAAGTAGAAAAAATATTTAATCCTACTAATATTATAAATGTGAAAGTTTAGATGTTTGGATGTTTGAATGTTCTTTACTCAATCACGCCAAAACGGCTGGCTGAAATGTAGAACACAGATACTTTGTAGCTTGGCGAGGAACAAAGGCTACTTTTTATCCCGAATAAATTTCACATTCCCGCGGGATAACGTCGTGTAGTCCACGCGGGCGAAGCCGCGGGCGGAAAGCTAGTGCCTAATAAAATTAAACTAGTGACTCTGAGTGCGGCAGTTTCATTAAAGCACAGACAGCCAAAACAATTTAAATATACATAGGTATAGATTAGTTGTTTGCCAACGGATATTATTACCCATTACTGGACTTTGATAATTACTTACTTTGGAAGCGTATTTTGTTCGTACGAAATTAACAGGAATTTTACTCATACTTCCTGACACATCTTTAACCTAACTAACTTTTAATGTCAGTAAATTTATTTCCTTCTTTATTATGAATTACTACTTAGGTAAAAGAAAGTGACAAATATCCCTTAATAGGGCAAAGGGCAATTGCTTACCACCTCCGCTTTTTCACCCTAGTGCAAAAGTTTATCTTTTTACACTTTCTTAAATTAAATATTCATAATGCCTGAAGACCCTTAAAACTTTTATTAGTACTGGCAACTAACTAACTGTACATAAATATTTGTAAAAAGAATCCTTATAAACGTATAAATATTACATACATAACATACATTTATTATTTTATTTTTTTAAATATTAACTCAACACCTGCCTTTTCAATATTTTTTATCTCTGCCCTATTAAGGGTTAAATAATTCAAAGAAAACACGTTATACGGATTTTTCAACTCGCGGTTTTTATTTCAACGAACAGTTCCCGTAGAATTCTAAAGTAAAATTCACTTTCAAGGCGGCACGTTCGCGTCAACTTTGTCTCTGTTCTCTACAACTCCTGCGTAAGCCCTACGCCGTCTTACATTACGGCGGACCCTCATCATTTCGCTAGCTGACACCTGCTCGTCACGGATCAGTGTTAAATTAATTTCATAATTATTTCACGGCCCTTATCTTACCATTCGGGACGCCTCTTCTAGGGATAGACAAACAAGTCACTTATTGATCGATAAGAATAAGTTCAAGCTGTTTGTTTCATTGAGCCGTCTTGTATAGTAAAGCAGTAAAAAGCGTTTTCTTTATGACTTTCTTTATAGCCTTATATACTCGTACTTAAATTAATTTCATAATTTTTACGGCTCCTAGTAGGAGGCTTCAGGTAGGAGCTTCCTACCTATCCTACCAATTAAGGGCGCTTATTCTAGGGATAGACAAGTCACTTACTGATCGATAAGAATAAGTCAAACTTCTTTGTTTGAACCGTTTATTTAGGCATATAACTCTAGTGTTGTCTTTATTGATTTACTTAAAATTTACTTAATAATTTTTTCACGGCCCTTACCCTATCCCATAAACTTATTATACTAGTATAAATAAGTTTATGGTATGTATTAGGACGGGAAGTATTAGGACGGGAAGCTCAACAGTGAAAGCCGCGAGTTTATGACCCTATCCATTGGCGAGGCCTCTATTAAGGATAGACAAGTTACATAATATATGATTATTTGATTTAATCATGCGTCACTTGGCGGAAGTCCCTAACCTTTGTGAATAACGTAATATATATGTAGCTTACTTCCGCAAAAAACACAACATGCAAGATGCACCGCCCGATGCATTTTCCACATGCACACCACGAAAATACCAGTCCACAATACTTGCATCTAGCAAGACAGCAATACACCTTGCACCTTCACCGATTAGACTACTCTACACCGTGTTTCGCCCCAAATTAAGTTTCATATGATTATCGACAAATGTAAGTTACAGCTGTTTGTTTGAACCGTTGTTGCGTTGATTTAGATAACTTGGATTTGTAATTATGGTGTTTTATTTGAATTATAAAATTATAATTAAAAGTTTAAATAAGAACAAAAATAACACTTGTTTAAAAGTAGCTCTTCAAAAAATAAACCATTTTGTAAATTGGGTAGGTAAGTATTTGAAAAAGTTAAGCCATATCGTCTATTAAAACATTCGTAAGTAAAACTGATCGTTTTTTCAAATCTAGGTACAATCCGGACATTAGAAGGCTTTTTAACCTATTGCATAGCTTTTATCGCGGGCTTTGAGCGCGGCGACCGAACCAAGAAATTCCGTAACGAAAAAACCTAACACCCTAGGAGGTTAACAAAACATTGTTTATCTCTTTTTGACAATAGGGGTTTACATATATTTTGTCTCTTACTAACATTGTTTTGGTAAAAAGAGATAAATATACAAAAAACCTGTTGTTAAAAAGAGATAAACGTATTTTTCTCTTTTTGATTACATGTGTTTATTTTTATATAGGTCAAATTCGAATACTAATCTTTTCTATAAGTTTTTGAACAAAAAATGTACTGTAACTAGCGCCTAAAACGTGAAGCACTGGCTGAAACAGAAATAATAATAAAAAGAAGAAAAAGCAGTAATCTCAAAATTATGTCAAATTAATGTCACTTGTCAATCTCGGATTTTTATGAAAAAGTATGGAAAAAGTTAGCTGCTAAAATAATTTATTTTTGTAAAAGCAGTGCGATAATATGTTGAAAACATTGTTAAGGCAAGAGTGTGTTGGTGCACAGCCTTCTCTATTGTTGGTGAATTCGTGTAATAATTAAGTACCTACAAATAGTGACGTATATTAACTGATGACGATGATTCAACTTCCAGAATTTGTGATTTCAATCACAAATTCTGGAAGTTGCACAGACCTAGGTGTTATTGTTGATCTCAAAAGACGAGCTGGCCTAACCTAACCTGATCAGCCTTTGAAAAGCTAAGGAAGATAATAATATGGAAAGATCGCCGCACAATCAATAACACCAAGGTTCGATACACGAAAAGCTTACTATTTCCTATCTTCTTATATGGAGCTGAAACATGGACACTCCAACAAAAGTACCACAAGAAGATTGAGATGTGGTGTATGATGATCAAACGGACTGCTCGTCACACAAATGTTTCCACTAAAAAGGAGCTTCGGATCAAACAAAGGCTTTCGACGATTGTGCAAGTGCGAATTCTAAGAATGTTTGGACTTATCCTACTAATATATATATATATTACCTATAAATGTGAAAGTTTGGATGTTTGGATGTTTGGATGTTTGGATGTTTGGATGTTTGTTACTCAATCACGCCGAAACGGCTGAACGGATTTGGATGAAATTTGGAACACAGATACTTTGTATCCTGGAGAGGAACATAGGCTACTTTTTATCCCGGAAAATGTCACATTCCTGCGGGATAACGTCGTGTAGTCCACGCGGGCGAAGCCGCGGGCGGAAAGCTAGTCATCCATAATGCAAGCTTCTTGGAACGATTCGATTGAAGAAACAAGGAAGAGTCAATGTTTTCGCGGCTGATCACCCACAAGATGATCAAGTCCTTATCAAGGCCACAACCAAGTGTGCCCTTACAGAATGCACACGCAGTGCCACAAATAGAGAGATATAGAGGAGCATCGCCACAAAAGCCGCTACCAACTTAGCGGACCATGACCACAACCACTCCGTCAACCTTAGTCTTAGAAAGAATATGTATATAATAAATACAAACATATATAATTATATATAGGTACAATAGGTAATGAAAATCCAAATCAAAACTGGGTGTTTTATTTTTATCGCCAACTTCTTAAAATCAGTAGAACTACGATGACTGTCTTTTCTCTAACTCAAATGAAAGTGGAAATTACATCCACTTTTCATTTGAGCTAGCGAATAGGGCCATAGGGCCAGCTTGCAGCTGGGTGGCTTTAGTACAGGCTATTATGATGACACCAATTTACAGAGAGCAGCACTGTCGACAAGATGGCGGACATTAAAAAATTCGACTTTTCATAAAAATTTAGCAACTATAATCGGGACATTTTGTATGGAGAGTCGAAATATTTTTTTCATTTCCTGATAGCCTGAAGCCATGTTTAAAGTTTTTGCAACGGTGCCCCTAACACCTTGTATACCTAATATTCACTAGCTGACCCGGCAAACGTTGCTTTGCCATATAAATTACTAGCTTTCCGCCCGCGGCTTCGCCCGCGTGGACTACACGTTATCCCGCGGGAATGATATAATTTGCCGGGATAAAAAGAACCCTTGATCCTCTCCAAGCTATAAAGTATATGTGTCCCAACTTTCAGCCAAATCCTTTCAACCGTTTTTGCGTGATTGAGTAACAAACATCCAAACATCTAAACATCCAAACATCTAAACTTTCACATTTATAATATTAGTAGGACAGAGTACTTCGTATCACCATTATTAGACAGATGAAAATAAATAATCACGAAGTGAGTAAAATACATAGACTTACGTGACAGATAAGTCTGCGCGCATGTGCGTCTGGGGCATTTTTGGCGCTAGTTACAGTTCATTTTTTTGTTCTAATCTTATGGAAAAGATTAGTACCTATTCGATTTTGACCGCGCGCAGACGCGGAGGCGGCCATGGAATAAATGACAGTTTGGTATCGTACGACAGTCAAAACTATTATCCATACAAAATTACCATTTTTATTTTATAATTTTCCGTAATAAAAAGTAGCCTCTGTTACTCTTCAGCTTCCCATACCAAAAATCACGTCGATCAGTTGCTCCGTTTTGGCGTGAAAGATGGACAAACAAACAAACAAACACACTTTCACATTTGTAATATTAGGATGAATTCTTCATCTATACTAAGAGGAAAGATTTGATTGTTTGTTTGTTTGCATCGAAACTACTAGACCGATTTAGAAAATTCTTTCACCATTAGAAAGCTACATTCTTCCTGAGTGACATAGGCTATATTTTATCCCGATATTCCCACGGGAACGGGTGCCACGCGGGTGAAACCGCGAGGATCCGCTAGTTATGTATATAATAGAAACCATTAAACCAAGCACGTGTACTATTTAGTGTACCCTTCGATCAACAATAACACCTAGTTCTAGATACATAGTTGGAGTGATAGACATGGCCAAGCGTCGAACGCTCACTTGAGAGTATAATTATAAGTAGATTATTTTGACAGTGTCAATAATACTAAGGTATTTCAAACTTGGAACTTTTGTAAGATCGTAACCATGAAGTTTGACTTAATACTCTGAGGTAACTGGAGCTCTCACCCTGAATAAAAAAGTGTCGCCAGCAAATTTGACATTTATGTATGTAGTGGCTGTCAGCTGTCTCATATGACCATACGTATTTTATTAAAGTGTAGGTGAGACGGAAGACAGCCACTGTGTTATTTGTGGTATTCAAAAAATTGTTCGTAAGCTCTCACCCTGAATAAAAAAGTGTCGCCAGCAAATTTGACATTTATGTATGTAGTGGCTGTCAGCTGTCTCATATGACCATACGTATTTTATTAAAGTGTAGGTGAGACGGAAGACAGCCACTGTGTTATTTGTGGTATTCAAAAAATTGTTCGTACTGCACTCTCCAGTTACCTCAGTATTAAGTCGAGCTTCATGATCGTAACATTCGTAACCTTTTTTCCCCGTTTAAAAAAATGTCAGTCTGGCCATATAAAGTTTTCATTTAGCTCGTGAGCCTTCATCTAGTACTATTGTTGATCGAAGTAGGTAGGTACCTTTGTTTTTTTGTGTATAGGCACATAATATAATAGTGGTATAGGTATAGGTAATACACATTATATCTATATAAATGTTCATCGCGCGAAATTCGATGATCAAGCTCTTAATATCGTTCTTTTTGTTCATATTTTTTTGAATGAATAATTGTTTTGGTGTGTAATTACACTATTTACTTATGCAATAGCTTTACCGCGGCAGTTCCCGAGTGCCACACGTGTTTTTTTTTTTCTTTTACTTTCAACCCCTTGTTAAAGTTGACGCCGCGTTAGTTAAAAGTCTGTAGAGAGAGAGTCTACATTAAGTTTAGCGATATATCGCTTAAAATTTTGCTTCAATATTGTTTTAAGAGTTCATTTCATTAACAAAATCAGCAATACATCAATCTGCGCTTTCATATGAAAAGTCAAGTTTATCGCTTTAAAATTTCCGCCATTGATGACGAAGCGATGATTAAATTTTTCCGACGTTCCACAACGGGCCCGCGGGCTGAGTGCCTCCTCTCGTTTCACCCTCATCACGTTACCTCGGCACCTGTTTGTCACGGTAATGCTAAATTAATTTCATTACTATGTCAATGTCCATTACAGGAGATATTTGAGAGGCGATGATAGCATTGAGGGCCTCAACAAGTTGCATTTGAAATCAATCAAACGGCTCTGACGACGTAGTCACGTGGTTTAATTTGCGATTATATTTATGACAAAACGCATCAAATAATAAGTTTTAATAAATATGTAGTTTAAAAAAACTATAAAAACACACTTTTATAGGAACAGACTAAAAACTACAAAATAGACGGCTATTCAATAACTGAAATTAAAAAGCGTGGTGCGCGTTGTCAATATTGAGTACTTGATTGCATGCTTTGCAAAGGGCGCACCACGCTTTTTAATTTCAGTTATTGAATAGCCGTCTATTTTGTAGTTTTTAGTCTGTTCCTATAAAAGTGTGTTTTTATAGTTTTTAAACTACATATTTATTTTTCACTTTTTAGTTTAACAAATGGCAAGTTAAGGATGGGGATGGTAATCGATTTCACAGTCCATTCATGTGTCTGCCCACCCCGTAAACATTATAACTCAAAGGCGTGATTGTATGTATTTAGTTTTACAAATTCAAGTGGAGTCTATTAGTAACCAGATGCGCGAGCTAAACCCTTTCTTCCTCCCTGCTCCATCATCAGACCCTCACCACCAAGTGTAGCGAATAGGTCTCATCAGCAACGAAACAAATGAGCCCAAACTCGAGGGGTTTCCTAGTGGTCATTAAGGAGTGCCACTGACTTCCTCCCTGCTACATCATCAGACCCTCACCACAAAGTGTAGCAAATAGGTCTCATCACAACGAAACAAATGAGCCCGAACTCGAGGGGTTTCCTAGTGGTCTTAAGGAGTGCCACTGACTTCCTCCCTGCTCCATCATCATAACGAAACAAATGAGCCCATCTCGAGGGGTTTCGTAGTGGTCATTAAGGAGTGCCACTGACTTCCTCCTTGCTCCATCATCAGACCCACACCACCAAGTGTAGCGAATAGGTAACATCAGAACGAAACAAATGAGCCAGAACTCGAAGGGTTTCCTATTGGCCATTAAAGAGTGCCACTGGCTTCCTCCCAGCTTCACCATCAGACCCTCGCCACCAAGTGTAGCGAATAGGTCTCGTCTGAACGAAACAAATGAGCCCAAACTCGAGGGGTATTTTTGCGGTCATTAAGAAGTTTTACTGGGCCCTCCCAGCTCCATCATCAGACCCTCACCACCAAGTGTAACGAATAGGTCTCATCAGAACGAAACAAATGAGCCCAAACTCGAGGGGTTTCCTAGTGGACATAAAGAAGTGCCACTGGCTTCCTCCCTGCTCCATCATCAGACCCTCACCATTAAGTGTAGCGAATAGGTCTCATCAGAACAAAACAAATGAGCCTAAACTCGAGGGGTTTCCTAGCAGCCATTGAAGAGTTCTATTGCTCAACTCTTGACTCCATCATCAGATCAGCACGATGGTAGCAAATTATTGTATTGTCACCGGATTCATAGAGACTTGCAAAGTTTCAAATCAATACGACAATTAGAAGTAGGTTAAAATTGAATTCCAAGATTTTCTTACATTGTGACTTAGTTACAAGTGAAGCTAATAAAAGTGTGGTAAAAACCTTTGAATCTCGCCTTTTTTTGTATTATTTTTTAGAACTTTAATTTCTATCTCATCAAATTCATGATTTGGTTGTTGAATTGGATTAGAAATCAATTTATTAAGATTATGCCTTCTGACCTTTCGGGGTGAACGGTCGTCTTTTCTTAGGCAAAATTTCGAAAAACCCTTTCATTAGCCTACCTAGCCTAGAGTAAAAAATATTATCTTGAAGGGACTCAAATAGTGAATGCCTACTCTCATTTCAACCTAATCATGTTACCTCGGCACCTGTTTGTCATGGTAATGCCAAATTAATTTCATTATACTATGTCAGTATCCATAACAGGAGATATTTGAGAAGAGTGGATTATTCGATGATAGGGATCTTACGTGGGCGATCGTCTGTAGGTAGGTAGGCTAAAGACTTGAAAAACACTTTTATCTACACTGTTATAATATTCGAATTATGAACTCATGCCTGAACGTATATTCATACACTTTATGCCATAGTCAACTTTAAAAAATAAATGTGTTTAATAATGGTCATTATTTCACCACTGATATTTAAACGCAATTAACGCTAAACGTGTTTAAAACATAGTTCTGTCTCTGTCATCTGTTTGAATGTGACAGAGACAGAACTATGTTTTAAACACGTTTAGCGTTAATCGCGTTTAAATATCAGTGGTGAAATTGGGCCTAAGTATGATACAACCGGATACAGCTTTCTTTCATTATAAAACACTTATTTTTCTTAATTTTACAATCTCCATGGCAACCGTTGGATTTACCGGCCCTGACTTCCAACTCTTTCAAGCCCTTACAATAAGAAACTTTTTAAAATTAGAATTTTGAACATTTTATAATTAACTAGCTGACCCAGCGCGACTTCGTTCCCGTGGCCCTACCCGTTACTCCACCCTACTCTACCCGTACTCTACCCCTACCCTACCCCTACCTCTATCCTACCCCTACCCTACCCCTACCCTACGCCTACCCTACCCTACCACTACCCCTACCCTACCCCTACCCCTACCCTACCCCTACCCCTACCCTACCCCTACCCTACCACTACCCTACCCCTACCCCTACCCCTACCCCTACCCCTACCCCTACCCCTACCCCTACCCCTACCCCTACCCCTACCCCAACCCCTACCCCTACTCCTACCCCTACCCCTACCCCTACCCCTACCCCTACCCCTACCCCTACCCCAACCCCTACCCCTACTCCTACCCCTACCCCTACCCTACCCTACCTTTACCCTTCCCTACTTCTACTCTACCCCTACTTACCCCTCCTTCCCCTATTTTCTCCACGTTAGATCCTTCCTTGGACTTCCACAAACATTTCAAGACCAAAATTAGCCAAATCGGTCCAGCCGTTCACGCGTGATGTCGTGACCAAGGGAAATAGGGATTCATTTTTATATATATAGATATTTTTTTGCTTAAAAGGGGTAGAGTACGGGTAGGGTAGGGTGGAGTAGGGGGTAGGGCCACGGAAACGAAGTCGCGCTGGGTCAGCTAGTTTTATAATAAAGAATGACTTTTGTGGCATATTATAGTTTTATAGGAAAAAATTGATAGCAGAATTCGAAGAGTCGTGTAAGCCTTTCTGTAGCTTAGTTGGTCAGAGCATCGGGCCAGATTCCCGGAGGCGCGGGTTCGAATCCCGCCTGAAAGCTACTTATAGGGCTCGTGGTTTTTTACTATCACATTTTTCCTATACTTACAAAATTGCATTGTGAATGCATAAAAATAATATAAAATCTATTATAGTTTTGTTATGGAACGCTTCAATGTGACAAAGGTTCTATGTTTTTTACATTTGCTCGTGAGTCTCGTGACTGCACTACTTAACCTATATGTGCAGTTCTGCAATGAAATTTTTAGGTAATAATTATGTCATGTGTTTATGTATTAATTTCATAATATTTTTTTTCTACTGTACCTTTTTTTTTTAAGGTGGCAGGCGGAGGCTGGCTGCGAAGAGCTGAAGACCGTGCTCAGTGGCGTAAATTAGGAGAGGCCTATGTCCAGCAGTGGACGAAAACGGGCTGATGATGATGATGATGATGACTGTACCTAAAACATACCTAATTTGTTTATTTAAAATGTCGTTAACATTTTAATTGTACTTTTCTGCGAAAGCTCCGCTCCTAAGCTCCAAAAGCCAATACAATTAGTCTTTGTAACTGCAAATTGGTTCAACCAATAATGACGTGTAATGTGTTTGATGTTATGTAAGGATAAAACCATTTTATTGGGCACAAATGAGCGTTCAAAACCTAAAGGTTTTCAAAGAACAGTTAACGTGACTGTCGACCATGAAATATTCACAGGCTAGTTGCAGTAAAATCGATGTTCTAGTCTAAATAAACGCAAAGCCGGTTCTTCTAACAAATAGATGAAGAATTCGGAAGGTCGGATGAAAGTTTATTATTCAATGGCGCCAAAACACCTGCACGGAAAAAAATTGGCACTAATATAGATTTAAACAGGCTTTTTATTCCAAAATCCCCACGACCGCGGGGCACAGCTAGCGTGTAATAAAGATACAATTAGGCTAACTTATATGAAAACTATCAAAGCCAAAATTACAGTCACATTTGATAACATTAACACTAACTATGCCAAATGGGTTTGCAGTACGAAACCAACTCGTAGTTACAGTTAACAGGGGTGCTTGTATAATGAATGAGGCTAGATTTAACCCAAACTTGTGGTCGGAAACATTTTTAGATGTGTCCATTGTGTCGAAAAGTTTTTCTCAATACTATAGATACTACAAAATGTAGTGCCGGACCACTGGCGGACATGAATGCTTGGTATATCGTGGAGGAACTTTCAAGCAAACGTGTCCATAGTCCAAGAAATTTATTTAATATATGTGAGTAAGAGTTATTGATTTTGACTTTAGCAGCGTCTCATTGTTCAACTACTAGTCAAGCTCACGTCCTTACGTTCTCTGGCCACGTGTATTGTCGCTATGGTACATCGATCGAGCGTCTGGGGGTGCAAGACAGTGTAGAAGGCACCCAATCGCGCGGCACATCACCGATTTGATGGGAAGACCAAATCAGAGTAACTGTAAATGAAGATGTGTACTACATGTATGCACCAGGAGAGGATATGACAGAAAATTGTGAAGGGGGTCACAACAAACACTTAAAATGACGACCATGACCACTGCTAGGTCCTGTTATCAAAACTAAAGAGTTCTGCCGAGATTGTACCGATGGAGAAGAAGAAGAATATTATAAAACAGTCCTCTCCTTTATTCATTATTCTAGGTCTTGCTATCAGAACTAAATAATAATAAAGTGGTACACACACTAATGGTATTTTGAATGGTGACTTACTATTAGATTGCTGTTACATCACAAGCGGTTCTTTCAATAATCATGTTATTAAAGTAATTTTATCAAAAACACATTAACCGTACAATATGAAAAAAATGATAGTAAAGCGTTCGGAAGCTGATCTGTCCCATTCTATTTGCTTAATAATTTTGCATTAACAATGTTTAAAGTTGCAGGTTATATTTACACCGCATTTCGGTAATTACGCGATTTGTGTTTGTAATGCGGCTATTTTATGGTCGTTCATATTCATATATCGGGATCGAGTGGCTGCTACACTTATGTCGTTTATTGCTGTTGTTTACAGTGTTTGTGGGAGCCAGCCTGTCTGTCTGGGACGTATTGTAAGCACCGTAATATTAAGTTTGAAGCGGTGTAAAAATCCCTTGACTCGAAATAAAAATATAATTATGTTCAACGAACAAAAAATGTAATTTATTCCAAAAAGTCAATTATGACAAGATAATGGCGATTATTTTTCTTCTATAATATAAACCATAACTTATTTAAATATATGTCGAAAAGAGTCCCGAACATCTTCCCGAGGGACAAAAGAAAAATAAAATAAATAAAAACAAAATCAAATAACTATCTTAAATAACAAATAAATACCTACGTCAAAAAAAACTTAACTAACTAACTAACCTAAGTGCGGCCGATGTTTAACAACACTCAAGCGGGTATAATTTTCTTACACTCCTTATAAGTTCGCCGGTGGTCGTCTTAACAGTGGCTACGCGAAACTCCCCATCGCGACCTTTATGAAGTTGCAAAATTCGTCCTAGTGGCCACCGAATTCGTTTATCCGGAGTTTCGATTAACACCACATCTCCTACCTTTATCGTATGTGTCCCATCCTTACCCTTAAGAACTAAGAGCGCGAGATATTCATTGCGAAAACGAACCTTAAGGTCATTTCTTAAATTCTGCAAGTACCTTACGCGCACGTTGAGACTCTTCGCATCCACCTGATCTAAATCAACTACCTCACTACATGCCAAAGGTTGCAAAAAGGATGCTGGCGTTATGGGTTGGGATAATACGTCTACATCATCGACGATATATGACAGTGGACGAGAATTTATAACCGCTTCACATTCAGTTAAAATCGTGTTAAGCTCTATGAACGTAAGGGACGCCTTTCCTAACACACGTCTTAAGAGTTCCTTGACGGTTCTCACCATGCGCTCGTACCACCCTCCCCACCAAGGTGATCCAGGAGGGATCATTATCCATTTTATTTCACGTATGGCAGCTTGTGATACAACTTCCGTCCAATCAATTAGCTTGAACAAATTCTTTGCCCCAACAAAATTTGTTCCATTATCGGAGTATATTGTTGAAACTCTGCCCCTTCGGGCTATAAACCTTCGTAACGACATTAAAAAGTCATGCGTTGACATGGATGTGACCAATTCCAAATGGATTGCTCTGTAGACTGCGCAAGTGTACAAAACTATCCACACTTTGTCCCCATTTCGTAAGAAAAGAGGTCCAGCCAAATCAACTCCACTTACTTGAAAAGCTTTGCCTGCTTCTGTTCTGTTCGCAGGTAAAGGAACAAGCGGAGTCATAAAGGGTTTACTTTTATGCCTTTTACACGTAACGCACCTTTTAGATATTCTTTTAACTAAAACTCGCACGCCTGTAATCCATAAATTTTGTCTAAGATTAGCTAAAAGCGTTTGCGTTCCTGCGTGGAATAGTTCTTTATGTTTTTGCGTAACTAGCCTTTCCACTATCGGATTAGTACCTGGCAGTAGAATAGGAAATCTGTAGCATGACGGTATATCTTCTGAGAATAACTTAGTCTTCACTCTTATGAGCCCGAAGTCATCTATTACCGTACACAAGTCCTTGTAAGACTTATTTTCACCGTAGGTTTCTTTCTGTATAAGCTTGAATAAAATATTCTCTGCCGTAGTAATTTCCTCTAGTTCTAAATAATCTTGTTTTATTTGTGTGTGTCTTTTGCTATTATTGTAGAAACGTAGAATCCACGCCACCATTCTCTTGATTAAATTATAGTTCGAAAAGTATAATAATCGTTCGGAAAAATATTCTAAAGACGTGTTTGCTAATACAGACGCCTCATTCCGTCTCTCCACTAAACATGGTTCACTTGAAATCGGCCAGTCTTCTGTATTAAACTTCAGCCATTCCGGGCCTTCCCACCATCGTGATGCTTGTAAAACGTCAGCTTGACACCCTCTTGATGGAAGATCAGCCGGATTCAAGTTACCTGCGATGTGCGGCAGTTTTCTAACCTCGTTTCATTGCGAATTTCTTTAACTCTGTTCTTTACAAAAACTCCCCGATCTCCTTCGTTTTTAATCCATGAAATAACTACGCTGGAGTCGGACCAAAAATAACTTTCGTGCTCCATACCCAATGCATTCTTAGCTTGCACATAAAGCCGCGTTCCAATAGTTGCAGCAAGAAGTTCCAATCTTGGGATAGATATATCACCTCCTTTGTTTGGCGCGAGTCTGGATTTAGCGGATAATAAACTAATAGTTACTTCCTCATTATATTGACTACGAAGAAATACAGCCGCCGCATACGAAACTTTACTCGCGTCACAAAAGGTATGTAAAGACAACTGGCACTGATTAATATCTTTTACAGTTATACGCCTTGGTATACGCACATACTCCAAGTGTTTCAGCTTACTTGCCCATTTTAAGAACCTTTCACTTATCTCAGTAGGTACATCGTCATCCCAACCAATCTTAGATTCGTGTACTTCTTTCAGTAATAACTTTGGTATAAGTGCTACTGGTGCGGTGTACCCTACCGGATCAAATATCTTGTGAGCTAAAGAGAGAATAAGTCTTTTTGTTACCTTTTCACCATCGTATACTAACTGCTTAGAGTTAATAAATAGTGTATCTTCTTTTGTGTTCCATAAAATACCTAACGTAGATATTATTATCTCTTCATCTGATGGTCCAATTACCCATGCTCTCAATTCCATTTTGGCAAGCAGCATGACTTCCTTTGCTTGTGCCTGAAACGTTATAGCTTTTTCGTGAGATGCGCAACTCGTGAGACAATTATCTACATAATATGAATATTTTAATTTTTCTGCTGTAGCTTTTAAGTCATTTGGAATGCAATCGCTTTCTAAATGGTAACGTATGGTGGCGTTCAATAGAAACGGACTAGATGTCACACCAAACACCACCCTGCAATGCCGGTACGTGATAAGCTTGCGACGATTTTCATCCGCCCACCATAAAAATTGTAAAAATTTACGATCAGATTCCGTCAAACTGATTTGCAAAAAAGCTTTCTTAATGTCCGCGCTTACCCCAACAGAATGTTTGCGGAATTCTAAAAGAAGTTTAGGTATCAACTCTAGTAAATTTAAACCGGGTTCTAAGGAACTATTCAAAGATCTACCGTTAGCATCCTTAGCTGACGCATCAAACACTGGGCGCACTCGCGTTGTAAGACTTGATTCTTTGATGACCGCGTGATGTGCTAAATAATGCCCAGTAATGTCACCCTCGACTTCTTCAATGATACCTAGGTGGAGCCATTCTTTAAAAGACGAATCATAATCATTGTAATTACCTGTGGAAACTAATCTCCTTGTCGTTGAATGAAGACGTTTCAAGGCCAACCCTCTATTATTTAACAAGTTGACGTCTTCCTTCCAGGGTAAATTGACTTCATACCGACCTTCTCGATTGATTTGGATAGTATCGCGAAAATATTCCATAATCTCTCCTTGCAGTACTTCATTTTGTTTATTCTGTGCTGGATCTCTTATCCCAATGGACTCCAAGTCCCACAGTTGAGCTATAATATTAGAATTAATTGTAACTAAACTTGTGTTTGTAACGGAAACGTTGGAAGCAGTAGTATTCCCTTGTAAAACCCACCCTAGTTTTGTGCCCATTGCAACTAACGACTCATTTACTTGAATCACATCTCCCGTAAATAAAAACCCGTAATGATCTGCACCTATTAATAAATCTATATCATGAATATCGGTTACGCAGTCATTCAATTTAACGTTCAGGTTACGGAGTTGATTAATAATTATCGGGTCCCTAATTTTTGGTAAATAGCCGCATAGCTTTTCCTTGCCGTAGGCTGAGACAACAAACTCAAACTTACCATCGAGATCCTGAACACAACATTTATACAACTTGTGATTCTCTACTGCAGTTTCTACGCCTCCGAAAAGACAATGAGTAATAGAGTGGCAACTTACCGGGTTAAGGCTTAAATATGACGCGACGCGCTTAGAAATATAAGATTTTTGCGCCCCGCTGTCAAACAACGCTCGCACTGTTATACATTTATCATTATTTACAATATTTACAAGAATAGTCTGCAATAAACAAATAGAATTTTTATGACAAACGTTGACTCCTTGACTTGACATGACATTATGTTCTTCTTTTTTCTCTATCACGTCACTTTTGCCACTAGTGTTTGACATGACAACAGGTGACAGACTGCCAGTTTGGTTTTTCGTCTCTGGGCAAAAAGGTATACTAACTTTTTGCTCCGGGCACATGATGATCGAGTGCCGCTTCGTACAGTTTAAACACTTAGGATAGAAACGACAATTATTTGCATAATGACCAATTTTAAGACAAATCAAGCATGCTTTCTTTCCCTTCAGAAACTCCTTCTTCTGTTCCAACGTCATATCTCTAGTGCAAATGCACTCCGTGCTCTTATGCGTCGTCTTTTCGCACCAGATACACGGGAATGTTTTCTCGACATTCGACGTCGGTCCAGTTTTAATCATCTGCCGCTTAGTGTGTCTACTGTCGCTAGCTATTATACATGCCGTGGGTTTATTGTAAGACTTCCCTTCGTTAAAGCTGTTTCTGGCTAACTGCACCTTTTCTTCACATTCTACTTCAATCTTCAGAAATTTCATCAGCTGTTGTAACTCATCTTGGTTTGTATCTTTTGCCGAACGCTCCCAAATTCTAAGCGTGTCCTCTGGTAAGGTTGACTCGATTAACGGGTGCAGCATGGCAGCATATTTGTCGCTGGTCACACCAAGTGTTTCTAGCCCTCTAAGCTGCGTGTTCAGTTTATCATAAAGTGACCGTAAATCTAAATTTCTATCACTGTTCTGGTGGAGTACAAGTTCTAAGAGTTTTCTCACGTAATGTTGGATAATTAGCTCGTCTTTTGCAAATCTGGCTTTTAGATCTTCAATCGCCTTATAATAGTTATCACCGCTTGGAGGAAAACTCTCGACTAGGGATCTGGCGGGCGTACCTGGCTCGGTAGCTCTTAAAAGGTACTGGAACTTATCATCTGCATCTATTTCATCATCTTCGTGAATCTTTCGAAATTGACCCCAAAACCCGATCCAGTTCTCGACTCTCCCATCAAATTGCATAAGTTCCAGCTTTGGTAGCTGAAACTTCCTTTTTATAATATGCGCCTCGACAACAGTTTTGACACTGTCAACATCGTTTTCAATATTTTCTAATTTATGTTGTAAAATAGATTCACATTTAAATTTTATAATGTTGTAACAGTTTTCACGTTCCGTTGTCTCTTCTACATCCAGAATTTGGAACATGTCCTCCTCCGACATTTCGTCTTCTGCCAAGACGGCAGATTTTAACGCTTCGTCGACAACAAATAACTGTTCCGCCTTATTTTTCAGCGTCTGAAAGAGTCCTCTCAGATCATCTGCTTCTGCCCGTATAGCCTCATGGACTTTCTTTGTCGCTAGTGTGAATGAAAGGCGACAAACTTTGCGGCTCTTTTTTAATTCTTTTACAGTCGCGGTCGCCATTATCTTGTCTGGGACGTATTGTAAGCACCGTAATATTAAGTTTGAAGCGGTGTAAAAATCCCTTGACTCGAAATAAAAATATAATTATGTTCAACGAACAAAAAATGTAATTTATTCCAAAAAGTCAATTATGACAAGATAATGGCGATTATTTTTCTTCTATAATATAAACCATAACTTATTTAAATATATGTCGAAAAGAGTCCCGAACACTGTCAAATAAAATTGTGTTTATATTAAGTTAATGGTACTTACCTAATATTGGTCTATAGTAGATTGTACAACAAGTGCATAAAACGTACCATTTTACCCGAGACGTATATATCCATCCGAGCCGTAGGCGAGGGTGGATAGTCAATTCGAGGGTAAAATGGGTTTTATCTACGAGTTATACACTCTGCTTTTCACTTCGAGTGTAAGGAAAATAAATAACAATATTGCAAAAAAGAAAAAATAAAGATTTCGCCATATTGGCGGGAAGACTTTCTTTTTTTTTATACGTAGCAGTGGCAGCACAGTGACTTTAGCATAGATCGTAGTCCATAATGCTCTTGAAATACTTATTTCTTACAAAACTCATTAATTTTGCCTAGTTTTATTAATTTAGTAAGTAATTTAACATGGATTGTGTACAAAACTAAAGAAACAGAATGAAATTACAAACTTATTTAACGAAGTTTTATTGCGTGTGTGACTGTTTACCTGAAGACCTTTGTCTTAGAGTCTGAGACTTAGACGAAGATTTTACTTTATGCACTAGAGCATAAAAAGCGATTTTATGCAGCCTATACCCAACATAAACACGAACTTTACGAGCATGAGAAGTGAAAAAATATTTGGCTACTTACCTATACATCTGAGTATGATATTCTAGGAGTAAGCAGATAAGAAAAGTTAAGCATCGTAGTAATAAGTGTAAACTGAAAAAAAAATACCACACTAATTGACTTACAGAAAAGACGTTTTATAATTTTAAGAGAAAGTTTTTTGTCAAATTATTTAATAACATTTGTTACACACAAACAATGTATTCTGTGGTTTTACGAAAGAGACTATTGTAATTAATAAATACCTACATATAAAAAGTGAACGTTTACGTACTTAGATTCTTTTCCTTCAAATTATTTTAGTAAATACAAAAGACGGTTGACTATTGTAATATAAAAACAACATTTGGGCAAGCGTGATATTTTATTGAAAGATGGAAAACAGTATCAATACCAACTACAAACGTGGGTAAAACGTGTCACATCTCAAAGTTGTCTCGCCCGAGATATCGTAAGGAGATTCTGTAAACAGTCACGTACGTACACCGTCGTATAGCCGCCGGATTTTTGATTTGTTATCCCCCTGTCAGTGTTATTGATGTGTAGCAAAATTGGAAAGTTCAGCCGCACTTATCTCTCAGATTTAGATAGCGAGGCAATTTATAAAGCGGGGCTTCTTCCCCTAAGTGTACTCTTGGTAGCACGCAAGAGGCCTTGGGCTGTGTCGTTTGCAGCCAAGAGGGGGTATTGAGCAGTCGCGCGATTTGTGAATTGAGAGGGAGAAAAAAGGTCGAACAAAAAAGATTCGAAGACTAGCGAAATTTTTTTTTGTAAGTAATTATTTTACTCCGATATCCTGATACAAGTGCTCGGGCTATTTATATAAGAGTCCATTACCTTATGTTTACTTTTGTGAAAGTCCAGCACCAAAAGAAGTGATGGATTTTGCACGGTCTATCATGTCCCCCGGGTTGGGGCGAAACACGTGTAGAGTAGTCTAATTGGTGAAGGTGCAAGGTTTGTCGCTGTCTTGCTAGCTGTAGATATTGTGCACTGATAGTTTCGAGGTGTGCATTTGCAATTGGTTTTTGCGGGCGGGCGGGCGGTAAACGGTTTAGAAAAAAAGAAAGAAAAACATTTATTTGGAACAATACGACATATTTAAAATACACAATACATTATCCCTACCCTTTTGTCCCAAAACGGTCCCGACTCAGCATTATGCTTGGCTTGGGACCAGCGCTGTTGGGCCGCTGTTGGACCGCAGTGGTGGGGCTGGGAGACAATTAACAGGGTGCCTACCATCAACTATTCAAAAATAGCGCGATGCAGAATAGGTTCCTAAAATGAATTGCTTTCTTTCGTACTCTGACCTTCTAAAAACTGGATCGCAAATGAATTGCTAAATGTTAATGACCGAACGATTTGTGTCCTTTTTCTTCAGCCCGTCTCTTTCACTCGATTCTGTCATGCCCGGAGAGTGAGAGGGACGGGTATAACCTGCAGGTGACATGTTAAATCGACCGGGTTATAAGTAATAAGAGTTCCTGACAGCTTAGCGGCTGTGAAATGTCAATGATCGATCACTGAATCACTGTCATTGATATTAAGCTGTCGTGGTACGAATAAGCGAAGCAGATCAGTTTAGGTCCTAAACAAAACCGCAATAAGAGTTGATGGTAAGCACCCAGGTCTAAAAATAACTTATGTGTATCCAAAACCGCACAAATAACTTCGCCTATCTAATGTATGACGGCCGAAAAACTGGCACAGACCAAAATTATGGAAAAATAAAATAAAAGTTCAATAATGCTAATCTTTTTTGTTTGTTACGATATAGTTTAACAAGTAAAGATGGTAGAAATTTAATTTTCTATATTAGTTTTAGTACAAAATTTTGTGAAGGTACTTCGGTCGAGCTTATTAGTAATCCTTACTTATATTATAAATGCGTCTTTGTCTGTCTGTGTGTTACACAATCACACCTAAACTACTAAACCGATTTGAATGAATTTTGGTACAGAGATAGTCTAGAGCCTGAGAAAGGACATAGGCTACTTTTTATTTCTGAAAAATATCACCTTCCCGCGGGATAACGTCGTGTAGTACACGCGGGCGAAGCCGCAGGCGGAAGGCTAGTATTATATATTCTGTGATAAACGAAATAAAATAATACATACCTACATTTCGAGCGGTTACGAAATAGAAGACTTAAACGCGTGTCGCCCTATCATGTCTTGAACGACGAATCGATACTTGAGTTTTTACTTGTAGTAACCGTTCCCATCTCTGCTGAGACACAAATTACTCTTCTTGTCAACAGGGAACTGTTAGAAGAGAACAATAATATACATAAACAGGAATACATATTACTGATGTTGAAAGCGATTTTATGACAAACTTTTTTAGAGATGCTTTGCGTTCTACCAATGGTATTTCCAAATCGAAAACAGTAACAGATATTTTATAGTACTTACTTAGTTAATGTGCATAATTATGCTTTGGAAATAGCGTAGGTATAATGTACAGCATCTACATTATGCTTTATGTACGAGCCAAAGTTCATATTGTTTAATTAAGCGAAATGACTGCGTGGCATTTCTAGTTCAACATTATTTAACCTAGTTATAGGCAAGTGCATAAGCACTTGCCTACTATAATTTATTACATTACATCAGTGTCAAAACAGCGCTCATTGGGTTTGGTATATTTCTACGTTTTACCCTTCCCTATTTATCAACTGAGTGCGCTACAGTTTTTGGTCCTTCGAAATAAAACAAGAACTTCGTGTTCGCGTCGCGTTCGTGTAGTTTTTTAACCAGCGACTATCATTCATTTGACAACGTCACATAATCACAAACAGTGATTTTCACATACAGTGTAGTCCGCTACACTTTACATTTAGACTTTCAGTGCGTCCTTAGGTTTCTTTCTTTATGTTTTAAGGTTTTACATTTGTTACACTAATAGAGACAAAACAAAAATAAACTTAAGAGACTAATGAGTTCCTAATTAATCCACAATAATAATTGACTAGTTAAATAATTAAATAAAAGTTATTAGATAAAAAAATATTCTAACAATCACACCAATTAATCTAAGTTCATAATTCTTAAGAAACTGTGTCTACGTGAACTTGATAAATATACTTACTTAAATACTTTTTTGTTTGTAAATACATACTTATATACATAGAAAATACCCAGACCAAGACAAAAAGATATGTTCATGCACACAAATATGTGTCTTGTACGAGAATCGAACCCGAGACCTCTAGCGCAGAAGGCAGGTAGAAACAAAAAAATCTATTCTTCATCATCATCATGTCAGCCGAACGACGACGCCCACTGCTGGGCATAGGCCTCCCCCAAGGATCTCCACAACGATTGGTCCTGCGCTGCCCGCATCCAGCGGCTTATCCTCACTTTAAATAAATAACTTATTAATAAATATTGGACATCACATCATCACTCAATTACATTGTTCCAATACCAAACTTTAGTAGCTTAAGCAATAGTATTATGAAAATTGGAAACAACGACGGGTTTTACAACATAGGTACACCCAGACCCGAGAAAATATTGATAATATCGTTATAGGAAAAAATGTGAGAGTAAAAAACCACGAGCCCTATAAGTAGCTTTCGGGCGGGATTCGAACCCGCGCCTCCGGGAATCCATAAAATGCATAAAAATAATTTTAAAATGTCAATGAAAATATCGTTTTTAATATTTACCCGACCGGGAATCGAACCCAGGACCTCTAGAGATAGCGGCACCTTGAAAAAGGTGCGTACTCCGCCACGGAAGTCGTCAATTTTGGTATACATAATTATATTTTCACACTTATGCTCTGAAATGTTAATATTATATTTGAGAAAAGAATGCAGTACGTGGCACTTTTCCGAGGTAAACATTCTAAATTTGAAAATCACTGCAGTAATGAATTTCAGTACTTACTTACTGCACTAAAATCAGTGCAGTAAGTAAGTACTGAAATTCATTACTGCAGTGATTTTCAAATTTAGAATGTTTACCTCGGAAAAGGTACTACCCAAAGATATTATGGATATTATTACCAAATTTTTTTTCTTTATTTTTTCTTTCGTTATTCCTGTGTATAAAAACAGAAAAAGCAAAGGGACATTTGCACCATACAGCCACATTATTATTATTATTATATAGGTAATTATTATATCATAACTAGCTGACCCAGCGCGACTTCGTTCCCGTGGCCCTACCCCCTACTCCACCCTACCCTACCCCCACCCTGCCCCACCCCTACCCTAGCCCTATCCTACCCTACTCCTACTCTACTCCTACCCTACCCCTACCCTACCCCTACCCAACCCCTACCCTACCCCTACCCCTACCCTACCCCTACCCCTACCCCTACCCATACCCTACCCTACCCTACCCTACCCCTACCCTACCCTACCCCTACCCTACCCTACCCCTACCCTACCCTACCCCTACCCTACCCTACCCCTACCCTACCCCTACCCTACCCCTACCCTACCCCTACCCTACCCCTACCCTACCCCTACCCTACCCCTACCCTACCCCTACCCTACCCCTACCCTACCCCTACCCTACCCCTACCCTACCCCTACCCTACCCCTACCCTACCCCTACCCTACCCCTACCCTACCCCTACCCTACCCCTACCCTACCCCTACCCTACCCCTACCCTACCCCTACCCTACCCCTACCCTACCCCTACCCTACCCCTACCCTACCCCTACCCTACCCCTACCCTACCCCTACCCATACCCTACCCCTACCCTACCCTACTCCTACCCCTACGCTATCCTACCCCTACTCTACCCCTAGCCTACTTATACTCTAGCCCTACTTACCCCTCCTTCCCCTATTTTCTCACCGCTAAAACCTTCCTTGGACTTCCACGAACATTTCAAGACCAAAATTAGCCAAATCGGTCCAGCCGTTCACGCGTGATGCCGTGACCAAGGGAAATAGGGATTCATTTTTATATATATATAGATTAGGTTAACTTTTTTTTAAATACGGTGCGCACAGAGTATATTACTTCGTATTGTACCAAAAGCGCTATGTACCCTTAGCACGAACATCAATCGAAAAAACCAAATTGAGATTTATCATAGACAAAATATCCTTTACGAGTAATTTTGTATGGGAAATATGTACAGCGCCATCTACTGCCCAGAAGCGGGTATTGAAGTTGCGCATTTTAGTAGCAAGTAGTAAGTATCAATAGGCTGTATGACCGTTCCACATGGCCTCACAAGCCAATATAAAAAAAACGGCGGGAATTATTTTCAGCGGTTGATTTGATATCAATACAGTTTTTATTGTGTAATAAATTATCAAAATGAGTTCTGCCAATGAAACATAATACAGACATTGTATGTACCTACTCCACCAAATTTGAGAGCAGAAGCAAAATTAATAACAGAAAACATACTGCCAGCAAAATCAAAAGAAAGATACCTATATGAAAACCTACGATCTGATTTGGAAAAGAGAAAAAAAGGCGCATACGTTTTCGGAATCTGTGTTGTTGGCGTATTATAATGATACATCCTTAAAATAATATTATTATGGGCGATTTATACATAAGTGTGCCCGGAAAAACAATAACATATAGGTACATAATTGCCCGAACAGTGTTGTCATAGTCTTAATAAATTTTATTTAGTTAAACACTTTTTTTTGTATTTCCTCGCATTTCTTGAGAAAAGCACTATACAAGCCTTGTACGGTAAGCAAATTACCTTGCCTCGAATGATTAAAGCCCTCGCCTGCGGCTCGTGCTTCAAACCATCCTCGACAATGTAATTTCTTACTTACCTGTCCTCGGCTGTAATGTACTATTGTATATACGGAAATAGAGACCTCTCTCGGCGGTTAAAAATGGCAACTATTTTGTTTGGACCTAGCGCCCCCTTTATTTGTTTTTTGGGACTACTACGTACTACCTATGGATACGCACGTATAGCCTATTTAGTTTTTAATGATTTTTATTATTTTTACTTAGAAGGGGCATTGTACTAAGAATTATTAATTTTTAGCAGATTTCCTTTGTTCAGTTGGATGACTTTAAACAACAACAAGGATAGCTAATTATTAATTCTTAGTTTGAAAATGAAAACATAAAGATAAGATGAAAAGATCAAAAACATATTTATTCACATAAAAATAATACACATGTAGGTACTTGTGAATCGTTAACATTTTCCTACCGCATTCAAGACTTTTTTAACTGAAACACAGGCGCAATAAACTTGCCAGTTTCGTAACGAAGTTTACAAAAAAACTTATGTCGTTAAAATTACAACAATTTGCATAAAGCATATGCACAGGTTATACATTATATATTATTATACATTATTAAATAACATTTAAGAGAAATATGTTCTCATACCCAAACATAATAAACATGAATAAAACAAAAAAAAAATAAAGTAAACAATACATAAAGTATAAAGTTAGAAATAAAGAGGGAGAGGTTGGTTTGTTGTTGGTTGGTTGTTTTGAGCGTTAATTGAAGAAAAGTTTGGTCTTTACTTACTTGCTGAATCTGAACACCCAGGAACACAACACTTTTTCCTAGACATCGACATAATGCCTGAAGTCCTGTCTCAATCCAAAGTTAAAACTAAACCACGAGTCTCTGTCTAGCCGCACTATTAGGAGGAGAAAACTCTCAACTCGACAGAAGACACAGGGAATTAATATAAATTTAAGATAGAAATTCACTGCACCAAAACTATCAATCAAAACAATTTTGAATGACCGCGCGCAATGACGGTTTAGTTTAGTGTTGCCATTTTCCTAAAATGATTTCCTACCGTAATGAAATAATAAATATTATAGAAACGCCTTTACTTTGAGTAAATAACAGACAAAACACCTATCACATCGTAATAATTTCCTTTTCTTTATAAATATTGAAAATTCGTTTAAGTACCTTGAATTTGGGATTTTGACTTAATTGTTTATATGACTCTGATAATTACAAAATCTACCAAATCGTAAGAATTCATGTGGAACGTCGCAAAAATAACACCACTACAATTAAAAGCCCCCTGAGTGCTATCATTATCTAAGATAGTTAGTGCAAACTGAATTTAGCATCTTTTGAACGCCCTCTGAAATAGTTTTATGGAAGTACTGAATTACAATACTGCTAAATCTAAACGACGGAAGCTCTTCGTGACGTTAATAGTATTGCTGACTTCTAGAACTGATAGTATAGCTTTCCTACGATTGCCAGTAGCGATAGGTGAAGATTGAAGAGCCTGATATCAATACAGCTTATTTATATTGTGTAATAAATTATCAAAATGAGTTCTGCCAATGAAACATATACAGACATTGTATGTACCTACTCCACCAAATTTGAGAGCAGAAGCAAAATGAATAACAGAAAACTTACTGCCAGCAAAATCAAAAGAAAGATATTATATGAAAACCTACGATCTGATTTGGAAAAGTGAAAAAAGGCGCATACGTTTTCAGAATCTGTGTTGTTGGCGTATTTTAATGATACCTACATCATTAAAATAATATTATTATGGGCGATTTATACATAAGTGTGCCCGGGAAAACAATAACATTTACATTTAATAATTGCCCGAACATGTGTGATATAAATTTTAATAAATATTATTTAGTTAAACAGTTTTTTTTTATTTCCTCGCATTTCTTGAGAAAAGCACTATACAAGCCTTGTACGGTAAGCAAATTACCTTGCCTCGAATGATTAAAGCCCTCGCCTGCGGCTCGTGCTTCAAACCATCCTCGACAATGTAATTTCTTACTTACCTGTCCTCGGCTGTAATGTACTATTATTAAAGGGAAACAAATAATCTGTAACGTAAAGTTTAAAGTAAAATAAGTAGGTATAATAATGGAACATGTTGTTGAATGTTTCCAAAAAGATTCTTTTGACAGATTGGATACAAGTAACATCGTGAAACTTACTTGGTAAACAAGAGGGAAAAGTATTCCCCTCAAACATACCATCGGAGGCAACAGAAATATAAGTTTACAAACCGTAACTTTACACAATATTTATATATCTATTCCTGTCACACTTACAGCGACAGCTGAACGACGACAGGGACAAAGATATCGAATCGTCCAACTCAATTCGGATTCGATCAATCGGAGAATGTCGTGAATTTCAAAAAGACTTCTACGAACGACTTTGATCTCTAATAAGTTGGAGGTAAGGTCCTCTTGGAGCAGGACGGTTTCTCTGGTTGAATGCCATCATTCGCAGTGTACAGATGAATATTTATGTGCCAAGTCTGTCTGTACTGTCTGTTTCCCTTAGTATTTGATAATAGCTCACCTACACGGTACACCCTTAGCTGGTGTTTGGATAGTAATGTTGTAATAGTAACGTTACACCCGTCTACCAAGTTTCACCTGTGCAAATTAACCCCTGTTTTCCAACGGGTCTAACAGTCTAACTCAAGTCTAATTTATTCATAAATAAATGTTTGGAATGGAATATTAGCCTTATTTCATTTTATGACTTATTATCACAAATTGAAAATAACTAAAGGGAAATTAGTAGTTAGTCTGTTTTGTTTATAGGCTAGCTACTTGATCAATGAATTATTTTTGTTTAGTTACTTACAACATTATGTTGTCAGTAACTGTCAGTTACTCCGTGATCATTGGGTGTGCAACTGCGCCGAAATACATCATGGACTCGACAACAATTCAAAACATGGTAAAAAATTTTCGTAATATTTACAGTGTTAATGACCATGAAAGTTTAAAAAGTTATTTATGTTGAGTCTTTACGTCAACGTCAGAACATCCGTAGTCACAACCTTAACTTCAAGATCAACAATTCCATAAGACTGATTTTAAAATTGACACTCAACACTAAAGCGTTCATATAATATTTTTTGCAAGTGTAAGTCATAAAATATTTTTTATCTCCAAGTAGCCGGTTCGCCAGCGTTGATGGGTTGCCCCCTAGGGACCACTTTTCCCGGGGCAAAAAGTGCCCAATATCATCAAGCTATCGAACATTGACATACGTATCAAATGCTTCGTACGTACTGCCGCCAACAGAACAAGATTAACAGTTGACGTACAAAAACCTCCCTAATTACGAGTACGATGTGAATTCAAATGTCAAATCTTATGGGTCGCCGACTGTACTTAGGAGAAATACGCTGAAGTAAGGAGTGATTTAAGACAATGGCTATGATCTTTATACTTATGGTACTAGTGAATGGACTGTTTTATAAAGTACATAAGTACCTATACTTTTTTATTGCTTTTGGTTTGACTCGCATAACGTGCATATGATCGCGTTTTATACAATATCTTGCTGAGAAAGCTCGACGGTATAGGAGTTAGAGGTCTAGCATATGATTGGTTTGCATCTTATCTCAGAAACAGGACACAATACGTAGAAATAGAACACCATGACTATGATACCGGTGAAAATAGCAAAGTCCAATCACAAAAAGCAAAGGTATGTAAATCAATTCCACAAGGTAGTGTGCTCGGTTGTGTTCTGTTTCTGATTTACATCAATGATCTCCCTCGTATTAATAGACAGTCCTTCCTCATTATTCGCTGACGATGTCTCTGTGCTGATCCCCTGTAAAACTGATACCACATTAAACATAAAATTAGAAAAAACATTACAAGACATTAAAAACTGGCTAACCGACCATAACCTAAAAAGAAATTTTTCCAAAACCAAACTCATGGAGTTTGGTCCGTACCAAAGGGAAAAATTGCAAATTAATTTCACTTTCCAGAATATAAAATCAGAAAAAGTAAATTCATATCCACTCCTAAGAATCGATATAGATTCCAACTTAAACTGGAAAAACCACATTAAAAAGATAGCTGAAAACCTATCACGATTTACTTATGCACTATACGAGCTTAAAAAATGTTCTGACAAGCAAACCGCTTTAAAGGCATATTACGCATATGCTCACTCCTGGCTACAATATGGAATCGTCCTGTGGGGAAATAGCGTGGATTTCACAAATCTCTTTAAGCTCCAAAAACGATGCCTTCGCATTATTGTCAATATTGACAAAAGGACGAGTTGCAGGTCATCCTTTAAGCAAGAAAAAATACTCCCTTTAGTTAGTATTTATATATTGGAAATATGCGTCTTTATAAAAAAACAGTCCTATTTATTCCCCCAGCAAGAGCGTCCGAGGAGATTGAGACCTAACATAAGATTAGCCCCTCCGATTTCTAAACTAAGTTTTATTCATTCTGGCCCATTTGCTATGGCTGTAAAAGTATATAATAAAATTCCCGAAAAAATAAAAAAGTTAACAAATCTTGATAAATTTAAAGACAATTTGAAGAGTTTTTTATTAGAGAAGAGTTTCTATACGTTGCAAGAGTTCTTTGATGACAAATAGATATACAAATAGATATTATTATGGACTAATTTAATTAAACACAATAAATCCTGTACTTATGACATGTATTATTACTATTTATTTATTATTATTATTATTCATTTTAATTTATTACTTGACATTATTATCGACATGACATTATTATTGTATAGTTTTTATTTATTTCTAGATAGTTTCCATATTTTAAGAATTTTATTGATTTTGTAAATATTATTAGGTAGAATCTCAAAAAAAAATTGTTATGTTGTTTAAAACCTACACTAGACATATAATTAAGATTATATAATTGTTTAATTTATAAGTTGCTGTGCCCGAACAGGGTTCATGTTTTTGGTACTGGTCATTTATTTTAAGATCCTTGTAACCACATGTTTTTGCAATAAAACTTTTGAACTTTTGAACTTTTTGAAGAACATAATTAATATTTAGTTCTTCTAGTTTCATTCAATGGTACTGAGAATTTAAATCACGATTGCTTGTCCCTACAAGTAGGGCGGTACACCATTTTGTGGCCACTTTAAGGATTTTGTGGCCACTTTAAGGATTTTCTCACTTTTAAGCACTAAATACTAACTAAATGGTCTTAGATTTTATGACACAAATTATATCTTAAATTATAGATATTTATCTACTTTTAAGGGTAAGTACATTTTTCAAATTTAAAAAGTAATTAGTTTTTTGTATGTTTAACAGTTAACAAAAAGAGGTGCCAAATGCCCCGGTTTGGCCGCTTATTGATGCCAAACTTTTGTAAGCATAGCGAAAAATCAAAACCAAACCCAGATTAAATCGATATAGGTATTCTAATGTGCGAGAAACCAATCAATTGCCAAACAACAATTATTGTAGAAAACAAAGGTTTATAATAAATTTTATCTTGAACAAATTTCTAAAAATGTTTGACAAAAAGAAAAACGGAACATTTCGTTTTATTGAAAAATATCGTTTGCCATTAGGAATTCAAATAATTGTGTTATTAATACTTAAAATACCTTTTTGAATTGCCTTTCGCAAAAATGACAAAAAATTATTTAGAAAGCTATTAGAGAAAAAGTTGCCAAAAACGGTACCTACAGCACAGAATAATATTCCTACAGTGGCTTCTGCCTTATGTCTCTCAAGATTCTTGTACAAAGATTTAAACTGCATTTTAATTTAATCGCTAATAACTGTATTATGAGCATATCCCAGTGAACGCATATTTCACTGGCATATCCTATTTTATATTATAAACACTGTAAAGTCACTGTTTCTTTTACTCGATTTCTTTACTACTACTCGTAGTTAGTTTTAGTGTACCGAGTTGTACGTAACATTAATTAGTTACAAGCTCTAATTTTATGTAGGTTGCTTCGGAAACAGCGTTGATTGCCACTTGCGTGTAGTGTGTACGTACATCTGCCCCCTTATTCACGAACCGTCGGAAACGAAATCGGATTCGAATTCTGTGCCTTGTCTCTGTCTATTCTATAATGAGTGACAGAGACAGTACATTCCGCTATCGGGAGCGTTTCCAACGGTTCGTGAATCAGGGGGCTGGTTGGAACTGAATCGTGGTGTTCGAAAGATCTTGTGTTTATGAGTTTGATTTGATGTTTTATCGCCACTCTTGGAGAAATTATTTTATGAAAGCTGTTGGCGCTGTTAAACATATTATAGTAGGTAATTTAATAGACACAGAAATTGCAATTCTAAAATCTTGGCATCTTACAACATTATTGCATCGAATTAAAATTAAAAACAGAAATATTTGACCAAACACAATATTTTTGTACCAATTAAATATGAATTGCAATGCTGGTAAGTTATATAGTTATTATAGTTCAATTATCCAGTAGTCAGAAACACGGTCATTGATTAATTTAGTATGGCATGATTATGAATGCAATACGGGGCAATTTGTTCTTACGTCTGTGCATAATGGCTTCACAACCTGGCATTACCTCTGTCGATGGCATTTATGGGACTAATGATAGGAATATATGATCAGTCTTAAGTTTTATATTGAGCAGCAATTTGTGACGGTATTTCGTCCTGGATTTCTAACTGCTATTTGATTCTGGAGTCACTGCATTAAGAAATTCTTTTTGGGTGTAAGAATACGCAATGAGTAAAATGGTTCACCAATGTTAAATAATGTTCAGCTAATTTCATAAACATGACTATTTTATGTCGATACGGTGATTCAATCTCCTGAGGATGCCCCGGGTTGGGGCGAAACACGGGTAGAGTAGTCTAATCGGTGACGGTGCAAGGTGCATTGCTGTCTTGCTAAATGCAGGTATTTTCATGGTTTGGTGTGGTTAGGTGGATGTTTCAGTGGTAAATAAATAATTCAACTCACGGTATTTATATGTGGTTTATTCCCATCCACAGTACACCTTAAACATGAAGTAAACAGAAGGCACGGAAGAATTCACAAGCACAGACACTAAGTACAGTTTTGGTAAAGCGTAAAGGAAGATAGAAAGATTGCAGGAAGAATAAGCAGTAATTAATTATAAACAATGCGAAAGCGTGCGAGTATAGATTTGCGAGCATAAGCGGCGTGCGCTCCGCGTCGTAGATGAATCTCGACTGGTTAAACTTGGTGCGCGGGCGCCGCCGGCCGGCCGCTGTACATAAGCTAAGACAAAAGCCTTATGTACGTTGCGCA
Organism: Crambus lathoniellus; assembly: GCA_949710035.1. Classification (NCBI taxonomy): domain Eukaryota; kingdom Metazoa; phylum Arthropoda; class Insecta; order Lepidoptera; family Crambidae; genus Crambus; species Crambus lathoniellus. Next base: position 20,598,097 of record OX453310.1, read on the forward strand.
CGGGACTAGTGCGGGGACGTGCGCGTCGATAAGAAGTTATCGATGACGCTTTATCGATATCGACAAACTGATACACATAATGACAAATAATATAAATAGATAGTTACAAATAAATGTATGTTATTATGAATAGATATAAGTGTAAATATTATAATTATTATATTTTAGATATTAAGTTGTAGTTTTAAGTTAGAATTCAGATTGAATAAATAATTTATTATTTTATATATAATAAGAATAAATGTATAAATTATAATTGTGTTTGTGTGTGTGTATGGTTACATGGTAGCCTACACCACCCCCCTCCAGAGACCGTCAAGGGCGATAAAAATCCGTAAATTTTACTCTGCGTCCAGAACGCGTAGTATAGCTTTTTGGAACGTCCGGTATGGATTCTGGTTCTGGTTTTAGTACCGGTTTTGGTATTGGTACTGATTCCAGTAGTGGTTTTGGTACTGGTACCGGTTCCGGTATAGGTGTAGTTTGGTCTGACAGTATGAAGGCTGGCTTAATGCGGTCTATCGATACTGTGACCTCTTTACCTTTCTGCAGTAACTTAAAAACTTTGTCGCCTCTGGATAAAACTTTATGGGGGCCTGAATATGCAGGTTGGAGTGAACCACGTGATGCGTCTTCGCGGAGGAACACGAAATCACTGGTACTTAACTCCTTATAAATAAATACCTTAGGACTAGAATGACGTGAGGCCGGTGTGGGTTGGAACCTTATAGCAATTTGCTTAAGGCGCGCGGAAAACTCGGACACGTCCGTCGTACCACCGTCAGCAGGTTCAAGAAATTCACCCGGCAATCTTAGCGGCTCTCCATATACGAGCTCAGCTGAGGAACTTTGAAGGTCCTCTTTGAATGCGCTTCGTACGCCGAGTAGCACCCACGGCAAAGACTCAGTCCATCTGGCGTTCGCGTGGCAGACTATTGCGGCTTTGAGTTGGCGGTGGAAGCGTTCCACCATGCCATTGCACGCAGGGTGGTATGCGGTAGTCCGCTTATGCTCAAACCCAGCAGTTTTTGAAAGGCACTGAAATAATGCCGATTCAAACTGCCGGCCACGATCGGTTGTAATTTGTGTTGGACAACCGAATCGAGCAATCCACGTTGATAAAAGTGCTTTAGCCACCGTTTCGGCTGTGATGTCTGCAATCGGTATTGCTTCCGGCCACCGAGTGAATCGGTCTACAGCGGTCAGACAATACCGATAGCCGTCCGAAATAGGTAAGGGGCCAATGAGGTCAATATGGATCTCCTTAAATCGCACGCGTGGTAAGGTGAAAGTACCTAAAGGCGCGGTGACGTGGCGATTGACCTTGGCCTTTTGACACGCTATGCATGCGCGAGCCCACTCCCTGCAGTCCTTTCGGATACCAGGCCAGACAAACCGCTCTGCGACTAGTTTTGCAGATGCACTGGCGCCGGGATGGCTTAGGGAATGCAGGCTTTCAAAGACCTGTCGGCGGTAGAACTTGGGGACGAAAGGCCTGGAAGTCGGTGTACTGACGTCACAGTACAACGGAACACGGCTTCCAGGTACTGTAAGTTTCTCCAGCTTGAGGGAAGAACCTTCAGCTAGAAGTTGTTGAAGATCAGGGTCAGATTGTTGACCTTCGGCTAAAATCTCGAGACTGACCGGCGCTCCCAATTCCTCAATCCTCGACAACGTATCCGCGACAACGTTATCCTTACCGGATATGTGTCGGATGTCAGTCGTAAATTGGGAGATATAGTCGAGGTGTCTATACTGCCTAGGCGAACAGTTTTTCTTCCGTTCATGGAATGCGAAACTGATCGGTTTATGGTCAGTATAGACAATAAAGTGCCGGGCCTCAAGCATATGCCGGAAATATTTAATTCCCTCATATATGGCGAGCAGCTCCCTGTCATAAGGCGAGTACTTTACCTGTGACGGGCTGAGCTTTCGCGAAAAGAAAGCTAATGGCTGCCAAGCTCCGTTCTTATACTGCTGTAGGACTGCGCCGATTGCCTTATCGGAAGCATCTGTCACCAAGGCAAGTTTGGCGGCACAGTCGGGGTGAGCTAGCAATGCAGCGTTTGCAAGGCTGTCTTTGCAGGCATTGAAGGCTGTAAGGGCATCACCGATGAGACTAATTGGCTGCGACCCTTTCACGCAACCAGTTAAAAGAGCGTTCAGGGGAGCCTGGATTTCAGCTGCTCGAGGAAGAAATCTCCTATAAAAATTTAACATACCTAAGAAGGCCTTGAGCTGACGTACCGTTGAAGGTGTCGGGAACTCTTTGATGGCCTGCACCTTGGTCTCCAAAGGTCTGGAACCGCTCTCGGAGATGGAATAACCTAAAAAAGTTACCTCTGGTACACCAAAAATACATTTGGAAGTATTTACCAGCATGCCATACTCCTTGAGCTTGGTGAAAACTTGGCGAAGGTGCTGCTCGTGCTGCTGCTCGTCCTGAGAGTACACCAGAATATCGTCGAGGTAGCAATAGACGAAATCTAGCCCCCGTGTGACCTCATCCATAAATCTTTGGAAGGTTTGGCCCGCATTCCGAAGTCCGAAAGTCATAAAGGGGAATTCATATAGACCAAAAGGGGTAGTAATAGCGGTCTTCGGAATATCTGCAGGGCTGACAGGTATCTGATTATACGCTTTCAGTAAATCTAAAGTGCTGAAAACTTTGCAGCCAACAAGATTATGCGCAAAGTCATGAATGTGCTTAATCGGATACCTGTCAGGCACAGTACGGGCGTTGAGCATGCGGTAATCGCCGCAGGGACGCCAACCGTTGTCCTTTTTTGGAGCTAGATGGAGAGGAGACGCCCAGGGACTCTGCGAAGGTCGAGCAGTACCGTTGGCTATCATAGCCTGAAACTCCTGTTGGGCAATTTTCAATTTGTCTGGAGCCAAACGACGTGGGGTGCAGGATACTGGAGGGCCTGGAATCGTGCGAATATGATGGACAGTGTTATGTGTAATGTCGCGATGTGTACCAGTTGGTCGGGTAATCTCGGGAAATTCGTCTAGAATTTTATGGTACCGAGTCTCACCAGTCAAGACTTTTACAGAGGCTATATTACTACAACTAACTACCTTAGCTACAGATGACAAAGAAGTTGTACTATCTAATAATCTTTTGTTACGACAATCAACAATCAGGTAGTAATAATTTAAAAAATCTACGCCAATGATAGGTTTGGTTACATCTGCAACTACAAAACGCCAACTATATAATCTACGTAATCCAAAATCTAAATTAAAATGTACATAACCATACGTAGAAATGTTGGAACCGTTTGCCGCACACAAAGTGTAGTCCGTCTTGGCACGACGATCACGAAGAAGGGACCGAGGGTAGACGCAGAGGTCACTTCCGGTATCGACCAGGAACTGCACCTTCGAAGCTCGATCCGTCACAAACAGGCGACCAGTAGTAGACGTGGGGCAGTCAGCAGTCGCCATTATCGACCGCCCCTGGCGTTTCCCGCCTCATAGTCACAGGGGGTTATGCATCTGCTGGCTTTCTCCCCAAACTTACTGTGGTACCAGCAGTAAGGAAACTTCCTGTAGTTCGACTGGGAGCGTCGCGACCTGGATACAGATCTACGGCGTTGTGATCGTGAAGGTCTGGAGTACGATCGGCTGTTCCTCTCCGTCGACAGCTGCTGAAATTGCTTCCTCAGCTCAGAAACCTCTCTGGTTAACGCGTCTATTGCCGAACCAGAGTTGGATTGAGGCTGGGTGGTGGATGCCACTGATGGTGATGGAGTGGCCAGCTCGTGAATACGGTCGGCCAAGTCCGCCAGATCGTCGACGGAGGATGACGTAGGCTGTCCTGCAAGCACGGTCTGGATCCCATGCGATAGTCGACTGATCCAAATGGTTCGCAAAAAGTCATCGGGAACGTTGGCACCAGCTAGGCTCTTGAGGTGACGCAAAAATTGAGAGGGCTTACGGTCTCCAAGCTCCTCGTGCATCAGAAGTTGCTTGATCTTCTTCTCTCTTGACGCCGTTAGCCGTCTGATCAGCTCGGTTTTCAATTTAATGTACTTTTCAGTAGATGGCGGGCTGACAATAAGGTCCTTCACCTCCCTGGAAAACTGGTTGTCCAACTGGCTGATTACATGGTTGAACTTGGTGGAATCGCTGGTAATTCCAGATACGGCGAACTGCCCCTCCACTTGCGCAAACCAGATCTCGGGTTCCTCGGGCCAGAATGGTGGAAGTCGCGGAACGACTTTGCAAACATCGACATTGGATATCGATGTCGACTCTGTCCCATCACTAGTGTTCGGCCGCGTGGTCGGCATGGCGGCTCCATGTGCATCACTGAATTCCTTATCCGTGGGCATGGCTCAAACTCGGGGTCACCACTTTGGTGTGGTTAGGTGGATGTTTCAGTGGTAAATAAATAATTCAACTCACGGTATTTATATGTGGTTTATTCCCATCCACAGTACACCTTAAACATGAAGTAAACAGAAGGCACGGAAGAATTCACAAGCACAGACACTAAGTACAGTTTTGGTAAAGCGTAAAGGAAGATAGAAAGATTGCAGGAAGAATAAGCAGTAATTAATTATAAACAATGCGAAAGCGTGCGAGTATAGATTTGCGAGCATAAGCGGCGTGCGCTCCGCGTCGTAGATGAATCTCGACTGGTTAAACTTGGTGCGCGGGCGCCGCCGGCCGGCCGCTGTACATAAGCTAAGACAAAAGCCTTATGTACGTTGCGCACGGGACTAGTGCGGGGACGTGCGCGTCGATAAGAAGTTATCGATGACGCTTTATCGATATCGACAAACTGATACACATAATGACAAATAATATAAATAGATAGTTACAAATAAATGTATGTTATTATGAATAGATATAAGTGTAAATATTATAATTATTATATTTTAGATATTAAGTTGTAGTTTTAAGTTAGAATTCAGATTGAATAAATAATTTATTATTTTATATATAATAAGAATAAATGTATAAATTATAATTGTGTTTGTGTGTGTGTATGGTTACATGGTAGCCTACAGTGTGCATGTGCAATTTTTTGCGGGCGGGCGGGCGGTGCATCTTGTATATTGTGTTTTTGCGGAAGTAAGCTACATATATTTCGTTTTTCACAATGGTAAGGGACTTCCGCCAAGTGACGCCTGATTCAATCAAATAGGAAATTCCAAAGTTAGTGAATACATTCTTTCACTACGTACATTTTGTATGTTGACTTTGAATAAATTAAATACGGCTAAATTATTTCGCCATTATGCAATTCTTCTATAAGTCATTAGAACAATTTATATAACTTCAATACAGAATTTTTTTCTACCTAACTAACGTGAGGATTGTCATTAAGTTTTAAGTATCGCATTCAATATAACTACTAAACATTCGCAGCAACTGCACACAAAACTCGACTCTCCCAATCTATTACCTCCCAACACATTTCCAACTTCGGCCCAAGGAAATACTTGCCCAATCCGTCATAGTCTACGTAGATAGGTATTCCCCCTTGGCTCAATCACGGTCCAACTGAGTCGGGAATAAAAAGGGACTTTCGCTAGTGCAAACTGCATTCTACAGTAAGTGAAAAGTGCTTTGTTTCACTGGTCGGACCAACTTCACTGTCAACCACGTCAAACTTTTCACTTAAGCGAAATTCCTGCAGGACTTTATTGCCGGAGTTTTACGTACTGTATGACGTTAAAATGGCATGTGATCTTTACTCTTTGCAAGGAAATGTATTGGGATTAGATTCCCTCGGTTTTATGCTTGTAGGTAGATTGTGAAATGGTATGAAGATAAAGAAATGTGTTCATTTCTGTCCATGTACTTTGGCATCATGTGTAACAGAAGAATGAGGTGATAAAATATTAATGTTTTTATTTGTGATTGATCTTTAAGAGATTGAATACATAATGAATAGTGCAAACTGCATTGCAACTGTAAGAGTAAAGTGCTTTGTCTCACTGGTGGAACTAACTTCACTGTCAACCACGTAAAACTTTTCACTTAAGTGAAGCAGTGAAATTCCTGCAGGACTTTATTACTGGAGTTACGAAATGTATGTTAAAATGGCATGTGGTGTTTACTCTTTGCAGGGAATGTATTGGGATTTGATTCGCTCGGTTTTATAGATTGTAGAATATTGTTGGATGACTGGTTGTTCGGATTCGGAGAATCGTGTTCTGTCGTCATCGACCGACGTAAAATATGAGGTCATATGATCATAATGATCATAAAGAACGAATGATATTAATTTATTGTTTTGGTGAATCTGTAAGTAATTTTAGGGCTTTTTTATCCACAATGGGGTAGCATTTAAACGTGGAAGCGCACTGCTCCCAGAATCTTCAACTATTGAGAAACAATCAATTTTATTTCTGACTGCCGTAACACGGAATTGCTGAAAACATCGTTGTTATGGCGTCATAATTATAAGGTGCATGTAGTCGTGAAACGATAATTTTTGAGGCCCTAAAACTCATAAATTAGCCTACTGATGAATCCAGAATTATTATATATTAAATATTGATATATAAACTTGAATCTGAGCATTTAAAAAAAACATAGTCTTTAAGATATAATTAAAAAAACCCATTGAAATGAAGCTGTTTTCAACTTGAAATACGCTACTGCTTCTAAATTACAAGTGATATTTTCACGTTTCTTTCAGGAAAAGATTGCTTACTTGTTTAACTTAAAACTGAGCATTTTTTGTTATAAAATAATACATAGTTTGACGAAACGTGTGTTTAAGCTGTTTTGGTGCGGGTAACGGCCGGAAAAATTAGGCCTCTTTTCTATGCCCAAGGTCGTTGGCGATACCACGGGCCTTAAATAAGATGGTCACGGTGGTAGCTAGCTAGGCGGACGTAGAACAAGTCCTAACACAAACCACACAGAATACAATATTTACCCCTACTGGGAATCGAACCTGGGACCTCTGGGTTTGATACCGGTGGTTTAGCACTAGACCACAAAGGCGGTAAAGTCTTCGATAGTATTCCCGAGCAGATTAATTAGTTTAAAGGAAATGGGATTCACCTTAACACAAGCGGACTTGGGTAGACATCTCTATTACCTGTTCATCAACTATTCAAACTTAATAATTTTGTTTGTAAATAGTTCAGTCAGTTAATCAGAGTTTAACAATTCAACGCCGACGGATTCTGAATGCTTCAGGTACTTTAATATTATCTTACCCCAAACAGGCGCTGGTATTAAACTAGGGATCGTATGAACTCAGATGTAGGTACTTTCAGTGTTACCTGACAAAACGCACGTGAAAGTTCCGATCTCATTGTCCGCAAATTATGACTTGTACACAATGTGTACAAGTCATAATCCTTAACATGTCATGTTAAGGATACCAATCTTGTGCTACGTTTAACTCCATCCATATAAAAATTTACTTATTGTCGTCCGTTTTGTGTACTCAAATGAAATTAAAATGTAATTGTGTGGGAAACACAATTACAGTTATTATTTTAACTTATTAACCAAAAGCTTTTGATTTTATACTTTTAGGTCCGTATTATAGAATGTTACTCAAGTGGAGATCACTTGAGTGACATTCTATAATACGGGCCTTACGCCCGAATTCTCGAACGCAAATCATCTTTGGGAGCGTCTCAAACATCATGGCATATCTTTGATACGTGGGACATCGATGTGTGAGACGCTCCCAAAGATAAGTACCTAGCGTACGAGTACCTATTGGGGCATTAGTGATGCATGTGACAGTCGTGGATTCGTGGCACAGACAAGGTTTTAACAACTCTGTTTTTTCTTTCTTTTCTTTCTTTTGTCTGTGTCAAGTTTCATTTTGTTGGATCAGACGGTTAATTTGTCTCATCTCACAGCTCCACCATTACGGTTCAGTGGAAGATCAGGGTGCCTACCATCAACTCTTATTGCGGTTTTGTTTAGGAACCTAAACTGAACTGCTTCGCTTATTCGTACCACGACAGCTTAATATCAATGACAGCGATTCAGCGGCATTTGACAGCGATTCAGCTGCAGATCGACTATCTTTTCTGTTCCGGTGAGAGCGGCGCTATGTATTCTTTTCTTTTTTTATTTTACTTGACATCAAAATGACATTAAATAGAAACACGTTAGTTCCAGTTTTTGGCCAGCGGAACATAAAACGTAGTCGCACTGTATCATTCACTCATTACCGTACCATGAACTCTTATTTGACATATCAAGAGCCTAAATTGGTCCGATGATACGTCAAAGTGCGATCATACGTCAAATAAAGCGATTCAGAAAAAGTTACTCTTTACTTTCATTATCTTCATTATTTGATTCTATTTAAGTTTTACTTCGCGTCGTTTTGTATTTTTGGGTGCTTTAAAGGTTTGTGGTGCGCTGCCTCCAGGTTTAAAGGTACCTATGTGTTTTACATTATTATTACATAAACTCAAAATTGAATTGTTCTTAGAATTTTATTCTTCGTTTTGCAGCACTATACCGGGTGTTGTTTTGGTCATGCAATTCCGGCTCAGAGGTGGTTGTATACATGATACTGATGCTAAACGCCCGCATTACGCGAGGGCTGTGCGTGAGTACCTCACGTCCGAGTTCGGGGACCGGTGGATCGGCAGAGGCGGGCCCGTACCGTGGCCTCTACGCTCACCGGACCTAACACCCTTGGACTTTTATTTGTGGGGTGATATTAAACGTATCGTGTACGGTATGCACGATGAATACGAAGACCCGGACGTGCTAAGGCAAGCGATGTGGACGCATTTGATATTGTTAAAAATAATCAGGTAGTGTTATCGCGATTGATAGACAATCAAAGATGTCGCGCCACCTTGTGTATCGCACAAGGAGGTGGACACTTTGAACACATTTTAAGGATTACGTAAGTATCCTCATTAAAATTTAAGACTAAAAACTTTTCTAAAAATGTTAATCATTGATCGTTGTAAATAAGTTGATTTACCTTTTTAAATACGCCAAAGGTACTTAATTAGTTAATTACTTTAAAACTTTGCTAGCGCGTATTCTTGATGTGTGGAAGAGAACTTTGCAGAGCTACTTACCTAAAGTACCTAGTGTACATCATTTTAAATCAAGCAAGTTATTTTATTGGTCAAGTACCTTTGCTGGTCCCAAGCCCGGGAAAGTATGAAGGGAAAGGTAATTAAACTAAATTGTTAAAAACGTTAATGTTAATGCTGCTACAGTTCTTCATACTGTCTCAACTCATTTTTAAAAAAAATTGCCACTGTCTTTGAAATTTCAATTTTTCATGGTTTGAAACAGGTTTTTAGTAACCGAACGTGGATGCTACGAAAAACCAGACGGCCGGCTCGTCGTAGCTTGCGGCTACGCGGCCGTCAGTTAACCATGCGTTGTGCTTTTTTAAGTAAGAAAATTATGAAGTTTTCTTGTAAAACTGTAATAGTATTTTTTTTTTACCTTTTTTTACATCATTATGGTTGAAACTATCACACCTGAGTCAGAATTTCATGAGCAAAACAATACCCTGTATTTATCTAATGGATTTGATTTGAGATGTGTGACGAGTTAATAATTTTTGAGTTCCTCGAGTGTGATAATAATATTAACATAGAGAGGCGCCAAAAACGACGCTGTATACGAGACGAATGCAATCCCTTTGATTTGGAGGACTCGGCATTTGTTAAGCGATATCGCTTAACAAAGGATTTAGTTATTAACTTAATTAATGAGCTAAAACCCCATATAAAGAGCCCAAAAAAATTAACAGATTTGTCAATAGAGACAAAGGTAAGTAAAACAAGTCTTTTGTTATAAAACCTTTAAATTAGTTCGTAAGTAAGTACCTATAATATTCTTATATAACAGTCACATAAAGGAATTTATGAGTCCCCTTTTTCCGAGAAAAAACTTTACTTAACGACAGGCAGGACACATGAAAGAAGCCACGGACAAAAGTCCATAATTTTTCTATTGGACTATGAAGGAAAGAAATAGTACTAAAAATTAAAAATCTTGTATTTTCGGCTTCAAATGATTACGTACAATTCAAATTATTTTGACTGGCCTATTCAGCATAACACAAACTTGTTTTCATCATTCGACGCCAACACATAATAAACTTTAATTATGTTACTATACTATTTTCAGGTACTTACTGCTTTGTCATTTTTTTCCACTGGGTCCTATCAAAGGCCTTTAGGGGACATTGGGAGCCATGCCATAGCTCAACAAACAGTGTCTAAAGTAATTTCAGAAATAACAGCATGTCTGAATTTGCCAGAAATTAGAAGAAAATATATTTATTTTCCAAAAAATCGGAATGAACGAAATAAGTTAAGATCTAGGTAAGTTTTCTATTAGTGACAGTAATCAATTAATATAGAGTAACTTGTAAATTGGTAACAAAGGTTACAAGATAGAGATAAAGATAATGAAAACAACTTAAATCTTACCTATTATGTCGGATTTAATCTGATGAGAAGTTTTTTCTATCCACAACGGGGTTACACTTAGCTTAGCCATCATCACACCTGATGACTGACACATGATCACTGAGGAACTGGCTATCTTATCTCTAACTGCCGGAACACGATAATGCTGAAAACATCATTGTTATGGCGTCAGATAGATAAGATGGTGGTAGCTAGCCAGGCGGACTCAGAACAAGTCCTACCACCAACCAAACCGAATACAATATGTACCCCCACTCTGGGAATCGAACCCGGGACCTCTTGGTCTGAAATCGGTGGTGTAAACCACTAGATAACAAAGGCGGTTAGAAGTAATTAAATAAAAACACAATGGCTATATGAAACATTTATTTATAAATTGTAGGTTCTACCAAAAATTCAGAACGCCTGGTATTCTGGGATGCATCGATTGCAGTCATGTGGCAATAGTAAGGCCTCATGAACATGAAGAACGCTATTACTGTAGAAAGCAGTACCATTCGCTTAATGTGCAATTGGTAAATATATTATTTGATATAATAAAATAAACAATAAAGCCTTTGGGATCTGTGATCTAGAATGACACTGGTGTTCTTATGTTTTCAGATCTGCGATGCAGACATGAATATTACCAGTGTGGACGCCAGCTACGGTGGAGCGACACACGATTCCTTTATATGGAATGAACATCCATTGAAGGCACATTTGGAAAACCTAAATGAATCGACATGGTTGCTGGGTAAGTTAAAATAATTATTTTAGTAAGTTACGTCCTTATAACATTAATTGACGACCGATTTGGCGCAGGGGTAGGATACCTGCCTTCTGCGCCGGAGGTCGATTCCCGAACAAGACAAATAAAGCAAGTGATAACATACTATTATTTAACTCGTATACAACTGATATGATAAAGCTTAATTAATTATTAAGAATATTACGATACGCGAAAGTCTACAAGCAAATTACTAAACATTGTTTTACTGGAAAAATACATTTTATCAACAATAAATTTATTTTGAAACTTATTTTATATTTTTTGACCTAAGAGGACTGTTATCGTCGCTTGTATGGAGACCGTTTGCTACACAGTCCTCTTAAGTAATGATAGTAAAAAGAAATATCAAGTTGTATTTGGTTTTTGTTTGTCTTTCTTTATGCATCGAAAAATGTAAAATAACTATATGAAAATGTTTCAGGTGATTCCGGGTATCCATTACGTAGATTTTTAATGACACCTATCGTGGACGCCGCGCCGGGCACACCCGCGGCCCACTACACGACCGTTCATGTCCAAGCAAGGAATACCATCGAGAGAACCATCGGTCTTCTAAAAGCACGTTTCCGCTGTCTGCTCGCGCACAGGGTTTTACATTATCAGCCTAGAGTGGCGGCCGCTATAACGATAGCTTGTGTTATATTACATAATTTATGTAATAAAGCCAACATTCCTGTGCCCGAGTTAAGCGACGACGACGTGCTTCAAGAAGCACCAATGCAGCTGGACACGAACGATGCACGAAGCGAGAGAGTCAGCAGCAATCGGGATCTTCAGCGGGGTGTAGCCACAAGAGAAGCCCTCATTCGTCGCTTGTGGGAATCCCGTTAGGCCTAAAAATAAAAAAAATGTTCAGTATAACTGTTTTGTTGAAATTACTTATTTTTTGTAGTATTAATAGGCATTTTTAGGGTTCCGTAGCCAAATGGCAAAAAACGGAACCCTTATAGATTCGTCATATCTGTCTGTCTGTCTGTCCGTCCGTCCGTATGTCACAGCCACTTTATTCCAAAACTATTAAGACTACATACTTGAAACTTAGTAGGTAGATATATTCTGTAATATCCCATAAAATTTCGAGCTGCGCAAATGTGACTCTTCGTCTCGAGGAGTCACTACAAATCAAGCCACTTAAAATACCAAAGCAGAGCGCATTCATCTGATAAAGGTAAGAAGTACCAAAATAAGGTGAAATTAAGAATATGAGTTAGAATTTACAAAATATAGCTTAAAATTACTTACGTCATTGTTAGCAAATATAATTTTAACTTATTCACAACAAACTTTAAAATGCGCGCTCAGCAAGGCAAATCCAAAGCAAATCACGTATAGCACAGCCGTCTCTATCGTTTTCTACACACACAGCCTTCTCTATCGTCTTCTACAAGCCATGCTATGATACGGAACGGCATCATTGCTGTGAACCGGTTTACTCCTCTGAGTACTAAATCCTATGGAGGTGGCATACTTACGAAAAAGCGAGGCATACCTACACCATAAACTTATTTATACTAGTGGTAATAGACGAACAATGGTGCGAGTGAGAAACCAATCGTTACGGCCACAGCCTCCTTTACTACAAGCCATGCTATGGCGGTTTGGCAACGTCGCTTGTGAACCTAAGCGTAGACCGAACATTTGGTTAGAGGTAACCCGACCTAGTTAAAAATAAGCAGATGCTATGGAAACCTATGGGCAACTTGACCAACCATAACTAGTGGTTAATATTATGCGTCCTATTTGCGTTCGCGCTAAGGACATATTTATGCTCGTAACAACTTCCTACAAAGCAAACTTAGTCGGATAATACACAAGTGTCATTTTAAAATAATTGGTTGTTTTGGTGCAAGGTTTGTTGTGATTTCAGTGAATTTTAAAGTAAATTTGAAGAAATTATATGCTTTTCCTTATGAAAACATCATTAAGCATTATATTGATAGCGTGTACTATTAAACAAGGTAAGGATTCATAAAATTTTCCCAATTTTCTGTTAAAACTTCAACTTAGGGCTAGCGCGCACGCTTATTTTCACGGCCATTTATTTATCTCTGTCACCGCACTTATTTACACGGCAATTTATTTGTCTCTATTATAATGATTATTATTATTATTGTTATGATTATCGCAGGAAATACAATAGAAATGGTAAATTGTTATATGAGAAGTTAACTAAGAATGCAAATGTAAATTTATTATAGTTTGTTAATGAATCTATTTAAAATTATTGAATTGTATATTTACCCAACTACTTGTTAGGTAAATATAGAACTTCAAGGTTTTTTCAGATTCAAGGAATCTAAATTTTATAGAACAGAGTTGCTAGTCATTGACATTACTTAAAAGTACACGATTTGTTGTTATATTTTTTATTGAAAGTTAAACAAATGCCGTTGTTAAAATTAAACTGACTGGCTGACACTAGGAAAATTACATACAAACAATGTTTATGAAATTGAGAGCATATCCAAAAAATATTTTCGCTACTTCAGAATGAGTGTCGAAAACTTCGTCAATCAGCCTATTATCCCTAGTTAAAATTATAAATGCGAAAGTAACTCTGTCTGTGTGTTACGCAATCACGCCTAAACTACTGAACCTAAAAAGGGCTGTAAGGGGTTAAAATAGGGGATGAAAGTTATCACGCCTAAGCTACTGAACCAATTTCAATGAAATTTGGTAAGTACAGAGGTATTCTATTTAAATGACACACGAAAATGAGAAACTACCGGTTTTTTTTTTTATTGTTTCGAATGTCGCTCAGACCGATTGATGAACTTATTGTCTTGCCGTACAAAGTGCACACGTGCGTCCGCGTCCACTCGACTTGATATCTGATGGGAATGGGGGATTTTTCTGACAGCTATAAAGGAAAAAAAGTTGATTTAAAGTGGCGACAGATGGCGCTCGCATCAAAAGTAATTTAAAAGACTAGAAGTTCAAAAACACGCATGCACGACGTTGCTAGGCTATGCTTGTCATGTCATGTCAGTCAAGCGCGGGGATTTTACACACTTTTTGATTGCCTATGCTTCAACTAGGTAGTAGATTTACGTTGCGTTCTCACTGATATATTTGTTACTTCGTTGTTATTTTACTGTTTTAATATTAGATAGTGCTACCTACTTGCTACCTACGAATTTGAAAACAAATCAAAATGTTATCAACTCGTCATTTTAGTTTATTATTTCTGATCACACCGACGTCGCTATTTGTCAGCGCCATCTCGTTTCATTATTAGAACCCTTTTTTTTCTTTTTTTTTCTGTCCCTCAAAAATCTCTCAGGTGTGCGGGGTCTAGTACAAAGTGTATGGAGAGTGCGCCCTCAAAAAGCCAAAAAAAATTCTGCCGTCCGATCGTTTGCATCCGAGACTCATCAGAAGCGGACGTCAGACACGTCAGAATTCTGATAGTATGCGGAGTCTACAACAAAACATATGAGCAGAGTGCGTCCGGCGGGCGTTACTTGTGACAGAAAAAAATCGTAAAACATGCGACAGGCCTTAAATCGGTTCACAGCCAACGAAAAATGAGACGTTGTCAAACCTAATAGCATGGCTTGTAGAAGACAATAGAGAAGGCTGTGGTTACGGCATAACCTATGTGCGAGAAAGTTGGAAGAAAATGACAGCAGTAGGGCTAGCACAACTTGAGCGCGACTCGAGTGAGAAAGAGTCGCGGGCACTTTCAACCAATCAGATCGCTCGTAGATAGCGGGCGTGACTTAAGGCGACGTGCTGATTGGTTGAAAGGAGCGCGACAAAGAGTCGCGCTAAGTTGTGCTAGACCTACAGAACCCGATTTGATTCATTTAGCGTCTTTTATCACGTTGATGAAAAGCGTCCACTCGATTATTTTGTGATTTTTATCGCGATCGGATCGATTTGGCGGTTATAACTATATAAATCAATAATGGTGTAGTGTTACAAACAGACACTCCAATTTTATTTATTTGTACATCTATAGAAGATATGCCATCTCCATAGGATTCAGTCATGAAGTTTGACTTAATACTCTGAGGTAACTGGAGCTCTCACCCTGAATAAAAAAGTGTCGCCAGCAAATTTGACATTTATGTATGTAGTGGCTGTCAGCTGTCTCATATGACCATACGTATTTTTTTAAAGTGTAGGTGAGACGGAAGACAGCCACTGTGTTATTTGCAAGGAATTTATAATACAACAGGAAGGTGCACTGCTGCTAAAAAACGGTCCTAATGAGATAGTAAGAACGAGGTCAGTTTATCTCACTCCATCCCATTACGGCGGCCACGAACATGCGCGACGGGCGGCGGGCGGCGACGAGCGAATTGCGAACTTGACACAACGAAGACGGAAAACGTCAGAAAACGTCATTCGGCTTGTAATGTTGCTACTTTAACATTCTGAAATCTATCATTCAAATTATTTTCTAGGATAAGCCATAAAAAACTTAAACGACCTGATACATTTTTATGCTTAATACGGTAATACCTAAATTAATATGCGATGTTTTCTATTGACTAAAAGTAATACGAAGCGGAAATTTTACGAAATTTAATTTTTATAACGAAAGTTGTGAACCATAAATCTACTAAACCTGTTATTTAAGAGTGCTGGCAATTTCAGAGAAAGGGATACCCTCACCTCGTTCTTGCGGTCTCAGCTGGACCGTTGACATTTTGTATTGAAATATAAACCTTATCTCTAAATATTAAAGTGTACTTTTAAATACACAAAAATACGGAGTGCACCTTCCTGTTGTACGTAGTACTTATAAATTCCTTGGTTATTTGTGGTATTCAAAAAAATGTTCGTACTGCACTCTCCAGTTACCTCAGAGTATTAAGTCAAACTTCATGGATTCAGTACTCGAGGTTTACTGTCAAAACGGTGTCAAATGTGCGTAGATGCTCTTTGGTGATTACATGCTCTTTGAGCAAATCCATGAACAAAACCATAATTGTACTCTTTGATTTGAACGAAACTACAAGTGCCACAAACTTTTCTATTCCGGTGGCTAAAATGTGAAACTAGCGTGTTTTTAATGTAATTTTGCTGTCAAGTTGATGTCCAACCATAGCGCTGCTGGCAGCTGAAGGTCTTAGAAGTCAGGGCCGGTTAAATTGCTACAAACAAAAGAAAACCGTTCATAGCGCCGCTGTCACCGGAACAGAAAAGATTGTGCCACTCATGGAGCTTAGACTTCATACTGAGGTAACTGGAGAGTGCAGTATTTTTTGTGACCACAAATTACACTAAGGCTGTCTTCCGTCTCACCTACACTTTGAAAAAATACGTATGGTAATATGAGACAACTGACAGCCACTACATACTAAATGTCAAATTTGCTGGGCACACTTTTTTATTCAGGGTGAAAACTCCAGTTACCTCAGTGCCTAGCTCCATGGTGCCAGTGTAGAAAGGAATATTTTTTTTATGTTTATCCATTCAGGGTAGGCAAAGGGATCTATGCCCATACAGCCTAGTCATCAGTCTTGATTATTATGTCTTCAATATTTTTATTTCTTTCCTATTATTCGAAATTTTTCATTTATTCCATGTTCTGCTTTTTCTTGTCTTCAATAAAGTTTTCTTGCTAACCTTACCTTACTCACCAAAATGCGCGGGTGGTTCACACATTTCAATGCTCATGGGAGATTTACGCGGGGATAGCAATCTGAATTGTACGGAGCGCCTTACTTTATTTCTCTCTTTTACTTCATTGTTCTTCATTAATAACACAAAACTATTATTAAAAAATTACAAGAGACGTCGTATAGTTTTTATATTAAGGGTTTTTGAATGAGGCTTGGCCAAAAGGCAAAGTTCCCGACCCGAAATTTGTATTTAATAAGTTGCGCGCTGCGGTTCATAAGCGGACCAGAGACACAAATCGTTCGTTCAGTCACATTCAGCCATCATTCAGCAATTCATTTGCGATTCAGTTTTAGAAGGTCATGGTACGAAATAAAGCGATTCATTTTAGGAACCTATTCTGAATCGCACCAGTTTTGAATCGCTGTCATAAAGTTGATGGTATGCACCCAGAGCGTTATAAGCTAAGCATTATGCTGAGTCGGCACAGTTTTGGGACAATTTTACTGTAGTGATCTATTAAATATTGTATTGTGTAGTATGCCCCATAAAATACATTTTCTTTCATGCTACATTTTTTTTGGAATAGATTTGAGTGTTAATAACTGTTCTCCTAAAAGTTATCAACACGTGATTGATTTCATTGATTAAAAATAATTTGTAGTTTTTACGTTCAATCTTGAATTCATTCAAATTTTTCGTAAGTATCAGTTTTGTTTCAATGTTAATCTCATTGTTTATGGAAAGTTTAAATAACAACAATAACAGTGAAGAATTATGAGGTGTAAATCCATACATATCTATGTATTTAATCGGAATTTTTTAAAAATGCAAAAAGACTTAAAGCATGTGGAACAGGTGACCCGTCTACAAATAACGCTGACATCCGAACATAGCTCTGGCACATGCTGGAAGCGCACGTAGCGGCTGTCAGGGGCGCTCCATTAGTCCGCCGCCGTCATTTGTCCGACGCCACTTCCACTCTAATTAGAATGCTGGATGCTTTCAGGTCAGGAAGTTAGTGCAGCCGTCACTTGTTTTATATTTTATAGAATGTACGTCGTTGCTATCTGGTTAAATTTGCCGTTAAATTAACCACCTAGCCATTGAACTGAACAGCGCTGTTCAGCTAACGTACTGAACTGAACAGCCCTTCAATGAAACAGCTAGGCATATGGCTTAGAGCGGTAAAGTTAAACTACTTGCCTAGACTATTCACATTGCGGTGACCAAGTGATCTGAACCTGTTTTTTTAATGTGGAAAATGGTAGGTATTCTGGCGCTTCCTAGACCGTGGCAGGGGCACGCTTGCTTCGTTCTCTCTTCTTCGTTTTCTGTTTTTCTAAGTTTTGCATATTTAAATCAATCCTGGTTACTTACATATTTATATAATTTTTATTAACATAGAACAGCGATTTCAGTTGCTTCTTCTTCTTATCGTGTCGACCATTCAGCTTAGTAATTAGCATTTTCGGACAAATACTGTGCCACTTGTATTGCACTATCGGTGGCGCTAAATGGGTCCTCAAGCGTGCAGAATAAGGGGCACCCGGGGCAAGGACAAAAGATGTGTCATTGTTTGGGGGATGCACCACATTCACAACTATCGTCGCCAATATAACCCCACCGGCACCATTCGTCCGGTCAGAGTCCTCAGTCTAATAAGGGACTTCCAGATTTGCCAAGGCAATGAATGGCCGGAGGGTAGACACTCACTGAGAATAGCTGGAGTTGATGCCTCTAAAAGGGTTACTTCAACTTTTTTGCATTCACAATGCAATTTTTATTATCTATATATATAAAATTCAAAGTCCTGACTGACTGACTGACTGACTGACTGACTGACTGACTGACTGAGATATCAACGCACAGCTCAAACCGCTGAACCTAGAGACTTCAAATTTTGCACATAGATACGTTATACAGTGTAGGCATCCACTAAGAAAGGATTTTTGGAAAATCCGCCCCTAAGGGGGTGAAATAGGGGATGAATATTGTATGAAAGTCCGTCAGTTTTGAAGTTAGGATCTTCAAATTTTGTATTTAGGCTGGCAATTAAAAATTGATATTTTCCTCTGTCAGCGTTTTTGACAATTCCACCCCCGAAGGGGTGAAGAGGGGGATGAAATGTTGTATCTGGAAAGTCCTTCATTAAATTTATTATTTAGGCTTATGGTCGCGGAAATTAAAACAAATAAGCAAACACATATTTAGTATTTTTTCGAAAATCAACCCCTTAGAGGTAAAATGGGATAAATAAACCTAAAAATCGACATGGATGTCGTTATTGAGGTTTTATGGGATGACGATTGCAAAAATGGCATTTATTTTGATGTTTAACACGCTGAACATGATTCAACCTCTAAAAGTTTGAAATAGGGGTGCAATAAGCGAGGCCCGCCGCACGTGGCAAACGTTCTGCCTCGCGCGAGGCTGCTCGCTTGGTGAGGGAGGACCCGCCTAATCACGTAAAAACGGCTGATCGGATTTTTATGAAATTAAAACATAGAATACTTTTTATCCTGGTTATTGGTCCCCTAAGTATTTTCTCTAATGTCCACGCGGACGAAGTCGCGGGCGGAAGCTAGTTGAAAATAAAGTATTAGAAATAACGACCCACCCCATCGAGTCCCCATCGGAACGGGTCGTTTTTTCAAATACTTCATTTTCAATATGAAAGGGTTAAAGCTATAAGGAGACCTCATACTATAACGTTCCATTACTCAATCTGTCATTTAGTCCAGCGACCGTCCCACTATCGGCACTTCCAGCCTAATTAGACCGGCTACGTGAATCGGAACACACGATTGAGATCGACTCTGAAATAGATTTTCGTTTCTATTAGTATTATTTGTGTGTCAATGTTCTAACACGTGTATAAATGGTCGGGGGGAGTTTAATTGGCTGGGCTTGTTGGTGATATTGACTTGTACTTGTGAACGCATTATAAATAAATAAATATATATCGTACACCAGCACATATGTACATTGTTCCAATACCAAATAATAGTAGCTTGTACTATTATTATGGTAATTAGAAAAAACGACGGGTATTACCACATACCTACACCCAAACTCGAAGAAATATTAAATCGTTTTTCAATATGTAAATACCCGAACGGGAATCGAACCCAGGATCTCTAGAGATAGCGGCACCTTGAAAACCGGTGCGTACACCACTCGGCCACGGAGCCATGGCTCGTTCACATCACACGGAATCCGTCATAGACGATTCGTCAAAAATCATGAAACTCTATATAGCGGCTATCACACGATGACGTTTGACGTATCGTGATTTTTTGTCGGCAGTAATTTTTAAATGATGAACACGCTCACACGATCACTAATGAGTGAAAAATGAAGAATACGTATTTAAAATTCTTATATAATAGTATCTTCCATAATAGTTTGAGCACTATTATGGAACTTGGAAACAACATACACCCAAACCCGAGGAAATATTAAAAAGTTAGTTTTTCAATATTTAACCGAACGGGAATCGAACCCGGGACCTCTGGAGATAGCGGCACCACGCGGCACCTTGAAAACCGGTGCGTACTGTTCTTTTATTATATGTGGCAGGTACATTGTGGCAGGAACGACTTACTGACTAATTATGGGTCCACTAATAATAATTCGTTGCTTTGACTAAGTCCTAGCAAAGCCACGAATTATTAGTGGACCCATCTTAGTTGATAAAATTTTATAGCTTGAAGCTTTCTTATCCTCGGTGTTGCCCAGCTGTGAGCTCTTACAACAATCATAGGACGAGATGCGGTAGTGCATTTTTATATCGCTTATCGATACGTGTTATTGTTATGCAGTGAAAGAACTAATCACATTATTCAAGTGATCTGTTAGGCATTTAGGTAGGTACTTATACTTCATGTCTAATATTAAAAATAGGTTCTTTTTATATCGATTGAAGTGGAAAATGAAGTATTTAGAAAAAAATCGACCCGTCTCACAATCAGCTCCGGTGGGATTCGAACCCACGACCACGACCTTTCCGGGCGACTGCTCTAACCACTGAGCTACGGAGTCGTTACGAGAAGCGTCGAATTTATCCAATACTTCTTACTCGCTGTATAGTCAGCGTTAATTTCATCAAGCTTTTTCTAAATACTACATTTTCCATTTTTCAGTAATAAAAATTGCATTGTGAATGCAAAAAAAAACTAAAAATTAAAACATTTCGATTGAAGTGGTTTTGAAGGTCAGTTTAAAATTAATAAGTGATGTGCAGTCGAGTGCGTCAAGCGTTGCAGCTGCACTATAATCGCTCTAAAAATGTGCTTACACAAGGATTATATATTATTACATGACCGCATCACATTAGGATGCGCCCGAAGATAAAAACTGTACCTACATCAATGGTAATTACTTAATACAATAATAAATCATGGCTTACCACAGCACGTGAAATATTAAAACGACTTTATAAGAAGACGGTAATAAAAGTATACCTGCTACTGCTCACGTCTCGGTAGGTGGTACCTACTCAATTCCCTTGTTTCAGGTATCGTAAACAGATTTAAAATGATTTAATTGAGTAATAAAATGCACTTCATAATTAAAAAACCGCAGTTGCATCGCTCCTGTAGCGGTTGCACTGGGTAAACGTTTAAAATGAAATTGCCTTTGTAAATACTACCTTTGGTTAGTTCATAAAGATTTTTATTGAAACAGTTACATAAACATGCATGGTAATTACGATATAATGGACGAATTGTAACGAGTTTATTATGTCGATTATAAAATTGACCAAATGTTTGTAATTGGAGATTATTTTAGATGGGAATTTGATGTTGCTTGTTGTTTAATACTGGGGGATTGAAGTGTAGAGTTTTTTATTTGTTAAATTTATTTAGTTTATCTACTGTTTGGTCAGAAGAATTAATGTTCTTCTGGAACAAATATAAATGATTATTAATAATAAGAAAGTCTATTTATGAACAGTTGTAGGATCTCAGCATCAGTGTTTTAACGAGTTTAAATTTTATAGCGTGGTTTTAAAAAACGCGTTGACATTAAACTTGCGTAAATGTAAAAGTATTAAATGCACTTTATTCAGTACTATTTACTTTGAACATTACATACATTGATCTGATTCCAAAATAATAGTATCTTAAGCTCTTATGTAATGGATATAAGCAACAAAGAAAACAGTATGTTATACAAATACTAGCTGACCCGGCAAACTTTGTACCGCCCGCCACTTATCGGGTCCAATTATGTTTTAAATTCATCCAGGAACCCATTGAAATGTACATACAAAATTTCAACTAAATCGGTCCAGCCGTTTAGTAGTAGGAGACGTGACAAACATAAATACAAACAGAAGAATATAATCTAATAACACCTAGACAAGGATCATACATAATATTCAGCACATAAATGTTTGCCCCAGGTGGATATTGAACCCACGACTCCTGGAGGTATGACCAGTACCACTTTACCAACGGGCCCGTCAAAATTTAGAACCAAAACATACAAGACTCATATAAAGTTTCCAGTATTCAAAAATCACTTGGAGTTAAATCAACGTTAGGTCATATCAGAGCGAAACTCGAACAATTCATCACGGAAATGCAAAAAAAAATCGGGCGGAAAACTGCGCCGTAAATCAACACCGGAAACCGACGGGCGATCGGAAAAACCGGCTCCGAACGGGAAATAATCTTAACTGAGATTCACGGAGTATTCTGAATAGTGGCGACTGATTGATAGCGGAAAATCGACAATAGGGTGAATTTGTCAATCAACAGTATTGACTGTTGGTTAACGGAATGTACAGTTGCAAAAAGAAAGAAAATACATTTATTAGCAACAGACTACAATATTCACAAGAAATAATTATTTGCGCCCGGGTGTTGAAGCTTCATTGTTTTTACCATAGATGTATTATTCCTGTAGATGGATCACAAAAATAAGCTACAACTCACCCATCCTTTACCCCTTCTAACACTATCAAATTGTCATAAGATAGAAAGAGACATACATGTTAATCTGTTGCGTCGTAATTAGTGAATGTCTCCATTTTGACTATGCAATGCTAGATGATGATGATGCAATGATAGTGCTGTGGTTTTTTTTATAACAAGTTATCGATAAAAGATTTAAAAATAATTTGAATGCAATGCGATACATAAAATTACAATGCATATGTATATATCGCAGGCGTACTGTATATTTCACCGTATTACATAGCAACTAGCTGTTTTGGAAAACAGCACCGCATTGTAATGCGGCGGATTCAAGATACGCTGTATTCAATACGGCTGATCGAAACTACGCGTCATTAAATATAGAGCGCTTCGCCCTTTTTAATGCGGCTAGAGACTTAATGTAATTGGGCGGTTCATAGTCCGCTTTTCTGTCAGTTTTTAGTACTAATCGTGTCCAAAGTTCTCACGGCCTTAGAATTTTGTTTATGCTATGAAACTTCGGCATAGGTCGAAATATGGCAAAAATTTCTTCCCTCCAGACAAAAGCGCACGCTCAGCTGATCGATCTAGTGTGGCAGATTTTTTTTTATATTTCGACGTATGCTATGCTCAAAAGAGAAAGTTGTTCAGTTTCATGGTCTAAGCAAGCCCTTTAATTTTGAATCAGTGCCAAATATGAAGTAGGTACTATAATTATACTTGAGGAGATCGATGGCTCATTGGTACGCGCATTCTGCATCCGGTGGTTGATGTTAAGTAACATTCGTTGCGGTTGGACATCTGCTATGGAATAGCGTAAAGTCAATCGTATTCATTTGACAGTTCATATTGTATCATAATAAATGTCATTTCATACAAATTGCAGCCGATTGAATACGATATGAACTGTCAAATTAATATGATTATCTTACGCAATTGCCCCCCTGAATGGTGACCCAAAACTTTATTATCTCGGTCTCCTCTGTGCTTCGGAAGGCACGTTAAGCCGTTGGTCCCGGTTGCATTAGAAGTCGTTGGCACCCTCACCCACCAATCCGCATTGGCTTCGCGTGGTGGGTTATGGCACTTATGGCCCGTTCTATCTGTGGTGTTTTCATGCATAGGGAAGGCCTACAGCCCAGCAGTGAGGACATTAATAATGATAATGATGATAATTATACTATTTATACTAGGAGGTATAGTCGTAAAACTGAACGAGATTTCTAATCAATTTATTAAATTAAATAATCTGCTGAATGATATCAACTAAAAAAATACAGATTTCACGCTAATTTTTATACTCTTAATGTATAAATTTTTTTTAAGTATAAATCCATAATTTGCTTTAATAAGTGCATCGAGCATATTCTTGTTTGTTGCGAAGGTCTCCAATCGTCACCTTTTCTTACGTTTCTTATTCACGTTTCCTTTACATCGACGGCGGCGCGGCGGTGGATCTGTTTAAAATTGAGAAAAATTAAGTTTAAATACAAAATTTGTTAACACTACAATTTTTTATCGATATTACGTAATAAAATAGGACTACAACACTATCAGGTTGGTCAAATGTCAAAAAATCCCAATTGGCTTTAAATTATATATTTTTAGCCTAAAAACACCCGATTTTCTTCAACCAAGTCAATGTTAAACTGTGTATACACGTACAGCGATTTAGTTTTTGCAAATACGGACCAGTAAGCTATAAAAATGTGTTCGCAAAAACACAAAACAATGAGTGTGACTTACCTCTGAAATGATATGTGTTCATTATTCTCTTTCAAAACACTCACTCTGCTTGAATAACCGGGAACAGTACAGGCCATTCTTAACAAACAACAGATTTACCGCACCACACCATCAAATCTTTCTATATTTTACTACAAAAAAAGATTTTCTTTCTGAAGCATTTGTAACCAGCTGGTTAACAAACAAATATGACGTTCACTATAAAGTGGCGCGCGGCTCATTAAGACGCACACGTTGGGCTATTGTCATCTCTTTTTAACACACGAAATGTCGCCATTTGAGAGAAGAGAGTCGATTATAGAAGGAATCGTTCATATTTTTATGCTCCATCTACAGGAATAATACATCTATGGTTTTTACAAAAGAAAGCTCGATGACTTAGATCTTCTGTTCTTCTTGCCAGTAAAAAAGCCTTGAATGCCCATTCTAAGTATAAGTATAGGTATTCGAAGTAATATTTTTTTGAAATTAGATTTGCAGTCTAATAATATTTTAACTATTAAAACAGTAGGAGTAAAACTATCTTCTACGTGGAGGTCTAATTAGCTAAGTAACTGCACTAGTGTAGTAAATGTTACTGAAAACAGCTAGGAGTGGACTTATCATCATGACTTGTTTTTTTAAGTTTTTTCGTTTATGTCAGAAATTAGATCGTCTTTTGTTAATACAATTTTAGGATCATTTTTATCGAAATTAATGGAAGAAGCACTGCATCGCAGTTCCTTCAAACTAAATCTCGCTCGAGATTCAAAGAGTTTATGGAGTGGGACTCGATCGGCGATAGCCGCGATAGATAAGTTGAAGTGAGATTGATGAGCTCGCGGACGACGTTGTTCTTGGGCGAAGATTTATGTTTGCTAGCCGTATGCTGTTGGTTTACACGGTGAACCTTCTATATTAATAATAATGTTAGGTATTGGCGATCGAACCGACAACTGATCAATGCAAATTCAAAGAATGTCTATAGAGAGAGGCTCGATTGGCGATAGATAAGTCGGCGGTAGATTATTGGCGTGGATTGGTCCGGCGAAAAGTTTTTTTTCTGCTGGCAGGAATATATGCTAAAGGTTATCTTATCACTTTGTGTATGTACATTACACAAGGTATGACACAAGGTAAGGAAATCGCGATAAGAATATAGATATGCAAATTTTACTATTTAAATAATAATAAATGTATGATGTAATTACCGACACTTAAAAGTGACAATGAAAATTAAATTTAGGTAGCAAAAGCACAATGGCTTTGCTTTGCTTTTTTATATAAAAGCTCGTAACCTGAAAGCTTCTAAGATTCTTAATGCTTTTCTTGGAGCAAGCGGTAACCGGCCGCTTTTACATCAAAATCGAAGCATAACAGAAAATATAAAATAGCCACGCGACAGCCGTTAACACTGAAAATAAAAAGAAAGTGTATTAAATTAATTCTAACTGGTCGATCGAATCAGAAATGATGAAATCCGCAGGAGAACTAAATCATTGATGTGGTAGTGGGCGGGACACGTAGCGCGGAGAACCGATGGCCATTGGGGCGGAAAGGTTCTCGAATGGCGACCGCGAACCGGACGACGTTCCGTGGGCCGGCCCCCTACAAGGTGGACCGACGATCTGGTCAAGGTCGCGGCTCGCGGGAAGCCGCTGGATGCGGGCAGCGCAGGACCGATCGTTGTGGAGATCCTTGGGGGAGATCTATGCCCAGCAGTGGGCGTAGTTCGGCTGACATGATGACGATGATGATGATAGGACAATTTATTTTTAAGTAAGGAAATTCATAAATATCTTCGTGATTGAAAGTGGATGGCCAGTAAAGATTATAATTGAATGATGGAATTACCTACACTTTAAGTGACACTGTAAATTTAATTTAAATAGCTAAAGCACAAGGGCTATATCATAAAATCTCTAATAGCATACTCTAACCTGAAAGCTTCCAAGATCCTTAATGCGGTTGTAATACGTACTCATATGCAGTCCAGCCATTACAATATGTTTTTCTTGGAGCAAGCGGTAACAGGCCGGTTACAACAAAGTAGGAGCATAACAGTAAAGATAGGATAGCCACGAGACAGCCGTCGGGAGCCGCGATAAAACGTAATTATTGTTGATGGAGTAATCGGGCCTTTGAAGATAACCGTTAGGGAGTATTGGCTTAAGCAATGTTCTTAAATGGATTCTCTAAGGAGTTTGCTGGTGATAAATGAGCTTTGGCGAATTTAAAGAAAATTCCAGTATAAAATTGTCGATGTAGGTAGTTTGGGTACCTACCTAACCAAATTAATTACGTAAGTTACTAATCCTGTACGCGCGGAGATTTGATGCAACGTGACACAAGTTCGAGACTGACGGTCTCGAACTTGTAGTAGTGGAATTCGAAATTTAAACTGTACTTATTAATTACACTGTAACAGCATTTTTCGAGTGGTTTGCTGAGTACACATGTGTGCCTAATCCGAGTAATATGACGATATAATGTTTAGGACGTCTGTGTGTCTAATCCGAGGCCATCGTCAAATAATAATTTTATAAAACAACAGGTAATGTAAGTACCATTGTGTAATGTCATATTTTTTTAACCATAATTATAATGATTATTACTATGCTGCAAAATAAAATGTTTTATTTTATGACAAAAACAAAATCTTTAATAGATTTTCCTTATTCTAGTTATTTTTTATGATTTCGCATTACTGTAGGTAAAACAATAAGATATCAAATTAAAAGAAAGTCGAAGTCAAGCTCTCTCGGATGTTGATGCGGTATCGATCAACAACATAAATTTTGAAACGTTTTATTTAATATAATACATGTGTTTTCCGAAACTCTTTCATATCATAGAGGAGCTCGTGGCGCAGTGGTTAGCGCTCTCGGCCTTCGATTGTTGAGGTTAAGCAACTTTTGCAATGGTGGGTCAAGGGATGGGTGATCAAAAACTTTGTGAAGGCACGTTAAGCCATTGGTCCCGACTGCATTTGCAGTCGTTAATACCCACCAATCCGCACTAGGCCCGCGTGGTGGATCATGGACCGTTCTACTTAAACATCCATATGGAAGGCCAGTACCCCAGCAGTGGGGTCATTTAATGATTGATGATGATCATAAAAGCAAAGTAAATACTGGTTACTACTAACTCGTCAATAAAATAAATTGTGGCCAAACTTTTCAACCCGCACTCCAGAATTACATTCACCAACGAAAGCTTACATTGTATTATATTAGTAAACATTATTTCTAGCAACTGTTTATCCATCGCAAACTAAATCTCGATTTTCAACTTCATATTTCTCGAAAGATCATGCAACTTTAAATAAAACCTGCATTTCGCCAGCAGATTTTATTGATAAACATTAAGAGTGCTTACAAACACTCACTAGAGATACTGTGTATAATGGGAAAAGAAATTCTCATAAAGATCAGCAAACACTCGCGAGTGCACACAAATTTCCCGACAAGATTCACAAGTCGTATTGACGCGATGTGCATTTGTTTGTTGTTGTATGCTCTGCATCTGTTTGTCGTGTGATGAACGATTGTTTGTTGTCATATGCGTATCGAATGTTTGTGTATTACTTCGAATTTCGATGCGAGACGTGTTCCACGCTGTTATTGCTGGGATAAGGCCTAATATAAAAAGGGATGTGTTTATGTCAGTTTGTTTGATCAAAAACACTAGCACCAATAACTCACAAACACAAAAAACGCAGTTTATTTTCACTTTTGAAAGGTCAAGTGTGGAGTATTGTTAAAAAGGATCAAAATCTCAAATAACTCAAAAACCACTTAGCTCAGGCCAAAACATAACATGGCTAAAACTTTTGGTCTGGTCTGGATATCATCTAAAACGTCTTCATAGGAATACGTCACATTTCCGTTAATCCTGTATACATAAGAGCCTGCGCGCACTTGTGTTTTTTAGTCGACCGATAGTTTAGTCGGAATCGTAAGACGATCGTGATCAAACTGTCGGCCGATAGTTTGGTATTGAGAGCCTGCGCGCAATTGTGATTTTTAGTCGACCGATAGGTGGGCGATAGTTTAGTTGAATGCAATGCGCCCGCACACATAGTCATTATTATTATTCATGCACATTACCGACATACCGACCGGCCGATAGTTGTGCGATACTTTGATCGTACAACTGTCGGCCAGTCATTTTCGATAGTTCGATCGGTGGATAAATTAATCGTCTATGCGAGCACTGCCATATAAACTCTATACTGAATCCGAGAACGATCAAATTATCGCCCGAGTAAAAATCACAAGTGCGCGCTGGCTCTCAATACCAAACTATCGGCCGACTGTTTGATTGGCTCCTTGTGGAGGATACCACATAATGACAAAACGTTAAGTTGAATTGTCTTAGTTAACTATAGGCCAGTCGTAACGTTTTACTGTTATCTATTTTCTCCCATTTCACTTAGCTCCACTACTGCCGACAAGTTTAAATGTCCGACTGAACCATTGTGTGTCCTCCCAAATCGTTTTGCAATAACAGTTTATGTTACACTACAATAATAATTCATACTATAGTTATCTCCAAAAAGAATTTCATTAACTTATGAAATACTAAGCGGATCCTCGCGGTTTTACCCCCGTTCCCGTGGGAATATCGGGATAAAATATAGCCTATGTCACTCGGAAAGAATGTAGCTTTCTAACGGTCAAAGAAATTTCTAAATCGGTCCAGGTAGGTTCGGAGCCTATTCGATGCAAACGAACAAACAATCAAATCTTTCCTCTTTAAAATATTAGTATAGAGTAAAAGTTTTTCGAAATTTTACCATCATGGTTGGTACTTGGTACCCGTTCCCGTGGGAATATCGGGATAAAATATAGCCTACTAACCTGCCGCCCACCGCTTCACCCGCGTGGCCTACTCGTCGTTATTCCGCGGGAATATGATGTTATTGTTTAAAATTAGCCTATGTCCTTTCCCAACGTCAACTCTATCATCATCATCATCAGCCTATGAACGTCCACTGGACATAGGCCTCTCTAAGAGTCAACAATATATCTGTATCAAATTTCATCAAAATCGGTTAAGTAGTTTAGGCGTGAAAGCATAGTGACAGACAGACAGAATTACTTTCGCATTTATAATATTATCGGGATGTCACTGAGGCAGAATGTAGCTCTCTAATGGTGTAAGAATTTTTTTATCTCGATCCAGCAGTTTTTGAGTATAGCCATTACAAACATACAAATAAAAATAATCAATAAAATCATTCATCTTTATAATATTAGTACCTATAGATTAGTATAGACTGGTGACCTGCCTCGGCTTTGCTTGGGTGCTATGTACAATAGACATATAATATGTTATGCATGAATCCCTACTTGATATTATATATGCGAAACTAAATCAGTCTGTCTGGTCCGCTTTTACGCCTAAACTACTTAACCGATTTTGATGAAATTTGGTACAGCGATAAAGATGACCCTGGGGAAGGACAAATTTTTATCCCGGAAAAACATAATATTCCCGCGGGATAACGACGTGTATTCCACGCGGGCGAAGCCGCAAGCAGAAAGCTAGTTACTTATAGGTACATATTAAACTTCCTCTTGAACTATTATATCTAATCGACGACCTCCGTGGCCGAGTATTGTACGCACCGGTTTTCCCGGGTTCGATTCCCGGTCGGGTAAATATTGAAATCCTTTCAATATTTCCTCGGGTCTGGGTTTCTGTGGTATTGGAACAATGTAAGTATGGAGAATGTATGTGAGATAGGTGTCCCATATTTATTTATTTGTTTTATTGATAAAACAGATGGCTAGAAGCGACTTTGCTTAATACTCCTTCTTTATGTCTTTTTTCCTTCTTAAATGTCATAACAATCTTTATACATCTTCGGTTTAGCGGTGGTACAGGCAACAGAATGATAACCAAACAGACAGAATTACGAAATTATTTTGAAATTAATACGTATTAAAAAAGTTAAAGAAAGAAAGAAAGAAAGAAAAGAAAGAAAGACATTTATTGACACATCACAAACTTTCACAAATTACAAAACAAAAAAAAAACAAATACATTACAAAATACACAAAAAAAATATATAAAAAAACACTGTTAAAACTCAAAACAACAAAAAATTAAACAAAACACAGTTTAAAACAGTGGCTGTGATGGGCCAATCAGGACCCTGCCTCAGCATAATGTTGCTGAGGCAGGGTCCTGATTGGGAATGTGATGTTTTTCATTGATGCAAGCAATGCATCAATGAAAAACATCACATTCCCGAGGGATAACGTCGTGTAGTCCACGCGGGCGAAGCCGCGGGGGAAGGCTAGTAACTTTATAAATGTCAATAACAAAAAACTATTCAGTGCATAAAATGCTAATTCAAATCAGAATTATACAGGTTTCCTACAAAACTGCAATACGTCGGCGGGCTGTGAAAAGCTTGTAAGTCACAAATTTAGTGAAAAACACTTTTAGTTGATTTTCGTGAGAAAACCTCGTAATACATGTCTACACGGAACGAAACTCAGATTCAATAATTGTAGCGCCATCTATTGAAGTAAATGAGAACCTCGTGAAAAAGTCGCGTTGACCTGACCAGTGTGGTTTGAAAAGCTCGGCTACGCGGTTCATCCCGTGGTTTTATTCATAACCTCTTATAAAAAATATATTTAGTATGGAAAAAAATGCAGAGCTTGTAAGAATGTATACGTGTTTATCATACGTAGTATACGACAGTACTAAGATATTTTGTTGTCTATGAAAACCTCTCAAGTAACATTAGACACTTTTCTGTAAATTATTTGCGAATATTTGTCTTCAGAATCATTGAATAATGTTTTAAACATGAAAAATCCACTAAATGTTTTACTTGGCTTCTGAAGTATGATTGCAACATATTACACAAACAAGATGTTTGCATTATCGCGCATTTACAGAAAATTGGAACACACGCGTAGCATTCTCAGCAATCTAGAATAAGATCGCTTACTAAGATAATGTATCTTTAATTGTACTCAATATTATTATCTCAATATACATCTTGACACCGAACAAGTCACATCTCTTTTATTACCTTAGCCTCGGTAAAGCGTCATACCTCTTCATGGCAAAAAGTAAAAAATTAAAAACCCCCACTGATTCTTCTTCAGAGAGCTCCACCAGCACTAGGCCTGATCAACCTATTGCGGTAGAACTTCTCAAGAAACCCGATGACGTAACTGAATTAAGTTTTAATCAATTAAAGTTTGACAATTATTCAAAGTCTAAAGATAGCATTATTTCTAATGCAAGTTGTTACGTTTACGTACCTTCGCAATCAGCCAGAGGTGTTAGCGAGGGACTTAGAGTCATTATGTCAAAAAATAGGCATACATGAGGTACTTATTATTAAAGAAAAATGTAACGAGAGTAAAATCAAAAGTCTTGTACAAGCAACAAAAAGAATTAACTCTGTTACCCCGCGCTTTCTCATAACAAAAAATATATTAAGAATATATGATAGTGAACAAAAAAGAGTAATACTAAATGATTTCCATCTATTACCTACCAGCGGACACGCAGGAGTTAATAGAATGATGAACAACATTAAGCAATATTATTTTTGGCCAGGTTTGAGTAATGATGTAAAACTTTTTGTTAAAAATTGCCATCAATGTCAATATCATAAGCATAGTAATAAACATATTAAGCAGCCCTTAACCATAACATCAACAGCCCACTCATCATTCGAAAGAATTAGTTTGGATATAATGGGTCCACTCGATGTTGATGACTATAATAATAAATATGTATTGACATTACAATGCGATTTAACCAAATTCGTTGAAGCGTATCCATTACCTAGTAAAGACTCGGTCACAGTTGCTCAATCTTTTACCAATAATTTCATTTTACGTTATGGTATTCCTAGAGAAATATTGACTGACCAGGGAACCAAATTCATGTCATCAGTGATGTCCGAAACATGTTCTCTATTACATATTAAAAAATTAAATTCTACGGCGTACCATCACGAAACTGTAGGCGCTTTAGAAAATACTCATAAAACCCTAGGAGCTTTTCTGAGAATCCAGTGTAATAATTATAAACATAACTGGAGCACCTGGATTCCATATTGGTGTTTTTCTTTTAATACCACAGTGCATAGCGAAACTAAATATACGCCTTTCGAATTAGTTTTTGGAAAAATTTGTAACCTTCCAAATAATTTACAATCAGAAATCGACCCCTTATATAACTATGACAGTTATCCCCGAGAACTTAAGTATCGTTTACAACAAGCGCAATCCGACGCACGACGTAACTTGATACAATCTAAAGAGAAAAGAAAATTATTGTATGATAAAACTAGCAATAATGTTACCTATCAGTTAGGCGATTTGTTATTATTAAAGAACCAAGTAGGAAATAAATTAGATAGTATTTACAATGGCCCTTATAAAGTTTTAAGAGATATGACGTCTAATGTAGAAATTTTAAAAGAAAATAAAGCTATAATTGTGCATAAGAATAATACCAAACCATTCAATAAATAACTATTTTATTTGATACGTAATTATAAGTATAGGTACTTAATTACATACCATGTTACTTAACACTTTGTTATTGTTATGATTAAGTGTAAAATGTGAAGCTTCCGTTTTAATTCAATACCATTTCAATTCGATACCATTTTAATTAGATACAATTTTAATTAGGTATATTGTTTATATTGTAAAACGTTTTTGTATTAGTACGATTTAATAAATGAAATAGTTTTAACTTTGCTATGTTGATAATGTTTAAATTTTGTTTACTTATTTTACTTAAGTAATTAAATTTTGGTTAAGTTCGTTAAAGTCAATGTTACGAGTCTGTTCCTTTTTGCAGGGAGGGGATGATCCTTCCACTTTTTCAGGGGAGATGAAGTATGATTGCAACATATTACACAAACAAGATGTTTGCATTATCGCGCATTTACAGAAAATTGGAACACACGCGTAGCATTCTCAGCAATCTAGAATAAGATCGCTTACTAAGATAATGTATCTTTAATTGTACTCAATATTATTATCTCAATATACATCTTGACACCGAACAAGTCACATCTCTTTTATTACCTTAGCCTCGGTAAAGCGTCATACCTCTTCACTTCATTCAAAAATTTTCACTGTACGGTTTTTTTCATCTCCTGTAAAATTTGGAGTAATGCACATGCGAGGTTTTCACAGCCCGCCGACGATACCGAATGGGCCAAAATGTATGGAACAGTTTTCGCAATGTGCATAGTAAAGTTGTTTGTATTGATGGGTACTTTTACAGGTATGTCCCAACTTTAAACAAACATCCTGTATAATTTTAAACTTCCAACACACATCATCACATCATCAGCCATTTATAGTCCCCACTGCTGGGGCACTGGCCTTCCTTATGGATGGATAAGGAGAATGGGCCGTGACCCACCACGCGGGCCCAGTGCGGATTGGTGGGTATTAACGACTGCAAGTGCAGCCGGGACCAACGGCTTAACGTGCCTTCGGAAGCACGGAGGAGCTCGAGATGAAAAGTTTTTGTCCACCCATCCCGTGACTGACCATTGCGAAAGTTGCTTAACCGCAACGATCGCAGGCCAAGCGCGCTATCCACTGCGCCACGGGCTCCCCAAAACTTCCAACATTCGGTATTAATTTTTAATTTGTATTTAACATTTGAACTCAGCCGGACGCCGGACGTAGTAAGGCAAGCGATTATTATGCCACCGTGCAGAGCAAATGCGTGCCATGCACATTTGTATGGTAATTCAGAGCTACTGATCAAACATGTCATAACACACTTGTTCAAGCAAGAATAGAACTTAACGTTTGACAAATAAAGTTGAAAATTAGTCTAGGGAAACTTTTATGAGTTTGTTTATTATAAAACGTGTACGTGTCTAAGAAGAAAGTGCCGCCGATACTTTATTGAATCGTTTTGGAAGTCATGAAAACGTGAATAAAACTGGAATGGTTTGGACGTGAAGTCTAATATTATACTATCATCTTTTTAAGCGACTTTAAAACATTATAGGGTGACGAAATAAGCCGAAAACTAATTGATGTTAGGCTATTTTCGAAATTCTTCCACAAGGTCTAATCTTTGTACGTAATAATTGAATTCCTATACTTAGCTACTAAAAATAAGATATTTTTATTTATTTATTTTATTATGGCAGCAAACAGTCATGTACATCAACATTTACACATAAGCAAATACATAATACTAGACTTGGAGTGCCTACAATTACTATCTAATAGTACATTACTGACGCGGTCTGTAATGACTGACTGCAGCGCGATGATGATGGCCGAAAGCGCAGCTTAACGCAGGTCCACGTCGTCACAGCGCGGTCAGCATTGCAGCCCTTGATGGACAAGCTAGAATAAAGCGCGAACAGCAAGGGCTGCAATGATGACCAAGCTTGAAGGCCGAGAGTACGTTAGTAATATTATAGTATTCTTTGCCGAGAGCGTAGTTAAGCTCAGCTTGAGGCCATCATAGCGTAGCCAGCAGTGCAGTCATTGTGGACCAAGTCTTGTATAGTGCTTTACTCAAACAATGCGAGTAATTTAAATAAAAATTTTATTTTTTAATTTCACGAAAAACAAAGAAAATTTTCTTTTTTCTCTCTCCCGCGCTTTTATTTCTTTTTTTTTTTCATCTTTTCTGTATACTAGGGTACGTAAAGCAGCTAAGTAGGTACAAGCATCATTGTCTATCAAAACAAAAACAATCAAAACAAAAGCGCGGAAGAGAAAAAAAAAATCTCACTTTTGTTTTGTTTTTTTTTTTATAGGCAATGATGCTTGTACTTATGCTGCCTTACTTATCCTACTAGGTATACAGAAAAAAATCTTAGTAAAATCTTTTTGCACGACTCTGTTTGAAACAAAACTCGACAATAATGGATTCTCAAAGGAAATTGCTGGTGGCTAAAACTTGATAATAATGAAATCCATACAACTTTGTTGCGTCACCATCGCAGTAGCGCGGCAACCTCGACTTTGTTCAAAGAAGGTTGTCAAAATAATGACCATATTACAAGCATTTTTATGCATTTTTGAGTAAATATTATAACTAATAAATCAAGTAGGAAACGCTAACGTACCTACTTACTTATAATATTTAACAAGTTTTTTTACGATATTATATTTATCCAGTACAGCTTACAAATAGTTTTTATCATGACTTCGATTAAAGGTTCATAGTGATAGAGGAAGAGGAGATAGCATTAAAACAGCCTTTCACAAAAAGGTCATAGTATCCTTTTGGTACATAAACAGTTTATATAAACATTTCAGTATCGGAAAGCGCTTCGGCTCAGTCCCAGCTGGTATATTGTATTTTGTGAGAGTAACGTAACACTCTAACTTACTAGGATACGAGCTATATGCTAGCTATAAATTTTCATGTTTAATCTAGAATTGCGCTATCTCCATTTGTGTACGTGTTTCGTGGCCTGTGTTTATGCAAGCTCATTTTAAGTCTGTAATAAATGGCCACCTGAAATTCATCTAATTTTGATGCTTCTAATTTACTTGGAATTTAGATTTGTGTCAGTTTGCGTAAAAACTTTAGAGTGTTTATTTGAGAAATTTGATAAGACTTTTGAAGCAGCTGGAAACCGATCGTAGCCATTATCCATTGTATAATTAAGTTATACATAATATTTGCTAACTGTTCGATTATGAAGTTGCTAAACTATGCATAAATACCAGCAGTGTTTTCACAATCATAGTCTAGAATTGCAAAAGTCCCGTCTCGTTCCGAAAAGTTAGCTTTCCATTTTCATTAATCTAATTTCAAAATTTTAAAAGCATCTCGGTCCGAAACACAGCAGATAAATCTAAGATGCACCGTCGGAGTCCAGTAATATCATCTATCTCGAACCGTAGACTGCAAGTTTCATCCAAAATTCATCAGCTGACTCAAAGGTTCCGTTATACCTGAGCTCTGCTGAGCAAAAGTTTCCAGACCTCGGAGACTACAAATTAGGAATTATTTACTATGTAAACTTCCGATAGAGATGTTTAAACAACTTCATTTTCAGCCACAGATCACCTGTAGTAGCAAGCTACATTTTCAGCTATAAGTGAAATAGTTTTTAGTAAATAAAACAAAAGAAATTTTCTTACTGCAATGACAGTTAGATTGCTGCCCTAATAAGATCAATGTGACAACTGTCTTACTAAAGCAGCAATGCTAATG
The DNA here is from genome assembly GCA_949710035.1 of Crambus lathoniellus. Lineage (NCBI taxonomy): Eukaryota > Metazoa > Arthropoda > Insecta > Lepidoptera > Crambidae > Crambus > Crambus lathoniellus. The sequence goes on from OX453310.1 coordinate 20,634,717, forward strand.
CAATTGCTGTTAGTTTTGATTGTGATTTCTAATAGCTTACATAATCCGCCTGCCGGTTCCTAAAATCTCGGAAGCCAGTCAATGCGACAAGGATCATTTGCCACTTGGATGACAGTGACTGGAGCGCTAGTTGGCAGATTGACTAGCTAAAGGAGGGTTAGTTCCGATTTCTTCCGCATGCTCAAAGCTCCTTGTCACACTGTAATGTAAACAAATATTATTCATTTCACATACCAGTTTAAAACGAAATCCTTTTTGAATACTGAGGCTGGATTTCACCAAAATTTTATTCCATGAATAACGCTTACTCACGAATAGTAATAAACATTAGTAGCCGAGAGCACAGATTACTAAATAGTCGAGAGTAAGCGTTATTCTTGGAATAAAAGTTTGGTGAAATCCAGAACACGGTTAAGTAACGCTTCAATGCGAAAAAAGACAATGACCAAAAGAAACCTATATAACTAAAAAGGTCACTAAATACTGAGTAATAAACACCAGACGGCAGTAAAAACTATGCTGCCAGTAAAAAGTTATAAATTAATGAAAAAAAAAATGTTTTGTATCCCTATGCACGAAAAAACCTCTAATATAATAACCACACTGTACACTAATGCATAGTTAAATTAAAGTAGGGATTTGGTCAACTGATTTTTGATGATTTTTTCGCACAAAAAGGGTTACCAGAACATGTTTTTTTCATACAGATATACCTAAGTAACTTTTTACTGACAGTATATTTTTGACTGGAGGTAGTGTTTATTAGTCAGTATTGTGTAATCTTATTTCGTTAGATATGTCTCGTTAGTAGTGGACATTTGGACCAAGCCTCATACATTTTGGTCATTCTCCTTTCCTTTTGTGTCTAACGCAGTGACGGGACAAACCTAATCGGGTTTTAGTCACTGTTGTTTTAAATTGTATGTTTTACATTGTACTTATATTAAATTAAAAAAAAAACATCGACATTGAGTATGAGCCTAGAATAGCATTACCGCTCTCCTGCTATCTATCGTAATTTAAGAGAGACATAAGAAAACAAGTAAGTCGCAGTGTCTTCTGAAATATTGAAGACTAGCGGCCGCCCGCGGTTTCACCCGCGTGGTTCTCGTTCCCGTGGGAATATCGGGATAAAAAGTAAGTTATTCCTTATTACATCAGCTACCTGCCAGTGAAAGTCCCGCCAAAATCGGTCCAGCCGTCTCAGAGATTAGCCGGAACAAACAGACAGACAGACAGATAGACAGACAGACAGACAAAAATTGAAAAAAATTGTTATTTTGGTATATGTACCGTATCTATAATCATATGCATGTAGTAAAAAGCGGTTATTTTAATATTACAAACAGACATTCCAATTTTATTTATTTGTATGTAGTATGTATAGAAGATAATAATTAATTCAAAGACCAAACTACATTGTTTAGTTTACTTCTTTCATCGCCTTTTCCAAATGTGCCAATTATTACTATTCACAGCGTGTCTCTTTTTCAAAAATAAACAGTGCCGAGAACTCACCAAATACAAAAAGAAAAGTCCGTCTTAATCAATCCAATAATTCGAATACGAATTCGTTAGAATCGTAATAATTATTCAAACATTTCTTTCTCCATTCAATACGTGATTAGAGTGATTAAAGAGAAAGCTCTTTTTAACCCCTTTCGCTTCATTTCCATTCATTAAGTCCGTTTTGAGTGGTTTTTATTCCTTCTATATTCGAGCTTCGACTTAATGATATCCGCTGATTCACTTAGATTAAAAAAGTCGTTTAAAAAGATTTAAAAAAAATAATAGGAGATGCATCGATATCAAATTACTAATAGCGTTTCGAAACTTTATTAGTTAATAAATTTATTTTACCCTCTTCTTATAAAGATTTTTTTTTCACGATTTATTTTGTCGACGAAATCTGCCTCCTTACTCTTGAACGAAATTGCATTGGCATTGAATTGACGTCCGATTTGGCGCAGGGGTAGGATACCTGCCTTCTGCGCCAGAGGTCTCGGGTTCGATTCCCGATCAAGACAAATATTTGTGTGCATGATGTCTTGGTCTGGGTGTTATCTATGTAGGTATATTAAGTATGTATTTTCAAAAAAAGTAAGTATATAAGTATACAACACAAAATTTTAATTAGTACAAAGATTTTAGGGGATGATAGTGTCCATAAATAGGAACAATTTTTACTATGGGGCAAACCACGGAATCGCGAAAAAAATCTTCTGTGAAAGATCTAAGGTTCGTTTTCCGGCGGAGCTACTTGGAGGATGAGTCGTTTTTTTCTATGTTTTTTCGATAGTAACGACATTTTTTCGTAATTGGGCTACTGTACCCCGAGTGTAAGTTTTTATGTCAAGCAAACGCAAACTATTTCGAGTACGTATTTATGTCAATTTGTATGAAAACTGCATAAGCGCGCTACTCGCCGCTAGAGGCGCTGATACAGTTTTCATACAAATTGACATAAATACGCACTCACGATAGTTTGCGTTTTTTGACATAAAAACTTACACTAGGGGTAGATATCACTAAACGGTACGGTAAAACGGGTATAAACAGTTACTATTACATTTAAAGCATGTTTTCCAATTCATAGCAATTAGGAATCTGTTATGATTATTTTAAGTCCTAAGCAAAAAGATAAAGTAAAATTTTAAACAGTTATTAATAACTAGCGGCCGCCCGCGGTTTCACCCGCGTGGTTCTCGTTCCCGTGGGAATATCGAGATAAAAGTAGCCTAAGTTATTCCTTATTACATCAGCTATCTGCCAGTGAAAGTCCCGTCAAAATCGGTCCAGCTGTTTCAGAGATCAGCCGGAACAAACAGACAGACAGACAGACAAAAATTGTAAAAATGTTATTTTGGTATATAGAAAGAAGAAAGAAAGAAAAATAATTTATTCCTTTTTACCACACGGCAACATAAAAATAAAAAATTGGACACATTACAAACTAGAAATGTATGTACCGTATATATAATCACTAGCGGCCGCCCGCGGTTTCACCCGCGTGGTTCCCGTTCCCGTGGGAATATCGGGATAAAAAGTACATATAAACCTTCCTCTTGAATCACTCTATCTATTAAAAAAAACCGCATCATAATCCGTTGCGTAGTTTCAAAGATTTAAGCATACAAAGGGACATAGGGACAGAGAAAGCGACTTTGTTTTATACTATGTAGTGATTTGAAATAGTTTATCACATTAATTACATTTGTGTCATTTTAACGACCTAAGCTCCTAAGCTTGTTTTAATAAATAAAACTTTGTCAGTGCTCGCCTTAATAACTAAAAGAAGTTTAATTATAAATTACTCATATTTCAGACATTTATTATTAATTCAATTTTAGGCTGCAATAAGTAAGCTCATCTAATTTGGTTTTATTAGACATTTACTTTCGTTTTAAATATTTTAATAATAAATTATTAGAGCGTCTCTGAACCTGAAATGTTTAGTCTTATTCTTGATTAGTGGCTGCCCGCGATTTCACTCGCGTGGTTCCCATTCCCGTAGGAATGTTGCAACAAAATTCATCCAATAATCTACTCCGGATCACGATTTATCTTTTGGTAAAATTTCATCCAAATCTATTTATATTTCGATTCCCGAACAAGACAAATATTTGTGTGCATGAACATGTTTATTTGTCTTGGTCTGGGTGTTTACTATGTATATTAAGTATGTATTTACAAACAAAAAAGTATTTATGTACCTATATATTTATCCGTTATCAAGTTTTCCATGATACAGTTTCTTAATGAAATTAAAATGGGCTTAGATAATTGATGTGAATGTAAGAAGTTATTTATTTATTTATTTAGCCGTTCTGGAGTTTTCCGCTTAGCAACCACATTTGGCGATTTATTTTTATTTATATCTATAGTAATGGCCTTTTTATAAGTTTCCCAATCTAATGATCGTTTAACGACAATTCTAGTGAAAGCATTTTCCAATGACTGCTTGGTTTAGGTACGTTCCTTCTTCCATTCAGCATAAGTGGTATTGATTTCGCAAGTTTCGTGGGGTCCGCGCTCACAATGTGTTGGTTTCACATCCCCTTCTGTTATGTATGCGGGTCACGATGTCTCAATGAGATTTACGTGTACAGTGGTAAATAATATGGAAACTTGAAGTGTGTACCTATTGGTTCAAATTATTTTTACTTTTTGCATTCACAATGCAATTTTTAGTACTGAAAATGAAGTACTAGAAAAAATCGACCCGTCTCGCTACTAGCTCCGATGGGACTCAAACCGACGACCTTTCACAGTCCGGGCGAATGCTCTAACCACTAAGCACCGGAGTCGTTGACGTAACCATTTTTTCTAAAACTTAAATTTCAATATGATTGGTTGATATGATAATGAGATTGTAAGTTTGTTGAGCACACATTTGTTGATTACTACAATGAAAACCAGTAAAAATCTTCTGTAAGTATATTAAAATTTAATCATACAAAATATCACAGTTTTAAAATTCCTTTGTTACTTTAACAATTAAGTCTAATTGCTAAAGCTCTTTATAGAGGTTCTAGGAAAATTAATATAAATTTTATTCTCAGTACAATTTTACAGAACAATTTTCAGTTTTAAGTTCTAGGTTTGTAATTTAAAGAATTTAACTTCCCTATTGGTATATTACCTAGTATAAAATAGTTGGTGCCAGGTGATGCATCACTAATGCGAAACACGCGCACGTCAAGCCTGTTCAAAAACTTGTAAATTGTGCTTTTCAGATTGGAAAGCCCCACCATGCTGTATGTAGAAAATAGCTTCTTTTTACAAAAGGCTATTTTAATAGTGAAGTCACTGTAGTATACTTAAAACATGAGCCCCCCTATTCCAAAACGTGGACAAAGTAAGACCTGGTTTAAAAGTGATGCTAATTCTGTCTTTCATTTGGGAAATGAAAGTGACAGCACCAGTTTAGTATCAGTACCAGTACCAGGACTATTTTAGTCCACGTATTGGAATAAAGGGGGAGGAGTTTGATGAGAGTTAGTTAGTGCGTTCTGTCTGCGATTGCAGCGGTTAAGCAGCTATCGATATGGTGGGTCATTCGTGGAATGGGTGACCATATATTTATTACTGAGACCATATTAAGGAAGTGAAGTCGAAGATTCCGGCTATACTTGCATGCAATCGTAGACGCATCTTAATCCGCATTCGGCAGATTTGGAACCCTTGCTTGGCACCCCAGTCACCGGTCACGACACTTGAATGAGGCGGTTGACACAAGCTGGTGCAAAGGAATCGCGCTTTCACAAATACAACACTACACGTCTAAAGGTTCTTCAATAGTCTACAACCTTCATCTAAGAATATGTTCCGCTTCCGCGCTCGCTGCTGGCACTCACACAAGATCCAATCAAGATCTTCACTAGGATTAGTTCCTACTGTCTGTTGGAACCCTTGCTTGGCACCCCGGTCACGACCCCCGAATGAGACGATTGACACAGGTTGGTGGAAAAGGATCACGCTTACACAAATAATACACTCGTCTAGACCTTCTTAAATAATCCCCAACCTCCATCTAAGAATACGTTCCGCTGTGATGCTCGCTACACGCTCTCACACTAAATCCAGCTTTACGTGGATTAGTTCCTAGTCCTACTGTCTGTTGGAACCCTTGCTTGGCACCCCGGTCACGATCCTCAAATGAGATGATCGACACAAGCTGGTGAGAAAAGATCGCTTTTACACAAATAACACACTTGTCTAGAAGTCCTCAAATAGTCCGCAATCTCTATATCAGAAGACGTTTCGCTGCAGTGCTCGCCACTCGCTCTCACACAAGACAAAATCCATCTTGACAAGGATTATTTCCTACTGCCTGTTGGAACCCTTGCTTGACACCCCAGTCACGACCGCCGAATGTGACGATCGACACAAGCCGATGAGAAAGGATCGCGCTTAAACAAATAATACACTCTTCTAAAGGTTCTCATATTGTCCACAACATTACTCTAAGAAGACGTTCCGCTGCCGCGCTCGCTCCTCGCTCCTCGCTCTTTACATGGATTAGTTCCTACTGTCTGTTGGAACCCCTGCTTGGCACCCGGGTCACGACCCCCGAATGAGACGTAGTACGTGCGCGACGCGCCGCCGATAAATTGTATTAAGACGAGGATGTACCGGTAATGATCGTTCTGGGTGATCGGATTTCATCACACTGTCCTATGAAGAAAGGTTCTTTAGTTGTACGGTAAGTAAGATAGTTCGTTCGTGAACCCACCAAGCATTTTTTGGAGGTCTGATTATGGAGATATTCTTCGACGACTCATTTGTGGACAACTTTTTGTAGGACGCTTTATAGATACATACATGCTTATTCATATTGTCTAGCTCTGTTTAAACTGCGAGTAAATATTTATTTTTACGTAAAACTCAGTTTTCATCTATTTTGGTTCAATGATAATAGTTATGTTAATTCTACTGATTCACTGCTAAATCAAGGATGTCATATTGATAATAAATTATCAATAAAAGGAAACCAGTCAATGTATTTTAGACCAAGACAGCTACTACAAGCTTAGTGCCTGGAAGCAATTGCTTTAACTTGTTAGCGACGATTCTAAGGACCAGTGCCCGTAGTGTAAGTTTTAATGTCAAAAAACGCAAACTATCGTGAGTGCGTATTTATGTCAATTTGTATGAAAACTGTATCAGCGCCTCTAGCGGCGAGTAGCGCGCTTTTGCAGTTTTCATACAAATTGACATAAATACGTACTCGAAATAGTTTGCGTTAGCTTGACATAAAAACTTACACTCGGGGTACTGACCACATCCGACCGTAAGAAGTTGCAAGACTCGTCCGTTCATTTTATTACTAATAAATAGCCGCCGACGCACCGCCAGATGATAATACGCTGTGAGCCGTGATTCGTCACCAGTCACCACACCGTACATTTGCCAAAGTAGGTACAACGTTTCACTGCACAAAGTCAAGCTGTTTCACGGTGACTATGCTGTGCCGTTTGTGAGGTCTTGGTCACCAAAAGATTTCTCGTTCTTTATTACTACCCGAAACACTACCTGATGACAATCCGTGGAGAGAACATCATGCATTTACATGACGTGGCAACCTCTCACAGCATGAATACGCCACTCCATGCCATTTCACGGTGACGATGTGGCTGGTCCTGAAAGTCGCAAGTCCCGTTTATCTACGTAGGTATTACTGGTATTACTACCCTAGACATAGCCCAAAAACAATTCGTTGAGAGGCATCACCACCATTTCCCGGTGACGATGTGAACGGTTTTAAAGTTTTCCATTCCACGTATGATGCCCACTGCTGGGCATAGGCCTCCCCCAAGGATCTCCACAACGATCGGTCCTGCGCTGCCCGCATCCAGCGGCTTCCCGCGACCTTGACCAGATCGTCGGTCCACCTTGTAGGGGGCCTGCCCACGGAGCGTCGTCCGGTTCGCGGTCGCCATTCGAGTTTTAGATTCACTTAAGTATTATGCGAGATACTGGCTGATGACAATTCGCATCATATGGCGTGGCAACGTCTCACGGCACGAAGACGCCACGCGCTGCTCCGTGCCATTTCACGTTGACGATGTGGCCGGCCCTTAAAGTCGCAGGACCCGTTCCCCCACTTATTACGACCAGATACCCGGGACACTGCGTGATGATAAAACGATAGTTAATATCGACTAACGCGATCGAAACCCCCACCTGCTCTTTGTTTATTGGCCCACGCCAACGTTATTCTCAGACCCGGTATTTAATATTAATTTATTGACTTTAGACTTCCAACTTAGATTATTGGGTGCAACATCTGGAACGATTAAAGCTAGCGACCTTGGTAAGAATGGGCTTTGTTTGATTGGTTCCAGCTTACAGACATTTCAAGAAGAAACACAGCGTGGTTTAAAGACAACTTATATGAAATCGAAGAAGTAAACTTTATAAAGTCTAAATAAAATTCTTTAACAATATTAAACCACAAACTTAACTTGTAATGAAGTTATGATCCATATTTTAAATAAAATTCTTACTTACTTTATAAACAAACCACAAAAATCTTGTTAGTAGAGATTGCCCTAAGCCATCTGTGGTTTATGAATTTAATATTGCTTTCGCTGTTAGGCTTTGATGTTTTAGATAAGAATTCTAGCTCTATTAAAACTTTCTAGACTCTTCGTAAAATTTCATTGGCTTACCACAAGTTTCGATTTTGATAAATCGCTGTTTATTTTAAGTTTACACAGAAGCGACGTCTCAGTCTGGCCACGACTGCCAGTTTAGCGAAAAGCAATGCTACCTGCAGCAAGGCTTACTCAAATTCAACGAATAACGAAACTTCTTTATACCCGTCCCACTCACTCTCCAGACAGAATCGAGTGAAAGCGACGGGGCTAACGAAGTTTCGTTTTTCGTTGAATTAGAGTTGGGTTTCTGCTTCGTTTGAGGGCTTAGCTCTGATGTAGCATTTATTTTAAGACTTTATGTCCATGTCTATTGTTATCGTAACGTAGGTATATGCACTTATATCATGTTTTTTCACAAGGACAACATTCAAACATTCACCTTTATAACCAGGAGTTACCTAAGTACAATATAAAAACCGCCTTCTAAAAAACCACATCAAAAAAGTAAGAAATAATTCCTCACCAAATAAATAACGTAAGTACTTTGAAGTCGGGCGTGAAACATGTACAATTTTTTGTTGTTTTTGTTAAAACCCGCCCGACTTCAAAGTACTTACGTTATTTATTTGGTGAGGAATTATTTCTTACTTTTTTGATGTGGATTTTTAGAAGGCGGTTTTATTTTTTTATAAAACTAATTTTTATTTCACTCTTTTTAGTGCATCGTGCAGGCAATTTGCGTGTTTTCTGGTAAATAGGTATGTGATCAAACTCAAAACCTCCTTTTTCGAAGTCGGCTAAAACACCTTGAGGTATCCCCTTTTTAACAAAACAAGAATCATCTAAATCGGTTTATAAACAAAGGAGTTATGCCTAAAGATACGTATTAAATTCACATAAAGTGGTAACGAAAACGACAGTATTTTCAAGATTTCCTGAAAACTACTGAACCGATTTCAAAATTTCAAAAAATGGGACCAACTTGGAAACCAACCTGATGTAATAATGTTTGAACCATTTCAATCGGTTCAGCCGTCTTCGAGTAATCGGTGGACATACACAAAAAAAAAGGGAAAAAACATACATACAGACGAATAGAGAACCTCCTCCTTTTTGATTTAGAAGTCGGTTAAAAATTATCTCTAATACGACATAGTTTCCCTTGTTGACCCGATTTTTAGGATATAATTTCATATTAAACCTTTGTCTGTACTTACATTGTTTGAGGAAGTAGCAAATTAGCAAAGTATTCTTTTGACATATTTTAAAAAAAAACTGACAGATTATAATTCCCTGTGTCAACGAAAATTTGAGGAAACGACATCTCAAGTAGGTACATGTCGTTTCTATCAACAAACATCATCGATTACAATTTTAATTGTCTTCACTCCCGTAGGTACGACAGCACCCGTAACCGCATCCATTTTATTATAAACCTTCCTCCAATATAACAAAGATGCATTTGCAACAAACTCCTCCGTTCCACCGTCCCTCACGTCATTACTGATGAGTGCACTTGTTCCCGGCTGCAGTGCATTATAATTATTCGGAAAGATTCTCTAATGTTTAACTTAGCACCGGAAAGGAGGGTGGCGTCAAAGAGATCGCTCGTATGTAGAAATAGTAGGGACTTGATAAGTATGTTTGTGATGAGATTTTTTTTACATTTAATTGTTAAATAAGGCGTTTGCTAGGGGATAGAGAAGGAGAGCATTTTGGAAAGAAAATGCCTTGTGTCGGGCAGTATAAGATTGCTGATGATGAAGGTATATTAAGAATTAAACCGCATTCAAAAAAACTGCAAACATAGATTCACTTCCTAAAACAGTGCCCGTAGTGTAAGTTTTTATGTCAAAAAACGCAAACTATTTCGATTCCGTATTTATGTCAATTTGTATGAAAACTGTATTAGCGCCTCTAGCGGCGAGTAGCGCGCTTATATAGTTTTCATACAAATTGACATAAATACGGAATCGAAATAGTTTGCGTTTGCTTGACATAAAAACTTACACTAGGGGTACAGGTAATTGAAAAATTTTTAATTTGATCATTTAATTAAGTAATTCATTCATTTAAAAAAAAAAACCTCTGCAATCAACATTACTATAACATTGTTTGACAGCTCGCAGTACGGCCCCAGTACTCATATCTCGAGGACTACATCTTAATTATTTGCAGGCAAATTCCCTCGCAGTAGTCCCGACACGACACCGATACTAGTTCAAAGTTGCATACACACGCCGAGTGGAATATTCATGGTGTCATCTGACTTCGAGGAGCTTCCAGCCTTATAATTACAACTGACTAGGGTTGCCTACAATACTCCTGGCAGAGGGCTATAAAAGAAGAAATTAAAGATGAATTAAAAAAAAAATTAAAGAAGAGAAGCCAATTTTGATAGTTGTTAGGCTAGCAATGTTTTAGAGACTACTTAATAGTTTGGAGCTTATTTTCTGAGAAGTATTTTCAATCCTGATACTAAATAAGTTTGCTTTTTGCTATGATAAAAGTCAATCAGCAGAATACATACTAACTGAGTATATTTTGGACATATTTGATTAATGCTTTTCTATATCTATACTTATATTATAAAGAGGAAAGATTTGATTGTTTGTTTGATTGTTTGCATCGAATAGGCTCCGAAACTACTAGATCAATTTCGAAAATTCTTTCACCATTAGAAAGCTACATTCTTCCCGAGTAACATAGGCTATATTTTATCCCGATATTCCCACGGGAACGGGTACCACACGGGTAAAACCGCGAGGATCTGCTAGTGTCGTAATAATCTTTCTGACGGTCTTACCGGTCGGTGCCGGTGTTACCTTTTCACGATTGTGACGAAATATAGATTAGAACATGGTTAAGGACACATGTTAACAAAGTCGCCGGCATGCAGTAAATAATCAATAGATCTGATAACTCCAAAAAGAGTACATCAGATTTAAATATCCCCAAAAATTAATAGTTCTTCGTGCCAACCCTACAACACTGCCTTCGGCTTACCGAGCGAAAGTTTTACTCAATTCGCCACCTGCTGTATTAAAGTTTAATTGTAGTCTCTTGTATGACTGAATCATGAACTAAAGGGACGTCAGAGATCTAATAAGACACCTGCATTGTGCTAATTTATTCCGTCAAGTAGTTTCTTGTTCACTTGCCACCTTTCATCTGGGAAGTGGTTCATTTGGAATTATTTTAAAGATGAATTGAGTTACTTAATAAGTATGTACATGAAAATTTATATGGGACAGCTGATTTTCTATCGGGATTTTGTGGCTGGCCCATGCTAAAAGTTGTTCGTATCAATGGACGCTAATGATCGTACTCATTAAAAATTAGTGGTGTACATGAAGCGCAAGCTATGTACATTGGCAGCAAAAGCGAAGGAAAAAGAGGTCCTATCCTAGTTATTTTTTTTTTGCATTCACAATGCAATTTTTATTATTGAAAAATGGAAAATGAAGTACCTACCTATTAAGAAAAACGAACGATTAACGACTCCGTAGCTCAGTGGTTAGAGCAGTCGCCCGGAAAGCGAAAGGTCGTGGGTTCGAGTCCCATTGGATGGTTGTGAGACGGGTCGATTTTTTCTTAATACTTCATTTTCCATTTTTCAAAAGAGGTCCTATTCAAACCACATGGTCTCGTTGGATTCGATAGCTTGCTTAGTTTCATTCTGTTCTTCGCGTCGAATCCAGCGGTGAAAGTTGCGGTAGTGGGATAAAAGTAGCCAAAAGAATTTTCATTTAAAAAATTGTGAGAGTTTGATACATAGAAAGAGAAATTAAGAATCCGATAACAGACTGAAAACGCTTACCATTGACCGTTAATGTTATCTGCACATTTAGTTGAAGAGTTCTCAAAGAAAAATGACGTTGTAAAAGTCGACGCTGCTAACCAGCGAGACTTGAAGAACACTGATTAGGAGGGAGTTTCATTACTGTGCCATGGATTCCGTATTAATATTAAATATCTCCGGTATGGAACTTTTCGTCATCATCAGCATCATCATCATCATTCCCACTGCGTTAAATCTATAAAGGTAATCTTGATTGTAAAAAGTGTGTGTAATTGAAATACTATGATCTGCCGTTGTTTCTGATTTCAAGCAAGGGTTTTAGCTTCTTTAATTACTTGACATCAAAAGGAGAAAATGTAATGTCTATGCGAGATAAAGCTACATATTTATTATCCACCTTTCCTTATAATGTTGCTTCTAAATTTTACAAAATCTGTTGCAATGAAAATCTATGTAATGGATTTTTGTTTACCATAATATGCACCATAATTTTTTGATCGAAGCCACACGCCATAATTTTTTGATAAAGTTCATGTCACTAGATCTTAATATTCGATAGTAATTTCAATTCGATTCTTCCGCGAACTCCTGAGAAAATGGGTCTTGCCATACAACAGTCTGACAGATAGATAGACGAACTGATAAGCAGGACCGATCTTTTGAGGAGCCCTAAAATTGTTGATGGTTCTCTCAACTATCGAGGCCAAGTCGGGGCCAGAAATGGAAAAGGAAAAGGCACAAATGACAGCTAAAAGATAAAATAATACGTTTTGCTTTTACTGCGGTTTGTTATGAAATGTCTTAATGAAGAAGAAACTAATTTTGTAAGTTAATTTTTTTTTATACGTTTCTTCTTTGGTTTTGCTTTAGAGGTTGAGTTTGTATAAAATAGTTCTTTACTTATGAAATTGCTGCACATTGCTATCATACTCTTACTGAACCTCATTCGTCAACTGCTTGATGTACTTTTACTATTATGTCTAATAATGATAATCACGGTAAGCTTAATAAAATTAATGGTTTCGATTCATGAAAAAACAGCAAACAGACAAAAATGTTACCAAATCAGTTTCTTCAAATGGGAGCGATTAATATGTGTAAATCTCAAAAATAAAACATTTTTAAGGGCGTTTAAAGTAAAACAGCATAGACCAATAAAAAACAACTTAATAGTACCTATTTAAATTGAAATAGTCTACAACTGAGCACATATCTAAAGATTTAGATAGAAGACACGGAAATAAAATTTAAATTCCTAAGGAACTACGTTCGCCTGTTTGTACTGAGGAGAAAATCTTTGTGTTGGGATTTGTGCACTTTTAAAGGTAAAATTTCTGACGTGAAAAGTCCATTATAAAGATTGCCTAGCAGAGGTTTTAAAGTCAGCAGTTTATTTAGGATGAACAACTAGTCATTATGTTTGTATTTGTTTTGAATTGTGTCCAGTTTTTTTTCTCTTCCCATAATTATTGATTTTTCCATGAACCAACCGGTGTAAAATATATTTATTTCATAAATATCGCACGGTACAATTAGCATAAATCATGCTGTATTTCAAAGGAAATTAATTTCATAGCAATTTTATTTCGTACAAATTACTTAAGTAATTCAAATCTAGTATTTCTTTGTCAAGGTGGACCGACGATCTGGTCAAGGTCGCGGGAAGCCGCTGGATGCGGGCAGCGCAGGACCGATTGTTGTGGAGATCCTTGGGGGAGGCCTATGCCCAGCAGTGGGCGTCGTTCGGCTGACATGATGATGATGATTTCTTTGTCGACCTTATTGCTGATAGAAAAAAAAATTAACTCTTTATTGCTCAATCACGGCTAAACGGCTGAACGGATCTGCATGAGATATGGTACATAGGTGGATTATGGTACATAATAGCATATAGGTTTTTTACCTCGGGAAAATATCTCACTTCCATGGGAAAAGGTCGTCTATTTCACGCGGGCAAAGCCGCTAGTATAAATTAAAAATGAACCACTCCTGCCACAATTAATTTACTACGACGGCGACGGACGGCTGACATAATTATTAGTGTCAGTGTAGTTTAGAGCGAGCTTTATTCGGCCTCCATTGCATTCGGTGCCAAGCCAACAATGGGAGGCGTGTACTAAAACAAGTTTAATCAACAGAGACATAATAATTAACATTTAATTGTTACTAATATACCATGTAATATCAAACATGAACAGTATTAGATTACAGCACGCGATTTTGTCTCTGTTGAATTCAGTATTCTTTTTTGTCCACAAAAAGTAGTGTACCTACGTCCTTCTTCTTCTTTAAGATTTATTCTTCATCTATGAAGCGGTTAAGCTATGATGCTATGATGCTATTGGAATGATTTTTATCATTCCAATTTATTCTGTGGTTTAGGCATGAAAACAGATAAACATCATTATCTTCTTTTTATACTAATTCTCATTGGATATGTTGCAGTAGGATTTGGCAGTATTTTTAAGATCGGTTGCTTGCCACTCCACCAACCTTTGGATAATGCTGTTGGTGGCGGTAAATATGACAGACAAACAAAGACACATCTTACTTATATTGTGAATGCGGAGGTTTGTCTTTATGTGATAATCAATCACACTGAAATGACTGAACAGATCTGAATGCAAATTTGGCATAGGGATAGACTTATTTTTAACCACAACTGGGTAGTCTTAGCTGTTATCACCCCTGATGTTAATCTATACTAATAGTATAAAGAGGAAAATTTTTATTGTTTGCATCGAATAGGCTCCGAAACTACTGGACCGATTTAGAAAATTCTTTCAACATTAGAAAGCTACATTCTTCCCGTGTGACATAGGCTATATTTTATCCCGATATTCCCACGGGAACGGGTACCACGCGGGTGAAACCACGAGGATCCTCTAGTTGGATATAAGTCTAAAGGGAGCGCTTTTCCCGGAATCCTCAACCACTGAGCAGAGTCTGGAATAGCACAGAGGCAACTTTTTAACCCAATACTCAAGGAATGGAGGACTGGAGTCAAGCGGATAAAACCGCGAGGTGCAGCTAGTCATTATCATCATCATCATCAGCCATACGACGCCCACTGTGGGGCATAGGACTCCCCCAAGTATCTCCAGAATGATCGGTCATGCGCTGCCCGCTTCCAGTGGCTTCCCGCGACCTTGACTAGATCGTCGGTCCACCTTCTAGGGGGCCTTCCCACGGAATGTCGACTGGTACGCGGTAGCCATTCGAGAACCTTTCTGCCCCAACGGCCATCGATTCTCCGAGCTATCTGACTTGCCCACTGCCACTTCAGCTGAGCAATCCTTCGAGCGATGTCTGTAGTTTTACTTAAAGCAGATAGTAAATAATACAAATTTGTTTAGTCATTAAAATATGATTATTCAAAGTCACAATAAAGGACGCCTGAAAAATACCAACTCTCATTTTTCTTCAAATTAATGTTGAATTGAAACATCAATACTCATCTCTTATTAGATTTCTCGCGACTGTACAGACGGTCCGAGAGATTGCAGTTCGGTATTAGTTCGTTCACGGAATCTAGTCAGTTCATTCCCTAGGATAGGAATGTGACGCAGTGGACAACACGAATGTACCTAGAGGGTTTACTTCGAAAACCGAAGTACGTTTATAGAAGGAATTAAGTCGTAAGTACCTACTTCGCGATGATATTGACTGACTCAGATTACAACATATTTAATTTTATGTATCTCGTTCTCGACATCTTCTATGGCATTTTTGCCGTTTTGGTAAGAAGTTGGCAACGAGATACTTACTCCCTAATGGATGAGGTGTAATTTTAACTGATTTGCTATCTTTTCGATATCTGGGTTTTTAAATCCTGTTCGTAACCAAGTTACATGTCAAATAAGTTGGTCCACTCCAACCTTAGTAAAGAGTAAAGACAGAAAGAGGCTGTTAGTGGTAGAGGGGGGCTGTTAGTAATACGAACAAATCACATCGTCCGATTATCGTAGTTCTCCTATCTTAGTAGACACCCAGCATTCCCAGGATGCTCTCGACTCGGGTTTTAATCGCCGCCGCAGCGCTCCGACTCAAATTGTTTTATTCTGTGGTCGTTTTGTCCACTTGTGTTCCACTTTTGTTTTTAGGTCTTTTTGTGTCTGTTTTTCTGTGTGGTTGTGATGTCTATGTTAAGAATCTGTGATCGAGATTCCCTTATTTTGTAAGCAGAAAACAGAAGTACGAGGCTTTTGGTTTCTATAAACAAAAAAGCATTAAAGAGTTTTCCCGAGCGACAGCTGGAAATTAATTAATGATAATAAATAAATATTGGACACCATCACATACATTGTTATAATACGAGTATATAGTAGCTTAAGCACTAGTATTATGGAAATTGGAAACAACGACGGGTATTACCACCACTCGAGGAAATATTGAAAAGTTAGTTTTCAATATTTACCCGACCGGGGATCGAATCCGGAACTTCTAGAGATAGCGGCAACTTGAAAACCGGCGCGTACACCACTCGGCCACAGAGGTCGTCAAAAGTGGAGGTGGTGTACAGTGCCACAATCTTTTCTGTTCCGGTTAACAAAATGTGAAACTATCGCGTTTTTTTTAAATGTCATTTTGCTGTCAAGTTGATGTCCAACCATGAAGAAGAGTGAAGGTCTTAGACGTCAGGGCCGGTTAAATTGCTACAAAAAAAACGTACATAGCGCCGCTGTCACCGGAACAGAAAAGATTGTGGCACTGTATATCCAAATCTCTGTCAATTTGAAGTAGAGTGCGTATTAGACATCTTTTTTTTGCACTTTTGAAGCTAGTTACAGTTTTCTTTGTTCCAAGGTTAGTAGGTAAGGTATGGTTTTCCAAGGTAAAATATTAGTTTTCGATTTCGGTTCCTCGCATACTTATCTGGAGCGCACTCTATACCTACAATGGATGACGTACATAATATCATGGCAGAGCGAGATAAGAATAGTTTATTTAGAAGCCCCAAAGGCTCATTCAACGCTTCGAATCTTTGCTAAGTACCTAGGTACAATAATTTAAGTGAATATATCTAAAAGCAAACTTCATTATCTATACTGTATTATATATGTTAAAGTATGATTGTTTGTTTGTATGTCCATCTTTCGCGTCAAAACGGAGTTACGTCAACGGATTTTTAGTATGGGTATAGTTTAAAAGCTGAAAAGTGACATATTCTACTTTTTATTTGGGAAAAATATCACACTCCCGTGGGATAACGTCGTGAAGTAAACGCGGGCGAAGTCGCGGGCGGAACGCTAGTTATTTGAATAATATTGGAACCAACAATATAAAACAAATAAGCTTTCCCATATTATTTTTATAGCCTGTTAATGAAATAATTGTAACAAAGCAATGTATGATTAAGCTGCGACCTTATTTTGTACCTAATCTTAATACGCATACTCTCCGTCGCTATATAATTTAAATATTACCTTTCTCTCCGTGATTACGAGTTTTAATAAGACACCACCCCACGTAATAGAGGAAATTTTCACGGGGAAATTCAAGAGGCTTCAGGTTCTAAGAATTATTTCATTAATAAGGCCTCTTTCGCGTAAGTACAGGCTGAAAACTAATTATAGAACCGTCAGCCTTGACTGAAAAATAGTGAGCAGTTAATTTAATTTGGTTATTCAATTAAACTAAAGATGTAGTTTAATATCGTTCAGTTTAAAAGTTACACCAAATATATGTATTTATATCTAAATCATAGCCTGTAGATAGAATCTATAAGGCGGTTCTCACACTACACCGCGCATGGCACGCGGGATTGAAGGTTTTAATATTGCATAGGTATTGTTAGAAAGTATATCAATTAGTACTGAAAACACACGTAGTTCAACGCCCGCCCGTCAGACGCCAAACATGTCGCTTAATCGCTTGTCATTGACGCAATAGAATCTCGATCGCAATTAAGCTGTCGTGGTACGAATACGCGAAGCAGATCAGTTTTCGTCCTAAACAAAACCGCAATAAGAGTTGATGGTAGGCACCCAGCGGGCCAATCGCCGTAATTCTATGCAGCGCGTCTTCATCGCGTTTGGTTTTTGACGTTTGACTTCGTATTGCCGTAATGACATAACGACCGACGCACTCGTCACGCAAACCTATAGCAAAGAATACTATAATATTACACCTATAGTATATATTTACTGTGCCTATAGTCCTACAATCCTGTCTGATCAGGTGACATCCGTGACAGTGGAACCACTTGCAATACGAAGTTAGCTGTCAAAACAGACTGTCATATGACAACTGTTTTAGTTAAAAAGATTATCACCGGAACAGAAAACGTTGTCGCACTGTCAAAGCCGCGCGTTATCAAAAACGGTTTTGCACGTCAACTGCACTTCAACTGCACATACACTTGACTAATGCGTCATAGAATTACCGCGATCGGGGCCCTGCTCCTACGTCGCTGTACGCGTGATCTGCGGCTTAGCGCTCCGCGGCGGGATGCGTCGCCGCGTGAGTGTGAATCGCCTCAAACACACTCAGCCATAGATTAATAAATCTTCGCTTCGCTTACGCTAGATCGATAGTCTTCATACTAAAGCTTCGTCAAAAGTGAAGCAAAAAATCAGATTTATGTGTGTGCGAGCATTACGTGCCTACGTGCGCCGACCAGCCCCGACACGCACACAAACAAAACTTTGATGTTAACAAAACGGGACGTTCGTGTAAAGTCGGGGGCCGACTGAGCCAAATTGGCTCAGTTTGAATTGCTTCATTTTCTTAGGCCTACTCGGTTTCTAGGCGTTATTATTCTAAGCACTCAGCATTATGAAAAAGGTATGTAGTAAATTTTCCTTAAGCTTTTTAAATCAAAAGTCACTTAATATTCACTGCAAAACAATAAGGCAAAGCACACAGCTTATTATTTCAACAAATAAATCAATGTTCAACAAACCACAAAACCCGGGCTTGCAAGCTTTGAACGTCAACTTAATATAAGCTTTCAGTGAGTCTCATATATGAAGTAATTTGCATATTATAAAGGGCATTTTAACTTATCAAACAAGATTTTCTCGTCATTTCATAGCTTGGTCGTAACAAGCTCACAGAAAACGTGTTTTCAGAGTTCTTAAGTTCTGCACGTAGCTCAGTGGGATCAAATTGTGCAGGAAAATTTAATGGAAGCGCGGAAGCTTTTATGAAGGAATGTTTTAAACTTTGATGTATGCTAGCTTAGTTATTTTATGATTTTATGGACGCGTAGTGCTATTTTTCCAACATATTTTCTATGTAATATTACTTATAATTCTTATCTAATAATAGCTTGAAAAATTGAAAACGAAGTATTTAGAAAAAAAGTCGACCCGTCTCACAAATATTATACCTTTCATATAAGTACCTAAGTATAGTGAGATTTTTTCTAAATACTTACTTCATTTTCAAGTTATTTAAATTTTTACTTTTTTGTATTCACAATGGAGTTCCATCGGAGCTGGTTGTGTGTGAGACGGGTCGATTTTTTCTAAAATACTTCATTTTCCATTTTTCAACTTCATTTTCAATTTTTCAATAATAAAAATTGCATTGTGTATGCAAAAAAGTAAACATTTTAATAATAATAGCTTATTAAATAAACTTTAGGTGGTAGGACTTGAACAGCAGATTTCTACCTACTCTACCTACAAGACATAAAAAGAGCCGTCGATTAAAAATAAATAATCTCAATATTAGAAAAAAGCATTTTGCTTTTTTGACAAGCATATATTGAACATATGCATGAAATGTAATGAAAAGTATAGCCGATGAAGCAATATAAATATGTATTGGATTGTAGCTGTAACTCAGATCTACAACATGAAGTAGGTACCTATGTCGCTGATGATGATGACCTACAATTTAGTATTGTTAAATATATTGTATTGCAATTATATCGGGCTTTTGTGTTTTAACATTAGACAATACTACAACTGACATCAGATTTGTTTTTTTATTGAAATACAGTCAATATTTACTTAGATGCAAACACCAAAACAATGCAATAATTAAACTTAAATCAATCCAGAAGCCCGCCCCGGGCCGTACCTGGCTCAAAGGTACCCATTAAACTCGCAGCATTGCCCCGCTGTATGGCTAAAGAAACTCTTTGAACCAGATACGCTCCGGAGCGGGAATCGTAGCCTTGATCCCGTAATAGACGGCCCAGCTCCGATACAAAGCGCCTTGCCTCAGTGCACCACGTACCTCCGGTCTCCACTGCAAATGGCACGAACAAATAGTTTTTCGCTAGATCAGTATATTTTAGTTTTTTGTTTCTAGCTGCGGTATCAGCAGCATAGCCAGCCACTCGGATAGTCCCCTCCAAATACGATGTCGCAAATGTGCTTACGCACGTGGCGTCCCATAACAAGCACCGACCCTGTCGCCACGGGACCAACGTCATACCATCCGGTCTTTTACCGTCCGTACGACTTAGGCCAGGTGGCTCCAAAACGCAAGGCATGTTGGCCGAAATTAAAGCCCGCCGGATAATATTATTGAGCTCATGATGTCTCGAAATTCTTCCAGCACACCGTATGCAGCTAAGTCCATGATGACCATTTGCTTCGACCCATGCGCCACAAATACATCGATGGGGCTCGCACACGTTGCAACCTAATCTTAGTGCCGCTGCCACTCTTACAGCCTTACTAATAAAATGTTATACAGAGTATACACATCTGTTGTAAGACAATCGCTACCAATAAAAAATATTTTGACACAAAGCCTGTGTACACGTGTTTTATTGCGGTAGGAAAGTTACACAAGGTTTAAACGAGCCAAGACCCTTGTTTAAAGGATGTTTAAGAGCCAGATGGCGGCGGATTTCAACTTCTCAGTTGAGTTTGTTCTTCAAGTGTTGTCGTATTGTATTATTTATTATTGGTTCCGTTTTGTTTTACTGAGATATTTTAGTTCTTAATATGGAGTATTTAAATTACTTACTTCAATTTGTTTGACCAATTAGACGAAGAAAAAGAGAATGTCCCTAGAAAAAGTTTGTAAAGAACGCGCAGATCCTTTTTCCCTTAAAGACAGTGAATTTAGATGTAAATATAGATTTACAAAGGTGTATGCTAGAAATATTAGAGATTTGATTAAAAAAGATATCAAAAAAGACGCAAGAGGATGTGGGATTTCACCTGAGTTGCAGGTGCTCACTGCACTGAGAACCTGGGCTCGCCACGAAGTACAAGATGATGCTGCGGAACTCATGGATTGAGTCAGCAATCTATAACTTTGCAAAAGTTTTAGCAAGCAAGGCTACAAATTTTATTTACATGCCCTCTAGTATGGCAGAACAAGAAATTATTTCTGGCCTTCGCCAGATATGTAGCTTCAGAAATGTTATTGGTGCAATCGATTGCACGTACATAAAAAAAAAGTTGGACGTGATTTTGGACAGTATTACGTTAATCGTAGAGGATTTTACTCAATGAATATGCAAGTAGTATGGTGACGCATCCCTTGTGTATTGTTGATACCGGCTATGGCTGTCAAACAAACTGCGTTCAAAATTTGGCAAAAAAACATAGCTAGCAAAAATGTCCCGATTCACCAATTGTATGCAATATAAAATTAAAAAGTAGAGTGAAACATATATAATTATTAGTTTCAAACCATTTTTGTTCTCTAAGTCATGAAATAACATACTTTCATTCAAATATTTCATTCACTACTGAGCAATACAAATTTATTGAACAAAGTTTTAGAACGTCTCTTTGTTGATGTTGCCAGAGAATTAAAAAAACCTTTTGTGTACGAAGGGTATAGTTACACAACCTTTATACAACGTCTATTAGTCAAAACGGTGCGTAAGTCTTATACGACCTTTACACAATGTGATACACGCGGTTAACCAGTGATTAACATTTTTTTATTAGTAAGACCGTTAGGGTATTGTCGTCGAGTAGCGTTCCCAACTGCGGCGCTGGCAAAGCATGTAACCAAGCCCCTGACTCCGGCCTAGAAACAGCTATAATGCGAGCCAAGTCAGCCCCAGATGCATTCCCCTCAAGGTCGCTAAGAATCGCTCGACAACGAATTTCATCCCACTCCCTCTGAACCTCCTGCCGCACGGGTAAAGTTTGAGTCGGATGGAGGACTGACCACTCTGAAAGAGCCTCTGTCACATACGGAATTTCGAAATTGTCACCCTCAGGTAAGAGTATTTTAGTGACTAAATTCCTTACACCGTGTGACGAGGCAAGAAAGGCTGCAAGTCCCGTATCCTGTATTCTGCGAATACCCAGACCCCCGTGTCGAACGGGTAATGCCGCCTGACACCACTGTGTCTCATCCAGTCCAATATTCAATACACCCTCTAAAGTAGATCTAAGGTTATTGTCTATATCTGCTATATCATTGGGAAAAAGCCAACATGGAGCTGTCCGAATAGAATAAGTTAGCCTCGGCATTGAAAGGCAACTGCGAAATAGAGTGAGAGCAATATGAGCTGGTAAGTGCTTCAAGCGTTCTTGGGCTGATAGGATGGCTAAATTTTTCTTCTGCAAAATTGCGGGAATAGCCTCAGGGAAAACCGGAGAACCTAGCAACGTCAATTCGCTCTCAGCTACCAACTTTGAGCCCGGGATCAAAACGTTGATATCAGTAAAAGATGCCGCGGCTTCTCGGGTGCATGGAAAAATTTCGCACTTATTACTGTTAATCTGTAGTCCAATCTCTTTTAATTTTGGCAGAAGTAGCTGAAGGTCCCTGATAATAACATCTGGGCTACCACCGAGCGTACCATCATCCAGGTACCAAAGATTTAGGGGTGACTCCAAAGACGAAACAATTTTTTGAATCGCGAGACTGAATATTAAAGGTCCCAATGGATCGCCCTGCTGCACTCCCACCTGAGATGCAATTGTCGAATCCTCAAAAAAGAGATTACTGGGATAGGCGTAGCATTGATGTAGGAAAGGGTACAGAGACGGAATAATTTCCTTTACCTCAGCCAAAACAGCATCCCTTTCAACGCTGTTAAACGCGTTTTTAATGTCAATTTTTAGTATTATTTCATTGTCATTCCTCTCTTTCATTGCGAAAGTACGTACAGCGTGAATGGCTGTCTCACATCCCTGTGAAGTTCCGAAACCAAGCTGGTGAGGCTGCAAATAGACTGCCATTTGCTCCTTGACCACCCGACATCCCAGCTTAGCCACCAATCGGCGTATAACACTGCCAACAGCTATCGGCCTAATTCCCCCATCATTTTTTTTTAATGCAAATAATGAGGCTCCATACAAAAACGGACACACTTCCCTATTTAATAAGCCTTGCATTAGAAAGTTACACAATCTCGTTAAGGATTCAAGGAGACGTTGACCGTTATCGCCAGCTGCCACGGAGATAAGTTCCTTTAAATGTTGCGGGCGGAGGCCATCCATGCCCGATCGAAGCTGAGCCATTGTAAAAACTGTTGACAGCGTTGGCAACGTCTATGCTGGATACTAACAGAAAAGGTGAATTAGAATCAGGCTCCGGCGGAAAATTACTCATACGGGACGGCGGAGGATGCTTTGATTGCAGTTCATTAAACGTTTCGGCGTTCTTGGGCGCTAGGGATGAATCGGACAAAAGAAGTCGAACCGCGCCTCTCAAATCTCCATCATGGACCTTTGTTTCAATTGCCTTATTTATAGAGAACTGTCGGTCATTTACGAGGTTGAGCCCCGTAAAGTACGTACAAGAGTTCTCTATGTTTTCTTTAACCCTAGCCGTGAGGGAACGATTCTGAGCATCATGATTCGGTACGACCAAAGCAGTATAAGCAAATGTCAACAGATTATACCAGTCTCCAGTAGTATTAGTTTGTAAACATCTTTCAATTAAAGAACGAAGTTTACCAGCCGCTAGGTTTCTCGCCCCTTTAGGTATGTGTTTTAGGACGCGGACTGTTTTCTTAAGGAGAGGAATATCGTTTAAACTTCTGGCATCGCCCTGACCTACACGGGTATTAGAAGTTACCGATTGAGAGTTAGACTCTTTATGCATACGACCTAAGTGCACATTTAAACCATGAGGAGCAACGAAGAGACGTGAGGAACCGGGGCAGCGTGGGCAAGGCACTCGCGCATCTAAACTAGCCATAGTTATACTTAAAACTAAAATTTCTAACTATACAGAGTCGTTTCTAAAGATCAAATAGCAACAACAGAAAAAAGGGTTAATTTAGCTCGAACTCATAAAGATAAAAAAAACGATAAAGCGCATCTAAACTAGCCGTAGTTAGACGTAAAACTAAAATTGCTAACTATACGAAGTCGTTTCTAAACATCAAATAGCAAAAAGAGAAAAAAAAGGGTTAATTTAGCTCGAATTCATAACATTAAAAAAAAAAAAATACGACAAAGCGCATCTAAACTAGCCATTGTTATACTTAAAACTAAAATTGCTAACTATACAAAATTGTTTTTAAACATCAAATAGCAAAAACAAAAAAAAAAGGTTAATTTAAACTTGAATTCATAAACATTAAAAAAAAAATTGAAATTCATTTGAATCATTACATTTTTGGAAACAAGCGAAATCATTTCATAAACAGGAATGCATAAAACTTTGAATAAAAAATTTACTTAAAAGAATATTAACAGTCAAACCCTATAGCAAAATATTTAAATCAATAAGTACCTACGAACGAAAAAACTCATGTCTCTTCGTTGGCATGGCACCACCGGGCCAGCGCGCTGCGTGGACGAGGCACACGCGCATCTAAACTAGTTATTAAGAAATACATAAAACGCTAACTTTAAAAAGTAGTTTCTAAGCATGTAGCAAAAGAAAAAAAACAAAAAAAAAAGGTTTATTTATACTCGAATTAACACAAACAAACAAAATCATAACATTTTTGGAAGCAAACAAAATTTAAAAAAAAAAAAAAAAAACATTAAACTTAAAAACAGAAACTTAGGTATTAAACTTTGAATAAAATATTTAAAAGAGTATTACAAGTCAAATTCTTCATCTAACTAAATATTTAAATCAAATCTTAAAACCAGAATTCATTTACCTTAATAATAAGAAGAAACAATAAATGCATTTTAAATCACACAAAACACTAAAACCATCAAAGTATATACAAAACCCTGGAGACTTGAAATACCACTTTTAGTTCATAGATGGCGTTTATATAATGTCAACTAATATTTTGGTTCACTATTATCAACTAATGTCTCTCATAGTTTTACACGTCCATATTCACTATCACCAATAATGTAGTTTATAATATTTCTTGAAATTGTCTGTTAATATTTTTTTGTAAGGCACAGTAGGTACTTAATTCACTAGGATTCAATAGGATTTCATAGCAGGTGCAGGAGTGAGCAAACAGCACAGCAAAAATAATTCGATTTATCGCTACAGATGGCTCTGAACATACTTGTGTTTACCTATCCATTTATGAAGCCATCGGTCGATAAGACGTTAAAAGCAGGCAAGCACAAAAAGTTCACTGTGTATCCCACATCGATGAAGTTCACCACAAAATAATTAAATTCAAAAACATGTTGAATTTAAGAACCTTTGTTCCTTTCTGCAATTTAAAAACCCTTAAAATAGAAAAAGTGTATTTATATGACATAAGGTTTGAACTTGCGGTTTCAGCAATTAGCAGGTGATAAAAACTTAGAACGTACGCCCGACACCAGAAGCGCTCTTGGAAGAGTTGTTAAAATAGGCGTATAGGTGATTCGGGAAAGGCGGAGTGAAAGCTATGGTGAAAGGTTAATGACACTAGGTTCAAAGTTCATTTCTGTATACAGGTGACGCCAAGGTGAGGCGTTGCTGTTGTGACCGTTTATTTTTAAAAAAATGACGCTATCACAAAAACTGTTTTGATTCACTGAATTGTTCACTTTTTGCAAATAAACACACTGTAATTTGATTCGGTATTGATTGTTTTGCTTTATAATACTGTTTTTGTATGTTTTCACTCTTAATTTCACTCAGTCACTTGTAATGATGTCACTGAACTAAATTATGCTGTAAACTCTACTTCATATTTCTTTGAGATACGTTTTCATTGACGATTTCTTCGAAAAATAATTACTTACTTTGGTTACGTTACGTACAACGCTACGTGACGTGAAAGTATTCGAAGGTCCGGCCGGTTTCACTTTCTAAGGAAAAATCAACTTGATAATATTACTAAAATTTTTACTTGATACGGTACGCAAGTTTCATCCTCTTCAACATATTTATGGATCGTAGCAAATGAAAAAAGTGATATTTAGGTATTCTTCTTGCGTGATTTATGTATTCTATTTACAAAAATAAATTTCTTACCAAGATCCGTTTATTGACCCGAAATTCATACAAAATATAAATAACCTTTCAAAAATTACTAGTACCTACATACTCCGTTTCTACGGAATTCATATAAAAGTTACAAGGAAACAACGCAAATTGGAACCGTTTCGCGTGGATCGTTTACCACAATCTAGTTCACCGGTAGACTGGAACAAAATGCTGTTAAAAATTAGACAGTTTAATAATAGGCAAGGTGGCTATTACACTAAAAACATATGAACCGAGGCGTGGCTGATCGCCGTGTAGATAGCTGCATAGGCAAGATAATACGTCCGCTATATGCATTAATAGTAATACGTTACACTTTATGGCATATAAACAAGAAAAATATTTTTAAAAATCGCACTAAATCCTATCCGACTTATAATATTACTAGCTTTCCGCCCGCGGCTCCGCCCGCGTGGACTACACGACGACGTTATCCCGCGGGAATGTAATGTTTTTTCGGGATAAAAATTAGCCTATATTCCTCTCCAGGCTACAAAGTATCTGTGTCCCAAATTTCAGCCAAATCCGTTCAGCCGTTTTGAGGTGATTGAGTAACAAACATACAAACATCTAAACATCCAAACATCTAAACTTTCACATAAGTGTAGTATAAATGTGCAAATTTAGAAGTTTGGCGGTTTGGATGTTTGTTGCTCAATAACTCAATAAGGCCAAAACAGCTGAACGGGTTTGGCTGAAATTTGGGACATAGATACCTTGTATCCGAGGAACATAGGCTACTTTTTATCCCGGAAAAATATTCATATTATTACTGAAAGCTATTATTTCATAAAGAAAACAAGAATTGAAATATTAATAATGAGCAATCTTTAAATTATTAGAGACTTTATTAGACTAGAATATTAGACTTAAAACTAGTTAGTCCTGGTTTAAAAATGATGGTAATTACCATCATTTTTAAACCAGGACTATTTTAATCCACGTTTTGGAATCAGGGGGCTTAGTGCCCGCCCGTGACTGATCTTCCATTACCAGTAGAACTACTGGTACTACCACGGGTAAGCACTGGAAAATAATAGCGTGATTTTGATTTTCCGTCGCTTTTTTCATTTTCATCTGGAAAAGAGAGATTCTACCGAAAAGACCCACAAGACCTTGACTGATTCCTTTTTTTAGAAATTGGGCTTATTAAGAAGAAATAAAATAAATCGATAAGCGTGCTAGTTGGCTTATGTCAGCCTCTTACGACAAGGCTTCTCTTTGGTCTTATGACTTTAATCTATATATATATAAAAGAGCAAATCACTCACTCACTCATCACGAAATCTCGGAAACTACTGGACCAATGAAGATAAAATTTGGTAGGAAGGTAGATTATAACTAGGAGAGGTCCACTAAGAACGGATTTTGGGAAACTCCCTCCCTGAAGAGGTATAATGGGGGGGTTAAGGTTATATGGAACTTCGACATTTCTAAACTTAGAAGTATGAAAATTGGTACGTTGGATACTGGTTATAACTGAATATGATCTGCGTAAGCAAAGTAAATAAAACTCCCCCCTAATGGGGTAAAATGGGGGGATAATGTTTAAATGGAACTTCCTCAATTATGAACTTAGAAGTATGAAAATTGGTATGTTGAATACTAATCACGATTGAAAATGATCTGCGTAAGCGAAGTTTAAAAAACTCCCCGAAAACGGGGTAAAATGGGCGAATTAAACTTATATGGAACTTCCTCATTTCTGAACTTAGAAGTATGAAAATAGGAATGTTGGATACCGGTCACGATTGAAAATGATCTGCATAGGCGAAGATAAATAAAAAGTCCCACCTAATGGGGTAAAAAGTGGGGGATAAATTTTAAATGGAACTTCCCCAATTCTGAACTTAGAAGTATGAAAAATGGTATGTTGGATACTGATCACGATTGAAAATGATCTGCGTAAGCGAAGTTAAAAAACTCCCCAATAATGGGCTAAAATGGGCGAATTAAGCTTATATGGAACTTCCTCATTTCTGAAGTTGGAAGTATAAAAACTGGTATTTAGGGTACATACTGGTCAGGATTAAAAATTATCTGCGTAGGCGAAGTCAAAAAACTAAAAAACTCCTCCATAATAGGGTAGAAAGGGGTGGTTTCAAGTTTAAATAGAATTTCCTCATTTTTAGAATTAAAAGTATAAAAATTGGTATGTAGGATACCGGTCATGACTAAAGATGATCAGCGTAGGTAAAGTTAAAAACTTCCCCATGATGGGGTAGAATGGGGGGTTAAAGGTTGTATGGAAACTTCCTCATTTCTGGACTTAGGAGTATAGAAATTGCTATGAAAGATACTGGTCATGGCCAAAAAAGTCCCCATCTAAGGAGTAGAAAAGGGTGGGGGAGGGGGATAGTAAACATACGTAGTTTGGATGTTTGTGGCTCAAATCGGCAATCACACACAACGGCTGATACGATCGGGATAAATTGCGCTCTGGCCTGCCTTGAGCCAAAGCGCAATTTATCCACATACGGTTTTTTTAACTCGTGAAAAAGTACGGTTTCCGTGGGATAGAGTTTTTTAGCACTTTACTTTGTTCAATGAAGCATGGGCAAAGAATATATAAACTAACGAAGCCATACTAATAAGGAGCATTTTGACTTCTATGGTGCGGGTTGAAAGTAAGCTTGATCTATAATGTGTTGTCTGATGATGACTTACTCGACTTACTGCATGGGTCCTATGACAGTTCATTTTCGTGCAAAGAAAAATGTTGTTTCTTGACAAGAAATAAGGTCTAATTTTCTAGCAGAAACTGCATAAAAATGTGTAATACTGATTTTCTTTAGTTTTATTCCAATAACTTAAAGAACTTTTTGCTCTGCACGATTGAGCTGTCATAGGATAGGACCCATGCTACAATAAAAAAATGAACTAATTGATTTTTTTGAATTTTGGTAGTTCACGAGTAGGAGAATGTCCGAATATTATTCATGCGAAAGTAGCTCCTGTCTGTTTGTCTAGCTATCGTTACCTTCTCATGCATAGACCACTGATCTGACTTTCATGAAACTTGGTATATAGAGCAGTGGGTAGCGTGCTCAGCCTGCGATCGCTGAGGTTATGTGACTTTTGCAATGGTCTATCACGGGATGGCTGTTCAAAAATATATGGTGCTTCCGAAGACACGATAAGTCGATGGTTCTGGCTGCATTTGGATTGGTGCATAACTGCAATAGGCCCGTGTGGAAGGTCATGGGCCAGTTCTCCTTATCCATCTATATGAAGATTGGCTATGCAGATGACACCACCATTACTAGCAGATATCTTTCAGGTGCAAAGGCTACCAGTAGCGAAATCCAGTCTTGTCGAGAGTCCCTAGTTGAGAAAATGAATCTGGCACTACAGGCTGTCTCCGATTGGGGCAACGCCAATCTTGTCGGATTCTGATGAAATAAAGCAAAGTTTTGTATGATTAGCACGTAAATTTATTTAAATAAAATGGATACAAAATTTATTCAGTCTTTACGATTACAAGTACGAGAGCAGAGAGAGTGACAGCTGTCAGATTAACTTTTTAAAAGGTTGAGTTAATTTGGAGGTTGCGTTCACACTTCCAACATCCTCTCCTGGACGCAAACCCATAGCGTTGGTAAAGGCTTCATGTTTTGGTCGATGGAGCCCTTTTGTTAGCACATCAGCGACCATGTCCTCAGTCTTCATGTATTTTACAATAACTTGATTCTTTGCAATCGTCTCTCTGATGAAATGGTAACGGACATCTATATGCTTACTTCGGGCATGATAACTTTCATTACCTGAAAGACTAATACATCTTTGATTATCACAAAACATAATTAAAGCTTCACTTTTGAGTTCAGGCCAAAACTCTTCTTGTAATTGTTTGAGCCACATTCCCTCCTGTATAGCTGCAGCTAGAGACATATACTCGGCCTCGGTCGTTGATAAGGCCACTGTTTGTTGTCTCTTAGAACACCAACTTATTGTAGCACCCTGAAAGATGAAAACATAACCTGTGCAAGATCTTCTATCATCAGATTGACTTGCCCAATCAGCATCACAATATCCAATGACTTCGCTGTCATCTCTTTTGAATGTTAACTTGTAATTAATTGTAGATTTTAAGTATCTTAAAACCCTCTTCAAAGCACTCCAATGTTGAGCAGTTGGATTGTTATTGTATCTACTTAAGGTATTCACTATATAGGCTATGTCAGGTCTTGTACCTTGCGCTAAGTATAGTAAACATCCAACAGCTTCATGATATGGAACATTATTAAGTATTTCACCTTCATGTTAAGCCTTCTTAAGCTGAGAATTGGTTTCACACGGTGTATAAACCGGCTTACAATCATTCATATTGAAACGCTTCAAAATTTTCTCTATATATAGTGTCATGATTCTAGAAGATTTTTCATATATTTTAAGGGCAACACTGTAATATCCGTCTCTTGACGCCATTTTTGTTAAGTAAAATAGGCTAGTCTGTGTGGTAAAATCGGTATGGCCAGACTTGAGTCGGATTGACGAGTCGGGCTCAGTCTTCAACATGGCCTCGAGGAAATACGATCTCTAAGACGACTGTATCGATTGTTGTATCTGAATCTATGTAAGTAGTAACCAAGAATTATATGAGTGTTATCTGGAGTCTGCGTTTACTTCAAATCTCAGAAGCGGTATGTACCTACCCACGTTTATTTTAACCTGATAATAAGAACAATTTGCTTATTCTTTTCTATAATAATGCCAAACGCGTAACGTTACTCTTTTACGCAGAGAAAAGATAAATGTTCCAGATTCCATGTTAATGTCTAATTTTTGTATAAACACGCTGACATTTTGAATACATTTGCGGCGGATTGTGTTTCGTATATGGTCGGGGCTATTCTCCGGTGAAACGGACATAATCTAGATCGCATTTGTGTTTTAATTGATTGTGTTCGTACCTATACGGTCGGAACTACCCTCCGGCTATTCTCACATAATTCATGAGGTTTATAATGTAGCTTAATACTGAGATTTTACTAATTCGTGATCGGGGCTACTCTCTGGGGGCCGATTCTCAGGCAATCGAGAAAAGTTCACATTTATAAGCTCGATATTCAAATATAACACAGTTTTTGTATTGGCAGAGTTTTACAATCGAAAAAGTTCGATCGTAAACCAGTCGATCGCTACGAGTGGTACAAACCAATAGATGTTCGTATACGAAATACGAACTTAGCTGTCAAAATGAATTTGTTGACATGTGGGACAGCCTAGTTTGTTTGAAACGTTCTAACTTTTGAATAGAGGCCGCAAACGAAATGTTCGACATACGAATTACCACACTGAGGGATTCGAGTGCCTGAGAGTCGGGCCCCTGATCGTGTTGGTTAAGTCTAAAGCGTTAAAATTTAAATATTTGAGTGGCGGATTGTGTTTCGTACATGGTCGGGGCTACTCTCCGACGGAGCGGACATAAACTAGATCGCACTTATATTTGAATTGATTAATTGTGTTCGTGTACGGTCGAAGCTACCCTCCGATTACACTGACATAATTTTAAACGCGAGTATGTAGTAAATATTTTCGTATGGCACGATCATAGCGTGCCTTGAATCTGGAATAATATCTTGATTCTGTTTAATTTACATGGTGTACCTATTAAATGTGGATTGTTTTGTACAGAATTAATGAAATTGATTGGCATTATTATAATATAGAGTTGGTTTTTATTATATGCTATTTATGTTGTGTATAATCGTACACATGGAGCTAGGACTGGCAGTTTTGCCTGTGTACCTACACCATATAAGATATTGATTAGAAATCAATTAATGCTAGATTGGAGCAATTATTTAATAGTCCTTATCTTTTGTTTTCAAGTAGCAATGATTGTAATATCATTTTTTTGTCAGTTGTAATACACACATTAGATTCCATGATTAAAACATGTTTTTTTCATGTATAAGTAATTATTTCGCTAAAAAGAAAAGTAACGCTATAAAGTCTGCCTATCTGATAATTTGTTTTAAAATTTTAACTTTAATGTTTAGATAGGAGCAAATTTTTGATAGTCTTTACTGTTGTACAGTGTTAAATCACTGGTTACTATATCGCATATAATCCCCGATATATGACGTGATATCTAAAACCAACAGTACATAAAAGAAAACGATAAGTTATGGGCTTTACCAACCTGATAATTTATTTAAGAAGAATAAATTTAAGATTGGTTGAATACCTATAATTTAAAATTTAATTCTGACTTTTTATTTATTGATATATTAATACTAGTTAATTGGTATTAATTTTGTGGATTAAATGAATACGAATATTTGCAATATAAATCTGCATAATTATACCTATATAATAAATAAAATACAAATAAATAAATATTTACTGTTCTTTAATATGAATTTAAATGAAATGTTTAAATGTGAATTTTGAATTTGGATATCTCTAATTTTAATGTTGTGCCAACGAATGAGGTGTTCGCTAGGTTTAGTGAGTGCTCATGCTCACCCAGCACTCGCCCAGTTTTGAGATAGATGATGATGGACGGTCATGAGACTCGTAAGCGAGCGGGTTCCTGCCGTTCTGAATAGAGATACCTAAGCACGAGACTTCGCGAGCGAGCGAGTTCATTGCTGGGTTTGATAATGAAAGTTAAGCGCGAGACCACGTGAGCGCGTGAGTGAGGAGACATGAGTTTAACAGACAAGACTTTGTGAGCAAGCAAGTTTGTTCTGTTGAGATTACTAATATAAGATGATGATGATTGCTTGATTGTTGTATGTTTCAGTATACGGATATTAGGGGACGGTGTATGTTTCACTCGTCGGATACTAAGGGGCGGTGTATGTTTCACGCGCCGGATATAAAGGGGCGGTGTATGCACTATGTTTGTTGCATACACTCGTCGGATACAAAGAGGCGGTGTATGTTTCACTCGCCGGATGCAGAGAGGCGGTGTATGCACTATGTTTGTTGCATACACTCGTCGGATACTAATGGGCAGTGTATGTTTCACTCGCCGGATGCAAAGGGGCGGTGTATGCACTATGTTTGTTGCATACACTCGTCGGATACTAAGGGGCGGTGTATGTTTCACTCGCCAGATACAAAGGGGCGGTGTATGCACTATGTTTGTTGCATACACTCGTCGGATACTAAGGGGCGGTGTATGTTTCACTCGCCGGATACAAGGGGGCGGTGTATGCACTATGTTTGTTGCATACGCTCGTCGGATACTAAGGGGCGGTGTATGTTTCACTCGCCGGATACAAGGGGGGCGGTGTATGCACTATGTTTGTTGCATACACTCGTCGGATACTAAGGGGCGGTGTATGTTTCACTCGCCGGATACAAGGGGGCGGTGTAGGCACTATGTTTGTTGCATACACTCGTCGGATGCTAGGGGGCGGTGTATGTTTCACTCGCCGGATACAAAGGATGGTGTATGCACTATGTTTGTTGCATACACTCGTCGGATACAAGCGGGCGGTAATGACATATGCAACGGTCTTTTGCCGATCAATGGTGTATAAATTCCAAGGCGAATAGCATCTGGGGACGAATACTGTCCGCCGCCCGGTGCGACGCTTGGTAAGACTCCAGGATGACGTGGCCGGCCCAGCGAGTCTGAACGATGGAGGAGTACTTCTTATTCGTAGCTGAATCTGGTGAGAGGATTTGAAATGATGTATGGGGCATTCTGTTTTCGAGAAAGTTTTGAAGTTGTTTTGATGGAAAGGTTTCATGTCTATTTACTTGCATATCAAGTGGAGCTATTTCAAAATTAATTTTCGAAATCGATTGAAGCACCCCTTTAAAATAAGTTTGTAAGGGTTTACCTAAAATAAGACAAAACTATATATATAAGATTCTCTGTTCATAGAATCATTTAGATATTATCAACTACCCTAATCGGTTTCCTACCTTGATTAGGTAGGTAGTAGTAGGTAGGTGCGATGGAATTCCATGCCTGCACTAAATGGAAGTTTAACTATTTCGCTTCTTGCAATCATTACTTAAACATTGAGGTTCTAGGTCAAAAAAAAAACCACGATACATTTTGTTTCTATAGTTAAAATCAAATGATTTATTGCATTCCATAAATTACACACAGTTGTTACATAGAACCATGTGGGGCATATAAATTTATAAACTTACCAAACATATATCTATATTATAAGAAAACAATGAAAAGTCTTAAAACCTACAGTTGCCTACATACTTGTAAAGGTGTGCTATTATGTTATATTCGTATATTATAGCATATCGTTATGCTACATTAAAATATTAGGTTATTTTTAATGCTATAATATATTAGTATAAAGTACCTAATATAATAAATAACCTATTATAACCTATGTTAAACTAAAAGTAGTTATTAATGTTTTTAACACTACTTAATGATCAATTACTTACTAATAATAAACCAATTCTTTATTCCACTATTTTACAAATAACAACACGAATAAATTCATATTACGCTATTAAAAACAGAATTCTTAAGTACTTTTTAAGCCCCGAGCGAGCGTGAGTTCGCGATCAAGAATCCCACAGAACAGCATTACATTAGTTAAATATTCTAATAACAGTAATAAATGTTATAGCAGAAAAATAACATGTTCGTTCAAATCGCATGTCGTACGTGATTTATGATATTATTCCTTATTGATAAGACATTAGAGTCTGTCTCAACTGTTTCAAACATAACGCGTTATTTGGTTTTCCAACTTTCAAAATTCAACTCTATTTCTATTTGATTGAGTTGAATTTTGATAGATTTGATTACCAAGAAAAGAGAGAGCAATACTTGCATCGCGTGCGGCTGGAATAACGGCTGGATAGAGAAGGAGAACACAGTTCATTCGTTCAGTTCTGTCATTTCATTTGTTCATTTCGAATACACTAGATGGCGTGCGGCGGGCGCCCTGCTTGATTTAATTTAATATAGCAATAGCAGAATAAGTTATATTTTTATATTAGGTGCGATAGTTATATTTTTATAACGTTATGCTATATGCGTTATCGAATATAACGCACACCTTTACATACTTGACATTACACCAGAAGGATTTCATTTTCATTTCCTTCAATGAAATTACAGTACTAGTACTACAGGTATAGTATATCTAGTTACCTTTAAGTATTGTTATTAAGTGCCATAATAGTCACATATTACCTATAAAAATATTTATTATTTTATTGCATTTTAATAATTTATTTATATGTATCTGTTTTTCCTTACATATTGAGTACATAATTATATTTATTTGACGAGGACTTTTTACCCGAGTTTGTGAAAATGCAGTTGTATCTTCTTGCTTAACTTCTTGTAGAAGCTTTGTCTTAATTAGATCGGCACTGATTTTAACACCCGAACTTTCTATACGCATTATCATAGGTTTATATATGTCTGGCAAACCTGCCAACATTAACGTCCCGAGCCACTCGTCATTCACCTCAAAAGAAATGTTTCTCAACTTATGAGCTGATGTCATTATTTTATTGACATACTCTTCAACACTATTACTTGTCTCTAAGGTTGTATTTATAAGGTCTCTAAGTAATCCAACCTTTCTAAGTAGACCAGAGTCTTGAAAAGCTTTAGACAAATTATGCCATACCTCTTTTGCCGACTGTGCTTCTTGGATGTGTACGAACAAGATTGGGTCCACCAAAAGTATTAACTTTGACTTGGCCTTTTTATCACTTACTGTATTATCCGTAGGTCCATTTTCGACTAGGTCCCAAAGACCTTCGTGTTCGAGGTACGCCTTTACGGCAAAACTCCACGTTGCCCAATTATCACGGCCAGTAAGCTTGTTAATCAGAGACATTGAGCTGTTTGACGACATTTTCTCGTATAATTTTGCTGAAAAGCTGAAAAATAAGGAAATATGGTCGACCGCGCGGCAAGTTTTTGACGTCTACTTTTTTACTGATTTTACGTGCACTTTTTTTTAAAATAAATACTATTCAGGCTGGCTGGTCCCATAACCTGATGAAATAAAGCAAAGTTTTGTATGATTAGCACGTAAATTTATTTAAATAAAATGGATACAAAATTTATTCAGTCTTTACGATTACAAGTACGAGAGCAGAGAGAGTGACAGCTGTCAGATTAACTTTTTAAAAGGTTGAGTTAATTTGGAGGTTGCGTTCACACTTCCAACAGATTCAATGCCGCAAAAACGCAGGCTTGTTTATTCACCGCCAAACGGAGTTCCTTTCAACTGACTCCGACTTTCCAGAGTGTGTCCTTACCGATAACCGACCACCTGCAACTTCTTAGCCTGAACCTGTCATCCAACCTGAATTTTGGCGAGTACATCGACTCCATTGCAAAGTGTGCGGCTAAAAAACTTGGCGTCCTCTCACGCGCTAAACGGTACTTCTCACCGAATCAATTGCTTTTGTTATACAAAGCCCAGATTCGTCCGTGCATGGAGTACTGTAGTCACCTGTGGGATGGTTCTGCAAAGTATCAGCTTGAGCTTTTGGACTCGATTGAAAACCGTGCCAAGAAGCTCATTGGAGACTCGGCGTTGGCCACGGCGAAACTTCAGAGCCTCAGCCACCGCCGAAAGGTTTATTATTATTATTATTTATAGGGGGGACGCCAGCGAAGCCGGACGGGTGATCAGTCACCTAGGTCGGGACCATTTCACCCAGTTCCCCAAGTCCCCTAAAAGCTGAAAAATCAGGGGGGAGGCGGGTTATCATTTACCCCACCGGCGTCGGACCCTCGAACCTACCTGTGCGCTTACAGTACCTGTTGAGTTGACTTATCGTTAACTTCTTTAGATCCTCTTCCTTAAGCTTGTCCGTTCCAAAGAGCTCCCAGCGCAGTGATGCGTACATCGGGCACTCTGCCAT
This sequence comes from Crambus lathoniellus, assembly GCA_949710035.1. Taxonomy (NCBI): domain Eukaryota; kingdom Metazoa; phylum Arthropoda; class Insecta; order Lepidoptera; family Crambidae; genus Crambus; species Crambus lathoniellus. The sequence goes on from OX453310.1 coordinate 20,671,746, forward strand.
GAAATGGTAGCTTGTTTCTTCTCTTTCTTTGCATTGCGGACAGATCGGGTCCTCTGTCCGTTTAATCACTGATAGGTGTCTGTTTAGTGGGCAGTGCCCAGTAAGTACACCTACAATCGTTCTTATATTTCTCCTACTCTGTTTCAGAAGTTCTCTAGTTTTCTTCTTGTCAACCGATTTGATGAAAATCTTAGACTGTCTGCAGTCCTTTCTTCTCATCCATCTTTGGTTGGTTTCTTTGATTGTTCTGATCCCGATAATGTTCTTAGTAATTCTATATGCGATTGGTAGTCTTGGTTCAGGGCCAATGAAGGGTTCATCAGCTCCTCCCCTGGCTAATTCATCGGCTTCCTCATTGCCTACGTTACCTTCGTGTCCAGGTACCCAGGCAACTTCTACCTCAACCAAGTTGGCAAGTGCCTGAATGCTTTGTTTGCATTCTTTCACCAGGGCTGAGGTAGTCTCCGCTTTGTCAAGGGCCTTGATGGCAGCTTGACTGTCGCTATATATTATTATTTTTCCTACGTTATAATTGCCTATCTCACTTTTAATCATGTTCGCACACTCCAGTATCGCGAATACTTCCGCCTGGAACACGCTGGCGTACTTGCCCAGATTAAAAGTAGTTCTTATAGTGTTGGGTTTAGCTATGTATACCCCAGCTCCCGATAGTCCAGTTGACTCCTTTCTTGACCCATCTGTATAGCATACTGCAGTGCTATCCAGATTGTCATGTTCTATTTTCCAGTCTTCTCTGGATCTGATGCTTATTCTGTACTTTTTGTCGAAGATCCTTTCCTTTTTTATTAGGTCATTATTAACCAGTATCATGGAAAGGTTTTCTTCGTACTTTTTTCCTATTTCAGCGTGACCATGATCATTGTGCCTTCCTATCCACAGGTTAGTGCTTTTCAGCTTAAACCATTGTTCTGTAGCTCTCTTTTCGATTTCAAGATCTATTGGACTAAGGCCTAGTATCATTTCTAAGGCGGCCGTGGGAGTTGTTCTCATGGCTCCCGATACCATGACGCTAGCTAGTCTTTGTACCTTAGTGAGTTCTTTTCTGTTGTATTCTAGTTTCGCCTTATGCCACCATGCTAGTGCTCCGTGAAGGATTCTCGGTAGGATGATTGCCCTATAGATCCATTGGACCACTTCGGGTTTCATGCCCCAGTTCCTGCCAACGGCTCTTCTGCACTGCATGAGAGCTGTCATTGCCTTTTTACTGGTTTCTTTTATGTGTGTCCTATAACTTAGGGTACTGTCTAAGACTATCCCTAGGTATTTAAACTCCTTTACTGTCTCGAGTTCTACATTCTCAATGTTAATTGGGATCATGCTATCAATCTTTCTTTTGTTAGTGAACAACATCAGTTTGGTTTTACTAGGGTTGAGGTTCAATCCCTTGTCCCTGCACCATCTCAGTGTTGTCATAATTCCACTTCTCATTATATCCGCCGAAAGGTTGCATGCTTATCGGTTTTTTATAGAATACACTTTGGTGAGTGTGCGAGCGAGCTGCATGACCTTGTGCCTCCAGCCCCTTTCCACCATCGGGGTACCAGACGCAGACTAGCCTACCACCCCTACATCGTTGACATTCCAGCTGTCCGTACCAAGCGCTTCGCAAATTCTTTCCTCATACGAACCGCTAAAGAGTAGAAAGAGCTGCCTGTCTCTGTGTTCCCTGATTCTTACAACTCAAGTCTCTTTAAGTCGAGAGTGAATAGGCTTCTCCTGGGCAGGCATGTAACATCCTAGACTGCATCCTGTTAGCCAAACAAGATGGCGGTCAAATGCTTGCCTGGTTTCTAATAAATAAATAAATAAATAAATAAATAATGAAGCCCTAGCAGCGGGAACATTAAAATGGATTGATGATGATGCTGATGAGCCCAGGCTAAGGCCCCACGCAGGTGGCACGCTTAGTGGCTAGCTAGGAGGCAAGCTTAGTTGTCGAAACACTTCGATACATAGTGGCCATACTGCCTGGCTACGAAGCTCGGTGTCTGGTGATCTGAAGTGTCAATCCTACAAATATTATAAATGCGAAAGTTTGTGAGTATGAATGTATGGATGGATGTATGGATGTTTGTTACTCCTTCACGCAAAGACTACTGAAAGGATCTGAATGAAATTTGCAACAGAGATAGATTATAGACTGGAATAACACATAGGATACTCTTTATCCCGATATTCCCACGGAAACGGGAACCACGCGGGTGAAACCGCGGGCGGCCGCTAGTCCTACTAATATAATGCGAAAGTATGCACGTAAGGATATATGTTTGTTACTCTTTCACGCAAAAACTACTGAACGGATCAGGATGAAATTTGCAACAGAGATATATTTTAGGCTGGAATAGCACATAGAATACTTTTTATCCCAATATTTCCAGGGGAACGTGGTACCCCCTCGCGGTGTGAAACCGCGGGCGGCCGCCTAGTAGTTTAGTAAAACTACAAAATAAGTAGTGTATATTAAATATTAACCGATGAATAAAAATGAATGAACTCAAAATAAAATAAAATAAATTAATTTATGCGCTTCCTTATGATGTTTAACTTTTTCTGCTCTTTTATATAAAAATGAACCTTGTATTAGTATTACGACTTATAATATAATATAGAATGACAGCAATACAACTTTTAATCCGAGAGATCTTTCATAATTATGTAACTTCCAGCAAAAAAATCACATCAACAAAGTAAGAAATAATTCCAAAATGATATCATCATAAAATTATTACATATGATGATTATATGAAATTAAATTATATCAAATGACCGTTATAGCAAATGAGTTTTATATAAAATATTTTTATATAAAATGAGCGTTATGTTAAATGATATTATATAAAATGATGATTAAGTATATTAAAACATTTAGTAAAAAATAAAACCGCCTTCAAAAAAATCACCATCAAAAAAGTAAGAAATAATTCCTCACCAAATAAATAACGTAAGTACTTTGAAGTCGGGCGTGAAACATGTAAGTCTATTTATTTCACCATGTCTTATAACGTAAACAAACCTGACATTGAACACATATCTTGTGTTTCCAAAGAAATCACTCAAATTTATTCACACTACAAGTGATTCATTCATTAATCATATTACACTGCATCCTTTTCCAAAGTAAATATCACATAATTCCCGTCGAAAACTGCAAAATAATCAAAATAACTACACGTTGATCAAAATTTGTGTTCCGATTTTGACAACTGTCAGTTGACTTACTAGTGATGGGTTATAAGAATGAACGAATGGGGGAGTTTCCTGCAGTAATTTTTCGATACACTAGATGGCGCTGTAACTCTAATACAACCTACTTTTTTCAGCATTTATGGCAAAGGATTAGTTCATTGAGCCTTAAAAGGACTTGTGTGTCGGTCGGTTGTACTGTCAAATTAATCTGTATGGTTTTTGTGATTGAAGTTCACTTTCTACCTTATCTGTGGGATAATAATGTACTCTTTGGTCGATGATTGATTATTTTAAAAGCGGCCCATTCACGGCAGGCCGCCCCGCCATCCGTCTCGCCTCACGCAGGATAGTGAATGTTGTTGCAGGAGCCTCCTGCGACAACATTCACCATCCTGCGTAAAAGCCTAGTTTACATTGGTCGAGTAGGCGGCCGAGTAAATTTCAGCAAAAATCTATCAAGATAAGGAATTCAAATGACAGTTGAAGCCCATACCCATATCCATATTTCTTAGTCGGTAGCCCCCCATAGATTTTTGCTGCTTTGTTCTATTGAACGTTGCTAGCTAGTTATCGTCATACCCGACGTCTTAAAACAAGGAACTGATAGCGGCTATTTTCTTTATAAAATAGACTTAAAGTTCCCAAAAACGTATGAAGTTCATACCCATAAAGTTACGCTGTAGCCCCCAGGTCGCTAGGCCGCCGAGCTGCCTAGCGACCTGGGGGCTACAGCGAAAAAAAAATTCAATGGATAATATCGATAAAGTATTTACTGAGTATTTCTCGGGAAAGTATTGTTATCGGAAAGCGGCAGTTGTATATTGTAGAATGAGAGATTTTCTACCAGCAAATAAAAAAAAAAAAAGTTTATTTATTAGCTCGATAGATGGCGCTGACCTGACATGAATTCACTCACCTCTATTGTTTATTACCACACAGAGATGGGCCTATTTCTCGAAAGATACAAGTTTACAAGTTCACAAGCTTCGAAATGTAACATGGACTTGTAAATTCTGTTTCACGAAGTAAATAACAAGTGTTTTTTACGGTAACAAAAAAGAGTGTCATTGGAATACCTAATGACATATAAATGCATTGGCTGATAAATATTTTTCATCTCTCGTATTCGAAAAGTGATGTATATTTAAGGCCTAATCAGACGAAGGACTTTTGTCCCCGTGGGACAAAAAGTCCCTGTACGTCCAAAATATTTCCTCCGGGTACTTGTCGCGGACTCAACGCATATAGTGTGCGGTCATTTGTTGCCCGAAGACGTACTTTACTATCGGGCGCTCAATGCAGACTAAAGTTCGTTGTGTGCGTTGTTACGCCTATTTACGTTTGTTCAATTTTTTTCGGGGACTACCGCGAACTTTTGTCCAGTCCAGTCTCTCGGTGTCCGCCGTACTTTCGGGGACTTTTTGTCCGCGGTACTTTTAGTTCCTTGTGTACGTTATTCGATACAATTTATAAGAGATCTATATCGATGGACAAAAAAGTACTCGGCGGACAGTCCCTCGTCTGATCAGGCCTTTAAACTGAGCAGTGGGTTCAAAACTCTGCGTTGCACCCTAGGGTGTAAAAGTATTTTAAAAAATAGAACTAAATTTGGTTACAGTCAACCATAGAGTTATCTCATCGGCAATGAAAAAGTTTTCTACTTGTGACTCAACTCCACTAACCCAGGCCCTGTAAGTGGACATAAATTACAGATCCTACTAAGGTCGAATATTAAACTCTGAGCAGCCTCCCCCTTGGGGGAGGGGTTACCGCCCCGCCCATTAGAATTCTAGATATTTTCTAAACTTCTAACGCCATCCGCGGTAACCAATGGCACCAACCCATTACAACGTGCCTCTTCTGTCTTATTTAAATTAAAGAAATCCGCGAATGGACAATAGCCATAATGCTCTCTCTGACTGTCATTCCAACTCCAAGAATATGTCTTTGTGAAGTAGGTGTAATGGATGTGTGTAAGTCATATTGTTTAGTAAACCCCACCCCATGTTTAATAAGAACCGCCAAGCCAACTGGCAAAAGGCGGCGACACACCTTAGAGTCAGCCCTAACATCAGGCAAAGCATTAAAAACCAAATATTAATATTCATGATGAACTCACCGGTTTGTTAGGGAAAAGATGAAGTTACTAGGCCTGGAGTAGCTTGTGTTGTGCACTAAACTCCTAACCCACTCGTAGCACCTTCCGACCAAATATACTTAACACTAACTTTTAATCCTAACTAATTAATATTCGGCACCCTATTAATTTGTGATCTCACGTCTGTGCGCACGCGCGTCCTCGCTTCGAATCCCAAACCCCCGCTTGTTTTCTTTAGCGTCACCGCTATCCCTTCCCAAAATCTTATTTCTTTACTATCTTTGCTTCCCCGAATCACAAGCAATTAAGCCCTTTTGAGTTTGCAGTCGTTTTTAGTACAAGGGTCTTGTTACTGGATAAGAGGCATGGCAAAGACATTAGCGTCTTTATTTATTATGTCATTTCTAGTGAGAGTTTGTCCCATAAGTGCCAACACATATAGTTTCCTATTCAATAGTCACACTTTTTATAATGAAGACCAATTTAATGGATGAAACGTGTCACTGTTTGATAATTTATGGCCCCCTTAACATATTTGCAAATGTACATCTACTATAAAGAAACTTCTGAAGATAAGAGAAGTAGATGCTTTATTAATATTTACCTCATGGCGTTACATTCCCCCCTCTGAAAATAAGACGAGGGCATGCCTGTAGTAGCATTTTCACGATAGGACGTATGTAAATACATTAACAGCTATATTCTTTTAATAAATTCGCAATTTGAAGCATTTTTTTTTTGTATCAAACCTTACGCAATTAATTTAACCCTTTTAATATTTTCTAAATACCTTGGAGGTTTGGACGTCTTAATCAACTTGAGCCAAATAAAATACCTATATTATCGTTACATGTGGATATTATTTGTCCTATAATTAGATACCAACTAGTCGTGTTATTTCCGGCAACAGGCTTATTTGCCTTACGCCAAATAATAATTAGGTTCATGTCCTAAAACATCGCCATGAATTGTGGTAACTCGTTGTAATACTACAGTATTTAAGTCTTTGTTATTTATCAAATTACTCTTTTGCAAATAGCGATTTGCTTTGCACAACATATGTATATGCCTCATTTCTATATGATACCATGTAGGTATATTTAGTCCCTAATGAATATCTCCTTGTCATTATTGCCGTACCACAAAACAAATAACAGCGCAAGCACAGCAGCCGCACTCCGTAAAACCATTCAAACAAATACCAACTCCAACACAATAAAGTAGGTCTCAGCCTGTACGGTGCCAATTACGCACGGTTATATTCACCCAGACGCTGCATTTCTTTCTATTGCATACATCCTAACCCCTTTTTTTTGTCTACGTTTAGGGTTGGGCTTGCGGCACAGATTACTAAACAGTTATTATGTCAAAGTGAAAATATCTTCGCCTTA